>JAPQNM010000013.1:25858768-25881268 GCA_029783475.1 Metacarcinus magister | reverse complement strand
GAGAGAGTCAGTCACACATACGCACAAAATATTAACTCTACCAACTAAACTACCCAATTGAGGTGGTCTGGCCGGTCGTCTGTACTACACCCAAACAAAGCTATCTTGCCGCACCTCCGGAATGATGTTGGAGTCGAGTTGAGTCTTACGTTGAGTTGTTGATGTTCGTCGTGTGAGTGAAACCAAAAGTAATGTTTCTCGTCCACAAGAAGTCTCAAATGCAAGTATTTCTGAATGTTATTAATTAAGCTGGTTTAAAATTTTTATAGAAAGACCTGTATCGTGATTTCTCCAATTTTTTTTTTCCTTCAAAATTTCAATCTTGTCCTTCGTTATTTTATATACAAAAGATTTAGTTAGTTTTCTTGGATTTTTTTATTTTTTATTATTTTTTTTATTTTAAATGACTCAGTCGACATCCTTTCATAAAATTTGTTGCGTCAGGGAAACATAAACTCCTTCGCTCCACGCCAAACGGCTTATAGTTTTGCAATATCTTTTAAGAAGTGAGGAAATAAGAACTTTACTCTATATTTCACATGTGGTCTGCCTTGGCTTGGCTTGGCTTGGCTTGGCTTGGCTTGGCTCGGCTTGGCTTGGCTCGGCTTGGCTCTTCTTTAAACGATTTTCTACATTTATTCTCGCGACTGTTTCTTGACTAAACGTAAATAATTGATAGACTCTTCATTTTTTGTTTCACTTCATACTACAATTTCTACGTTCCATTATTCATGTGTTCGTTGTATGTTCTTATGTTTCCTATAAAGGTCCTTCAATTTTTCGGACGTGGAAAAGTGTATAATGTATTTTTGAGTGATAGTATAGTTTGCACGACGCTTATGCAGGACTTTGTGAAGCTTTACAATTATTTTTCTTCTGCACGTGACAGGAGACTGAGCTAAGCCTAGAAAAAAAAAGAGGAAAAAAAAAACTTGTTAAATTCTTCTTGCTACCTCACCCCACACACACACACACACAAAAATAAAAGTTATAAAAGGTTAGTTTAACTTCCATAGCGTCTTAATTTCCCTTCCTTGACCTGATATTATACTAATTTTACCGTCTTTGTGCCCCTGAGAGAGTGTAGTGTTACTGGTATATTTCTACATCACTTATATAAACAAAACACGATCAAGCCTTGCGGGAGGGACGCTGCTGGCTACTGAGGGCAGGTCACGTCATGTCAGGTTAGGTTAGGTTTGGTTTGGTTTGGTGTACCCGAATTAATGATGATGATGATGATTGTGATGATCGTTTTTGAACTTTTTATCATAATTTTTTGTCCCCGACGCGTGATGAAAAATAGATGCGGCTCACCAGTGATTACGAAATGCTCAACTTTCAGCATAAATTCAGTGTTTCAAATGACAGCCATCGAGCGCTAAGTAGTGTTGAATGATTTAATGCTCCCATAAACCCCCTCAGGCGAGAAAAAAAATATATAGCGAACTAACGGAGAAATTTACTTTGGGAGTCACTGAATGAAGTATATCACGTGTCTTAAGTTACTGTTTTTCTCACCCCTTGATTGATTGCTTGCTTGTTTAATGAATGGTTGAGAAAACATTGGATTTGCTCGCCTTTCCTTACGGCTTTTCAAGTTTTTACCGATTACCGATATCAAAACAGATCGGTCGCTAATCACATGACATTTCCCATCGATTCTGTAAAAGTAGGAAGTCACTTTCTTACCGCTGATAGAATAATGTAATCCTATTTAAATTCACTTAAACACACATCTAGGACACAGAAAGAATACAACATTAACCTCAGTGTTGGCATCGTGAATTATTATCATTATTATTATTATTATTATTATTACAGGAACAAACTCAACGTATTCTAAAAATCATATATGTATAATAACTTTCGTGGGACGATGAGCAATTATATAAATGACAATAAAGTGGAAGCCTTGTATAACATGGGAATAAATAAACTCCACTTTGCTTCCTTATATCGCTCGCTGGTGTTTGAAATGAATAAATAGTGAGCGACAGTGTGTGTGTATTGGTGGTGGTGGTGGTGATGGTGGTAGTGGTGGTGGTGTCAGTCCTTTTGTGTCTCGTCTGACGTCCGATGCGGCTCGTGTCATGCCCTTTATTGTTATTAGATTTTACTACAGAACGTCAGGGTATTATTTCATATTTTTCTTGCCATATCTGTCTCGCATTGACGCTTTGACGGACGGGTTCATCTCTGGACGTGTTTGTGGATGTGTGTGTGTGTGTGTGTGTGTGTATGAAAAAAGAATTAATAACGTTTCACTGTACTGGACGCTTGGTAGCCTCTATAGGTGTACCCCAACTATAACCTTTCTCCACCACGAACTGAACTAAATAAATGAACCCAACGTAAACATTTAGACCTAACTCATAAAATACCAACAATATTATGGAATCAACAACATTGGACACCTGCATCAGCACCATTACAACTTCTTTTTTTTTAATATATATTCTTGATGCCAGTTATGCAGAATTAAGTCAACACTGGTCTGGGAGGCATCGAGGCACCACTGACGAGAATTCTGAGAAGTGTCAGAGCAAATTTCTTTTCTTTCCTGAACACAACACAGTAAAAATATTATAGACTACTACTACTACTACTACTACTACTACTACTACTACTACTACTACTACTACTACTACTACTACTACTCCTCCTCCTCCTCCTCCTCCTCCTCCTCCTCCTCCTCCTCCTCCTCCTCCTCCTCCTCCTCCTCCTCCTCCTCCTCCTCCTCCTCCTCCTCCTTTCTTGGGTTTTCTATCATTATCATCCTCTTCCTCCTCGTCTTCCTCCTCTTCTTCCTCCGATGAAAATTGGGAAACAGATAGAACGTAGAAATAGTACCTGTTCCACTACTACTTTGGCAGAGGTTGGATCTTGCAGCCACCAATCAGCGCCTTAGTACTGCAACAGCCACCAATCAGCGCCTCAATACTGCGGCAGCGACCAATCAGCGCCTCAGTACCACGACAGCTTGGACCTACATTACCGTCGCCTCAACACTTTGACAGCTTGGACCTACTACGTTTATACACTACCCCTATATTCTGGCCTTAGTGGTGAATCAACCTCTGCAAATATATAGTAAGAATTATGTTTGTTAAAACAGGAATCTCGTGTTCTGTGCGCCTGCCATCGAACAAGACCGTGACGGACGTCCTCGTGCTCGCCGAGCAGGTGAAGACGTGGTTGTGGTTCAAGAAGCGATCCTTTTGTCCCGTGATGAAGGTTCGCCTTAATCCTAAACGACGACAAAAGGTTTCCGATGCGATATACGAGTACTCGACTTGTAGCTTGAACGTGGACGTTGAAAAAATACGAGAACTGAACACGGATTGTTTTACAAGGATGAAAGTGAAGTGGGGTAGGAAAACGATCCGGAAGAAGGCGGTGAACCTCAAGCATCTGATTGAGTGTTTCCAGAACGATAGCCAAAGCTTTAATAAGATTCGCGTTGCGTTAGATGTGTCTTCTTTTTATCCGTTAACTTTTACCTTGAAAACCGAAACGGAGGAAGGACACACACCCGAACACGACCTCCCTGCAACCGAGGCAGAGGAGGAACTTGACAACAACACTAAGACGGCTGTAGTCGAGGCGATCGGTGGTGAGTCCGTGCATACTGTGTTACAAGGTGCCAGCGACGAGCTGGTGTCCACTGTAACCGAGGCGGCTGTACATCAGGATCACACTGCCACGGCCGCCGATCACGAGGTAGTAGATCCTGAAAGTGAAGTGGTTCGTTGGAACGTGAAGGTACCTCGGAAGTTTCAACGACAGAAACTGGGTGCCAAACACACCTTCCTCGCCACCCTCCGTAGGCAGTATCAGGTGGACGTTACGTATAATTCTGCGACTAAACAAATATTCTTCCGAGGCCTGAAAGAAAAAGTAAAGTGTTGTCACGACCAGGTAAAGGACGAGGTTAAGGCGTGGCGAGCACGTAATGAACAGCTGCAGAAACAGACAGGTGAAAAGATGGCTGCTGGAAATAAGAATAATGATACCGAAAACAAAGGAAACGCTCCTGTAAACAAGAATAAGTCTACCGAAAACAAGGGAAACGCTCCTGTAAACAAGACTACCGAAAACGAAGGAAACGCTCCTGTAAACAAGAATAAGTCTACCAAAAACAAGGGAAACGCTCCTGTAAACAAGTCTACCGAAAACAAAGGAAACGCTCCTGTAAACAAGTCTACCGAAAACAAAGGAAACGCTCCTGTAAACAAGAATAAGTCTACCGAAAACAAGGGAAACGCTCCTGTAAACAAGACTACCGAAAACAAAGGAAACGCTCCTGTAAACAAGAATAAGTCTACCAAAAACAAGGGAAACGCTCCTGTAAACAAGTCTACCGAAAACAAGGGAAACGCTCCTGTAAACAAGACTACCGAAAACAAAGGAAACGCTCCTGTAAACAAGTTTATCGAAAACAAGGGAAACGCTCCTGTAAACAAGTCTACCGAAAACAAGGGAAACGCTCCTGTAAACAAGAATAAGTCTACCGAAAACAAGGGAAACGCTCCTGTAAACAAGACTAACGAAAACAAAGGAAACGCTCCTGTAAACAAGTCTACCGAAAACAAAGGAAACGCTCCTGTAAACAAGAATAAGTCTACCGAAAACAAGGGAAACGCTCCTGTAAACAAGACTACCGAAAACAAGGGAAACGCTCCTGTAAACAAGTCTACCGAAAACAAAGGAAACGCTCCTGTAAACAAGAATAAGTCTACCGAAAACAAGGGAAACGCTCTTGTAAACAAGACTACCGAAAACAAAGGAAACGCTCCTGTAAACAAGAATAAGTCTACCGAAAACAAGGGAAACGCTCCTGTAAATAAGACTACCGAAAACAAGGGAAACGCTCCTGTAAACAAGTCTACCGAAAACAAAGGAAACGCTCCTGTAAACAAGACTACCGAAAACAAAGGAAACGCTCCTGTAAACAAGAATAAGTCTACTGAAAACAAAGGAAACGCTCCTGTAAACAAGAACAAGACTACCGAAAACAAAGGAAACGCTCCTGTAAACAAGTCTACTGAAAACAAAGGAAACGTTACTGTAAACAAGAATAAGTCTACCGAAAACAAAGGAAACGTTACTGTAAACAAGAATAAGTCTACCGAAAACAAAGGAAACGTTACTGTAAACAAGAATAAGGCTTCCGAAAACAAGGGAAATGCTTCTGAAAATAGGATTAATTCTTCTGAAAACAAAAATAAAGCTGAAAACAAGGACAAGGCTTCTGAAAACAAGAATAAAGCTTCTGAAAACAAGGAAAAGGCTTCTGAAAACAAGGAAAAGGCTTCTGAAAACAAGGAAAAGGCTTCTGGAAACAAGGAAAAGGCTTCTGGAAACAAGGGAAAGGCTTCTGAAAACAAGAATAAGGCTTCTGGAAACAAGGGAAAGGCTTCTGGAAACAAGAATAAAGCTTCTGAAAACAAGGAAAAGGCTTTTGGAAACAAGGGAAAGGCTTCTGAAAACAAGAATAAGGCTTCTGGAAACAAGGGAAAGGCTTCTGAAAACAAGAATAAGGCTTCTGGAAACAAGGGAAAGGCTTCTGGAAACAAGAATAAGGCTTCTGAAAACAAGGGAAAGGCTTCTGGAAACAAGAATAAGGCTTCTGGAAACAAGAATAAGGCTTCTGGAAACAAGAATAAGTCTTCTGGAAACAAGAGTAAGGTTAATGGAAACAAGAGTGAGGCTTCAAAACACCGACACGTTCGCTGGAGCCTCGGTGATCGCCTGGGTTACTACACTTGGTGGCTGGCCGTGGCACTCATGGCTTACAACGTATGCCTGCAATTCTGCAAAGAGTGGCGCGTCTAATGTCTCGTCGGCGGGAACTACACTCTTCCACGGAATATAGTCACACCAAAGGAAACAAAAGTGAGGTTCCAGAACACTGATACGTTTGCTGGACCCTTAAGGTGACTCAGAAGTGACAACGACAATTACTGGGTGACAACGACCGCCTCCTCGTCATCCTCCGCAAGCAGCATCGGCTGGACGTTACGTACGACCTTAAAAATGGCCAGCTGGTCTTCCAAGGCACGCTGAACAAAGTCAAGTGTTGCCACGACCAGCTGAAGAACATGATCCAGGCGTGGCGGACACAGAACGAACACCATTAAGGAAATATACAAGTGTTCAATGCCACAACTTCAGCCTCGTCACCAGCAGCAGATTGTAACGTGACTAGTGAACACGTGTTACCTTGCACCAATCATGCCATTCATTACACTCACCAGGAAATGAATGTTTTGACACTAAAAACTTGAAGGTGTAAATGTTGCGTCACGAAATGTAGTTATGTAGTGTGAATTTTTATAGTTGTTGCTGATCAATAAATCAAAAATGCAATAATTGATTTTCATTAATAAACCGGATATGATATGATTTTTGTATTACATATAAAAACTTAACTAATATATCAGAATAACAAGAAAATAGTGATTCATTGAGTACGAATTGATCTGCACCTCTCTCTCTCTCTCTCTCTCTCTCTCTCTCTCTCTCTCTCTCTCTCTCTCTCTCTCTCTCTCTCTCTCTCTCTCTCTCTCTCTCTCTCTCTCTCTCTCTCTCTCTCTCTCTCGTCTCTCTCTCTCTCTCTCTCTCTCTCTCTCTCTCTCTCTCTCTCTCTCTCTCTCTCTCTCTCTCTCTCTCTCTCTCTCTCTCTCTCTCTCTTTCCGCTCTGTTTTCTTAATATATCTCTCCTTCATCTTTCTCTTCTCGTTCAGCATCCTCCTGATGAAGGCCTCACCTGTAAGATATCAAAATTTGCCGACGATACGAAAATCACGAGTAAAGTAACTACAACCGCCGATAAACTACAATTTCAATCAAACCTCGACACGTTAATCAGTTGGTCAAAAAAATGGCAAATGAAATATAATGTTGATAAATGTAGTTTTGCATATCGGTAGCAATAATCAACTCACTAAATATACAATGAATGGCTCTGAACTTTCCAAGGTTAACCATGAAAAAGACTTAGGGGTAACTATTAGTAACGACCTCAAACCAGATAAACATTGTTCAGACGTTGTAAAAAAAAGCGAACAAACTGGTCGGCTTCATCGGTAGAACTTTTGAGTATAAATCTGAAAAGGTTATCCTTACACTATATAATGTACTCGTACGCCCTCATCTAGAATATCGCATTCAATTTTGGTCACCATACTATAGAAAAGATATTAATAAGCTGGAGAGAATACGAAGAAGAATTATTAAAATGATCCCAAGATTGCGAAACAAGTCTTACGAAGAACGACTAAAGGAGCTGAACTTATTCAGTTTATTCAAACGTAGGCTACGAGGGGACCTAATTGAGGTTTTTAAAATTTTCCATGGTTTTTGATAATATTAACATAAACGACTATGTAACTACCGATCTCACAAGCACCACTCATAACAATGGCTTTAAGATCATTGGTAAGCGTTTTAGATCGAATGAAGCGAAGCACTTTTTCTTCAATAGAATCGTAAATGTTTGGAATTCTCTCCCAGCACAAATAGTTAACAGTATTACAATTGAATCATTTAAGAAAAAACTCGATAAGCACTTGGCATCCGTTCACCAAGTCGAATATTTCACTACTGCGTAATTTTCAGCATAGATTACTCCTTGTTTTTCTCACTTTCCTATACATATTCCATGATAGTTTTTCCATACTACATGGTATCACTTCCTCTTCCGGCCAGCTTCGGCTGGAGGGAGGGGTGGGTGGGGAGGAACCTTACTTTGCTGTCCTTTTGTCTCTATCAAATACATATTATAATAGTAGTGTAGCTAAACAGACAGCCTCGTTAGGTCCAGTAGGACTGTTGCTGTCTGTTCTTTCTTTGTACTCCTTTGTACTACTCCTCCTCCTCCTCCTCCTCCTCCTCCTCCTCCTCCTCCTCCTCCTCCTCCTCCTCCTCCTCCTCCTCCTCCTCCCCTTTATTTTCATTCCTTCACTCAAACAACTACAACTGAGGTTTATCCAATTCCTCAGCATATAACAATTCCCTGAGACTTTAGAAATAACTTAATTACAACTTCTTTTTGTGTATCCTCTCTAACATCATTTCATATTTTTTCTCTTTACACTGTCACAGAAGCACAGTTGGATATTGAATGAAGTCTTGGTCGTAGCATACATACATACATACATACATACATGGATGAATTACACCTCTTTACCAGATCCTCTCACATTGTATAGCACGTTCCTGCGTAGCATTAATCGGTGTGTCCCTTCAGTGATCATATTTATGTGTTTCTCTGGTGATGAGTTTCCATAAATTATATCTCCCAAATCCCTTTCTTTCTTTGGTTCATGAATTTCTCTTTTTTTTTCTCAGTGTATGTGTGTGAGAGAGAGAGAGAGAGAGAGAGAGAGAGAGAGAGAGAGAGAGAGAGAGAGAGAGAGAGAGAGAGTGAGAGTGAGAGTGAGAGAGAGAGAGTGTGGGGGCGGGTCACCTGGGTGTATTAACAGGTAATTGGGTCATTATACACCTGCTTAAAGGGGGACACTCACGGCAGTACAGAGAGAGAGAGAGAGAGAGAGAGAGAGAGAGAGAGAGAGAGAGAGAGAGAGAGAGAGAGAGAGAGAGAGAGAGAGAGAGAGAGAGAACATACATACACACACACGCGCTCATGAACATAAATAAAGAGATAGGTAGATCAATAACTATAGGTTTGCAACACACACACACACATACACACACACACACACACACACACACACACACACACACACACACACACACACACACACACACACACACACACACACACACACACACACACACGGACGCTGCATGTGTTATTAATTATACACTACGCATGCTCCCCCACCATCACATTAAATAATTAATAATGCCAGCCATCACTGCTCCCCTCTCCCCTCTCTCTCCCCTCTCCCCATCATTCCCTCTCCCCACTTTACTGTTCCACAACCTTACCAGAGTTTTCTTTCCCCTCTTCCACCCATCCTACCCATCCTTCCCCCTCACTACATCATGCCTCCATTTCTTCCTACATTCCCTCTCCTTCCCCTTACCGCTTTCCTAACCCCTCACTCCTCTCCCTCTCCTAACTCCCTCGTTTTCCGTCCCTCTTAAACTGCCTCCTTTTCCCCTCCCTGCCTCAGACGCCCACATTAAGGTGTTCCAGCAGGTATCACAAATTATCCTGACGCGGCACTGGCCTGAGCTACCTGTCAGGTGTTGGTGAGGGAAGGGCAGGTTACGGAGACGGAAGGCGCGGAGACTCTAGAGGAGTGAAAGGGGCAGTAAGACTAAGGGAGGAGGGATGGGGAGGAAAAAATAAAGTGTAGAGTGGTAAAGAGACCAAGGGAGGGGAGAGGGGGAAAAAAAGTAAAGTGTGGATGGGGAGAGACACTAAGGGAGGAAGGATAGGGGGAGAAAGAGTAAAGAATAGATTGGCAAAGTAACCAGAGGAGGGAAATGAGTAAAGGTGGAAGGGTAGAGAGACTAAGGGATGAAGGATGAAAAAAAAAGTAAGGGATGGAGGAGTAGGAAAGGAGGGAGGAGGGATGTGAAAAAAAATGAGGGGTGGAGGAGTAGGAAAGGAAGGAAGGAAGAAAGGAGGAGGCAAAGAGAGTAAGGGGGAGTAGCAGAGTGAAGGGGACTTGATGTAAGGGTGTATATTATAACAATTGTGTAGTAATTATTGTTTGATAAAGAAAGTTAGTGTTGACGCATGCTAAGTGTGTGTGTGTGTGTGTGTGTGTGTGTGTGTGTGTGTGTGTGTGTGTGTATGTGTGTGTACGTGCCTCATACGAACGATGTCATGTGAATAGGAAATGACTGATGTAAAAATAGATAAAACAAAAAAAATAAGCGTAGGTAGTTAGATAAGGATGCGTTTTATGGCCCCAAGATGATTAGAGAGAGATAAAAAAAAAGGAAGAGAGAAAGAGAGAAAGGAAAAAAATGAATGAAAGAAAGAACGAACGAAAGTAAAAGAGAAAAAAGGAAAAAAGAAAAAGAAGGAAAGAAAGGGAAAGAAAAGAAAAAACTCTAGGAAAAACAACTTCTTTTAAAAACGAAGAACAATTTCCGTCATGCAGTGAGAGAGAGAGAGAGAGGCTGGAAGGGTGAGTCTAAACTAGTGAGGCTCCTCCATGGACTCACCAAGGCAAGGTAGAAGGCACGGTGACTCTGGCTTCAGGGTCCGGCAGTACCCAGTCATTTTTCCGTTTGAGTTCCTGGCGGCGGGTTCTGCTGCGCTGCTGGAGGGGAAGAGAGGGAGGAAAGTGGATGAAGGCTGGATGAGACGGAGGGTGGAGGGAGGGAGGGAGGGAAGGAAAGGAAAGGAATGAAGGAAAGTGAAGGAAACCTGGAAAGTGTGAAGTAACTTTGACATTTCACTTCCCTCATGTCACGTGTGTGTGTGTGTGTGTGTGTGTGTGTGTGTGTGTGTGTGTGTTGTAAGTGGTGTGCTGCGTGTTTGTTGATTATTTATCCATACATACACACGCTTGACGTAGCCTTTGTGATGTTTTTTGATGTGTTTGTTATCGTTTTGGTGCTTCTTATTGTTTTGTTGTTGGTGGTGGTGGTGGTGATGGTGGCGGCGGTGGTGGTGGTGGTGGTGGTGCTGGTGATCTATTCATGAGACGCAAGAAAGCAGTGGAAAAAAATACTAAAAGAGAAATCGTGAATTATATATAGATTGCACGGAAGAGAAGGGGAAAAAATGGTAAAAAAGGAATTAAAGGATGTGGGGAAAAAAGGAACAATAAATGGATGAGGGAAGGGAAGGGAAGCAGGAAGAGGGAAAGACATTTATGGGAAAAGTGAAAAGAAAGAGAGAGGAAGGGAGAGACTAGCAAAAAAAAAAAATGAGATAGATAGATGAGCGAAAGTCTTTAAAGAGAAGAGCACGAAAGAGTGAAGGAAAGGAGGGTGGATGAATGAAGTAAAAGAGGAATAAGTGATGACAGGAAGGAACGTCACCACACAATTAGGAATGAGTTAGTCGCTTGGCTGAAAACTTTTTTTTTTCCTCTTAGTGAGTCTCCTTTCACTTATTTCCCTTCCCTGCATCCTGAACCCACCACCTCCTTCCCTTCCCCCCTCCCCTCTCTCTCTCTCTCTCCCTCCTTCCACCGATAACTCTTCTGCCTCCCCTTCCTCCAACTCCATCTCCTCACTTCTCCATCCGCCTCTATAAAGAACACATACGAAAAGTTTCTGCCTGAACATTTTTCCCTTTTGTGCCCGCCCGCCTGCGAGCACACACACACACACACACACACACACACACACACACACACACACACACACACACACAGACACACACACAGACACATACACATACACACGAGTTGTTATTAGATTACAACAAAAAGTTGACACCCGCCCCTGCGTGTCCGCCCCGCTGCCGCCCGCCGCTCGTGCGTGAACACATCCAAAAAGTTCCTCAGCCTCCAGGTGGCCGGTGTGAGGCTGAGCTCAGGCTTACGAAAGAAAGTAAAAAATAAGAAAATAAATGATTACCAAAATTTAAACATACGGATCCAGGTATTATAAAAGAGTTCATCCAACGGGGTGGGTGAGGGCGGCAGGCACGGGCAGGGCAGGTCGGTG
Organism: Metacarcinus magister; assembly: GCA_029783475.1. NCBI lineage: Eukaryota > Metazoa > Arthropoda > Malacostraca > Decapoda > Cancridae > Metacarcinus > Metacarcinus magister. The sequence continues at coordinate 25,869,658 of JAPQNM010000013.1, read as the reverse complement.
CCAGGTATTGTAGGGGCCGTGTCGAGGCTCGATGGCGCCACGTCCACAGCAGCGAGCATCCTAGAAACAACTCATTGCGTCCATGTATTTATGTCCTGTGCTTTGGGGCAGGGCAGATATGTGGAGCTTATTTCCGGAGATCCTGTGTGTGTGTGTGTGTGTGTGTGTGTGTGTGGTGTGTGTGTGTGTGTGGTGTGTGTGTGTGTGTGTGTGTGTAAAGATAGTTATCCCTGTGTGTGTTGGTCCGTTGTGTGGGACGTCCCCTCCACACACGGGTTGAGATGCGAGGCTCGCCAAGGAAATCAATGCTGCAAGGCCAACAGATCGACCAGTAAAAACGGAGCACGAACTAATTCGCACACTATTAAGCTCCCTAAGTCCCTCCGCAGACTACCCAGTACAATTAGTGTGTTGCTTCATAACCCACATAATCTGAAGTAATTCCGCAGACGTGAGCTACGAGTATATGGTGTACAGTCTTTTCTGTTCCCACAAACTCGCTCTGTTTCATGATTATCATTCCCAACGCTGAGTTTTTGTCTGGATCACATTCATTCCCTTGCACACTCCCACCTCGCTTGCCTGACCTAACACACTGCCTGGCTGAGTAACACTGACTACCTGCCACAGAACACTGACATGATGGTAACGAATGTGACACTATATCATTATTATTTAGAGTAGCTTGATTTTGTTGTGAATATAGACTTTGTAACAGTAGTGCATCAGCGTCATCTACCTGGGGAACTAATTAATAGGTGATCAGTTATAATATGCAGTTAGTTAATAGCACATTGCCGTATTTTAGTGACTCGTCTATGCCAAACGTGACAATTATTTTATTATCAAAACGAAAATGGACTTAGTATTGATTTCAGTCCAAACTTTTATGCACATCTATACCTTTTGAAATTGTTGTGATGCAGCCACGCAGACTGCAACTGTTAAAGAGAGAGAGAGAGAGAGAGAGAGAGAGAGAGAGAGAGAGAGAGAGAGAGAGAGAGAGAGAGAGAGAGAGAGAGAGAGAGAGAGAGAGAGAGAGAGACGACATTGCAGCTACATTTAGTAATACCATAATTTGATCAAACACTGTCCTTTCCATCACACTTGTTCACATAGATACTCAAAACATGACGTGCTGTTCTTGCTGCGTGACAAACAGTGTTGGGACAAGGGCGTGGGAAGGGCGTGTGTGGCGCCGGTATATAAGGCGAAGGATCTTGCATGCATTGTGTGTCCTCAGGTGCAGATGTGAAGGTGTCTGTACGCTGATCCCTCCTCCTTCACACACACACACACACACACACACACACACACACACACACACGCACACACACAACTCCTGTCTGTCTTCCATGTGCAAGAATTAGGGAGTGGCCTGGTCTCTCTCTCTCTCTCTCTCTCTCTCTCTCTCTCTCTCTCTCTCTCTCTCTCTCTCTCTCTCTCTCTCTCTCTCTCTCTCTCTCTCTCTCTCTCTCTCTCTCTCTCTCTCTCCACCCCGTGTCTGAATATTGATGTTCTGTGACCTCACTATGTAATATTTGTGACCTTTCTATACTGATATATTTTACATTTACATTTCTATATATGTAACTTTTTTTTTTTTTATTTATTTACTTATTTGTTTGTTATTCTTTTTCTACTCACTATTATTTTTCTCGTTGTTTAATATTGTCTTTAATTTCTTTTACAGGTAAGGTGTTTTGACCTGCTGATGATCACTCTCCACCTGCGTGAGTAGTACCTTCCCGTACACACACACACACACACACACACACACACACACACACACACACACACCACACACACACACACACACACAGACATTCCTGACGCCCACTGTCATCATATCTCAGGAGCAGAAGTCACAATAAAAAAAATTAAAAAATAAAAATAATAAATAATAATAGGAAGAAATGAACACAAAACACAACCACAAACAATCTTATTTATACCTACATTTTTGTTTTCTTTTCTATTGCATCGTGTGGTGAGAGGGTGTATTCTTTTTCTTGAGTAATTGTACTGATGGGCGGCAGTGGCAGGGCCTGAGGGCGGTGGGCGGGCGAGGCGGGGCGGGGCTGGGTGGGGCAGGCGGGGCGGGACGGGGCAGGCGGGACGGGGCGGGGTAGGACGGGTGGGGTGGGCGGGGTGGGCGGGGGTGGGCGAGGTGAAGAGTTGCTGACGTTAGCTGGCGAGACTTTAGGTCGATATTAGGATTTATTTACTTTCTTGCGAAGGGAAAGATAGTTTTGAAAATCATATAAAGTGAGAGAGAGAGAGAGAGAGAGAGAGAGAGAGAGAGAGAGAGAGAGAGAGAGAGAGAGAGAGAGAGAGAGAGAGAGAGAGAGAGACTGAAGACCCCCTGGAGGAATGGAGAGAAATTTTCTTTTTCCCCAACATTTTCTTTTCCGTCGTTAATAATTTCAGTCGAGTTTTGTCTTCGAATGGAGGAGGCAGAGGGGGGGAGGGAGGAAGAGGAGGAGGAGGAGGAGGAGGAAGAGGAGGAGGAGGAGGAGGAGGAGGAGGAGGAGGAGGAGGAGGAGGAGGAGGAGGAGGAGTTAGGCCTAAGGGATCGTAAAGAAGAAAAAAAAAAAAGACTGGAGGAAAGGGCTCGCAAGAAATGACAAAGAAAAAAAAAAAGTTATGCCGAAGAATTAAGTTGAAGAATCCATAAAAAGGAAAAATTTTAGGAATATGTGCAAAAGAAAAAAAAATAATAATAATGTGAAGGTAATTAGTATAGATGGAAGTAATTATTTATGTTCCTCTTCCTTTTCATTTCACGCTTATTTCCATTTTTTGTGTCATTTATTTAATCGTTCTCTGCTCCTACGTCTCCTCTTCCTTCTCTATCCTTCCTTCCTTCTTTCTTTCTTTCCTTTCTTTCTTTCTTTCTTTCTTTACGATGCCTTTCTGTTTCCTCATCTTCAATTTCTTTTTTTAAATATATCCATTTTTACGCATTACTGTATCTCTCTCCTCTCTCTCTCCTCTCTCTCTCTCTCTCCTCTCTTCTCCTCTCTCTCTCTCTCTCTCTCTCCTCTCTCTCTCTCTCTCTCTCTCTCTCTCTCTCTCTCTCTCTCTCTCTCCTCTCTCTCTCCATATCTTTCCCATTTCATGCATACATTCATCCTCTTTCCTCTCTTTATTATTTGGCGCCACGGTGTAGTCTTTCTTACTGCCCCTCTACCCCTCATGTGTATGTTTAGTGTGTGTGTGTGTGTGTGTGTGTGTGTGGGTTTCTCTTTCCATCATCCCCTTTCGTCCTCCTTCTGCTTCTCCTCTTCCCCTTCCATCTCCTCCTCCTCCTCCTCCTCCTCTCAGCTTCCGTTTCTCTGTATAACTTTTTAAACGTCTGTCTTCAATTTTATTTATATATTATCTTATCATCTGTTCCTTAATTACCTTATAATCTATTGTTGTTATTGTTATTATTATTATCATTATTATTATTATTATATGTATTAAATTACTGATTTACATGGATAGAACGAGAGAGGGTGAGGGGAAAGATTTGGAATGGGAGGGGAACAGCGAGAGAGAGAGAGAGAGAGAGAGAGAGAGAGAGAGAGAGAGAGAGAGAGAGAGAGAGAGAGAGAGAGAGAGAGAGAGAGAGAGAGGCGAGGGGAGAGATGGAGGGCAGCGCAGGCTTTCCCTTCACTACGATCCAGCCTGATTTTTATTTACATATTTTGATAGTGCCCAACCACACTTCTTCTTTTTTTTCATCTCTCTCTCTCTCTCTCTCTCTCTCTCTCTCTCTCTCTCTCTCTCTCTCTCTCTCTCTCTCTCTCTCTCTCTCTCTCTCTCTCTCTCTCTCTTTTATTCACGTGTTTTCTTCTCATCTCCTCCATTCCTTCGGCGTAGTGAACCAGCTTTTGTAGCCTGTTCTTCCCCCTTTAAAGTGCTCCACTTGCTCTCTCCCTCTCCCTCTCTCCCTCTTTTCCCCTCTTTGTTCTCCCTGTTCTTCTTTTCCTCCTCTCCACTCCTTGCTGTTCTTCTCCTTCTCTTACTTTTTTTTCCGTATTCCTACAACTATTTATCTGTTCAACTCTCTCTCTCTCTCTCTCTCTGTCTTTTATTTCTCTCTCTCCCATACATTCCCTACCTTGGGCTAAGCTTAAGACGTTTTCCCTCACTCCATTACTCATTTTAAATTCATTTCCCCTCTTGCCCTCCATTATAATCCTGCTAAGTCACCCCGATTCCCCTCTTCCACCCCGCGTCAAGCACCTCTTTTTTTGCCTTCCTCTCTCCAAGGACTTGTGTTTTGCCCTCCCCTCTTAAACCCCATCTCTAGAAGAACCTCTTTTTGGTGTTGCTGCTGATGATGATGATGATGCTTTCCCCTCTTCCTCTTACGTCCTCTTTCGTTTACTTCTAATCTTTCCTCCTATTTCACCTCTTCTCTTTACCTACTCTAGCTCTCTTTTTATCTGCCTTGCTCCCTCCCCTCTTTCTCTTAAGTGTTCTCTCTCTGTTTTTTTTTCTTTTCTCTCTCTCTCTCTCTCTCTCTCTCTCTCTCTCTCTCTCTCTCTCTCTCTCTCTCTCTCTCTCTCTCTCTCTCTCTCTCTCTCTCTCTCTCTCTCTCTCTCTCTCGCTTTATCTCCGTTTTCTTGTCTTTGCTCTTCTTCACTTCCTTCTTTTTCATTTCCCTATTGTTTATTTTCCTCAACCCCTCTCTCTCTCTCTCTCTCTCTCTCTCTCTCTCTCTCTCTCTCTCTCTCTCTCTCTCTCTCTCTCTCTCTCTCTCTCTCTCTCTCTCTCTCTCTCTCTCTCCTTTTTTTCACACCTTCCCCTCAGCTTTCCCCTTCCTATGTCAGCATGAGTGATGGGCGTTGTGGTGACGGCCTCGTGTGTGTGTGTGTGTGTGTGTGTTTTTGAGGTTAGGCTGCCTTCCTTGCGGGTGTGTATACATTGGGGTTCTCTCTCTCTCTCTCTCTCTCTCTCTCTCTCTCTCTCTCTCTCTCTCTCTCTCTCTCTCTCTCTCTCTCTCTCTCTCTCTCTCTTTCTCTCTTTTCTTCGTTTGATCATCTATATATATAATTGAAGTTTCATGTATTTGTTTAATTTTCATTCCCTGTGTTTTGTGTTTTGCATTTATATTATTAAGAATTTTTTTTGTCTTTCCACTTATTATATTTTTTTGGTGTTTTTATATTTTTCCATTTTTTTCCCTCCATATAATTGTTCTCCTCTTCGTATTTTCATCATCATCATCATCATCATCATCATCATCATCATCATCATCATCATCATCATCATCATCATCATCATCATCATCATCATCAACTTTTTCTTTCCCTTTTCCTCCTTTGCTCCTCTATCTGTGGATTTTCCTTGTCATTGTTCTTCTCATTTCCTTCTTTACTGTTATTTAGCAGGAAGAGGAGGAGGAGGAGGAGGAGGAGGAGGAGGAGGAGGAGGAGGAGGAGGAGGAAGAGGAAGAGGAGGAGGAGGAGAAGCAGCAAGCACATTTTCACTTCTCTTTTTATTGTCTTTTCTCTTGATTTCAGTTTCCCTCTTTCTTTTCCTCCTTTTTTCCCTCTTATCTATTAGCTATTTTTTCTCTTTCCCCTCTTTTCGTCTCCTGCTTCTTCTTCTTTTTCTTCTTCCTCTTCTTCTTCTTCTTCTTCTTCTGACACTTCTCTCTCTCTCTCTCTCTCTCTCTCTCTCTCTCTCTCTCTCTCTCTCTCTCTCTCTCTCTCTCTCTCTCTCTCTCTCTCTCTCTCTCTCTCTCTCGGATCGCTTATCACTATAATCGCCCGAATATTATCTCCCCCACGTCACTCTCCCCGTCTCTCATTTTCCTCATCCAATTACACCATCTGTCCCTAGGAGGAGGAGGAGGAGGAGGAGGAGGAGGAGGAGGAGGAGGAGGAGGAGGAATGGCTTAGTGTTTGTGTGTGTGTGTTTTAGATGTTTATTAATTCTCTTGTATTATTTTTGTTACTATTATTATTATTTTTTTGTAATTTTTACTTTTCGTTCTTATGTTATATATTAATCGTGTTTGAATTTTGCTCTCCTCTCTCTCTCTCTCTCTCTCTCTCTCTCTCTCTCTCTCTCTCTCTCTCTCTCTCTCTCTCTCTCTCTCTCTCTCTCTCTCTCTCTCTCTCTCTCTCTCACTCTCTCTCTTATTTTCATTATATCTCTCCTTATTTGCTTGCACTTCTTTCATCCGTTGTTTTGCTTCCCTTTCCCCTCACCCTTCCCTTATTACCTCTCTCTCTCTCTCTCTCTCTCTCTCTCTCTCTCTCTCTCTCTCTCTCTCTCTCTCTCTCTCTCTCTCTCTCTCTCTCCCCCTTCGTCTTTTTTGTTGTATTTTATCACGCACTCCTTCCTTCCCTCCTTTCCTCCCTCCTCCCTTCCTTCCTTCCCTCCTTGGTATTCCGTTCTTTCCTCCTCTTCCTCATCCTCCATTACATACACCGCCTCCATGACTCCAATTCTTCCACCTCCTTGCCTATTCCTGTTTTTCTCTATCTCTCTCTCTCTCTCTCTCTCTCTCTCTCTCTCTCTCTCTCTCTCTCTCTCTCTCTCTCTCTCTCTCTCTTTCTCTTTATTTATATATGTATTCATTTTTGCAAAGGTGAATGGGAATGCTCAACGTTAGAGAGAGAGAGAGAGAGAGAGAGAGAGAGAGAGAGAGAGAGAGAGAGAGAGAGAGAGAGAGAGAGAGTGAGAGAGAGTCCTCGACTTTTCCCCTTCCAAGTGCGCCGAGCTGTATCTAAGGTGTTGATGGAGTGTAACACACACACACACACACACACACACACACACACACACACACACACACACACACACACACACACACACACACACACACACACAACAGACACAACACAGACACAACACATACACACACACACACACTCTTTCTCTCACAAAAAATAAGAGAGAGAGAGAGAGAGAGAGAGAGAGAGAGAGAGAGAGAGAGAGAGAGAGAGAGAGAGAGAGAGAGAATGTATAGAAATGCACCACATGTGTACAAATTGCTCAATGTATACACAACTAACCGTGATTCTTTTCTTTCTTTCTTTTTTTTTTTCATTTTGTTGAATACTGGAATTGCAAAATTAACCCAATCGACTCTCTCTCTCTCTCTCTCTCTCTCTCTCTCTCTCTCTCTCTCTCTCTCTCTCTCTCTCTCTCTCTCTCTCTCTCTCTCTCTCTCTCTCTCTCTTTCCATACATACATAACCTACGCTACGTTTTCTTTTTCATACATAGAAAACGGAGAGCGTGAACTGGCTTGCCTATTACCTTTATTTACCAATATTGCTTTTGTTTTTCCTGCCTTAATTTACTGCTTTATAACCCTAATAGAACACTGAGGGGAAGGGAGGGAGAGTGAGTGAGGGGAGAGTGCGTGCGTGCGTGTGTGTGTGTGTGTGTGTGTGTGTGTGTGTGTGTGTGTGGTGGGGAACGTATTAAAAGGGAATTGGGAGAAGGATGGGGGAGGGAGAGAAAAGTGCGTGGGGGTGAATGAAATGAGGGGACGGAAGAGGAAGAGGAGGAGGAGAGGGGGAAATAGAAAGATGCTATTATCAAAAGTGAGTGATGGTGAGGGAGTGAGTGGAAAATGAGAATTAGCTTGAGAGAGAGAGAGAGGAAAATGAGAGAGAAGAGAGAAGACCCTAAGAAGTGAGAGAGAGAGTAGCAATTGGAAGGAAAATGAGGGGAAAAATGAGTTAAGGAGTGAGTGGAGGAGAAAGTGAGGGGAAAATAAGGGAGTAGGGGACTTTTACTGCAATCTGAGGGGACGGAATATAACTGAGTGAGGGAATGAGGGCAAGCGATTGGTGGAGGAAAATGAGGCAGTCAGGGAAGGGGAAGATGAAAGGAAAAATATGAATTAGAAAATTAGTTGAGATGAAAGTAAAAGGGAAAATGAGAGAGGAGAGAGAGAGAGAGAGAGAGAGAGAAGAGAGAGAGAGAGAGAGAGAGAGAGAGAGAGAGAGAGAGAGAGAGAGGCGTGGGAGGGGATGTGAAGGTATGGCATTATCTTCCCCTCACTCTCTTATTTGTTCAGGCTGAGTCCCCTCTAAAAAAAGTTTGTATTTCTGTCTTGTTTAGAGCGAATAGGGAGGAGAGGAAAGGGAGGAAAGTGAAGGAAGGAAAGAAGTGGAAATTGTAAGGGAGGAAAGAGACGAGGGGTGACGGGGAGGTGAGGGTACTTGAGGGGAAAGTGGGTAGGAGAGGGGAGGGGAGGTAGCTCTAGTGTCTTTGATATAAACTGTTACATACATGACTTGCCACAAATATTAATCCCTATAATGAGTTTCCTCACTCAAGCCTCACTCCTCTCCCTCCTCCTCCTTCTCTCCCCTACCCCCTCTCCTTCTCTCCCTCTCCTTCTCTTTTCTATCCTTTCTCTAGTCTTTCCTTTTATTTACTTGCTGCCTTACCTTCCTTCCTTCCTTCCTTCCTTCCTTTCTTCCTTTCTGCTTCCCATCCTCGCTTGTCTTCACAAATCTTTCTAAAAGAAATATATTTGGCAACCATTTACAGTATGTGTGTAGCGGTGTAAGGGGGCGTGTATATTTGTATGCCTGCGTGTGTGTGTATGTGTGTGTGTGTGTGTGGACGTGCTTATACAAGCTTCCTCGTTCTCAGCACAAAAGCTACACACACACACACACACACACACACCTCCCCTTCCTGTCCCAGCCCACACTGAAAGCCGAGATTGGAATGATAATACGTATTCGTTGGTGGAAAACCAGGACAGCCTAGATACAACAGGCTTTGACAGGCTTCTCTGCCCCCTCCTGTCCCGCCCAGCCCAGCCCAGCCCCATGCCGCCCCGCCCCGCCCAGCCCTGCCCTGCCTCGCCCTTGCCTGTCCGTTCCTCCTCACCTTCCCTTGTTGTCATACATCTCCCCCTCATTTAAGCTACTATTTTTGTGTTCTTTCCCGAATACATACTCTCTCTCTCTCTCTCTCTCTCTCTCTCTCTCTCTCTCTCTCTCTCTCTCTCTCTCTCTCTCTCTCTCTCTCTCTCTCTCTCTCTCTCTCTCTCTCTCTCTCTCCCTCCTCCCTCTTAGCGTGCCCGTAGACCATTCATCCTTGTGAACTATTTCTGGGGAGTAATTAATATAAATTATCATCCTCTCATTACCTCACATTACCTCTGTATAGCCGTCCTTCCCTCACCTTCCCTCCCCTCCCTTTCCTCCCCTCACCTTCCTTCCCCATCTCCCCTCCCTTCCTTCCTATCCCCTTGCGAAGAAGCTATAATACTACCATCACCACCATCCTCTCTCTCTCTCTCTCTCTCTCTCTCTCTCTCTCTCTCTCCTCTCTCTCTCTCTCTCGCTTCCCTTCTCATATTCCTATTCCTCCTCCTCCCCCCCCCTCCCCCTCCTCCTCCTCCTCCTTCCCCTTCTTCCCCTTCTTCCTGTCTTCCCTCTTCCCCCCCCTACCCCCCAACACCACCATTACCTTAATATCTCTCTTCTCTTTATTCCCCGATTATATTAGCTTTTCTCCCCCTCCCACTCCCCCTTGTATTATTACTATTATTTTTTTTTCTGTCTAATCTTTATGTGTACCTTTCTCTCTTTCCTTTTTTTTTCTCGAGGCTGTCCTTCCCTCCTTTCTATCTTTTCACGTCCTCCCCTTTCCACCTTCTCTCTCTGCCTCTCTCTCTCTCTCTCTCTCTCTCTCTCTCTCTCTCTCTCTCTCTCTCTCTCTCTCTCTCTCTCTCTCTCTCTCTCTGCCTTTCACTATCATCCTCAGTTGTGCTCTATCTCCCCTCTCCCTTCTCCTCCCATTTGGCTTCCCCTCGTAATCAATAGGATGGATACAGACAAAGTTTTACATTGCGTCAGGTGAGGTCGGGGGAGAGAGAGAGAGAGAGAGAGAGAGAGAGAGAGAGAGAGAGAGAGAGAGAGAGAGAGAGAGAGAGAGAGAGAGAGTGGAAGGGAGAGAGAGAGTGGAAGGGAGAGAAGAACGTAGGTAGGAGGCACAAAGAGCGTACAAGGGAGTTAGGGTGGAAGACAGAAAGGGAGGGGAAGGTAGAGGGAAGGAAGGGAGGGATGGAGGGAGGGAGCGCTGATCGGACGAGCTCGCTCTTAGAATACTAATACACCCTCCCCTCCTTCCACACATTATCTCTCTCTCTCTCTCTCTCTCTCTCTCTCTCTCTCTCTCTCTCTCTCTCTCTCTCTCTCTCTCTCTCTTCTCGCCATAACAATCATCATCATCATCATCATCATCACACTTTAGAAGGTGATAAGAAGGGGTGAGGAGGCCTCCCTGACGACGCCTTGGGTGGTGGCCCTGTGCCATGCGGGTTGGTGCCAGGCGTGGTGAGAGGGGTCGCCGCCGTCCCATTAATCGGGCGGCCCTCGTCAGCGGCAGGGGCGGGGTCTCAGGGGTGTTAGGGAGCGTAGGGGGAAGGGTTCATGGTGGGGGGATGAAAATGGGTGGGGTCCCCAGGCTAATATTGAGAGGAAGTAACTTTTAGGACAAGGAAGAGCTGTGTCCCCTCCACCCACGCTTTTGTTCTGCTCCCTTCCACGCCCACACCCACGCCCACGCTCACTTAAGTTTCCAATTTGATGTCCTCGCGTGCCGGCAGCAAGCGCCTGTGTGTTCCAGCGGCGCTACCTTCCCTTCCCTCAGGCTGATACGCACTTCCGGCACCAGAGGGCTTCAGGAGGTCGACCTAAGTTTCGCCGCGGCACCGTGAGTCGTTCATGTGGAGAGATTAAAAGTTGGACCTGCACTTGCCGGGCCGCCAAGCGAGGCAGGCCAAGCGAGGCAAGCCAAGCGAGGCAGGCCAAGTGAGCCAGGCCAAGCGAGGCAGGCCAAGTGAGGCAGGCCAAGCGGCGTGGCCACATGATGCAAAGTTTCATGAAAGACAGGATCAGTACGCCAG
>JAPQNM010000013.1:25831268-25853768 GCA_029783475.1 Metacarcinus magister | reverse complement strand
CTCTCTCTCTCTCTCTCTCTCTCTCTCTCTCTCTCTCGGTAAAACTTTCCGTGCCCAAAGCTTCTGTGTGGAGGTCCTCACTCGCCTGCCAACCTCGCGCCTCAACAACCTTCAATCAGCAACAGTTTCTACCGTCACGACTCTCCATTTAAGGCTCTTGATCAAGTGAAATTATCCTGATCATTCCTTACGTAAGAGTAATTTTTTTTCTTCAATATATATTTTTTTTTCTATTGATCAACGAAACTATTTTAACACTCACCGTTTCATCCTTGCTCAGGGGTTTAAGATGTTGTGAAGTATGTAATTTCAGTTTAAAGATATCTCACTTTCTCTCATTCTTTCTTTTTTCTCTTTTTCTCTGTCCGTCCTTGCTAGTTTCCTCTTCCTCTTCGTTAGGAACTTGTCAAGGAAACTTTTGTGTTAATTCTCTTTTCTATTACTTGTCTTAGTTGTCATATACGTGAGCAGATTTTTGGAAGTCGAGACACAGCTTTTTTCAATCTTCCTTGTTTTTTGTTTCTCTCTTTTTTTTTTTAGGGGGAGGGTTGCCTAAGATTTTTGGTAACATTTGCTCATACACTTTGGAGGGAACTATCAGCCACCTTTTCTTCTTCTTCTTCTTCTTCTTCTCTTCTTCTCTTCTTCTTCTTCTTCTTCTTTTTTATCTTCTTCTTCTTCTTCTTCTTCTTCTTTTGTGTGTCTGTGTTTGTATGTGTGTGTGTGAGTTTGTTCCTTCCGCCACAGTTGTTTTTTGAAGGCAAGTTTCAAGACACTTTTGGTATTTGTGTTTATTTTTAAAACCTTTGTCTTCTATATTTTTTTCTCTTCTAGGAATTAGAATGACGATTTTTTTTTCTAACTGAGCAATTTTTTTGTTATTGTAATGACTTGACTGATTTATTGAGCTGTGTGTGTGTATATATATGTATGTATGTATGTATCTCCCTTTCTCTCTTTTTCTCTTCTTTTCTCTCGCTTCTTTTTTCTCTTTTTTTTTGTGAGACAGAGAAACAGAGAGTGATAGAGATAGAGAGAGGCTTCCTTCAGGTGACACACAAGTAGCTGAACCCTGAGTGCACCTCGCCGTTATTATCACACTCGAACACCAGCGTCCCGTCAAATCACCGTCAAAACTCACACTGTGGCATGCGGCAGATTAACTTGAAATGTTAAGTGTGTGGGATTTCAGTCGGAATAGTTAAACATTAATACACACCTGATAAAACAAAATATATAAGGGCGTGTGGCTACTAGCAATGAGTGTTGATTGGTGATAGTGTGAAGGAGTGACAAGAAAAGTACAGGAAGTGACGGAACGATAACCTTGTGATGGAAAACGAAACTAAGGCCGATAGAGAACAGGATGTCGTAAAGGCAACACAACAACAGTGGTTAAATGCACTTGAGGAGGCTATTGGTCCTTGAGTGCAGCAGCAGCAAGCAGTGCACGCAGTGAAGGTAGTGGTGGTAGTGGTGGTGGTGGTGGTGGTGGTGGTGGTGGTGGTGGTGGTGGTGGTTGTATTGAGCAGAACCTTGTTATGTCGTTTTGGTCCCTGAATCCCGCGTGTGTATTGCTAAACTGATTGTCACGAATTTGTCTTTGAAATCTTTTGGTGCATTACTATTGAAAACATTAATTTGTAGCCGCAATTGGGCTGTCATTCATTGGAATTAATTACAATGATTTATGTTGAAGCACGATTGTGATATAAAAAAGGTTTGGCATCACCATGTTGAACATCAGATAATTCATTTAATGTAGTCACCATTATAACACGCGTGAGTATTTGGATCGCAACAATGAGTGCGCGTCGCTGCCAGGCCCAGCAGTGCCAGGCGGCGACACCGACCCCCAGGCGGCGACACCGACCCTCCCACACGCATCAGCTGGCGGGGAAAGTCAGGGAGGCAGACATGTGACCTCCCTAGTAATCTGTGTATATATGTGTGTGTGTGTGTGTGTGTGTGTGTGTGTGTGTGTGTGTGTGTGTGTGTGTGTGTGTGTGTGTGTGTGTGTGTGTGTGTGTGTGTGTGTGTGTGACAAATATATTTGATGCCCGCACGAAGCCCTTACCATCCCCCGTGTGTCGAGGGTTGGCTGTCATCCTCGCAGGTACTCTTGCCCGCCCCGCTCATCGCGCTGCCACCACGTCACTGGCCTTTACGATTTTCCACGACTGGCCATCGTATTGCAATATGTCCTTATAATTGCTTCATGCCGGGCAGGGGCGTGGGTGAGGGTGAGGGTGAGGGTGCAGGGTGCAGGGTACGCGTGGAGCTGAAGGCAACACTCATGGAAAGTCACGAAGATATAATCATTTTAAAACGCGGATGACTGAGTGCGTTGCTGGTTTGGGTCTTCATGTGAGGGGACGTATTAGGGGCGGGATGGTAAAATGAGGGAACAGTGTACTCGAGATGTATATGGGTGTATGTGATGGAGGTCCTTTCCCCACTCCCACTCCCCTTCAGTCTCACCCCCTCGCTCTCCCCTTCCTCCCGTGACATTTATTAAATACCGACACCAGACATTTCCTCTAGGGAAGGAAGGGTAGAGGTAGGGAGGAAAGATGAGGAAAGGTAGGGAAAGGGAAGGTTTCTGCTGGAAAACAAAAACAGAACAAAAAAACGGGAGAAAAGGAGAGGAAAGAGGAAAAGAGAGGCGAGGGGAGAATAATTTAGATGGATTGGTGAGGAAAGAGAAAACCAGAGGGAGAGAGAGAGAGAGAGAGAGAGAGAGAGAGAGAGAGAGAGAGAGAGAGAGAGAGAGAGAGAGAGAGAGAGAGAGAGAGAGAGAGAGACGAGAGAGAGAGAGAGAGAGAGAGAGAGAAAGAAAAGAAAGAAAAAAAAGAGAGAGAGTGAGTTTGGAAGCAGAAATAATTAAATAGAGAAGAGAGCAAAGCCAAGCAAGGGAGGAACATTACATACAGATGGACAACTCAAGCGAAAAAAAACAGGCTTGGAAAGAGGACCCAGGCAGGCAGGCAGGCAGGCAGGGCGTTGGGTACGAGGCAGGACCAGGAAGGCTGGAAGGGATAAGCTGGAGCCAATTGTTACCATTTTTGTTATTATTATTGTTATTATTATTATTATGTACGAGATCATTAGAACTATTCAAAACAGTTACAATAATAGTAATAGTAATAATAGTAATGATAATGATAATAATTAGAAACTGGAGTCATCTGTTAGCCAATCGTATGCGTGTGTGCGTGTATATGTGTGTATGTGTGTGTGTGTGTATGTATGCATGGAGGTGTTTTGGTAAGGATGGGCGTGTGGGCGACCTCTGAAGACCCCATCCATCCCTGGTGTGCCAAGGATAAGCCGCGCCAAAACCCACCAGGAATTCTCTTTTTCCTCCAAGACGCCAGAGAGACCAGCTGGGAAGGAGAGAGAAAAAAAAAGGGAGAGAGAGAAAGAAAGAAAGGTGGCGTTCATGCAAATTTAGCCATTTTTGAGATTGTATGAATCTCTTACAGAAGTCGAGAAGGGATTTTAGGAGGTAGGATGCGGGGTTGGGTTGGGAGGGGGGCGGGGCAGGGGCGGGGGCGAAGTTCAAGGCCACAGAAGGTGAATTTGGATTATTATTATTATTATTATTATTATTATTATTATTATTATTATTATACTCTTGTCTGTCGGGTATTTTCATGTATTTATCGGAGAGGGAAAAAAATGAAAATAGTTCGATGGAGTTGACCTCTATGAAAGATTAAATAGTTGTGGTTTCATAATGCTGTTTTTTTTTATTTATTTGAAAGGAAAGAAACAAGGTGTGACAGCAACACCGAAAACCTCTCGAAGGAGTCACACAGGTGGATTAATTAATAAAGCGTCAGGTGTCCCGCAGATAGAACCACGGATGGATTTTTTATACTTACTGAAAAAATATAACGAAACCTTTTTATCTGATTACCTTTATTGTTCTTGTGTGATCTTAAGTATGATTGCAATGACTGCGTGTTTGATAATAATGTTCTAGTGTCCAAACGTCATCATCATCATCATCATCATCATCATCATCATCTTTACGTCATTACAAGTTCACTGCAGAACAAAAGCCTTCCGAAATTTCCTCTCAAAGTCACGCCACTATGCCAATCTCTGTCAGGTTTTTTTTTTCCCCTGCAAAGTTTTCACTCATCTCTCTACCTCCTTCCTATCTAGTTTCCTTCTGTTCCTCTTACTATCTCTTGGAGTCCAGTTAGTGAACCTTTTGTTCCCTCTATTGTCTGCTCTTAGAATCAATCCCATTTGCTCCTTTATTGTAATAGTTTATGATTTCTTAACTTTGGTTGGTTCTCTTAGTCTTCCATCAGTATTTGTGTTTTTCTTAACTGTTCTCCACATTCAGAGTTCATTCAGGGTTGTAAATATGTACTCGTTACAAATCATGTTTGTTAAATGGTGCAATCATGGGGTTCTAGAATGTTCCTCTTTTTCGGGAGGTGGTCAAGTGTGTGTTGCAATGGACAAACTACGATTCGTGGACTAAACCTTTCCTGTCTGCATTACACAATGAAAGTAGTGAGCAAGATGGTGGTTACATTGCGTGGTTCAAATGTGGTGTTGAGGCTGCCATGTGCTTGTGAAACTTAACGGAGCTCAACTGTGCTGGTCTTGACAACACTTGATTACCTAAGGATGTTTTAGGGACACGAAGGAATAGGAGAGGACAAGCAGTGACCACTTGGCCTTGAGACAGGGACGGGGTGCAGGCGTGGGACTTACCATTCGACTCTTGTGCAAATCTGTTGTTCTTTCCGACTCGTTGTGGTATTGGTGCGTCGTGTGGTGGACAGGCTTTGAGGGGGAGTTTTGGCATCTCCACAGGTTTGTTCAGTGTGGTTTGGCCTCTGATCCTGCTGTCCAGAGTGGGCGAGCGCGTGTCCTGTCGGCAAGTATACCCTTGAGTAGAACACTGGGATCTGAAGCATTGTGTAGTGTATGTAGTACGTGGTCAGGATCAAGATGGAGGAATTTTGTAGAGTTTTATAGCAATGCTGACGTGAAATTTAGTTGTCATAGTGTGGTAAAGGGACGGAAGGCTGATCGATCCATTTAGTAGCTGGAACCCTCCAAAGTTTGCCTCAGGATAGCATGCAGGTACTCGAGGAAATGAAGGCGTTTCATCCAATAAAGCGAATTATTAGACTGAAACATTCTCAGCTCATTCTCAAACTTTAATGGGCGAGATGCCGAGCTTGCCTCAACGCCGAAGCTTCAGCGACTAATCCCACTACCTATTGAGGCCATCATTCTGGTAAGCAGTATTGGCGCTGCGGGAAGGAGGGAGATTGTCACGTGATTGTGTTCTGCAATCACGAGGAATTCACAGCCAGACTCACGCTATTATGGTGTTCAGAAGTCACTTGTTGTGTGTCTCTTAACTGACTTGGTGTTCACTGCACTTTATTTTTTTTTAATGAACTGTATTGTCGTGTGTACATTGTGTGGAAGGAAGAAAGAATATAAAGTAGATGTCTTTATTTCTTCGGTGTATAATGCATCCATGTATGCATGCATGAATGTACATAACACTTTGAAATTGGTAGTTGGATTTGATAACTAGTATTTATTATTATTATTATTA
Source organism: Metacarcinus magister (assembly GCA_029783475.1). Lineage (NCBI taxonomy): Eukaryota > Metazoa > Arthropoda > Malacostraca > Decapoda > Cancridae > Metacarcinus > Metacarcinus magister. The sequence goes on along the minus strand of JAPQNM010000013.1, from coordinate 25,848,169 downwards.
TTATTATTACTACTACTACTACTACTACTACTACTACTACTACTACTACTACTACTACTACTACTACTACTACTACCACTACCATAAGTGTTACTAATATTAATTGCCGTTGTTGTCATTAGTAGTATTAGTATCAGGATTAGTATTGTTATTTCCTTTTGTGATCGCAGTTTTTCCCCACCCGAGGCTGAGTGGCCCCCCTCCCCCCCCTCCCCCCCCCGGCCCGTAATGAGTGTCCCCGTGATTAGCCAGATGCTCAGTGTTTGCTCTAATTTGGCGTGTTTGCCGCGGCACGTGTGTGTGTGTGTGTGTGTGTGTGTGTGTGTGTGTGTGTGTGTGTGTGTGTGTGTGTGTGTGTGTGTGCACGACTCCTGCCTCGCCAGCATTCAGCCTCCATTTTTGGAACCCACTGATGAGATGTCCTCTGCGGCTGATGGCTAGTGCAGGACCTTCCCCCCCTCCCCCCCACCCTCTCTCTCTCTCTCTCTCTCTCTCTCTCTCTCTCTCTCTCTCTCTCTCTCTCTCTCTCTCTCTCTCTCTCTCTCTCTCTCTCTCTCCGCCTTATGTGCTTGTTAGCTGTTCGGGTTTAGTACCTTTTCTTTTTTTTTCAATTGGAATTTTTCGTCCTCAGCCTCATTGTTCTCGTTCCGCCTTTACGGTCACGCTGGGCTCAGGGCTTGAAGGCACACCACCACGCCGCCTCCTCCTCCTCCTCCTCCTCCTCCTCCTCCTCCTCCTCCTCCTCCTCCTCCTCCTCCTCCTCCTCCTTACCCCGTTCCACCTCCCTCGTCCGCTGCCAACTGAACCCTTCTCTTCTCCCTTCCTGCTTCCTCTCCAGTATTCTCTCATCTCCTTCCCTCCTCTACCTCTTGATGTATACATAACCTTACCCCTTCCTTTCTTTTCCTTTTTCATCGTCCCTAAATCCCAACTCCTCCTCCTCCTCCTCCTCCTCCTCCTCCTCCTCCTCCTCCTCCTCCTCCTCCTCCTCCTCCTCCTCCTCCTCCTCCTCCTCCTCCTCCTCCTCCTCCTCCTTAGATAGCTATGAGTTAACAGTCACCACTACTACTCTTGACCTGTGATGGGTTGTGGATCGCCAAGGCCCTGACAGTTAGTAACATCATCGATATTCAAGGTGGTGGGGGGTCACTGTTGCAAGGGTGATTAGCGTACGGCGTCCCACCAGGTAAAGTACACTGACACTGTGTATTGAACGGGGGCTGAGGTGATTGATTACTACCAGAAAGCGTCAAGTTAGGCTGCCACACCACCTTTAGATATACACACTGTGGCTACACCTACACTATATATATATATTCACACTACATGTATACCTTTCCCTTAAGAAGAAAAGTAGCATAGTAGTCCTTTAATATTGTGTACTGTAGTTATGTTATCAGAAGGAGAGGTCGGGTGAGGGAGGGGGGGAGAAACCTTGCTCTATTATATCTTGTTCTTCCACACAATCACCAGGTACTCTCTTTATATATTCTTCCTGGTATCTGTTCTTCCTGTGTAATCCTCTTCCTCTTCATCATCATCACTTTCTTCACTCTAAACTTCTTTCCCATTGCCTTCTTTCCATCTTCTGCATCCTTCCTTCCTTCCTTCCTTCCTTCCCTTCCTCCAAGCTACCATTAATCCCATCACCCAGTACCTAGTCGCTGCTCCCTCCCTTCCCTCCCCTTCCCTCCCCTCTCCTCCTCCCTCCCTCCTCCCACAGTAATATGTCTCGCCCCCACGTCACCATCACTCCCACTCCCCAATACTCCTTCCCTTCGCCTTCCGTACCCTAACGCGCCAACACACTGCCTGTCCTTTCCTGAACTACTGCCAGAACAGATATTCAGAGCACCAGATCGAACCGCAGCACACCGCGTCCTGAATTTGAGCCTCCACCAGCCCTGTCACAGCAGACGACACTCAAGTAGACTCCTCAACCAGCCGAGGACGTGGACGAGGGAGCAATTAGGGCCATAGGCAATCTACCTTAACGGAGAAGCAAGGGAGGGATGTGACGCGATGGGATTCATTTATTTTCAAACTGGTTGTTGGTTTCCTCTTAGACTTAAATGAATAAAGCCTCAGTCAGAATATGTAACTTTTTTTTCATTATTTACTCCATTTCAGGATATTCTTCTTCTTTTCGTGCTATAAATGGTTGATTGGTAGACGGAAAAATAGATGACGCGAATTCATTGTGAAGGCAAAGTAAAATATATCGTTTGGGCTGAGCAAAGAAAAACGGTTTATATTTCGACTTAAAAGGCTTTCAGAATGCTTGGGGTGGAGGGAGGGAGGCACACACGATGTAATGTAGCACAGAGTCAGCAATTTATTTAGCAACCTGAGTTTTTTTTTCTTTTATCCCTGTGAGAGCTGGAGTCAAGCATGTGCAGGTTAGGCATGGGTTAGGAAAAGCAGAGTGGGCACGCGTGAAACTTAACTGCGCGTTTACATAATATATTTAGCTTATAACTCTTTTGTTAGTAAGGAATCGTACCTCAAGAAACACCGTAGATAGATATTAACATCCAGATTACTGCAGTTTGCCTTCCCCGGGGTTCTTAAGACACCTTTATATTGAACAGTCTACCTTCCTCGACATGAACTCGAACCACGGCCCATGAATTCCTCGCTGCAGTCCCTAACCACTGCACCAACGAGATGGACGCAAACCAACATGAGCATATGCATCCCTTACAACCCTTACATATGCACTTGCTGTTTTTTATCTTCCTCTCACCAATGCTTCCCTTCCACCCTTCCCCCCCGCCCCAGCAATGACACCTCCACCCCTCCATCCATCCTCCCCCCACCACCACACACCATCACACACCAGACATGCCATCCCAGCAGCTCATGGCCCTGTCACTGGCGCTGGCTGTGATAGGTGGCCAGCCCGGTGGTCCATCAGGCACCCCGCTCCCTCATAACCTATCCATTAAGTGGGTGACCGCGCATAATGACCGACCTGTTCTTGCTCTTGTTGTTGATGGTGGTTGCAGTGGTGGTGGTGGTGGTGTTGGCAGCATGGAACAATAGGAGTTGAAATGCTATATATACATCCCTTACTCACTTCACATAATTCTATCGACAGAAGAATCATGAATCAGCGAAATAAGACTTGAAAATATTGCAGGTTCGAATAATTTCTTTCCTACTAATTCATGTTTGCCTCCACGTCTTAATCTATTTAATAACAGCTATTGAACTCCCAACACCTGCCATAGTAGTAGTAGCAGGAATAGTAGTAGTAGTAGTAGTAGTAGTAGTAGTAGTAGTAGTAGTAGTAGTAGTAGTAGTAGTAGTAGTAGTAGTAGTAGTAGTAGTAGTAGTAGTGGTGGTGGTGGTAGTATTGGTGTTGTTGTTGAAGCAGTAGTTATGGCAATGATAGTAGTGAGGTCAGGTGTTGAAAACCTATCACCTGATACTGTAGGTACCTGTGTGTGTGTGTGTGTGTGTGTGTGTGTGTGTGTGTGTGTGTGTGTGTGTTGTGTGTGTGTGTGTGTGTGTGTGTGTGTGTGTGTGTGTGTGTGTGTGTGTGTGTGTGTATGTTGTGTGTGTGTGTGTGTGTGTGTGTGTGTGTGTGTGTGTGTGTGTGTGTGTGTGACAGGTGTGGGCGGGGGGCGTCACCTAAGGTAATTGTGGCAGGGCAAACACAGGTATTGATTGTGGCTCAGGTGCCCTCCAGAGGAACACAGGATAGGGCGTTGTACTTCATTTTTTCTACACCCCATATTCTCTCTCTCTCTCTCTCTCTCTCTCTCTCTCTCTCTCTCTCTCTCTCTCTCTCTCTCTCTCTCTCTCTCTCTCTCTCTCTCTCTCTCTCTCTCTCTCTCTCTCTCTCTCTCCTCTTTGCCTTCAGTCTATCTGGTTTCCTTTCACATTCCTTCCCTTTCTAGTTGTCCCTTTACTCATCCTTTCCATTCTCTTTCCCTTCCTCCTCCTCCTTTTTCTCCTCCTCCTCCTCCTCATTATGATCCTCTTCTTACTTCTCTGTCTCTCCTCTCCCTTCATTTATGTCTGTATTCTAATTCTTGCAATCTCATCCTTCTGTTCTTTATTCATTGCCTATCATACTCCCCCTCTTTCGCTTCCCTCTTCTCTGTATCTCGTTTATCACATTCTCTCATTTTCCCTGTCTGCCTGCTCTTCTCTCTTTCTCTTTCTCTCTTTCTCTACTTTTCTCTATTTATCTCTCTATCTATCTATCTATCCATCTATCTATCGATTTATATTTATATTTATTTATCTATATCTATATTTCATTCAAATAATAATAGATAATCTTTTTTCTCCCTCAGGTAAGGCGCAAGGTGTGAGGGAAGGAAGCAAAGGAGGAGAGGAAAGGAAAGGAAGGTAGGGAGGAGGAGGAGAATAGGAGGAGGAGGAGCAGCAGCAAGGAAGCAGGAGAGACCAAGAAGCCCTTTCAGAACAAAGTGATAACAATTAATAACCATGTAGTGTGATGGCGGTGCTCACAGCTGTGTTTGTGAGGGAATGTGTAACTAAGTCGCATCCAAAATTGAAGTCGTATATGAAATTAATTATATATTTTTTTGATTATTATTATTTTTAATAGAATAGCTACCTACCTACCTACCCAGTGAATTAAAAAAAAATAGTATGATCATTTTAGAAACGTAATTAACTTAGAGCTCAGGTATATATTTAAGCTGGTTAGGTATTGCACAGTATAACAAACTGTCATGCAAACTTGCTGTAATATGTTTTAACGAACAAACATGGGCTGACCCGAGGCGGTGAGGGATGGTACGTGGGTGGGCGGTACAGTGTAGCCACGTTACTGGGCGTGGCGGTACGTACAGGACATTTGTAAGGGAGTGAGGTGAGGCGGGGCGGTAAGGAGTGGATCCGGGCAGTGGTGGTACTGAAGGAGGCGGAGAAGGTCGGGCGGAGTGAGGCCCTACATGAGGCACTGTAAACCCTGAATTAAGTGTGGTGGTGATGGGTGAAGGGTATCGCTGTGAGTTCAAGTTTGGAGGGATGTGGCCAAGGGTGGGTGACTGGGGGAGAGGGGAAGGTTACGGGGCGGGGGTGAAGGGAGGCGGGCTGGTGCCAAGGGTGGATGGACTGTTATTCGTTGAAGTAATGATGAAAAATAAAGTGATTTGCAAGCGAACATTACTTGATCCATGAATGTAAATCTGTTAATATACATTGAACTTAACTTATTACTGACTGTTCTACATCATGAATTACTGTGCTGTTTTATTTTGAGTATTATCCACGAGTGTATATTCTTAGTATGACCAATTTCCACATATTATAACTGCCTTTTGTAAATAGTTTGTATGCAATTTACGCCATGATTGAATTAATAGAGAATTATAAAATGTTAATTAAAAAGGCGTTGCATAACATTGATCAATAGGATTACGTAACATTAAACAAATGAGCATCGGTGTGTGTTCCCGGGGCAGCTACTGGTGTCTATAGAAGCATCGGTAATATTGCTCTTAAGGAAAATCGTTCTCCGGTCAAGGCAGGAACTGGAATAGACGAACAGCGCTCTGAAATGTGTGGGGAAAGTCGATGGAAGTCATTACCCCGCAGTAATGACCAGATGACGATGATAATGACGATGATGATAATGTCACCGTTGCTACCACCACCACCACCATCGTTTCCTTCCCTTCCATCCTCGTCGCCGCCGCCGCCACCACCGTCCATCCCTCGTCATTTGTGAGAGATAATTTCAAATAGTTACTGATGCGTATTTATTAATCCAATATAGTCATCCATTGATTAATTATGTTACGTAAATTGTAGCAGTGTAGTCTTCTGAATTTTACACTCATGCATCTACTCTGTTCTCTGCATTTGCTGGTCAAAGAGGCGGATTGGTTATTTGGTGCTGATACCATGATGCTTTGAGCTTTGAATGTCGTCCTTTTAAAGAGCTTAAAGGATTGAAGCCTGTCATCAACACACTCACTGCCTTGGCCACTGTTTGCTGACCTAACCCAGCTAGTCATCAACTGGCTTGGGTTGATGTTGACTCAATCATCCACGTAGACTTGTGTTTTTATAAGTATTGTTACCTTTTGTTGTTTTTTTCATTCAAATTCATAAAAAAGCAAACTACAAAGTAATGACTGAAATGTTGTCCTTCAATGTTTAAAAGATAATGCTTACAAAACCTATCCGCTGAAATTTCGTGTTCCACTTATGAACACTTACATAGGTAAGGTGTATCTTCATCAGAAAGTAAATTTTAGGTTAATTTTTCCAGTTTAAATTTGGATAAAATATTGACGAAACTAAGCAACAATTTGAGTCATTCCTTCACTTACTTAATAAAACAAGAACAGCTCTAACTTTGGAAATCCTAAATTCCATTGAAGCTTGAGTATAACTACTTAGTTTTGTAAGTTGTCGCAGCTACTTCAGTGTATTCAACTTGGACAAATTTTACTAATTAACCGTCATCAAGGCAGCCACTTCGCCCTCTCAGTTTATTCAGCCGCTGTCGGGTTTCCGTGGGGCAGGTGTGCATCGAGTGGCTTGTCGTTATACAGGTAGAGGGGAGCGTTGACGTGGAAGAAGGAAGCAGAACTGTGAGGAGTCAGCCAGTAGGGGGAAGGAGAAGCACCTGTAAAGCCTTAATGAACCCTACCTGTCCACTAATGACCTGCCGCGGGGACTCTCCAGGTGAGGCGGAAGATAAGAAAAGGAAGAAGAAGAAGGAACGAAACGAAAACAACAACAACAACAGACAACAACAACAACAACAGGAGAGAGAAAAAGGAGTAAGAATAGTTGAAGAACACAAGGAGGAGGAGGAGGAAGAAGAAGAGGAGGAGGAGTAGGAGGAGGAGGAGGAGGAAAGAGAAATAGTTTGGAACACAAGGTAACCACAAAAGGCCAGAGGCGCCCAACTTGGCTGTCTGATGGCAAAGTATGACTTAAATGAAGATAAACTACCAGATAATGTTGCGTCTTACCTATTTAGCTTCAAGTTAAATAATGGTCGATGTAAAAGACGCAGTATGTAAAGGAAGGAAGAGGAAGATGCAGCGCAGTCCTGAACAATAGTGAAGGTAATTTATTTATACATTTAGTTTACATGAAAAAAGAAGACAAACTAAAAGACGAGGAACAAAAGCACTCTGAATGTTGATTTCTAAAAGTGTAAGAATAGCAAATGAAAATGGAAGGAAGATCGCAAAGAGAGGAAAGACAATTTAGTTCCCAATGTGTTTTGATACTTTCCCTTTGAATGTGTGAGGGGAAAAAAAACTGAATGAGGCTGTGTATTCCAGAGCTCACCAGGTCAAGCAAGGGACAGAGTGAAGGTACTGGTCAACTCTTGCATTAGTAAAAAGGACAGAACGCAAACGAGAAGGTGTTGTGTACTTGGGGCCGTGGGAGGAGGGGGTTGGGGGAGGCATAGAGCTAGGTAGTTGGAAAAAAAACTTCAACCATAAAAAGTATCGACGGATGATAGATAGCAAGAGATGTCACATGTCAGTTTACTCGTGCTGTGAAGAGACTGAATGAAGACAATTTATGATATTGATGAGATAAATCACATAGGGCTTACATCTACTTATGAGTGTTGTGTGAGTTAACCATTACACGAATTAGAGACGGATAAGGCTTCTTCTAGATACCCAAAATCTAAATTAGGGAAAATGAAAGGAAACTATATAGAACAGAAATTGAATATACTCGTATCTTCAAACACCAAGCCATGTATAGGACGTAAGCGAGTTGGACTGACCTACAAAACACCATCACTCCACTTACTAACACCACTTAAGGGACCACCATCTACAGGATAACATAGGAAATCCCCAAGAACAGATAGATGTTATAATGGTTAGTGTAAATATTTGTCATCAACTCTTATAAGTGCGTTGCCCATTACGTCATTATGTTCCTCGTTTGTGTGTGTGTGTGTGTGTGTGTGTGTGTGTGTGTGTGTGTGTGTGTGTGTGTGTGTGTGTGTGTGTGTCGCCTGTTGCTGTTCAAGGCTAAGTCCATTATGATGGCTCAGTATTATTTGTTTTATTTGTTGTTAAGTCCTTGTATGTATTTTTGCTCATTAGTGTTAGGTTAGGTTTGATTAGGTTTGGTTTGGTTTGGTTTGGTTTGGTTTGGTTTGGTTTGGTTTGGTTTGGTTAGGTTAGGTTAGGTTTGGTTAGGTTTGGTTAGGTTAGGTTAGGTTAGGTTAGGTTAGGTTAGATAGGCAAGGTTAGATTAGGTTATGTTAGGTTAGGTTAGGTTAGGTTATATATATATTACTATGTGCTTTGTTAAGAATGTGATGGATGTTAGGTATGTGAAAAGAGAGAGAGAGAGAGAGAGAGAGAGAGAGAGAGAGAGAGAGAGAGAGAGAGAGAGAGAGAGAGAGAGATATAATGAATGCATACATATTTAAACTTCCTTGATAATATAATGCACTTACCATTTACCTAATTATATTCCTCAACAACAAGAAGAAAAAATACAATCAGAAATTTATGTAAACTAGATAAGTAGGAAAAGAAAAACATAATTTGCAGAAAGTCAGAGTCCGTGCGAGAGAGAGAGAGAGAGAGAGAGAGAGAGAGAGAGAGAGAGAGAGAGAGAGAGAGAGAGAGAGAGAGAGAGAGAGAGAGAGAGAGAGAGAGTAAATAAGTAACTAATTTAAGAGAGCGTGTAAGTAAATGAGTGAGTGGAGTGTGCAGGTTAGAAGGGGAGAGAGAGAGAGAGAGAGAGAGAGAGAGAGAGAGAGAGAGAGAGAGAGAGAGAGAGAGAGAGAGAGAGAGAGAGAGAGAGAGAAGAGAGAGATTGAAAACACATTCTGGAAACACTTTGAAGTAGAAATCGACAATAAAGACCAAATTATAACTGAACAGAATAATTAGAGAGAAATTAATGCCAGTGAAAGGGATAGCAGGAGGAGGAGGAGAAAGAAGAAGAAGAAGAGGAAAGGGAGAAGAAGGAATAATGCACTGGTGAAGACAACATTTAGCTTGATTCTCTCTCTCTCTCTCTCTCTCTCTCTCTCTCTCTCTCTCTCTCTCTCTCTCTCTCTCTCTCTCTCTCTCTCTCTCTCTCTCTCTCTCTCTCTCTCTTATCCCCCTCTCTTGAGTTTTCCCCCTGTTGACTACATCTCCTCCTCCTCCTCCTCCTCCTCCTCCTCCTCCTCCTCCTCCTCCTCCTCCTCCTCCTCCTCCTCCTCTCCTCCTCCTCCTCTTAATGACACTCGACGTCTCTTTAAATCTGTATGTAAATGAGGACATTATCTCTTGCTTTAGTTCCTCCCACCCCCCATCTTCCCCCCTTTCTTCCCCCTTCCCCACTCTCTCTCTTCCTTTATTCCCTTCCCTTCCCCATGTTTCTTCCCCTTTCCCCTCTCCCCCTCTCCCCCTTTCCCATCCATCTTCCCTCTCTTCTTCCCTTGTGGTCCTGCTGCCCTTCCTTGTATATTTTCCTCCTCCTCCTCCTCCTCCTCCTCCTCCTCCTCCTCCTCCTCCTCCTCCTCCTCCTCCTCCTCCTCCTCCTCCTCCTCTATTATTATGTTTGTTTGTGTTTTATGTTTATTTTTTTTAATTGTGTTTATTTTTCCTACGTCAGTTTATTTGGGTTTTTTTTCGTCATGCCAGTTTTTTTGTATGACTTTCTCTTTCACTTTTTTTTTCTTCTCTCTCTCTCTCTCTCTCTCTCTCTCTCTCTCTCTCTCTCTCTCTCTCTCTCTCTCTCTCTCTCTCTCTCTCTCTCTCTCTCAGCTGAATTATGTCCTTTTTTTTTTTCTCTTTACTCAGATTAATTTTTTTGACTCGCTTTTCAAAACTCACTTCACATTTTCTTTATCAGTCATTTTGTTTTTTGTCGTATTATTTTCTTTTTCTTTCTAAAGTCTTTGGTTTTGCTTTTTAAATTTACTGTGAGTTGACTCTTATTTATTTCATTTACGCCTTGTTTCCTCTTTCTCTTTTATCTCTATTTTGTTAATTTTGTTTCTGATGCTTACCAATGTTTTTTTTTCTTTCAGTTTCTTCTTTATTCTTTCCTTCGTGTTTCCTCTTCTCTCTTTTTGCTCCTGACTCTTACTCCGTTATATTCAACACCCATTTCCTTTTACTTTCTTTTTTTTCTCTTTCTTTCTTTCTTTTCTCTCTTTTTTTGGAGTCCTTCATTTTTATTTGACTTCATTCTCTCCTTCATTTTTTTTCTTCATTTTTCTGCTACGTCAGTTTCTTTTTATCACATTCAGCGTCCTTTTTCTTGCGTTCTTTATTATTGTTTTCATTTATTTCATTTCATCTATAGTTTTCCTTTCTCATTTTCTATATACATACTGCTGATGGCCCCCTGGTGTCTATTTTCGGAAGTATCAATGTTCTCTTGGTTCCTGACAGTATCTTCACCTCCTCTTAATGCTTTGCTAGCCAATGTTCGTCTTTTGTTTCCTCCTCTATTTTTTTTTTCTTTACCTCACCATGTTTTGTTTTTTCCAACCCATGTTCTGGATGTACGGCAATTTTTCGTTCAGATGACTCCCATTTATTTATTTACTCGAGTTTCAGTTTACGTTGGGTAGCAATATGTCTTCCTTCTCCTTTGTTTATTTGTTTTACTTGTGTTCGTCTATTTGTCTATCTATGTTTTTTTGTTTTTTTAAATGTTTATTAGTCTCTCTGTTCATCTATTTGTTTACTTATCTTACTTTACTTGCAAATATAATAACCAGATTTGCGCTTTGAATCATCTTCTCGTATCTACATTATTCATCTCGTGCTATTTACATTTATCTTCATATTTAACTCATTATATGCAAGTCTTCAATAATTATCTCTGACATGGAACGTATGTATGTATATATTTTATAACATTCTCTAACTACTTACCATACATTACTTTACATAGCTACATCAAGTTATATTAGTTTCAGTCACTCATATTCTGACTTACATGATGAACGAAGCCTGACTTTAATATCCCTTCCTGTGTGTTAGCATAGAGGGTTGGGTTAGGTAAGGTTAGGTTGGGTTGGGTTGGGTTAGGTAGGTAGGTTGGGTGGGTTGGGTTAGGTAAGGTAAGGTTGGGTTGGGTTAGATTAGGTTGGGTTGGGTTAGGTAAGGTTAGGTTGGGTTAGATTAGGTTAGGTTGGGTTGAGTAAGGTAAGCTTGGGTTGGGTTGGGTTGGGTTGGGTTAAGTAAGGTAAGGTAAGGTTAGGGTTACTCTCAAGGGAAGGTAGCAGCTGACAGACACGCAGCTCACCCAGCAACAACAGCCTTCACGTGATTGCCGCTGAACAAGTAGTACATAGCAGGTGTAATGCGGAAGAAAGTTACACTAACTGTGATAACCTGAACTACGTAATGGCCGCGTGTGGAGGGAAAAAACCCACCGCCACAGCCTCTTTAAAGGGTTGCGTAGGAGACAGGAACGAGGGCAAGAGACATAGCACTCCCTCCCTTCCTCCGTCCTCACCAGATTAGTTTTAGAACCATTTTCACTTTTGTGTGTTCCTTCGTTAACCGCCCCATTCCCAGCCGCTTACTTGCTTCACTGGCTGACAGATATATGCACTTTCTCTACAGGGAGGAGTAACTGTTTCATTGGGCTCTCTCTCTCTCGCTCTTTTCTTCTCTTCTCTCTCTCTCTCTCTCTCTCTCTCTCTCTCTCTCTCTCTCTCTCTCTCTCTCTCTCTCTCTCTCTCTCTCTCTCTCTCTCTCTCTCTCTCTCTCTCTCTCTCTCTCTCTCTCTCTCTCTCTTTTCTTATTACATTCCGACCTTTCTGCCTGTCTATCAGTCCATGTATTTCCATTTGTCAGTTTTCATCACCACCATTTCCATCAAGTCGCTTATCCAATCACACTTAGCTACCTTTTAATCCATTACTAAGAGCTACACTCTCTCCACGCCATTTATAGCACGTCCTACTTGACAAAAGCATCGATCCCACTAGGAGAAAGAACGTGGGAATGATTAACATAACCTTCGAGCTTTGAGTTATTTCGGAGTGCAGTGTTGTGCCTTCAGCTCCTCAAAGATCACGGCCACATAGATATTCTTTTTTTAGTTTTGTATCCGACACAGCCATCCACGGAACTGCTGCCTCGTTTACAATGACATCCAACACTGAATGCTTCCACTCCAATAAATGTTATCGATCAATTCTTTATTTAAATGATGTGAGATGATTCCATATTTTTCTTTTTTTGCTGAGATGGCATGAAGGAAATCAGGCGTTTTGAGCAGCTTCCAATACTTTCTTTTTTTTCTTTATATATACCTCGCTCAGCTGCTGACTCCTTCCTTATACTTGAACCTTAGTCGATCCTGCCGCGTTAGAGAGGAAGTTCGTGACAGAATAACATTGAAAAAACATTTGGAATTTAAGTCTGTTATTTTGTTTAGTCTCTCTCTTCTTTATGTTAGATTGTCATAGTTGGGGATACTCGTCTTTCCAATTGTCTTATAGAAAACGTTCCTTCCCCCGCCTGGAACAGCTGGAAAAGCGCTGGAAATCCTTTATATCCAGATCTTAATTTCATGCATGCCTTTTACTCTTTTTTTTTTCTTCTCTCCACATTCCTTCCAGCTTATATGATTTTCTCTAACGTAATTTCGTGAAGGGAAAGGCTTACAAAGTTTAGAGAGGGAAAGTTTTGAATAGAGATTTTGAGATCTGTTTTGTTACTTTATGCCGAGATCAGTATCTGTTTCTCTCTCTCTGTCTGTCTGTCTGTCCTTGTGTCTTTCTATCTATCTATCTATTTAAATATCTACTTATCTATCTATGTATCACACACACACACACACACACACACACACACACACACACACACACACACACACACACACACACACACACTCATACACACATTTATTGATTTTCAGCGAATTAAACGTATTTCCTGCTTTGAGCCGTGTATCAACAGCTGACGAAGAGCCAGAGTTGACCCATTTAACTTTTAAAGCGATGAGGTAGTAAAAGGTTAAATACTAAAGCAAATAGCAAATAGCTGATGTGTATTAGCAGAACATACAACAGTAATTGAGTGTCATTAGTGTAGATAGCAATGATTACCACACAAGCCGCCGCCACCACCACCACCACCACCACTGCTTCAAGGCTGCCTACACACCCACCCACAAACAGTAATGTCACTTTGATATGTCACGGATTTGCCATTACCAACACACACCAAGACAGAAGTTGTGATGAGGTTAACAGTTCAAAAGAGAAGTATTACGGTGATGTATATAGTATTCCTAAAACCTCATACAACAACACACACTACGTTACAAGTATGATAATAATGAATTGGTCTCCCTCACACACTCACAATGCACTCACTTCATGTTCCCTGTCATTTCACAAACTTTCCCAAAGGCACTTAGAAGGAAATCATTTATACTTTTGCCGTTGGTTATTATAGGCTGATTGCGAAGAGCTTACAGTCACTGGTAGATGGACAGACAAACAGACGGGCAGATAGAGAAGTTAGTGAAAAGTAAAGAATACCAATTTCACTGATAAAAGCAATCTCTCTCTCTCTCTCTCTCTCTCTCTCTCTCTCTCTCTCTCTCTCTCTCTCTCTCTCTCTCTCTCTCTCTCTCTCTCTCTCTCTCTCTCTCTAATATAACTTAATTGTCCTAATATTATATGCCAGTTGCGATTAATTCATTTATGTCAATGCATTTGATGTTAAGAGCAGTGAAAATTGAGGATGCTAGACAAGAAAGAGGATTATTTGTATTATTATTGTTATTATTATTATTGTTATTAATACTATTATTATTATTATCATTATTGTTGTTGTTGTTATTATTATTGTTGTTATTATCATCGAGAGAGAGAGAGAGAGAGAGAGAGAGAGAGAGAGAGAGAGAGAGAGAGAGAGTAGGGGGGTAGGGGGGATAGGAGTCCTCACCTTGGCGACGCAGTGCAGGGCAGGCAGTGCGGCAGGTGTGGTGCGCGGCTGTCATGGCGACGATCCCTTCCCCTTGATGGTGCTCTCTCTCTCTCTCTCTCTCTCTCTCTCTCTCTCTCTCTCTCTCTCTCTCTCTCTCTCTCTCTCTCTCTCTCTCTCTCTCTCTCTCTCTCTCGGCCTCTAAAGTCGAGTCTTAGTGAACGAATAATAATTTCATAATTTATAACTACCTCATGCCTTCCTCTTTTTTTTTCTCTCTGTGTGTGTGTGTGTGTGTGTGTGTGTGTGTGTGTGTGTGTGTGTGTGTGTGTGTGTGAATAAGAAATGAATACCTGGAATATCACACACAAGACTATATAATTTCATCTTCTTTAGTTGCGTTCGTTCGTTCAAATGTTGGACTGAGAACGTGGAGGTTTAAAAAAAAATTGTAAGATAATGTAAAATGTATATATGTATGTTTATATATGTATGTATGTTTATATATGTATGTATGTATATGTATGTATGTATTAACTAAGCAAAGTAAGCTAATTAATATGCCAAGTACCCGACTCATAGTTTTTTTTGTGACTTAATGTATTACCTTGAACTCGTCTGGCGTTTGATGATGTGTTTTTTTTTCTTTTTTATGAGTGTGTGTGTGTGTGTGTGTGTGTGTGTGTGTGTGTGTGTGTGTGTGTGTGTGTGTGTGTGTGTGTCGTGGAATGGAATGTGCTCATACCTGCGACATGTTGCTGCGTTAAATAATTTTTTTCTTTATTTTTTTTGTATACTGTTTTATTTTCTTGGAATATTCGAGGCTGGCTGTGTTGAGTGAATGATTAATGTATTTTTAATAACGAGTGAACACAGACAGACAGACAGACAGGCAGACAGACAGACAGACAGACAGACAGACAGACAGACAGACAGACATACAGACAGACAGACAGACAGACAGGCAGACAGACAGCCAGCAGACGAACACGGAAGAGAGAAGCGATGGAACTAGTGTAATTGGATTGTTTTTTTATTTTTTTATTATTACTATTTTTATTAGTATACTTTTCTTCCTATTACCCTGTCTATTCCTTTTTATTTGTTTTGTCATATTGTCTCAGTGTTTCAAATTTTCTTTAGTTTTATTTAGTATCTACCTACTTTTTTTTCTCCTATTATCATATTTATACCTTTCATAATTCTTTGTATCTTGTTTTTTTCCTCATATTTTTTTAACCCACCAACTTTTTTTTTCTCTATTTCACATTTTTTGTTATCATTTTTTTTTACGCGTGCCCTTCTTTGCCTCTCCCCCTATACACATCCCCTTCCCCCTTTCCCGCCCATTCCTCCTCCACCCCACGAGCCCCACCTCACCACGTCACGCCACGCCACGGTGGAGGATCGGACATGTGGAGGCGATGACAAGCAAGCTACGTTATGTTTCCACCAAGGACACACACTCACTGGGCTTGCTGGCTGGTGACCGTGACCGCAACCGTAACCGTAACCGTGACCGTAGCCGTGACCGTACCCGTGACCGTAGCCGTGACCGTAGCCGTGACCGTAGCCGTGTGTTCCCTGCAGTGTCTGGTATTAGGTAGGGGCGTGATGTATGTATACCTTCCATAACATACATACATATATACACATACTGGTCAACCGGAGTCATGTCTAGGCCTATAGCTTTCAGTGTGTGTTGTGTGTATTTCTTGTGTTGCTGTCTGTGAGTGTAGAGGATTTCCTTTTATTAAATCGTGAATATATGCTAAATATCAATGTGGGGGGGGGGTGTGCAAAAGTGTGTGGTGTTTTTTGTTTTTTTTTTTTTTTTGTGTGTGTGTGTGTGTGTGTTGTGTGTGTGTTGTGTGTGTGGTGGTGGGTGGGGGGGGTGGGAGGGTGTTTCAAGAGCGAGTGTAATAGTTTATGTTTGTGTTTCATGGTTTTTTTTTACTTATTATTGAGATTGTTCTGCATATGGTGATGGTATATTATGAAGAGTGAATGAATGAAGGAATACGACTATACTCCCCCGGCTATACATTAATTCAAAAGAAGGTATGATAAAACAGTATTAATAAACAGGACACAAAAACGACCTTAACCCAATCCTGTACAAATACTAATTAGGGAAGAACAAGCTCCATCTTCACAAGCTCACCGCCACACCTGCACCTCCCACTGTAACACTACACCTCCAGGGATCCACAGAAGGAGATGTCAATAAACTACAACAAACGCCTCACAGATAATTTAAGATAGAAACCATGATACCTAGAGAACCCTAAACTTGTCTCTACAGCTCTCAAGGCAAAAAAAAAAATTGGTCTCCTCAATGCAACACTAAGGTAAATAATGCACTGTTTGTCCTGATGGCGGGTTCCTTCCTACCTTTTCTGATTAGGAAATGCCCCGACGTGCCCCGCTGCTGTAGGTGTATGTGTGTGAGGTCGTGTGAGGTTTATGTTCCTTAGCTTACGATAGGAAAAACTACAGAGGGAGTTAAATTGGTTTGTAGTGTAAATTGAACCCTGATATGTGTGTGTGTGTGTGTGTGTGTGTGTGTGTGTGTGTGTGTGTGTGTGTGTGTGTGTGTGTGTGTGTGTGTTACCGCCTGGCCCAGCTTGATACTATTATTCCTCATTACCCATTACTAAAGTGAGACTAACGAGAGAGAGAGAGAGAGAGAGAGAGAGAGAGAGAGAGAGAGAGAGAGAGGAGAGAGAGAGAGAGAGAGAGAGAGAGAGAGAGAGATCAAAGGACAATGGAAAACAAAAGATACAAAAAGTTGAAAGGCACTGGAAATTAGTAAAAGAGGAAAGTATAAATGAAAAGTTAATGGAAGAAGAAGAAGAAGAAGAAGAATTTAAGGAAGTGGAAGAAGAGAATGAAAATTTTAAATGTGAAAATAGTACAAAATATGAAAATTAATTAAACAAAAATGAGGACGAGGAGGAAGACAAGGGAGAGAAAAAAAAACTTGAAATATTTAAATGTGAAAATCATTAAAAAAAAAAT
>JAPQNM010000013.1:25821268-25823768 GCA_029783475.1 Metacarcinus magister | reverse complement strand
CCACTCGAGCCGCCACCCCTGAAGTTCAGGCCACAACAACACTAACCCTTATAGTAGGTGACCATTGTGAACGTCACATGAACACAATAAAACCTTATATATGAAATTAACTACCGACGTGTTGCAGAGGCATTCATCGGCGGCACACACGAGGGACGAGGACTAGACGCATTCGGTCGACTGCTTCGCTGACGCTGATAAGCCTTATGTCACCTGACGCCAGTCTCCGGGTTTGGTATGACACGGGAAACCTTCCGTGTGTCTATCTGTTACCTTGCTTCTTTGAAAATGTGTAACGTAACGCAATACTGGCTTTTGTATAGAGTCTGGGCGACGGCTGAGAAAAAATTAATTCGTTTCTACAAAAATAACCGTTCAACAACGAAGATATTGTATTCCTCACTGCCCCGTCACAGTGTTTCTTGTCACCTTGAAACGTATTCCTAAAACTGTCATGTTCTTACCAGGAAGACGATTCATGTATAAAGTCCAGTGGTAATACATCGGTTTGAAATTATCCTCGTGTCCTCCAGCGCCAGGACAAAGGAATTACCATTACCTGCATTACCTGCTGGAGACAAGCTTGGCCAGGTGGCTCTTGGCAGTGAGTGACGCAGCAGCTTCCGCTCCGGTGGGCGTCTGAGCCACAACACAATGCCTCGTTCCGTATGCTTGCTGCAAAAACGTATCTTGGTCCCCGAGAGTGACTGAGTTTTGGTGTGTTAGAATGCTCGCTGCACTTGACTGTGTGGTGCATTTCGAAAATCATTGCAATGTGGCCTTGATATGCTGCATGGTGCACAAAGAAGCCATAGGACATGAAGAAAATGGTTTCCACACATAGAGACAAGTCAAGGGCAGAACGAACACTGAGAGGAAAATAAAAAACAAGAATACATCTCTCCCCTTAAGTATCTAGAAGGGAAAACCAACATCGGTTCCATACTCACCTGAAAATCTTGAATGTGTCGAAGTCGTAGGAGAGGAAATAGAAAGCAGACTGTTTGAAAGTTTATCATTGAAGGGGATGAAGCGTCCCACAAAGGTAACGATTACTACCTGCACTACACAACCAGACACGATACGCATTGGAACGTAATTAATACATAGACAAGTGATCGCAGCGGAACCATACAGTCTGTGAAATGAGATGAGATAATGAGACGAGCAGCTTATACGTACCTCTATTCACACACACATACACAGTGGATGAACACTTTGTATGGGATGACCAGATGGATAAGATGGAAAATGATGCGTAGATATTATTTTCCTTCAGTACTGCTTTGGTTTCTATTCGCATCAGGAAATTCTGCGGACAATGAAAAATTCTCGACTATATAGTATCGTTTTTTTTTCTCGTTTTTTTTTCTTCTTCTTTTTGTCTATAATATATTTCGATGTATTTATGATTGAGTTGGTTTTCCAGAACACGGCTGTTACCTGGTCAATAATTTGTTGTTGTTTCCTGTTCACTCATCTCCACAATATACGAAGAAGGTTTTTTTTACGTATTTTTTATGATTTTTTTGTTTTTATCTATTCATTCCATTTTTCCTCTGTGTGTGTGTGTGTGTGTGTGTGTGTGTGTGTGTGTGTGTGTGTGTGTGTGTGTGTGTGTGTGTGTGTTAGGGGGCATCTCTTTTTCACAAATTTATTCTTTGTTCTCAGCTGTTCAAAGTTTCCTAACTCGCTCTCCTTCCTCCTGCGACGTTATTTGATTGAGATAAGTGTCTCTCTCTCTCTCTCTCTCTCTCTCTCTCTCTCTCTCTCTCTCTCTCTCTCTCTCTCTCTCTCTCTCTCTCTCTCTCTCTCTCTCTCTCTCTCTCTCTCTCTCTCTCTCTCTCAGTGAATGGCGGAAAAGAAAGGGAATGGAAGGCTACAAGAAGTTCAATTTTCCTCCTCCTCCTCCTCCTCCTCCTCCTCCTCCTCCTCCTCCTCCTCCTCCTCCTCCTCCTCCTCCTCCTCCTCCTCCTCCTGCTGAAGATCAAGAGGTATTTAACAAGTTCAGCGAGAGATTAAAACATCCATTCTTTGTTAAGTTGGGAGTGAGTGTTTAGGAGTGACGTTGATGGAGTAGTGTTGGTTGGAGGAGGAGGAGGAGGAGGAGGAGACGGGAGTTGTCAGTTTCATGAGTAAAAAAAAAAGTGTATAGGTAGTAGGAAGAATAGCTTAGTATTTCTGATTCTCTTCCTCCTCCTCTTCCTCCTCCTCCTCCTCCTCCTCCTCCTCCTCCTCCTCCTCCTCCTCCTCCTCCTCCCCCCTCCCCTACCATCCCCCATCTGGTCGTATAAAGAGAATGTGTATAATTATTTATGATTCAAGAAATTTTTATTACTTTTTTTAATATAGAAGTTAAAGCCAATAATAAGGAATAGTATTACGTAAGGTAGGATGGATGTGAGAGAGAGAGAGAGAGAGAGAGAGAGAGAGAGAGAGAGAGAGAGAGAGAGAGAGAGAGAGAGAGAGAGAGAGAGAGAGAGAGAGAGAGAGAGAGAGC
>JAPQNM010000013.1:25803768-25806268 GCA_029783475.1 Metacarcinus magister | reverse complement strand
CCCCATCCCCCGGAAGACTCCACTTGACCCTTTCTTTGCCTCGTGTCAAGTTGGCGTCTGCTTGAGGTGCCTTTCCCTCTCTCTTTCTCTCCCTCCTCCCTCCCTCCCTCCCTCCCTCCCTCCCTCCCTCCCTCCCTCCCTCCCTCCCTCCCTCCCTCTTTTCCCTCCCTTCCTTCCCAATCTATTCCATGTCTTCCCATCTTCGTTCTTTTCTTCCTCCTTGCTCTCTCTCTCTCTCTCTCTCTCTCTATCTCTCTCTCTCTCTCTCTCTCTCTCTCTCTCTCTCTCTCTCTCTCTCTCTCTCTCTCTCTCTCTCTCTCTCTCTCTCTCGCAGGCGTCCCCCTTCTAATCCTCTCTTTCGCTTTTGCTTTCTCAGGCTATACAGATGACGAATATTAGCGAACATGCAAATGTGTTTCTCTCTCTCTCTCTCTCTCTCTCTCTCTCTCTCTCTCTCTCTCTCTCTCTCTCTCTCTCTCTCTCTCTCTCTCTCTCTCTCTCTCTCTCTCACGGAGGGGAGAGTATTGTTAGAAAAGAATTCTTTACGCCAGAAAGTCTCGTAAAGAGAGAGAGAGAGAGAGAGAGAGAGAGAGAGAGAGAGAGAGAGAGAGAGAGAGAGAGAGAGAGAGAGACAGAGAGAGAGCTTTATGTTCAAAAGTTGTAATTATTTTTGGTACGAGTTCGCGTGCAAGGGTGAAGTGAGTGGGTCTTGTAGCAAACAAAAGAAAATTCTCACTCCAAGCCTTAAATGGAACTAAAAATAAATATACTAATAGATACAAAGGAAATAACACACACACACACACACACACACACACACACACACACACACACACACACACACACACACACACACACACACACACACACACACACACACACACACACACACACACACACCAAAAAAAATATACTTTTAATATGAGGTGCATGAGGGAGAGTGACAGGGGTGACAGATGAAAGACAGCACGTCACCCCGTCACATCATCTTCCTAAATGTTACACTGACTGCCCGGATTTCGTGACATTCAACATGGAGATGAGTGTGACGTGGAGGAGGAAGAGGAGGAGAGGAGGAGGAGGTGGAGGAGGTGAGGGTCATATAGCTAAGTCCAGTTTGAGGTATTGATCATTGTAATGCGGAAGAGGAAGGATGGATGGGGATACAATACCTCAGGACCGTGTGCCTTACAACCTGCCATTAGAGGATAGATAATGGGTGACACCGAGGCCTGGAGGGTGTGTGTCAAGGACCTAGCACTACACGAGGGCTGAGGGCACGGCTAAGTGGACGGCTTGACCTAAAGGACACCTCAGGCCAAGGGTGAAACTCAGGGACAACATCGCTTTGAACTAGAAACGAAACGAAGGTCACTGAGATAAATGTATATGTTTGTTGCTGATGTTAAGTTGAGGTGGATGCTGTGGGTTGTCAGGTGAAGGTTAGATAGATACCACATGCCGGAAGTAATGAGGCAGAGAGCGTCCAGCAACACGTACGTAGGTAGGTTGTGGCGTGGAGCTGAAGGGAGGAGCTGTGGGATGATGTTGACGCAGAGGAAGGTCGTGGTTTCCGTGTGTGAATGCCTTTTGTACTCATCTTCCGATAAAAAGGTTCTGCTTTAGGCGTCATGGCTTGTTTTGTTTTGTGCGTCCGGTTCAGTTTTATTCCCTTGGTGATGGACGTGAAGCAGTGTTGGTTGTGGCGGTGTGTCACCTCGATTATCAAACTTAGATGGGATATGGAGAACTACTAATACTACTCAAGTAATGATAATAATGAAAGTGTGATGATGATACTACTGCTACTACTAATAATGATGATGATAATGATGATAATACTCATAATACTAACATAAACAAAGCTCACTCCTCACACTGGCCCGCGGCGTCGAGTCTCCGGTTAACCTTTTCATATTTTTCGGTCGTATTGGCGTTTTATTTTCCAAGCTATTTCCACACAAGAGGACGATGATGAGTAGAGGTTTACCCGCCACTGGTCACCGCTCACGTCGCACCAAGCACCACTTTTCTGAGCAATGGGAGAAAAAAAAAATAACACGGGGCAACGGCGTTAAAAGCTGCACTTGACGACAGAAGTGTGTGTGGAAATAGTTAAGAAGCTTCCAGGTGGTAGGTAGTAGTGTGTCAACCAGTCAGCCATTCATGACCTTCTAGAACTGCTACCTCAAAAGGCGACATCAAATTTGCAAAGCGACGCTGGAGGAATAATATTGCATTCATGTTATATTTATTCCTTTGCTGGAATATTTATTTATACTATTTCTTATTCAAGCTGTTGTGTAGAGTGTATATATATATATTTTTTGTTTTTCCTATTCTGGTCCCTGTGTACTGTATAGCGTGGGCAGCGTTTAGGACAGAGAATAATTATCACATCTAGTTAAGTGCACGTGTTTCATTGTCAGCACAGCGGCAGAGCGAGGGTCGGCGGGCTAAGATTAATGGTGTGCAAGGCGCGCCCTGCTACTCACACGTC
>JAPQNM010000013.1:25788768-25798768 GCA_029783475.1 Metacarcinus magister | reverse complement strand
AGGGATACAAGTAAATAAAATAGCAAGGGGAGAATGAAGGAATGAAGGATGAAAAGTGAGAGGAAGAATGTATGAGTATGGAGAGAGAGAGAGAGAGAGAGAGAGAGAGAGAGAGAGAGAGAGAGAGAGAGAGAGAGAGAGAGAGAGAGAGAGGAAGACGAATGAACACGTCAGTAACGCATTAGAGAAACTAAAAAAAAATATAAAAAAAAAAACCAGGAGGTATATATCTTTAAGACGAAGGAAGGAAGGAAGGAAGGAAGGAAGGAAGGTAGTGAAGGAAAGAAAGGGTAAGGAAGAGAAGAAAAATCACCGAAAGATGGAGGAAATAGCCACACCTTGATAAATATGGGGGAAAGGAGAGGTTGGAAAACGATCTTTACATTAAGAGTAACGATGTGGAAAGGAAGGAAATAATCGAAATGACAAGGAAACATTTCAAAACACACACACACACACACACACACACACACACACACACACACACACACACACACACACACACACACACACACACACACACACACACACACACAGTACATACATCTGCATTTCATCTTTGGTCCGATATTTTCCTTCATTAGACAAAAAATACTAAATGAATGACAATAACTTATTTTTCCTCAACGTTCCTAGTCAACCTTTCTTTCTTTTCTTTTTTTTTCCTCACTCAACTCCTCTCCAAAGAAGTCAGCGCCTCCCCCCCCCCCTCCCCCCACACCACTCCACTCCACTCCACCCGTGAATTGAAGGAAGAAAACTAAATCGGGCAAAATTTTCTCTTAAAGGATTAGTTTGGTTAGTAAAGGAATAGTAATGGTTAATACGTACTTATCTGAGTTCTGTCTGAAAAGCACGAAATGGTGTGTATGTTTGTTTGACGTCCTCCAACATCTTTCCTCCCTCTCCTCCTCCGTCCTTTTGTTTTCCTCTTCCATCCTCTTCCTCTTCCTATTCTTCCATCCCCAGCCTTCCTTCCTGTTCTGTTCTCTTCTGTCTTATACTTACCACCGGTCACTCCTTCCTTTTTTCCTCTTTTCTTTATTCTTCTTCTTGATATCGTCTTTCTCCTTATTATTTTCATGCTCATTTCCATAGAGGTATAATTTTACGTGGAAATACAAACCCATTCGTTTCTTTCCACAAAATGTCAGGCAGCAATGGGCTTAGTTTTGCCAGTAGACGGAGTTGAGATGGGCGGAGGGAGGGCCTGTTATGTGGGGTTTTTTTTAGGGTGTTGATTATGAGTTGACAACGAGGAAACAAAGAGTATAGTTGAGGTCACTAAACTGTTGATGGTCCGGGAGTTTGAAAGGGGGAAGGAGGGAGAGAGTCGGTAGTGTGCCTGTTGATGTTGTGATGTCGTTCCCTTAATTGTGGGCACTAGAGGTCAGGAGGTGGTCTTTGTTGTGATCGTTGTTGACGTTGACCATCGCGAGGTGCTCTCAAGGGATGTATGTGTTTGTTAAAGGTGATCATAATTAACGTGGTACTCTTGTCACAGTCGCATTCGAGTGACATGCTGCTGTGTGTTGGTTGACATCTTGATTTATAAATGAGAAAGTGTACCACAGTTGGAGTACATATGGAGTGTGAAGTTTTAATGTTAATCCAAAAGAAAAGTCACGGTTCATCTCACGTCAGCAGGTGTGTGGTGGTGGCCTGGCGGGTCACGGCGTGCTCTTCCTCACCCAAACTTCCCTCCTCACTTGAGCGTTGGTGGCCGCCAAACATCCTTCCGAATGAAAGCGTTTGTGGTTTTTAATTTGTTTTTATTTACCTGTGTGGGAATAATAGGTGAGCCAGGCAACAACAACCTCATGTTAGGTGAGATTCTTGGAACACTTCATTACGTTAAACTATAAAAGTGGATATCATTGCTGCATCTTGGTAATGACGGAACAGAATGGTTTACGCTAGTGTGATAAAACAGATAGAGAAGTAATTCAAATTCCATCAAGAGCATAGCGTAAGGAAGCTGCAACAATTGAGTGGATGTGATAATTCAGTAACCCAGACAACCCGGTGAGTCCAAGATGCCCTTGAAACGGTAACAGGAGGTTTTCAGACTTCGTTATGTTTGCAGATTTTCTTTTCATTCCCTTGTGTAGCAACAGTTATCTTGCTTCCCAGTATGACATAGAATTGGGTGAGCGGTGGATGTAAATCATGGGTTTTGAAGATGCTGCGTTTATGTTTTTTTTATCAAGAGAGAAAGTTGATGAGAAAGTAAGTGATGGTTTGATTGTTCATCTCAAGAGTAGTCAGTCCGAAGCAAGATTTACCACGTGCACGTCACAAGTGTGTGTTGGTATGGGCTTATATTACTGAGTGGTGCTATGGTGTTGGTATAGTATGGTATGGTATGGTGCTATGGTATTGGTATGGTGTGGTGCTATGGTGTTGGTGTGGTGTGGTGCTTTGGTTTCCTTCATTACCTTCCAAATATCAACTTTCTTTAATACTTTCTCAGCATGTGGAAAACCTGCTGCCTCCTGCACACCACTTATGCAACGCCAATTCAGTTTCAGTTTGAAGATTAGTTATGGAGATAATATCTACATAACAGACCTCTCTCTCTCTCTCTCTCTCTCTCTCTCTCTCTCTCTCTCTCTCTCTCTCTCTCTCTCTCTCTCTCTCTCTCTCTCTCTCTGCTACTGTTGTGTCTTCAGAGAGAGAGAGAGAGAGAGAGAGAGAGAGTTAGAGAGAGAAAGCGAAAGTGAGAGAGACAGTGAGAGATAGACAGATAGATAGAGAAAGACAAAGAGAGAGAGAGAGAGAGAGAGAGAGAGAGAGAGAGAGGTTGTAGTATATAAGTGTTGCTATATGTATTTACTTCTCTCTCTCTCTCTCTCTCTCTCTCGTCTCTCTTCTCATCTCCTCTCCTCTCTCTCTCTCGTCAGCTCCTCATCTCTCTCTCTCTCTCTCTCTCTCTCTCTCTCTCTCTCTCTGCTACTGTTGTATCTTCAGAGAGAGAGAGTTAGAGAGAGAAAGCGAAAGTGAGAGACAGTGAGAGATAGACAGATAGATAGAGAAAGACAAAGAGAGAGAGAGAGAGAGAGAGAGAGAGAGAGAGAGAGAGAGAGAGAGAGAGAGAGAGAGAGAGAGAGAGAGAGGTTGTAGATATAAGTGTTAGCTATATGTATTTACTTATCTCTCTCTCTCTCTCTCTCCTCTCTCTCTCTCTCTCTCTTCTCTCTCTCTCTCTCTCTCTCTCTCTCTTCCCCCCCACCTCCCTCCCACATTGCTCCATTTCCCTACTCCCCCTTCCCCCACCACGTGTTAGCGTAGCAGTGGTCACAGCCCTTAGATCAATAAGAGAATGAGGGGGAGAGAGGAGATGAGGGGAGAAGAGAGGGGAGGAAGGGAAGAAGAAGAAGAAGAAGGGGAAGAGGAAGACAACTAAACACCACCTTCCCCTCACTCACCCTTCCCCTTCACCCCATCCTATTACCCTCTCCCTCCTTTCTCTCTCTCTCTCTCTCTCCCCTCTCCTCTGTTCCATTTACAGCACCGTCTTAGAAAGGAATAATTAATGGACAAATAATTACTCTTGATATTTGAAGTTTAATGGAGGTTATTAACGAGAAGACTATTGGCAAGGAAATAGTGTTAGAGGCGTTTATGGTGATGAATGGTGATGGGGGGGCGGGGCTGCGGGGTAGGGGATGGAGAGAGCCCGCTGAAGGAAGACGAAAGGAGGAGGTGGAGGTGGAGGAGTAGTTCTGGGAGGCATGTCAAGAGCCAGAAAAGGAGGAGGAAAATTAGAAGAAGAAATAAAAAGTGATGAAAAAACTGGAAGATAAAGAAGACTAATGTAGAAGGAAAGGTAATAATGACAACTGAAAGAAAGGGGAATAGAGAGAGAGAGAGAGAGAGAGGATAGGGGTAGATGGAGGCTTAGGTAAAGGGAATAGACATAAGAGATAGAGGGGAATGGAAGGAGGTATGCAGAGAGGAAGAGAGTGAGGGAGTGAGGCATTGAGGAAAGGAGGGGAAAATAAGGTAAAATGAAAGAATGCAGAAGAAGGAAGGATAGAAGAGGTAAAGACACTGAGAACTTGATAATAAGAAAAAGAGAGAAAAGAGAGAAGTACAATGAGAAATAAAAGGAGGGCAGGAAGAGGGGAGATGGGAGTGTTCGTAGGTAGGATGAGGGATGGTTTGAAGGAGAGGAAGGGGAAGAGAAGGGGAAGGAAAGGAAGACAGGCAGTGAATAAGCAGAGGGAGAAGGTCGAGGGGAGGCTGGCTAAGGAAATATATGGAAGGGAGAGAGAGTGAGGGGAGGGTGTCGAGGGGAACTATTTTGACGTAGGAGACTTTCGAAGATGGAGTCGTATAGGAGATGGTGGGGAACAGTGAGGAGGAGGAGGAGGAAGAGGAGGAGGAGGAGGAGGAGGGAAGCTGACAGACACTTAGAGTAACACAAGTATTAACATAATGCAATATGCAACATGGCAAGAAAGAGAGAGAGAGAGAGAGAGAGAGAGAGAGAGAGAGAGAGAGAGAGAGAGAATGTGAGAGAAAAACATAGAGCAAAAAAAATCAGAACTGTGAACAGATGTTACCTCCTTAGGCCTCTCCTATTACTCTCTCTCTCTCTCTCTCTCTCTCTCTCTCTCTCTCTCTCTCTCTCTCTCTCTCTCTTCCTCTCTCTCTTCCCTCCCTTCCCTCTCTTCCTTACTTCTCACACGCAAGCAAAAACACCATTTCAGTCTATAAACTTGAAAATAATGGTCTCTTCCTCCATGAGAGAGAGAGAGAGAGAGAGAGAGAGAGAGAGAGAGAGAGAGAGAGAGAGAGAGAGAGAGAGAGAGAGAGAGAGAGAGAGAGAGAGAGAGAGAGAGAGAGAGAACTTTTAACTCTGATGGGATCCTATGGGCAGCCTCTTTTGTTATCTATAGTGCTCGCATTTGTTCGTCTGTCTGTTATGCGTAATGTCTCTCTCTCTCTCTCTCTCTCTCTCTCTCTCTCTCTCTCTCTCTCTCTCTCTCTCTCTCTCTCTCTCTCTCTCTCTCTCTCTCTCTCTCTCTCTCTGTGTCTCTAACTCTTCTCTTCTTTCACATTTTTTTCTCTCACCCTTCTTCTATTCTTTCCTCCACTCCCTCCTTCTCTCCCTCCCTCCCTCCCTCCCTCCCTCCCTCCCTCCCTCCCTCCCTCCCTTCTCTCCCTCCCTTCCCTCCACTGCGTGTCGTCACCATAACGAGACTGGAGGAAAAAAGCACAGTGGGTCGATTCTTCAAGTAGAGGACAGTAATATTTCTGGCCCAGCACATTCCTCCATCTCTTCCCTCCATCTTCTCTCTCTCTCTCTCTCTCTCTCTCTCTCTCTCTCTCTCTCTCTCTCTCTCTCTCTCTCTCTCTCTCTCTCTCTCTCTCTCTCTCTCTCTCTCTCTCTCCACCGCCACTGGAGGGAAGAGCAAGAGGGGATCGATCCTTGAGTCAGCGAAAATTAACGTGTCTCCCCCGCCTTGTTGCCACGCCCTCTCTCTCTCTCTCTCTCTCTCTCTCTCTCTCTCTCTCTCTCTCTCTCTCTCTCTCTCTCTCTCTCTCTCTCTCTCTCTCTCTCTCTCTCTCTCTCTTTTGCAATATCGCTCATTTCTTATTTCCTCCACCAACCCTTTCAGTATGTTTTCCTCATTCTTCTTTCCTTGTGTCTGTCACCTCACGGGGTCGTGCCTCCTGGGGCCTCCTCCTCCTCCTCCTCCTCCTCCTCCTCCTCCTCCTCCTCCTCCTCCTCCTCCTCCTCCTCCTCCTCCTCCTATTCTTCCTCCTCCTCCTATTCTTCCTCCTCCTCCTATTCTTCCTCCTCCTCCTCCTCCTCTCTCCTCCTCCTCCTCCTCCTCCTCCTTCCTCCTCCTCCTCCTCCTCCTCCTCCTCCTCCTCCTCCTCCTCCTCCTCCTCCCAATTTCCCTCACCCGTTTCATCACACTCTTTGGTAAATAGATTTGTGCAAAGGCTCATCCCTCTATTCCCTTCCCTTCATTCCCCTCTATCTTCCCCTCTACACTCCTCCCTCCCTACATCTGCCTTCATTCCCTCCATACACGCTCTGTCACCCCCTACATCCCTCCATTCTCTCTCTCTCTCTCTCTCTCTCTCTCTCTCTCTCCTCTCTCTCTCTCTCTCTCTCTCTCTCTCTCTCTCTCTCTCTCTGCATGGAGCCCTTCATCCCTTACTCCACCCCTTCCCCTCTTTCAGGTTCCCTTCCCCTCACTTCCCTCCCTCTTCCCCTCACTTCCCTCCCTCTTCCCCTCACTTCCCTTCTTCTTCCCCTCCCGTGTCGATGGTTAGGGCTGCGTGTGTCAGGGAAGGATTAAAAGAAGAGAGAGAGAGAGAGAGAGAGAGAGAGAGAGAGAGAGAGAGAGAGAGAGAGAGAGAGAGAGAGAGAGAGAGAGAGTCTGGTCCTTGATGTGAGGGAAGACAGCTGTCATTGTTACCAAGGAAACTTATTAGGATATTGGTCGTCATCTCTCTCTCTCTCTCTCTCTCTCTCTCTCTCTCTCTCTCTCTCTCTCTCTCTCTCTCTCTCTCTCTCTCTCATACACCTACACACAATTCCATTCCCTTGCCTCCCCTTATCTTTCGTCTTCCCTCCCTTCCTCCTTCCTTCCATTCCTCTCTCTCTCTCTCTCATCTCTCTCTCTCTCTCTCTCTGCTCTCTCTCTCTCTCTCTCTCTCTCTCTCTCTCTCTCTCTCTCTCGGTTTTCCTTCTCTCTCTCTCTCTCTCTCTCTCTCTCTCTCTCTCTCTCTCTCTCTCTCTCTCTCTCTCTCTCTCTCTCTCTCTCTCTCTCTCTCTCTCTCTCGGTTTTCCTTCATTATAATTTTTCTCAAACCTTTTATTTCTACCTCCTCCTCCTCCTCCTCCTCCTCCTCCTCCTCCTCCTCCTCCTCCTCCTCCTCCTCCCTTCTTCATTTCCTTCGGTATGTCTGTGGAGGAAGACTGAATTTAATGAGTGAATTGACTCTCCTCCTCCACGAACCAAACCTCTTCCTTCCTCTGCTCCTCTCCCTTCCTCCTCTCCTCCACTCTTCTCCTCCTTCTCTCTCTTCCTTCTCTTCTTTTTTCCTCCACATCTTCACATTTCTCCTCCATGGTGGTCCCTTGGTGCCTTCCTATCATCTGACCTTCATGACCTCCCTCCTCCTCCTCCTCCTCCTCCTCCTCCTCCTCCTCTTCCTCTTCCTCCTTCTTCTCATTCATACGTTTAAGTTTCTTGAGGTGAATTTAGTTCCAGCATTTAGAAGGTCTCTCTCTCTCTCTCTCTCTCTCTCTCTCTCTCTCTCTCTCTCTCTCTCTCTCTCTCTCTCTCTCTCTCTCTCTCTCTCTCTCTCTTTCTCTCTTTCTCTGTGTGTTTTTGTGTGCGTGTGTGTGTGTGTGTGTGAGGACATGTACACACACACACACACACACACACACACACACACACACACACACACACACACACACACACACAGCCAAACAAACATGGACGCTTTTATCTGTTTACTTTTTGCATTACCATTCCCATTATCTACCATTACACCCCGCCCCCCCCGCCCCCCCCTCTTTTTCCCCCTTTTTTTTTAAAGCCTGCCTTGCTAGATCGTTAAACAGCGTGCCCCCCCCCCCCCCTACCCCCCTTCTTTCCCTCCCTTCCTCCCTCCCCCTCTATTTCCCTTCCTCTCTCCCTCCTTCCCTTCCTCTCCTTCCCTTCTCTCTATCCCTACTTCCCTCTCTCCCTCTTTCCCTCCCTCCCTCCCTCCCTCCCTCCCTCCCTCCCTCCCTCCCTCCCTCCCTCCCTCCCTCCCTCCCTGCCTGCCAACCATCCATTTACCATTCTTTGAGGGAAACAGAGATAAAAGGAGAATTTTATTTCCCTCATTTTTTATTTACTTGCATGTATATATTTTTCAATCCAATCTGACGGTACGTGTGTTCAGCTTTGTGAGGGAGGAGGAGGAGGAGGAGGAGGAGGCGGCGGCGGCGAGGAGTGGAGGAAACATGAGGAGGAGGTGGAGGAGGATGAAGGGAAGGGAAACTAGTGGATGGCTGTAGCAGGAAGGGAAGGAAGGGAAGAATTGAGTAAGGAGGTTGACGGGAAGGGCAGGGCAAGGAAGGGCATTGAGTACAGAATGGAGGGGAGAGGGGAAAAAAAAGGGCAGGGGAGGGAGGGTAGGGAGGGAGGGGAAAGGGACGCCTAGCTGGACCCATGTAGAGAAATGTAGTAAAGGGGAAGAGGAAAGAGGAAAGAGGGAGGAGGGAAAAGGGAAGAAGGAAAGAAGTTATAGGAGCGAGAGGGAAATGCAAGAAAAAGGCAAAAGCGAAATATTGGATGTAAAAGGGAATGAGAGAGAGAGAGAGAGAGAGAGAGAGAGAGAGAGAGAGAGAGAGAGAGAGAGAGAGAGAGAGAGAGAGAGAGAGAGAGAGAGACCTAGCGTGGAGTAGTGTGGAAAAGAGGAAGGAAAATCACCTGATAAAAAGGATTAGAGGGGAAGGAGGAGGAGGAGGAGGAGGAGGAGAATTTGATTATTTGGGATTACAAAGTCCTGGCAAGATTTAGAAAAGGATTGCGGCTGGGGGATTAACGAAGGAAACTAGTGTGACATTGGGAGGAAAGGGGGATTAGGGGGAAGACTTACGGCCGTGGGGATTCGTTGGATTGAGTCAAAGATTGGAAGTGGATTAAGGGATGAGATGCGACGTTGAAAGACGGAATAAAAATGGAAAGAGAAGTGAGATGCAATGATAAGTAGGAAGAGGAGGAGGAGGAGATGGTGGAGGAGTGGAGGAAGAAGTGAAACAGAAGAAGACAGAGACGGACAGGATATAGAAATGGAAGACAAAGAGAAGGAAGGATGCGAAGGAAATACTGAAGATGTAGTGGAGGAACAGAAGAATGTAGGACAAAAAATATGACGAGGAAGACTTGCATAGAGGTCAAGGAGGAAGATAAAAATAGTAAGGAGGAAGAAGAGGAGGAGGTAGGTAGTCTTCCTATAGTTCGTTCATCTGTTCTTTGGCAAAATAGGTTATTGAGAACGTGAAGAAATGTTATGCTTTGAAAAAAAATATATAAAGTTATATTCTCTCTCTCTCTCTCTCTCTCTCTCTCTCTCTCTCTCTCTCTCTCTCTCTTTCTCTCTTTCTCTCTTTTCATAATCATTAAGTATTTTGGATGAACCCGAAATGGGAATTCAATTATCAAAGTTTTCGTTCAACTTGCAACTTTTGGATGGAAAGGCGAAGGTGAGGTGAGGTGAGGTGAGGTGAGGGAGATGTAGGTTGAATGAACAAAAAAGACGAAGGAAAGAAGAAGAGTTAGAGGTGGAAGAAAAATAAAGTTGGAGGAGGAGGGAAGAAGAAATTGGATGATGGAAAGGAAAGGAAGTAAAGAGGAATGAATAGAGGTGGAGGAGAAAGAGAAGATACGTAGAGAGAGAAAAGATGATAATAAGTGTAAAAAAATGTGAAGGAAGAAAAGCTAAAAGGGGGTGTTAAGGAATTAAAGAAGAGAGAGAACACAAGGGAAACAAAAACAGAAAAAAAACTTTATCCCAAACAAAAGTAAACTGAAATCATGAGAGAAATAAAAAAAAGGAATAATGTTGACAAAAGGAGAATAAACACATAAAAAAAAATAAAGATAGGAGCTGGAGAGAAACGAGGTAAACACAGGATAAGGGGAGAGAGATTTTTAAGAAGAGGATATTATTACCAAAAGGAGGGAGGAGGAAGAAGAGGAGGAGGAGGTGGAGGAATGTGAGGATAGGAAGAGATGGGATGTGGAGGAATGAAGGAGGAAGAGGAATGTGAGGAAAGGAAGAGATGGAATGAGGAAAGAGGAGGAGGAGGAGGAAGAGATAGAAGGAGGAGGAGGAGGAGGGATCCGTGCGTGCATTTTTCAATTTCAAGATAATTAGGTTTTTATTTTTAATCACACCAGTTGCAACCATTGTGGAATTTTTATGAGTGTTGAGAGCTGGATGTATTCTGTTGGCCACTGTGCCTAATGCGTGT
>JAPQNM010000013.1:25736268-25781268 GCA_029783475.1 Metacarcinus magister | reverse complement strand
TCTATATTGTGACAGGTCTAGGAATGAATAAAGTACTCGGCTCAGTCTCTATTTCCCTCATTATTAACTAACAATTCATTCATTAGTTACTATTATTATTATTATAACTAAAAATTTATATGGTGTAGTGAAAAATTTTATGGTGATGGGTGGGAATGGGTGAGAGCAGAAGCTGGCAAGGGGTAATGATAGGGAGGGGAATGAGGGGGTGAGAGGGAGGGGAATGAGGGGGTGAGAGGGAGGGCTGAAATTCCTACGAGAGGCAGTGGGGCGGAGCGAGGTGATTGGGGCGGGTTGGGATTATGGGGAGGGAAGGGGATGGAGGTGGAAGGGACGCGGGGGTGGGTGGGTGAGGTGCCACTGCAATTGTCCCCCGGGGTTTATGACTGCCCTGGGGACCCTTGTTAAAAAAGTTTCAGCGGAGGAGGCAAAGTTAGCAGCGGTTTCTTGCCCGATTCTGTGACGGGTGACTCTTTCCCTTGATTGTGTTGGCACTGATGTTGTTGCTGCTGCTGCTGCTGCTGCTGAGGTGATGCAGGTGTGTGGTAGTGGTGGTGGTGATGACAGGTGTTTACTGAGTGGTGGTGGTGGTGATGACAGGTGTTTACTGAGTGGTGGTGGTGGTGATGGTGTTAAGTGGGTACATGGTGTTAACTGAAGGTGGTAGATGTTTAACTGGTGATGGTGAGGCTCGAGGTGATTATATAGTGATGGTGATGATGGTGGTGATGGTGAGTGTTACGTGCCAGATGAATGAACAAGGGATGAAGAGAAAAAGAGGCCGAGGAGGAGGAGGAGGAGAAGGTATTGGAGGAAGGAAAAGTATGAGGAAAATAACGATGCACCGACGCATGAATACTACGACGAGGAGAAGATCATTCATTACACACATACACAAAGCAACCAACACATGCACACACAGGGGGAAGAAAAAAAAAAGTAAATTAAAACAAGAAGCATCAGTGTTAAACGTACATTTCCTTCGAGACAAACATGATCATTACCTGGATTGAACACATGACTGAGAAGAAGAAAAGAAGAAAAAAAAAAACATCACTTACCTTACCTTACCTGAATGTATGTGTATGTCTGGGTGTGTGTGTGGGTGTGGGTGTGTGTGTGTCTTCAGTCTCCGGTAAGTGAAGACGCGTCAAGAGTAAAGAATAAAGGCATCGTGAGACTGGTGAGGTGTGTGGCTGGAGGGAGAGAGGGAGGGTGGAGGGCGAGGTTCATCCAGAAGTTGCCGGACGAGACGCTGTTAAGGAGCTACTCCGCCAAGAACCCTCGTTACTGGCCCTCGTTAGCTGGCACTTCTGTAGTTAGTCGCTGTGGAAGATTGGACCTCGGCAGTCAGGATGGTCTGAGACTCTCTTTCCTCCTCCCCACACTCCCACCGTCCCTTCCTCCCTCCCTCCTTCCATGGTATTTTCCTCCTTACCTCTCCTCTCATCCCTGCCACCCATGCCCCCCCCCCCACTCCCTTCGCAGAGCACTTCCCTCATATTCTTCTTTCCATGGCATGCATTTCTCTCTCCTCCCTCCCTCTTTCTCTCCCTTCCTTACCCATTTTTTTGTGTAGCTCTTTCCTTTTCCTTCCTTTGTTTCTCCTTCTCACACTTTAGCATTCTCTTTCCCACCCTCCTTCCTTCCTTCCTTCTTCCCTCCGCCTTCCTCCACTCCCCCCCCCCTCCTTTGGCACTCTTCTCTTCTACGCTGCACTCTTCCTTGTCACTCCCATGTTTTCTTTGCCTTTCTATTTTACATATATATATAACTGACGCTTCTCCCCTCCAGCCCAGCACACTCTTCTGGCTCTTCACAATGTCCTACTCCTCAGCACCGCCTCCTCTCCTCTCTCCTCCCCTCTCTCCTCCCCTCACTTAACCCTCTCTGCTCGCACTGTAACCTTCTCACTCGTTGCCACTGCCACCTACACACCGCTTCCTTCCCCTACCACAACATTCACCTGACCTCCTCCTCCTCCTCCTCCTCCTCCTCCTCCTCCTCCTCCTCCTCCTCCTCCCCGCCCCACCGCCACTTCATAACCTCACTGCATCATAACCTCACCCTCCCTCTTCGGCGAAATGTCAACGTGGAGCAATATTCTGTATGTAAAACCGAGTCGACAACTTTAATAGGTTCTGAAACTCTGCCCGGTTGCATATGTTATTTTTTTTACTTCTTCTGTTGTAGGTGTAGGCGACAAGGTGAGGGGTGGGGTGTGGGTGGTGAGTGCTTGGAGGAGGAGGTGGAGGTGGAGGAGGAGGAGGAGGAGGAGATGAGGGTCCCTTCTCCAGACGGTCATGCATTTTTCGCTGTGAACGAGGCGAGGAAAGCGACAGGAAACCTCACCTCGCTCAGCCACCTTTTGTTGTTGCGTCTTTTTTTGACCAGACCAACGTAGCGAGAGAGAGAGAGAGAGAGAGAGAGAGAGAGAGAGAGAGAGAGAGAGAGAGAGAGAGAGAGAGAGAGAGAGAGAGAGAGAGAGAGAGAGAGAGAGAAACTGGCTGTCTTGAGAAAGGTATTGATGGTGTCGCTTCAGCCGTGTTTACGAGTGAATTGTGTGACGCCAGAGACTCGAGGTGACGCGGAGTGTTGCTTCCACTTGAATCGCTTCATTTCAAAACATGCCGAGGCCAGGCGTGGTGGAGGGGGGGGGTGGGGTGAATGGGGAGAGAAGAAGAGGTGGAGGAGAAGGAGGAGGAGGAGGAGGAGGAGGAGGGTGGTGGTGCAACGAAGGCGAAGGCGAATGTAAAGGAAGGAAAACCGAAGGAAGGGAATGGGAAGGAAGAGGAAGAAGAGAGGAAAGGAGGAGTAGTTGTCGCCATTCTTCCAAGGTGGGTCCTTCACCCCGAGGCTAAGGCTGCAGGCTCCTAGTGCGAAGGTTGGCCTGGGAATTTTTTTTTTTTTATTTTATGCATTTTTATTCAAATATTTTAAGAAACTCGTACGTTATTGAAGGTTAGTGATGGTGACGTGATTTTTTTTTATTTATTTTATTTTATTTTATTTTTTTTTATCCTTTGAAAAGCTTTAGTAGTTGTGCCTTGACCTGACCTCACCTGACAGACGGACAGATAGACAGCAGCTTACATCAGTGGTGTTTAATTAAGAACTGCGAAGGTAATCTGAAGAAGTTTGCCGTAAGCTTTCTAAACCTTCCTTTCAGGCATGCTTATTAGGTCATCATGCAAGGGTTTATCGCCCACCACCGCGCACAAACATTAATTAAAAAACTTTCACTAAAACAGTTGACGAAACCATGTTGACAGCTGCTCTTGCGGTCCTCTAGTCCTCTTGTCCGTGATGCGCTTGAAGGACGCCGCCTCTTGTTCCTCTTTCCTCTTAATTTCATTCCCACAACTTTTTGGCAGATTGCGAGGACAGTGTTTCCTTAATGAGTCAGAATGTCAGAATGCATTTCTCTCTGTTTTCGCGCGAATAAGGAAAGTTGAGTGAACTTGGAATTATAAAAGTTTCCCGTTTAAACTTGAACCGATTTTCAAGAGGATAGATGACATTAGCATTTTGTTTTCACTTCATCACGAGTCAAGATGATCGAAAGGCAGCTTTAGGTCTTAACCCCTGGCAGGAGGAGGAGGAGGAGGAGGAGGAGGAGGATCATCTATAAGACACCTCATCCAACTCACACCACATCATCTTAACACACCAGCAAGACGAACGAACTCAACGCGGCCGGCAGTGGCGGGCGATGATCCGTTCTGAATACTATTACATACACTCCTTCTTCCACACATCACATACCACGCGGGGTTGGTTGGTTGGTTGGTTGGTTGGTTCTCCTGCTTGTTAGGGGCGCGGCGCTGGTACGAACAGTTTTAAACAATATTTCAGCCATATAAGACCGGCCAGCCTGGGCTTCTGTGGGCTGTGGTGAGATGCGGCCAAATAAAATAGAGCTTAAAATTCTGGAGCCTGGCCCGTGTTCCTGTGGTTATTGGATTAAAAACAATAATCAGAAGCCGGCTTACACGCTGCCTCTGGTCTCGTGGGGGAGAACAGAATCCTTTCACTATTTTAGAAACAAGCACTGGAATGGAGAGAGAGAGAGAGAGAGAGAGAGAGAGAGAGAGAGAGAGAGAGAGAGAGAGAGAGAGAGAGAGAGAGAGAGAGAGAGAGAGTGTAACGGAAGAATAAAGTAGGAAAGAGAAGAGTGCATAGGATAGCAACAGGAAGAAGAGGAGAAAAATACGGTAGATTGGATGGATGAAGAGGAAGAGAGAAAGAAAGTTGGACGCAAGGAAGGAACAAAATGAGGAGGGGATTGTATACTATAGGGATAGAATGAGGTAAAAAATGAGGCGAAGGAAGCTGAAATAAATTTAAGGAAGGTAGGAGAGGTAAAACAGTGACATGGAGGGAGAGAAAATGAGTAAGGGAAGTCGGAGAGAAAGGAAGAAGATAAGAATGGAGACAGTGATGTAATGTAGTACGAGAAAGAAGAGGAGATGAAAATAGGAGAGAAAAATGAGATGGAGGAAATACGAAAGGAGAGAAGGGAGATAGTGAGATGAGAGGAGTAAGAACAGAAACAGAGGAAGATAAAAAAATTAAAAAACAGAAAAGAGAGAGAGAATACAAAAAAATACAAGCAGAGAAGACTGAAAAATAAATCAGAGAGATAAACAGTAGAATCCAGAGTTAGAAGGAAGAGGAAATGGAAAATTGAAATGGAGAAGAGAGATTGAAACAGGACGAAG
Organism: Metacarcinus magister; assembly: GCA_029783475.1. Classification (NCBI taxonomy): domain Eukaryota; kingdom Metazoa; phylum Arthropoda; class Malacostraca; order Decapoda; family Cancridae; genus Metacarcinus; species Metacarcinus magister. Next base: position 25,776,547 of record JAPQNM010000013.1, on the reverse strand, counting down.
GAGAGGGAGACGTAGTTGTAATACGAGGAGGAGGAGGAGGAGGAGGAGGAGGAGGAGGAAGAAGATGGGAGGGAGAGGGGTAGGGGGTTATTCCACGTTCAATCTTGTTGGTCTTATTCATGTCCTTGCAAGATGAGGTTCTGAATCACCCTGACCCGGGCAACACCGTCACATTTCACCAAGTTTGCTCGCCCGTCCTGCCTGCTGAAGTGAGAGTGAGAGAGAGAGAGAGAGAAAGAGAGAGAGAGAGAGAGAGGGGTAGGTGATGCAGCCTCCTTCCCTCCCTCTCCACACCTCTTACTCTCCTTCCTCCTCCTCCTCCTCCCACAGCTCCCCCCTCCCCCTAGAACAGTAGCTAATGGTCTCTGTGTCAAGCTGAGGGAATAGTGTCTCTGTAACTTGATTTGTTAGATCTTTGTGGGTGTGAGTTTAGGCTCTGTGGGTATTTTTTATTAGTTACGTGTCTCTGGTTTGATTAATTAACACCTGTCTTCTCTTCCTCAGGTGAGTGTGGTGGCGTGGCGCTGCTGTCGTTGGTGAGTGGGAAGAATGGGTGAAGTTACTCTCCTCCTCCTTTATCTTGCTTTCTTTACGCCTCCTCTTCTTCCTCTTCTTCTTCTTCCTCTTTCTCCACTCTTGAATCTTCTACTTTTCTCTATTTTCTTTTCTGATGTTTTTTTTTCATTGATTTCTATTAACTTTTTCAATTTATCTGCTTCATTCTTATTTTGTTTTCTGTTACCTCAACGCTTTTATTTGATTTTCTTTTTCTTTTTTTTCTCTCTATATACCACTTGTACCTCTATACCTCCCTCTCTCCTCTCCGAGAAAATTATATGGTATGCTCATTACAGTAGAGTAAGTACAGCTCCTACACCAGATAAAATTTCCCTTTGAATTTTGAAACGAGTCAGATGTCTAAATAGTAAGCTGCTGATTATCGTAATTAACATAGATTTTAACACTTGATACAATTGCGTTGGATGTTTGAAAATGTGCTAATGTGTAACACTAATTTTGAAAAGGGAAGAAAAGTCTGAACCGGGTAATTATCGAGGCATTATTAACTTGATGCTGGTTTGATGTGAATTAGTGGAGACGATGACTCACGACAATATGATAAAACTCTTCGAAGGCAATACTGATATAATAAATAACTCACAACAAGACTTCCGTAGTAAATATTCGTGCTTAAATAACTTACTCAACAATCTCTTTCAAAATATCTCTTTCAAAAATATTTATGATGTATGTTTGTGATGGAAGCAGATCAATGAATGTTATATACCTGAATTTTCGAAAGGCGTCTGATAAAGCTTCCCACATATGTATGATTGCATAATAACTTACTGACACGATATTTCTGGTAACATTCACTATTGGGTTCAGGATTGGCTTTGGGAGCGGAAACAGAGAATGGTTTTAAATGGTGTTTCGTCTAGATGGTTTTAAGTTTAAAGTGGTACCCCAATGATCGATGCTTGACTCTGTTCTCTGTTCAAGCGATTTCAAGCCCAGTCAGCATTGTTCAAAGGTGGTTCAGTCTGCTAACAAAATGGTTGACTTGATCGTATGTGCCTTCGATAATAAATCAGAATAAAGGTTAAATTAAAACTGTATATTTCGATTATTTTAACCTCCTATTTTGTAATGTGTAAAGTTTTGGTCCCAGTATTACAAGAAAGAGACATTGAAAAGCTAGAGTTCAACGAGAAATAGAAGAAGTCTCAGAGAATTTAGCTTATTCAGTCAATCGAAGCGGAGGATGAGAGGTGATCAAATATCAGTCTTTGAAGTAGTCAAAGGATATGATAACATTGCAGAAAATGACTTTACGGTCGATCAATCAAATATAACAAGATGACGGAACAGTTTCAAGATAATTGGTAAAAAGATTCTTGTCAAACGAAGCCAAACACTTCTTCAATCAGGTCATTGAATTGTGAAATGTTCTACCTTTCAACACCGTCGACAGTATAACAGTTACAGATTTCAAGAACAATCTAGATAAGTATTTTGACTCCAATCTGCAACTAAGATATCCATTACCGAACCAGATTCAATTAAGTTCCTCGGAATTGAATGTCACTTTTTTTTCTATATTGTTGTTGGTTGTTTGGTAGTGCTTGCCTTTCCCTGGTAGTTGTATTAGTAGTGATAGTTCTATTGTGTTTATTGTGTTCCCCCACCCTGCAGAAAAAAAAAGAAAAAAGATAAATAATCCATGCAGTTTTCCATGTTGCACGGTTTTTCGTAATTTCCTGCCAGTTTCGGGTGGATGAAGCGATGGGTGGAGAGGAGCCTTCCCCTTTACTATACTACGTCACATATGTCAGGTTGTGTAGTTTATTACAAAGAGCCTTTCAAGGGCCAACAGGTCCGCTGCTGTTTGTTCCTCCTTTTGTTCTTTTGTCCTCCTCCTCCTCCTCCTCCTCCTCCTCCTCCTCCTCCTCCTCCTCCTCCTCCTCCTCCTCCTCCTCCTCCTCCTCCTCCTTTCCCTTGAATACACTGCTGGAAAATAGACAATATTGAGGCCTTAGAACCCAGCATGATGTAGTTATAGGAGCATCCCATAGCCGTGTGTGTGTGTATGTGTGTGTGTGTATATGTGTGTGTGTGTGTATATGTGTGTGTGTGTGTGTGTGTGTGTATGTATGCGCGAGATATATATATATATATATAGAGAGAGAGAGAGAGAGAGAGAGAGAGAGAGAGAGAGAGAGAGAGAGAGAGTCAGTCTCACCAAGGACGTCCTCAGCCAATCAGACATTAGTTCATCCTCCAAAGGTCTTGTCCTCCAATCAGCCTCCATTTCACACCCAAAGAGCGCCACCAACCAATCACAGGCCAGTTCACACACTAAGGGCGCTGGCATTCCACCAATCGGAAGAGGTATTGCAGGTTGGGTGGGTGGGGGGAGGGGGAGTGGTTGAAGAGAGTTGGTTGGTTGGTTGGTTGGTTGGAGAAAAATTTTGACCTATCACGTATCGACTTGCTAATGAGATGTCTGGGGAATGAATAGGAAGGAACGAAGGAAGATAAGAGAGAAGGAAGGAACGAAGGAAGATAAGAGAGAAGGAAGGAAGGAAGGAAGAGAAGAAAGAAGGAAGAAAGAAAGGCAGGAAGGGCAGAGAGAAAGAAGGGAAGAGAGAAGGAAGGAAGGAAGAAAGGGTGGAGAGAAAGAAGCAAGGAAGGACATTGGAAGAAATAGAGAAGGAGGAAAGAGATGGTTCGAAAATCTAAAGAAAAAACGTACTGGAACGAGAGAGAGAGAGAGAGAGAGAGAGAGAGAGAGAGAGAGAGAGAGAGAGAGAGAGAGAGAGAGAGAGATAAAGTTTTGGTGGGAAGGAGAGGAGAGAAAGATAAGAGAGATAGAAGGGAGAAGTTTAGTGGAGCAGAAGGAGAAAGAAGCATGTAGACGTAGATGAAAGAAAATGGAAAGTAAGTCTTAGCTTTTAAGGGTAACTAAAGAACGAGAGAGAGAGAGAGAGAGAGAGAGAGAGAGAGAGAGAGAGAGAGAGAGAGAGAGAGAGAGAGAGAGTAGGGGAGGTGATAGGAAGGAGAAATAGGGTGGCAAGAGAGAGATGATGAAGGTTGTGGATGGGGAGATGAAAGATATGGTCTCTCTCTCTCTCTCTCTCTCTCTCTCTCTCTCTCTCTCTCTCTCTCTCTCTCTCTCTCTCTCTCTCTCTCTCTCTCTCTCTCTCGCTCGCTCGCTCGCTTGTTACCCGGCGAGAAATAAGACATTGTTGCCAGAAAAAGGAAAAAAACAAATCCTTCGGTAGAGGGATTACCACGAGAGATAGGATTGCAAGAGAGTTAGAGAGAGAGAGAGAGAGAGAGAGAGAGAGAGAGAGAGAGAGAGAGAGAGAGAGAGAGAGAGAGAGAGAGAGATGGGAGAGAGATGGGAGAGTGGAAGGGAAAACGTACAAGAGAGAAGGGTAAACAAGATATACCGTTTGTTTTCCCTTCTCTCTCTCTCTCTCTCTCTCTCTCTCTCTCTCTCTCTCTCTCTCTCTCTCTCTCTCTCTCTCTCTCTCTCTCTCTCTCTCTCTCTCTCTCACCAATAACCTGCTGAATATGTAACCTTCTTGATTCAAAACTCATGACGTATCTCAATTCTCAATACTTAGGCTTCTTTTTTCCATTATAATCTTCATTACTCTGCGCTGAGAGAGAGAGAGAGAGAGAGAGAGAGAGAGAGAGAGAGAGAGAGAGAGAGAGAGAGAGAGGTGCGGTATGATCGATTGGGCGGTGGGTAGTGGCAGCGGAATTAAAGCCACACCCACGTCCTAGCTGCCCTCTCTCTCACTCTCTCTCTCTCTCTCTCTCTCTCTCTCTCTCTCTCTCTCTCTCTCTCTCTCTCTCTCTGTCTGTCTCACCGCTGCCGGACGTACGACTCTCAAGCCCTTATCCCATACCACTTGGTGTCTCCCTCACTCCTGTCAAACTATAATATAACTTTCAATTCATCCTTCCTATATATACCTAGCTGAACTGTGCTGTCCTATCCTATCCTACTCCTACTCCTATACTTAACCTCCTCCTTTTTTCTTCTTCTTCTTCTTCTTCTTCTTTCAGGGACGATATGAAGAGGTGAGGTTTTGATTTTTCTTTCTTCTACAAGTGTTTAGTTTCTAGGGTGGAGGTAGGTGGTGTCTGACTACCTGTGTGTAAGTACTTTCATACACCACCATTCCTATCTCTCTCTCTCTCTCTCTCTCTCTCTCTCTCTCTCTCTCTCTCTCTCTCTCTCTCTCTCTCTCTCTCTCTCTCTCTCTCTCTCTCTCTCTCTCTCTCTCTCTCTCTCTCTCTCTCTCTCTCTGTCTGTGTGTGTGTGTGTGTGTGTGTGTGTGTGTGTGTGTGTGTGTTGAAAAAAAGACCGCCACGCCCCGCTCCGCACTGACTCCAGCGGCACCAAATTTTCTCGTCCGCTCGAAATGTTGCTGGTAGTGTTTGGACGCTTGTGTGTGTGTGTGTGTGTGTGTGTGTGTGTGTGTGTGTGTGTGTGTGTGTGTGTGTGTGTGTGTGTGTTTGTTATACATACATACATACGTATACCTGGTTACACGAATTCCATCACACCTTTAAAGCTTCGTGTAATTTACTTCCTGTCGACTTTACGTGCATTTGTCTCTCTCTCTCTCTCTCTCTCTCTCTCTCTCTCTCTCTCTCTCTCTCTCTCTCTCTCTCTCTCTCTCTCTCTCTCTCTCTCTCTTTTTTTGACTTTTTTTTTTGGTATTCGTATGTTTGAATTAAGGGGGGTGGGTTGAAGGGGTTGAACTATTATTTTTGTTCTCTTTTTCTCTTTATGGGGAATATAAATACCATCTGTTGGGGTTGAAGTGTCCGAAAACCTGACACGAAGCTTTATTCCAATGTTGTGGATTTGTTCAGTTGCAGTGTCCTTGCTTTTCCTTTTCTTCTTTTTATTCTCTCATTCTGTTTCACTTTTGGGGGGGGGGCGGGGGTGGGTGGGTGGGGTGCTTTTGTTTTCTTGCTGGCGAGCGTTGTTTTGTGAGATTGGCGAAGCGAGGATCAGGTTCGCTAGGTGGGCTGATCGGGTGTGTGTGTGTGTGTGTGGGGGGAGGGGGTTTGGTGGTGGGTGGGTGGGTCAGGAGCCTTCAGGGTGCGTGGTGGGTGGTAGAGATAGAATGTGGTACGGGGGGTGGGGTGGGTGGGGGGGAGGAGGGTGAATATGGTATGACAGTGTGTGTGGTTGTGTGAGGGTTGAAAGGAAAATATAGTGTGTTTGTCTGTATGTGTGTTCCCCTCTGTCTCTCTCTCTCTCTCTCTCTCTCTCTCTCTCTCTCTCTCTCTCTCTCTCTCTCTCTCTCTCTCTCTCTCTCTCTCTCTCTCGATAGTTGTTGTATAACTATTTTTTTCAAAGGACACGTAATCTCTCGTGGGGCCAAATGATCCGTGTGGTCTGTGATTTTGTGGAATCTCTCTCTCTCTCTCTCTCTCTCTCTCTCTCTCTCTCTCTCTCTCTCTCTCTCTCTCTCTCTCTCTCTCTCTCTCTCTCTCTCTCTCTCTCTCTCTCTCTCTCTCTCTCTCATCATTATCATTATCATCATCAGTCACCATTACAAATACAACTCTTTTTTTTTCTTCTTCTTAGCACCTTGGACTTTTAATTGCATCTTTGAGCTTGCCTCGTGGGTGAAGCGTGCCGTGATTTCAAGCAGACGTTGAATAAATTAAATTAGCCAGACCGTGTGTGGCGCCGGCCTGGGAGCGTCTTGCAATTAAGGTCACATCGTAAAACATCTCAGGAGTCAACGTGGAAGCAGACGGGACCCGGAAAGAAGGTGGAAAGAATTGGTGGAGAGGAAGAAGATAGGTGGGGGAACTAGATTAAATATTTATGCTTCCACTGAGAAAAGAAGATGTGGTGAGGACAACCTTAATACTATGCTGGTGTTTCATGCTTGTTTTCCCCCTTGTGCCACGTGTCATAGTGGTGTCTCTTCCCCTCTGTAGCTGCCTTTGCCTCCTTCCTTTTCTGTAATATCTAGTGAGCGAGGGAGAATCACTGTTCGCTCTCCCGCTCCCTTCTGCCGCCCAAAAATATGAGGGTGGAAAATGGAGTGAATTTAGTGGAGCACCCCTTCGCGACCCATTTTCTATGTTAATTTCTTGATAGTCGCGCCAGAAAGGTTTTTCCTGCCAAAATTTACATCCTCGCCGACCCCCCGTAAAGGAAGAAAAATGACTCGTGTTTTGCGTTTCTGGAGATTCAGATTTTTGTGTAAGATTTTCTCGCTGAATAGAAAATGGAAGGCGAGAAAAAAAAGAACGGATGAGAGGCTCAGTTTTACTAATCTTACAAGAAGTGTGTTGGGGGAGACCATGACAGTGACACCTGCTGCTGCTGGTGTTGCTATTGATGTTGGTAGTGGTGGTGGTGGTGTTGCTTATGGTGATGACGATGTTGGTAGTGGTGAAAATGGTGTTGGTTGTGGTGATGACAGTAGTAGTGGCAATGGTAATGACAGAAATAGTATATAGTGGTGTTGACAGTGGTAGTAGTGGTGATGACAGCAGTGGCAGCAAGACAACATCGTCACTAAACCATTCCTCAAAGCATGCACGAACCAGGAGATCAAACCAGAAAACACGGAACCTTTACTTACAATCCTCAATGACTGCTGGAGAATATTTCAAACTCCCCCCTTGATTTTCTTCTCAAATTTCTCAAGGTGACTGTCACGCCCAGAAACCGTCCAGGCACCCTCGGTAAATACAACCACTGGAAGAATGTAAGTCTTTCCGTTTGTCACCCACTCTTGCGGATACGAGGCCACGACATGAGGAGGAGGAGGAGGAGGAGGGCACGGCAGAAAGACTACTAACTTCATGGTATCTGGTTTCCTAGAGCTGATTTCCCGAGGGGGGGTTGGGGATGGAGTGGGGGCATAATAAGATATAGTGGGGATGGATGGCAAGGGGAAGAGTACCTTGGGAGCAGCATCCAAGGCGAAGAAGAACGAGGAGGAAGGATAAAGATGAAAGAGGTGAGGTGAGGTGAGGGGAGGTGTGGGGGGATGAGGAAGGGGAATGGAGAGAGAGAGAGAGAGAGAAGGGGAAAAAATGAATGGAAAGGGAGAGGAGATAAAGAGTGCTGAGGGGAAGGGGAGAGAAGGAAAGGGATGGGGGAAAGCTAGGGTTGTTGAGTTCGTTGTCGTCGTCGTCGTCGTCCTCCTCCTCCTCCTCCTCCTCCTCCTCCTCCTCCCTCCTCCTCCTCCTCCTCCTCCTCCTCCTCCTCCTCCTTCGCATGCCGTTGGGGAAGAGAGAGAGGGGAGGGGAGCTGACTACTGAGTGTCAGCCATGAATATTCAAAGTGGATTATCTTACTGGCCACACTGCCGTCTCCTCCTCCTCCTCCTCCTCCTCCTCCTCCTCCTCCTCCTCCTCCTCCTCCTCCTCCTCCTCCTCCTCGTCTCCTTCATCATCATCATCGTCATTATCATCATCATCATCATCATCATCATCATCATCATCATCATCATCATTTTTATCCCTCCTTCCTCTTCCTCCTCCTCCTCTTCCTGGTGTGCTATTTAAGACTTGTGATCCCTTTCATTCTCTCTCTCTCTCTCTCTCTCTCTCTCTCTCTCTCTCTCTCTCTCTCTCTCTCTCTCTCTCTCTCTCTCTCTCTCTCTCTCTCTCTCTCTCTCTCTCTCTCTTCTTCCACTTCTTTCCCCTCCCACTTTTCTGCCTCCCGCCCTCCCCTCTCTCTCTTTTTTTCTTTTTCTTGAGAAGGTCGGAAGCTCCCCAAAGAGATCAGAAGCGATGATAGCAGACGTGCCTTATCCCACAAGGAGGAGGAGGAGGAGGAGGAGGAGGAGGAGGAGGAGGAGGAGGAGGAAGAAGAGGAGGAGGAAAAAGAAAGTTTGTGTGTATCAAGTCTTTCATCTTCTCCTATTTTCCTGTCATTCATGTGCGTTCACTTTCCTTCATTAGTCATTCGTTTGTTGCTTTTCCCTCTTCTTTCTCCTCTCCTCCTCCTCCTCCTCCTCCTTCTCCTCCTCCTCCTCCTCCTCCTCCTCCTCCTCCTCCTCCTCCTCCTCCTCCTCCTCCTCTTTCATCTTCTTTTCTACCTCCTCATCATCACCATCGTTTTATGCGCATTTCATACATACGTTTCCAAGGTTTTTTTTTTCTCTCTCTCTCTCTTTCCCTCTCTGTCTTTCACCCATGATCCCTCTTCCCTCCTTCATTCACTTTCGTCCATTTCTCCTTTTTTTTCTCTCCTTTTGTTGTCCGGTTTCAGTTCGTTTTGATCTGTATATCACTCACTTTTCATATTACTTTTTTTTCTTTACCACAATTTTCCATTCAATTGCACCGCGTTCGTTTTATTTATTTTTTTTATTTTATTATTATTTACCACTAATTTCTCTTTTGTACTTCCTTCCTTCCTTCCTTCATTCCTTCCTTCCTTCCTTCCTTCCTTTCTTCCTTCAAACCTTTTCGTATCGTATCTATTCACTGGGTTTTTTTTCTTCCCCCCTCCCCCCTATTCCCTACCCATTAACTAATTTTTTCCCCGTTCCTAAAGCACATCATAGACCCCGATTTAGAACAGTCCAAATAGTATAGTCCCCTCAGTAGAAAATGCTAAAAAAAAAAAAAATTGAAAAAAAAATATTTGGACCGTAAAATTTTATATAACGAAATGGGGTTTGTTTTTTTTTGGTTTTTTTTTACCTCGAATACACACAACACAATGATAATAATGAAGCCAAAACAGCCTTAGTGCGACACCATACCCACGCAGTCTCATTATTTCTCTCTCAGTAGCGCTTTTTTACTTTCCTTTTCGAGTTGTTTATCGCAGGCTTGGCAGGAAATATTTTTTGGTCCTATTTTTTTTCTCTCTCCATCCCTGAATTTTATCTCTGTGGTGGTAGTGTGGTAAGGGTGCTATGTATGGGGAAGCTGTATGGGTGGGCAAGGGGCGTGTCACAAGGACGTCTGCGAGTAATGGAGCAGAATGGAAGACGTCTGTATTGGGGACACAAGAGGGCAGCACCTCTCTTAGTGACTGACAGAACAGCTCCCCACACTGACGAAGCAAAGAGGCTTACGTTGTTGTGAAGACTCAGACCATTGTTGTGGGGCTGCCCGACGCTTGATACCATATAGTGAGTCCTCTGCCCCGGCTTGGTGGTCTTCTATAGTGTGTGGTGAAGCTGTGGTTTAGTGTGGCGTGTGATGCACTTTCTCCCCCACGTCCTGTCCTTCCGGGTGTATAGTGGAGTGTGATGATGATGATGAGTCCATGGTGATGATAGTGATGGTTATGATGGATAATACGTGATGATGATTATATTGTTATAATATAATTAAATGTATTTTGATGTAGTATTTACTGTTGGACGAATAGTGTAGTTCAGCATTCAAATGTAAGCATGAATAATTGTTTTTTATCATATAAATTCGAGTGGCTCTCCTATTAACAGCAAAATCAAGTATTGGTATACGAATTAATTAACGAAGTAATTCACAGATGTATATTTATGCAGCTATTTGTATTGAAGTAATTTGCAGTAGTACTACTGAAACATGTTGGATGATTGTAGTCTGGCGTGTATTGATTTCCAACAGTTAATGACCAAATGTACACGGAATGACCAGGCCATGGCGAACCAAACACAGGGGGCGGCGCCTACACACACACACACACACACACACACACACACACACACACACACACACACACACACACACACACACACACACACTGTTATACGCTACTCCCTGCTTCACTGACCTTCTCTAAAACACGTGAACGAAGGTCAAATGAACAAATAATAATCATACTTACGTTGAAACAAGATAGCATTTTGAAAGTGTACCAGAAATACCTCCCTCACGATGCGCGCTCTCTCTCTCTCTCTCTCTCTCTCTCTCTCTCTCTCTCTCTCTCTCTCTCTCTCTCTCTCTCTCTCTCTCTCTCTCTCTCTCTCTCTCTCTCTCTCTCTCTCTCTCTTTCCTCTCCTCTCCACGGACATTGGAGAGAGAGAGAGAGAGGAGAGAGAGAGAGAGAGAGAGAGAGAGAGAGAGAGAGAGAGAGAAGGGCAATACAATAGACATGGATAGAGATTTGGTAACTATTTCAGGTGAGTTCCTGGAGCAGGAAGTGTATGCAACAGTGTTACTAAATATAAGTTTTGTTGTTCCGTTAGAAAATTAAAACATAACATGATGATGATGATGTTGATGATGATGTTTTCCTATTGTTTTATTGTTCAACTCACAAGATTGGAGAACTGTCACGAACTGGGAAAAAAAAAGACAAACTGCTTGCAAATGCCTTCTGAAAAATAGATAAATAAATAAATAGATAAATATAAGAACCATAAACACCTAAATCCATTTCACTATTACCCTCCTGTCATGTACGTGTATGAGGGAAGACGAAAAATGTGAATAGTAGAAGTCAGTATGTAGTTCTGCCATCCATGCACTCACCCTTCACAGCCGCTGGTCCAAACTAACAAAAAGGTTTCGTTCCCAACTGACCTGTATTCACACTTCACAACTTTGGACACATTCCCACCGTTCAGGACAAATCGCTTCAGAAGGTGTTGTAGGAGATAGAATCATAACCCTGGTGATGGGGAGGCTGCAGGGGTTTGAAGGGGGTGGGGGGCATGACACACTGCCAACCAAACTACCCTGCTACCTCAACCCCTGCTTCCTCCTCCTCCTCCTCCTGCTGCTGCCTGCTCTCTATAGCTACTACGTGTGTTTAATGGTCATGAGTGGCGTTGGAGATCTCCCTCCGGCCTCCTATCAGAGGAACCAACACTCATGGGAACCCAACACTCTCTCATCAGGTGACGTGGGGCGCCGCGCCACCTAATGTATATGTATTTCATCCATTAATTAGGAAATCTATGGAACACAGCTCATGCATTACCGGCCTTCATAATAGGCTCATTGGGGATACCGATGTTTTACGAATTTAGCGAATTTTGTACTTTTTATTCACGTAGTATTTGTAAAACAACCGTTAATAGGTAAAACAATCGATATAAAATTCAAAAAGCAAATGAAAATTCTTTACAAATATACAACGAAACTGTTGAAACACGCATGTTATACAAGGTTTATTTCGATGCATACGGATACATACATACATAAATACATACAAATCTATGTTGAATATATTTATACATACAGAATACAAATACCCCGACCTTGCCATATCTCTTCTCTCTCTCTCTCTCTCTCTCTCTCTCTCTCTCTCTCTCTCTCTCTCTCTCTCTCTCTCTCTCTCTCTCTCTCTCTCTCTCTCTCTCTCTCTCTCTCTCTCTCTGTGTTCTGTTAATTTATTTACTCTTACTGTCTTCTCTCCTTTCCTCTCCCCTACCACTTCCCTCTTATAGCAAACATTTACCCCTCTCCCACCTCCCTTCCATCCTTTACTCTTCCTTTATCTCCATTTCCTCTCAAAACAAACAACTCCATGATTTATATTTTTATTCCTAAACACTTCTGACTTAGTAAGTTTCGCAACACTGCACCACATCCCATTATTTTTCCCCCTTCTTCAACTCCCCTTCCTTCTCCATCTTTACCTTCTTCCCTCCCCCCAGCATCCTTCTATCCTCTCTCTCTCTCTCTCTCTCTCTCTCTCTCTCTCTCTCTCTCTCTCTCTCTCTCTCTCTCTCTCTCTCTCTCTCTCTCTCTCTCTCTCTCTCTCTCTCTCTCTCTCTCTCTCTCTCTCTCTCTCTCTCTCCTCTCCCAGGTGTATCTTCCCATCATTGCTTCCGTAGGTTTCGTGTTTGGGCCAATTTTGAGGTGCTTTCCCCTCTGTCGCTTCTCCCTGTCCCCTCACTTGCCTCACCCTGTATTGCTTTGCTCTCCGTTCATCCCCTCGTTGGTGGTGGTGGTGGTGGTGGTGGTGGTGGTATCATTATCATTAGCTATAATTTTTGTTTACAAGTATAATAATCGGAAAGAATCTGGATGAAAAGGGCGTCATGGCGGTTATATTCCTCTCCCCCACCTCTCTCTCTCTCTCTCTCTCTCTCTCTCTCTCTCTCTCTCTCTCTCTCTCTCTCTCTCTCTCTCTCTCTCTCTCTCTCTCTCTCTCTCTCTTTCTCTTTCTGGGTCGGACACGCCCTTTGTTTACCCAAACGCCCGGACACCTCTGCCCCCTTCCTCTCTCTTTTCTCTCTCCCTCTCTCCCTTCCCTCCCTTCCTCTTTCTCTCCCTCCTTCACCCTCTCCCCCCCCCCTCCCCCCCTCCTTGGAGCGGCTGGCTGAAGACGTGACCAGGATTCTGTGATTCTCAAAAGCTCCCTGATTTCGCGTCTTTTGGGTCCCGAAAACACTTCTAAAAGTTTCACAGCGATTTTCTTCTCTCTCTCTCTCTCTCTCTCTCTCTCTCTCTCTCTCTCTCTCTCTCTCTCTCTCTCTCTCTCTCTCTCTCTCTCTCTCTCTCTCTCTGTTTTCACCTTTTTCCCTATTTTTCTCCCTCTTCCTTCCTCTCATTTCGTGTTCTTGCCCCTCCACCTCCACCTCCTCTTCCACGTTTTCTTTTTTTTTTTAGTAGTATTTCTCAGTTTTCTTCTGTCTTCTCCCTCCTGTCTTTCCTTCTTTCCTTCCTATCTTCCTTCCTTCCTTCTCCCTTCGTTCTCGTCCACTCCGCCACTTCCCTCCCTTCCTTCCTTCCTTCCTTCATGCCTTCTCTCTCTCTCTCCCATTTTCCGTTTCATGTGTCCTCTGTTCTGCCTCCTTGCCCTTCATTTCCTTTCTTCTTCAATATTATATTATCCCTTTTGTCTTCCTACCTGCCTGAATTTTTATATTATTCTTTCTTGCCTCCTCTCTTCGTCCTTGTTTTTGCCCTCCTAAACCTCGTCTGTTTGTTTTTTTCTCTCCTCCTCCTCCTCCTCCTCCTCCTCCTCCTCCTCCTCCTCCTCCTCCTTTTTCTAGTGATGTTTTTCCTCAATTATCCTTTTAGTAACTTCATTAGTCCTCCCAGTCTCTCATCTCCTCCTCTTCCTCCCTTCGCTCGCTTTTCTCTGTTCTTTACTGTTATGCCTTCCTCCTTTCTTCTCTTCTCAACTGTCTTTCTCTCTCCTCTCCCTCTTTTCCTTTGTCGCCCTCCACCCCTCATCCTCAACCTCTCCTTCTCCTCTTCCTTCCCCTCCTCCCCTCCCCTTCCCCTCTTGCTTCAACTTGGGAGGGCAGGAAATCCTCACTCAAGATGTTTGATGATGAGTCACAGGCTGTTTGTGGGTAGGGTGGGTTGGGGTGGGTAGGGTGGGCTGAGGTGGGTAGGGTGGGTTAAGGGACTCCTCTTCCCGCTGACCCCTCCCTTCCTCTTACTTTCTCCTCCTCTCTACCACCAGCACTAAGTAGCAGATGAAAAAAAAACTAGAGCAACAAGACAGTGAGTGACTGGTGTAGAATGTAGTAGTGGTGGTGGTGGTGGTGACGGTGGTGGTGGTGGTGGTGATTGTGGTGGTGGTGGTGGTGATGATGGTGGTGATTGTGGTGGTGGCTGAAGCAAAGGTGGTAGTAACTAGTAAGGCAATGCTGCTAATCGACATTGTTATTGTTATTATTATTATTATTATTATTATTATTATTGCTGCAAAGCCACATTTTCCTTTTTTTTGTGTGTATGTATGTCTTATGTTGTCATATAATATCATACATACAATATTGCCACTTTTAACTTATAGATATTAAAGTTCGTTGCATTGATATGTAATATTGTCTATTATTACATTCAGTCACTGCGTCCTCAACGGCATTATAAAGGTATTGTATGTAAGTATTATTAAAGTGGTGGATGGTATGAGACAGTTAGTAGAATAATTTGTTGACATCTATGTATGTATGTATGTATGTATGTATGTATGTATGTATGTTGATAGTATGAGACAGTTAGTAGGATAATTTGTTGACATGTAGTATGTGTAAAATAAATAATAAAGTATAGAAGAAAAAAATAATAGGAAACGAACAATGTTTTCTATATGCAATTAAGGGCTACATTTGGCTTCACCGACTGAGTGAAAACCAAAAAAATATATAAAAAAATTCCGTTGATTTTTTTCAATTTTTTTTTACAACAGCCTGTTTCAACGCGCCATGTGTTATATACTGGTGTCGGAATATACTTGGGGGGGGGCAGGGGCGTGCGTGGGGTGTTGAACGCGGCAATGCTGTGTGTGTGTGTGTGTGTGTGTGTGTGTGTATGTGTGTGAATATTGAGGACAACAACAAGACAGACTGGTAGATAGACAGACAGACAGACAGACAGATGCGTAAAAGTGGCTGTTTCTATCTATTTCGTCTGTATGTTTATCAGTGTATGTTGGTTTTCTATATGTTTGTTTGTTTGTCTGTTCAGCTGTGTAGGTTTGTTGATTTAAGTATCATCATCATCATCATCATTATTATTATTATTATCATCACCATCACCATCGTCAACATCATCATCATCATCATCATCATCATCATCATCATCATCATCATCATCATATCATCATCATTACTTCGTTTCTACCACCACCACCACCACCACCACCACCACCACCACCACCAACATCACCCCAACCTGTCTCCCTTCTAACCTCACCCTCACCACCACCTTTCTCCCCTTTAACACTTCACCCACTCCCCCTCCCCCCCCCAAACACCCCCCCCCCAAGCGAATATAAAACTAGGGTGGAAAAAAAGGCGTGGGAACAAATAGGACAAAAAAGAGTGAGTGAATGAGCGTAGCATTTCCTTAACTCGATCACCTCACTCGATGCACGCAATGTTCGTCGCTTGTAATCTGCTACAAATTTCCCTGTGCTTTTTAGTTTCAAATTTTGGCCACAATGCACCGCTCAAACGAGACCCTCCCGACCTCCCTCCCTCTTTTTTTCTCTCTCTCTCTCTCTCTCTCTCTCTCTCTCTCTCTCTCTCTCTCTCTCTCTCTCTCTCTCTCTCTCTCTCTCTCTCTCTCTCTCTCTCTCTCTCTCTCTCTCTCTCTCTCTTGCCCCCTTTCCTCCTATTCGTCAGTTGAGGATTCGTGTGTATAATTGTGTGTGTGTGTGTGTGTGTGTGTGTGTGTGTGTCGTGATTATAGGATGGCAAAGTGGGATGTAGAAGGATGAAGGACAAATGATATACTGATAAACACAATTAGACATAATGACATAAATGTAGTATCCTCATCGTCATCATCATCATTATATATTTTTTTCTCTTTCTCTCAATAATTCATGGATTTGTCACCTCACCACGTGGGTGTGATGGGTGGTGATGGAGAGTGATGAGGAATAATGAGTGATTGAGTGGTGATAAGCTAATGAAAGGTGATGAGTGATGATATTAAGAGAGAGAGAGAGAGAGAGAGAGAGAGAGAGAGAGAGAGAGAGAGAGAGAGAGAGAGAGAGAGAGAGAGAGAGAGAGAGAAATGCTGAACTTGATACTCATAACTCACATACTTGCTCTTAATTCTTTTGACATCAAGTAGTATTGTCATGAAAACCAAATTATACCGTGCTAATAATTATGTAAAATGTAACCTGATAGGATGCAAAAGTTCATTGTAATTCAGGAAGAAGAGACTGGATGCAACATTGTAACTACTACTACTACTCTTTCTGTTGTCATTGTAGTCATCTCGTGAGTTTGTTGTTACTGTCTGTCTTCAACCGAGATAAACATAAGAATAAAAGGAAATAAGGAGGCTACAAAAGGCCAGTTGCCCTACACAAGGCAGCTCCTGTGCACCTAACTAACACCTACCTTGTTTTCTTCATCCATAGATATATATGTCTAACTATTTCTTTAAAGTATCTACTGTCTATAATGCCTCCTCGTGTGTGTGTGTGTGTGTGTGTGTGTGTGTGTGTGTGTGTGTGTGTGTGTGTGTTGAGTATAATTTGATATATTTGCTATCATTGACTACTTTGGAAATCCTATGTAAAATGCTGTATTTATGATTTTTTTTTTTCATTGTTATTTCTAGAGTGTAATTTTTATTTGATTCTGGTTGTGTAATTCATCTTGTATATTTCAAAAGAAGTACATGTGTTGATTACGTTTAATAAGTGTTTTTTATTTTGTTGTAAGAAATGTCACTTTTTTTATTCTATCTCTTATTTTCTTTATTGATAAAACGTGACTTAACTACGGACAGGATGACACACACACACACACACACACACACACACACACACACACACACACACACACACACAACACACACACACCAAAAAAAAGTAATTATTATTATTGTTATTATTATATTATATTATTATTATATTATTATTATTGATTATTATTTATTATTATTATTATTATTATTATTATTATTATTATTATTACCGTCGCAATCATCATCACCATTACACTTTGCTCCAATTCTAAGTATTGTATAAAATGATTCACAGTGACGAAAATACATCACTGTAAACATTTGGATTCTGAAAACTGAAAAGCAGCGAAATTTTTTCATTTTCATTTTTTCTTTTGTTTTGTTTATCTTGTCGTTTTTATATTATTGTTTTTTACTTTCATTTAACATTTTGTGTACCATTTCCTGGATGTTGCCTTACTTGTGCGGGAGATGGAAAGTTATACGTGTAAAATATATTATTACTATTATAGTAGTAGTATAGTGTAGTATAGTATAGTAGTAGTAGTAGTAGTAGTATAGTAGTAGTAGTAGTAGTAGCAGTAATAGTATCATCATCATCATAATAATAACCATCATCATCATCAGCATCATCACATTTGTATGTACTACAGCGTTCCTAATGCTAAATTTTTTTTTTTTGTCCACAGGTATGGTTGGACAGACACTGAGCGGGAAAGAGAAGAGAGGTGATGTACGCACAAACACACAAGCAAACAAACAAACAAACAAACAAACACACACAAAGATATCCCCTCCACCACGTGCCAAGAAGGAAGGCTGCGAAGGTCTGTGTCACGTGTGAGGAGGGCGGCAGACGCGTCCACACAGAGCCAATGTAGCTTCACACGTACGGGCTGAATAGGAAAAGACGAACATACTGAATATTTCAAGAAACTCAGTCACTCGCGTATATTTTTCGAATTCCATCCCCCAGGACGGGATGGCAGGGTGTGCGGGGCCCGGCGGCGCAGTGAGGGTCTTACTCCTGACGTTGATCCTCTGAGATCCTTGAATTGTGTGGAAGAAGAGAGTAATGCGGCCAGCGACCCTCGGAATTTCAGGGTCTTCGTGCCTCAGCAGTAGGGAAGAGATGTTTTTCGTATACTGAAAACCTCGCTGGCGTCTTGAAGCAAGTATGAGGTGTACAGTGAGTGCATAGTGTAGTGTAGGTGGCACACGAGGCCCATCAGGTTATCTAATATCTTTGGGAAATTGTTGGCCGACACATCAGAAAGGCGTAAGTTAGGTATTTCAGCTCAGCTCAGCCATGACCTCTGCGGGACTCCATCCAAAAGTTGTCGCCGATCAGCGTGACAGATAGACAGTTTTCTCGTGGCCTGCTTCCTTCTCGTGAGCAAACTTTGAGTCGGATAAGAAAAACTTGTGACCGTAGTTGTGGCCCTGGTGTGCGGCAAGCAGTGCGGGTCACCAACACACCAGGCATGTCCATCCCTTTGTGGCGACGGAAAGTTAAGGTTGATAATAATAATAATAATGATGATGATAATAATAATATTAATGATAATAATAATAATAATGATAATAATAGGTCATCATTATAGATAAATAGCTTAAGAGGCAGGCACATCATGGCCAAAGAAAAAGCAGCACATGCCAAGCGAGCTACACATACCTTGCCTCGAGACTTTAATACCTGAGAACTTTTTTTGGTCCAGTGTTGACAGAACATAACTTCGTCATAAATGGCGTAAAACATTCTGCATTCCAGATATCTTACATGGAGTTCAGGAACCTGGCAAGTTATTTAAAATGGCTAATATATTATAACACATGAAGGAGGGAGGGAGGGAGAGCGGCGTGGGGCAAGCTGACACTCAAGAGGTTAGTCAGTATTAACAAAAATCCTTTGCAGCCCATAGCCATTTTTCCGTCCAAAGAATCACCAGTAAGCCCACGCCAGGGGTAAAAAAGAAGATTCACTGTGTACTATAGGAGCACGCTGAGGACGGTCACCCACTCGCTCGCAGGCTTAGCGATGGTTCCTCGTAAAATATAAATGTTCCATCTCGTCCCACCGCCGCAGCGCCTCGAGTGTGAGCCGCTGGGTGCACCGACCCACTCATCTTACCCGGCGAGTCGCAGCTTTGCAATTTCACTGGCGCCTTCTGGACCATCCTGTCGTGCACAGGTGACCTAATTACCACACACCTGCCGGGACGCCGTGCAAAGAGACATTGCAAGCGGGCACGTAAAGGGCGAGGGCGTGCTTGGCCAAGCACCGCCACTCATTAACCTGCTGCCGAGTTGAGTGAGGGCGACGCACTCCCCTGCCCGTCCCCCCCCCCATTCCCTTGCATGTCTGTAATTAGCTGACGCGAGTTGTTGCGTCTTGCTGCACTGAATTTTGAGAAGAGAGCAAGTGTCGGAATGAAGGAAAGAGAGAGTGGGAGGCGCAGAGGAAAAGGAGGGAAGAAGGAAAGGCAGAATGTGTGAGTTAAAGATATTCCAAAGTCATCAGTGCACACACATATATATATATATATATATATATATATATATATATATATATATATATATATATATATATATATATAGTATTAATGTGTGTGTGTGTGTGTGTGTGTGTGTGTGTGTGTGTGTGTATGTGTAGAGCGAGAGAGAGAGAGAGAGAGACACACACAGACACAGACACACACACACACAGAGACACACACACACACACACACACACACACACACACACACACACACACACATACACACATACGACCCAGTTTACATTTGCACTGGAAAATTTCAGTGAAAAAGGTGGACATAAAGAAAGTAAGCGAGACACCAAAAAGAAGCTTTGGAGCAGCAGCACTCGAATGGGAGAAGCAATACACTAGTAGGGTTTGCGGACGGGAATTGGCTTAAAGTCTTGTACACATTCACAGAAATAACCAAGGTAAAAAGGAGAATATATATGTGTATGTATGTATCTATTTATCTATGTGTTTTTTCTATCTATCTAATATGTATTTATTGAGTGATAGATAGTATTCTTAAGTATTGAAACTCGCAAATGTGTATGACTGTGCGTACAAAGGTGTGCATGTGGCAAGTAATGAGGCACCAGGTGTTCTGATGAGGTACATGGATAATTAAGTGGAGTTCAATTTCCCTCATCAAACTCTCCAGTCATGAGTGCACTTTAGTTTTTTTTCCGAGGGGGGGGGAGAGATCAGTTTGTGGCAGTCAGATTGGAGTGGTGCTGCTGCTGCTGCTGCTGCTGCTGCTGCTGCTGCATACCTGTACTGTTTGTGAGGGGAAAAAAACTAGTGTGGGTTTAGAATGACAATTACGATCACGTTTGCTTCTAATAATATTTACCATTTAATAGTTTGTGATGAATTATTGATTGCTGTGATAGTATATTTGGCAGGTCAGGTAGACTTTCCTGGTTGTGTTTGGAATAACGTTACACACACCTTGCCTGAACTGTACGTAATGCCGGGAGGTAACACTCAGAACATGGCTGCTTATGATTACTATTGTTTTCCTTTATTACCGAACTCCATGCCATTATTTTCTTCATTATAGCTCATTACAGTATAATAGTGATGCCTCCGTTCAAAAGTAGTATCGTGAGAGCCTCCCTTTAAACACGTTCCTTTGAGTATTGAATATCTGATTTGAATATCTGCAACACGAAGAATGTGTTATCATTTTTTTTTTGCTGTTTTTCAAAAAATGTGTTGTATCCGTAAAGCAGAAAGTTATGAATATGTATCTTTTGCTCGTGCCTAAAAGTCTCGTTTTGCACAGGCGTGCGTGATGGTGTGCAATTATGATGAGGCTTATGGTAATGATGATGATGATGGTGATGATGATGATGATGGTAATGATGATGATGATGATGATGATGATGATGATGATGATGTTGATAATAAGAAGAATAATAGTAAAAATGATAATAATACACACACACACACACACACACACACACACACACACACACACACACACACACACACACACACACACACACACACACACACACACACACACACACCAAGTCGCCTTTGTCTTGACACACAACTGGAGCGTCACGGCCTGATCCTCATACTTAAGATATCTTGGTGATTGCATAATATATTTCCATTTTATACTTTATACGTTTACCGAGACATTAAATTATTCTGGCTTAATATTGCACCTCATACCCAAAGACGTGGACCTTCGGAAAGCAGTGCATAAGGACGGGATTGGCTCCGTGTCTTTATTTTAAGATTTTTTAGTGTTTATGCAAATCCCAGGTTTGCTCTTCTGCCTCGAGTCTTTCAAGGCGGCCCCGAGAGCTTCATCCCGATGCACTTCACTTCATGGTGGATTTAATTTTACCTTTTCATCATTCTCAGCATCACCTACGCGCTCGCCTCCAAGATAGCATTACGCGCTGTTCTAAAACTTAAAGCATTACTAACTTAATAATGATAACACAATGCTATATACGAGAGACAGTCAGACTAATTGGTGTGTAACTAAGAAGATATTATTTATTGATATCTTTTTTTAGTCTTGTTTTTTTTATCACGTCTTCGAGTTTCTGTGATCATTTGCCAATATGAATTCAGCGTTAATTAATACCAGTGATTAAATTCGTGCACGGGTCTACAAAATTCCCATTGATTACAGAGAGATGGAGGCTGTTGAATCGCGAGTATTCTTGTTTCTGTATATTTGGATCACTCGTAGTGGAGTGCTGGTCTGCTTCCCTGTCTCCATGCAGCCAGGCGAGGCGAAGCGAGGCGAGGTGGTTTTCATTTCTATGGTTGGTTTATTAATGATAGTTTTCCCTTTGTAGAGATCAAGTTCAAAGTTAAATATATATATATATATATATATATATATATATATATATATATATATATATATATATATAAAATAAGCTCCGTTCTGTGAATTGGTGCAAAAAAAAGAAAAGGAAAAAGTGAAGGAAAGAGCAAATGTTTGTGGGTAAAGGAAGACATGTTAAAGAAGGGATATAGAGAAACATGCAAGGAAGGAGAGTGAGAGTGATGTTGAGGCATGAAAATTGCAAAGGCAAAGTGTATGAAGGAGAGAGGGAGGGAGGAAAAAATTGAAAAAGAAGAAATCAGGAGAAAAGGAGAGGAGGGAAAGGGATGCCAAGGAGAGTAATACAGGCACTAGGAACCAAAGGGGCAATTTAAATGTAAATGTGCCTCCTCCTCCTCCTCCTCCTCCTCCTCCTCCTCCTCCTCCTCCTCCTCCTCCTCCTCCTCCTCCTCCTCCTCCTCCTCCTCGGCTTCCTCCTCCGCCTAACTTTATCCTGGCGATGAAAAATAAACATTTCTTTAGGGAACGAACCGTCAAATGACACGAAGCTCTATGGGCCGTCGCGCCAAGACTCCAGGAAGAAGGAAATGAAAATAAAAAAATGAAAATAAAAGAGGATATTAATACCAAATGAAAAGACGTTAATAAAAGAATAACACGAAATAGCAGCTAAAGATGAACACGATGAAGATTATGGTAATGACGTGCTAGATAGGAGGAGGAGGAGGAGGAAGATAAAAGAAGAAGGAGAACTAGAAATGAAAATAAATGTAGTAATATGAATTCCATTATGTCGACGGCGTGAGTGTGTCGTCGTTAAGGAGGTGAAAACGAACGAAGGTTGCTGATTTAAAGAGGAAAAAGTTGTCGATGATTAATTGGAGAACTTCTTATCGAGCATCTGAGTGTGACGCCCTTTAAGTGGAAAATAAAATCACATAGTTTATAGATGACGGAGCAAGGACTTCCGTGTGTGTGTGTGTGTGTGTGGGTGTGTTTTATGGCATCGATAATGAAAATATGTATGATAATAATAATAATAATGATAATAATAATCTTCCAACATACTGCATAGTTCACGTATTCTGTGTATCCTCTAAAAAATACGAACTACATAACACAAGCAGAGCGCAGCGCAGGCAAGCGTAGCGTACGAATTGTTCTAATGGCCACGGAGTTAAACAAATGATTGGAAAGTAACTCGTAAATGTTATAGGCGAGGAGACGAGACTACAGCACATCCAACACTACAAAATCACATTACAGCGTTAGCGAGAATGATGACCAAATAAAATATAAAAAAAAGGGAGTGAGTTCAAAATGCTCTGGATTCCGACAAATGGGTTTATATCCAGGTATTGCAACGAATGTATCTCCTCCGGGTAGAGTTAATCAGAATGGTTTAAGAGTGCGAAAGGCTACTGATGGTGTTGGTATTTGGCGGCTTACAGCGCCTTCCAATGTGTCGTGATTGGAGAGATAACTGATTGTGTTCGTCGCTTTGTCAGTGAAAAATTAATGTTAATCTTTTTTGTTGTTTGGTTTGGAATGAATAGTGCAATGTTATGTCTAATACAAGTGTTCTGTTATTTTTGTTTTTGATATATTTTGTATTGTTTTTTTTGTTTTTTACTACGACTTCTACTATTTTGCTGCTACTACTACTACTACTACTACTGAACTATCATTTTCACCACCATTACTACTTGTTAAATAATAGTTATAATAATAATAATAGTAATGATAATAACAACACTACAAAATGGACTTAGTTAATGGGGACACTTCCTAGATAATGCCAGAAATGGATATAGCGGAGAGAGAGAACGAAAGAGAAAGAAAAAGAAAGAAAAAAATATATTCGCTCCCATCGTCATGCAGCAATTGTTCTCATAAAAGGGAAATTTGCATCAAGAAAGTAAAATGTTTTGAAGAGCCTCATTTGGCCTGATGCATAAAAGCGCCCTCGAGTGTGCGTCTATACAACGTTCTTATATCGAGTTGGATCCCGCTTCTCATTCTCAATTGTTTAGATTTTCTTCTTTTTTCAAACTTTTAAGCGTACGATGGAATCTATTGACATACCACACACACACACACACACACACACACACACACCACACACACACACACACACACACCACACACCACCACACACACCACACACCACACACACCACACACACACACTTGATGGGTAGTGAATGCGTTCCGTAAGTCAATTATCTTTTTTATTCTTGTTTTTTTATTTTTTTTTTTTCCCCCTCATTCCTGCGGCCTCAATCTTCTTCCTCCTCCTCCTCTTCCTGTTCCTCCTCCTCCTCCTCCTCTCGACGTTTGTATTTTTGCTCTCCTCCTCTCGCCAAAAAGAGAACAGTCTTATATTAGGAAGTATCTCAGATGTTTTTCCTCCTCCTCCTCTTCCTACTCCTTCTCTCCCTTCCTCTTCTTCTTCTTCTTTTTCTTCTCCTTCTTATTATTATTTTCTTCTTCTTTTTCTCTTCTTCCTCCTCCCTTCTTCCTCCATTATTTGTATTAATGATGGTATTTTTGTCATTAGTTTATTATTATTATTATTATTATTATTATTATTGTTATTGTTATTATTATTATTATTATTATTGCTATTATTATTTTCAATATTATTATTATCATGATCATCATTATAGCAATCGTTATCATCATCACCACCATCATTATTACCCTTACTACTAATGCCAATGACCCCGTCGCTTTGCCAACGGGCTCACTAAATAAACACTAAAATTTGGCTGTAATATATATTTTGTATCAGTTGGTGGATCCGTGGAATCGGCACGCAGTTAAGTGATGTGTAGTGATGGGAAGTGATGATGCGTAGTGATGGGAAGTGATGATGTGTAGTGATGGGTGGTATTGAGGGATGACGAGTGGTGGCAGTATGGAGCTGAGAGGGGATGTGTGGTGCTAAGAGGTGATGGGTGGTGATGGGACGTGATGGATGGTGATGGGGGGTGATGGTTGGTCATGGTAGTGATGGGTGGTGATGGGAGTGATGAAGGGTGATGGGATTGATAAGTGGTAGTAATAGCTTGTATGTGAACCTTTTGCTCTGAAGGCAGGACACTAAATCTTTTAATAGTAGTAGTAAGAACCTTTGAAAAGCAACACGAAGAAAAAACATAAAAATACCCTAATATTTGTGTATCACCCATTGTGAAACCAAAACCAAATAGTTTCACACCTTATTAAAACAATGATGAATTTATAGATTTTTCATAACCTTAAAATTTATTATAATACAGGATGCAAAGAATACGTGTATAAAATATTACAGTAAATGTGTATGTAGTTCATTGAATCTTGCTATAGAGAAAAAAAAATAATACCATTTCTCTCTTTGTCTCCCTTCTCTGTGTTTTTCAGTGTGGGGCGAGTATCACATTTTTATTTTTAAGAATTGCAAGTTGTTCAGCTTAATATTATGATTTTTACTGATTACTTCTCTCAGTTTAACTTTTCGTAATGCCTTTAATTATTATTACACACACACGCGCGCGCGCACACACACACACACACACACACACACACTCACACCACACACACACCACACACTCACACTCACACACACACACACACACACACACACACACTCACTCACTCACTCACTCACTCACATGAGAGAAATTCACTTTGATTTATCATGAAAATTAAAGGTATAAATAATGCAGTCGCAGAAATTAGCAACAATACATATAATGATTTTGTTGAGGATTAAGTTAATATACTATTTCAAGGCTATTATTATTATTATTATTAGTATTATTAGTATTATTAGTAGTATTATTAGTATTATTAGTATTATTATCATTATTATTATTATTATTATTATTATTGTTGTTATTATTATCATTATACAAAACCAGGTCACTATAATTTCCTTGCGCTTGTGTGTGTGTGTGTGTGTGTGTGTGTGTGTGTGTGTGTGTGTGTGTGTGTGTGGTGTGTGTGGAACGTGTAGGAAAAATTTGGATACAACAGCGAAACAGACGTGGAGGTTAATTCTCAGTGTAATGCC
Source organism: Metacarcinus magister (assembly GCA_029783475.1). Classification (NCBI taxonomy): domain Eukaryota; kingdom Metazoa; phylum Arthropoda; class Malacostraca; order Decapoda; family Cancridae; genus Metacarcinus; species Metacarcinus magister. The sequence continues at coordinate 25,751,024 of JAPQNM010000013.1, read as the reverse complement.
AAGGCTAGACTCTACATTCGTAATTAGATGGTTAACCTTGCTAATTACTAGTGTGTTTCAAGCATACACACGACTCTCACGTTAAGTCTTTTTACAATTGCATCTGTTTTGCAACACACGCACGCTTGGGGAAGTTAGGATGACAGGGAAGATCTGCACAACCACTGAAGCGAAATTGTGTAGAGAATAATGTAAAAAAAATAATAATAATAATAACCTTTAAAACTGCGTGACATTCTCCTTTTTTTTTATTCACTGTTTTTCTACACTTTTTTTTTTTTTCCAACCAATATTCGCTCGCCACCAAGTCTCCCTTTCATACACTCGATCAAGAATAAAAAGGCTTCACTGAATAATCTACATAATTTGATTACCCTCAAATCCCATGCAACACGGAAAGAAAGAGGAGCTTTACGTTATTGCAAGCTATACCAGCGTGAAAGTGTGGCGGCCCGTGATAAAAGGAACACGGCAGCTTATTTGACACCGTAAAATTAGTGGACTGCACGCAACCTGATAATAATTATTTCGATGCATAATTCCCTTTGTCATATGGACTCTGGACTCGACTTAAGCTTCATTCACTGTTATTCCAAAATTACATGTCTATTAGCTCGACCCAAACAATAGTGCATGTCAGTGAAAGCCTCGCTGACCATTTGTATGTAGCAGGAGCAGGGAAGGGAGGTGGTGGTGGTGATGGTAGTGGTAGGTGGCCGGGCGTTCAAAGTTCACGGGTAGGAGGGGAACAGATTATTAATATATGTAATGAGGAGAGAGAAGAATGGGTTAATCGACGTCCTGCCTGGCACTCGCAAGGGTGACGTTGAAAAATATGCAAAGGTTCTTAATGATCTCGTGTGAGCCCTTTGAAGAAGAATAAAGAGAGAGAGAGAGAGAGAGAGGAGAGAGAGAGAGAGAGAGAGAGAGAGAGAGAGAGAGAGAAAAAAGGATAGATAGCGACAAAACTGACGAACACACACACACACACACACACGGAAAAATAATAAGTAGTGGAGGGAAGGATGGCAAGACTAGAGAACAGAGAAACAGTGTGGGCAGGCAGCAGCTGGGACAACACGAAGCCTCTCGATAATGCCCCGGAATTAGGTTACTGAGGATCAAGAAGCATCGTTGTGGTGGCCTCTCGTGTGTGCGTCTTTCATTGCCTTCCCCTCTCCTTGCCCTCTCCTTCCCCCTACACAACCACCAGCCACTCTTTCCCAAAATACACACTCGTTCACACGCGCACTGGTTCCCTTTCATGCCTAGATTACACTCCTGTTTTGAACTCACATTTTCATTCCACACAGATTACTCATTTCAAACTTTAGTATTAGCTTCAGCTGAATGTGTGTAGTTGATTTGTGGGCTTCTACAAAAAAAAAATATTATGTTTAGTTTTAGCTAGTTATGTATGTTAACGTATGATAAATCTGCCAAAATGATGTCATAATATCACATTTGCATATCAAGTATTTCGTAAGATATAACAAGATGATATCGAAGCAGGAGTACGATATAACATTTAGCATTGCAGTATAGGTAGGTAGATAGAAAAATAGCTAAGATGGTTCGACAGATCGTAGTCCTTTGATAGGTGTAGTGTGTTAAGTCGGTATATATATAGAAACATTACCGTGTTCTCTCATTCAATGTTGGCCTCGGCGCCGTCACTAGAACTGTCACGCTGCTATTCCCTTCTGAGTCCCCAGCACACGAAGGCTGGCTTATCCTCGCCTCATCAGTCCGACTTTTCCTCCTTAGCCTCATCAACACAGCTTTTCCTCACCAAATCGTAGAGTTTTCACGAGTCAAGACAGATCCGACAGATGATGTTAGTTCAGCTTTACACGGCGCAATAGAAAAATAGAAACTTGCATCAACAACACATGATTTCGTTTCCTTTCTACACGTGAAGGAGAATTAGAAGCTAGTTTGTGTGGCTGGAATACAAAGATAATGTGTATAGAGACTTGTATTGTAGTGGAGGAGAGAGTAATGTTTGTAGGCTGCGTTCAGTGGTTGTAGGTTACTAGAATCAGTTGTGTCCTCGTGACTCACTGTCTTAACCATGCTATCGCTATTTCTTCTCTCTCTCTCTCTCTCTCTCTCTCTCTCTCTCTCTCTCTCTCTCTCTCTCTCTCTCTCTCTCTCTCTCTCTCTCTCTCTCTCTCTCTCTCTCTCTCTCTCTCTCTCTCTCGTTAGCCAATCCAAGTTCGCATGTACCCATTACTAGAACAATTGTAACACCGCTTAACAATTATCAAACATGAATTACACCGCTGAACTGCCAACTCCGACACTCTAATTATTTGAATGTTCTTTACAGTTTTAATTCCTTTTATTACACCGAGGTAAGTTTTGATTGTTCGTGACTTTTGCTTGGTAGTGTCTGGGTATTGTTGTTGTGGCGCAGTCTGAATCAAGGACACGACTAGAACCTGTATTTTTTTTATAGTGAAGGAGGAAAGAAAAGGTGTGTGGGTATGTAAGAAATCTTTGTTCAATTGTAATAATCTCGTTACTAAAGTGAAAATTTTCCCAACTTGTAGTGATTATTTACTTGATATTTTAAAGTAGATATTTTTTTTTTCTTTTTAGCAATGCCATTTTAACTTGATACTTGAAATCCCTGCATCCTAAAGTATAAATTTTGTAATATTTCTACTCGGAAGGCAAAAGTTGTTATCCGACTGAAAAACTTTCCTCGCTGAGAAATGTAAAACCGTTGCTAATTCTAACTTTTCGTTACTTTTCGTTTCTACTGAAAACATATCCAGCAGCTCTTCGCGTATTCCTCCACTTCCGCCTCCTCCTCCTCCTCCTCCTCCTCCTCCTCCTCCTCCTCTTCCTCTTCCTCTTCCTCTTCCTCTACCTCTACCTCTTCCTCCTCTTCCTCTTCTTTTGTTTCTTCTCTTTCTTCTTTTTCTCATTTTTTCTTCTTTTCCTCCTCCTCTTCTTCTTCTTTTCCTCCTCCTCCTCCTCCTCCTCCTCCTCCTCCTCCTCCTCCTCCTCCTCCTCCTCCTCCTCCTCCTCCTCTGATAGGTAAGTAGACTCCACGTTCATCTCTTCACCTAAAAGTTAAGCTTCCCTCCATCCAGTAGAGGCTGCTCCTCCATCTCCAACCCTTGAATTGCTTTTTTTTACTCAAAACATAAACTTTCAACCAAATTTATTTTTTCCCCGCTTTCCTATCATTGACTGGGAAGGCTGCCGGTCCCGCACATCACTGCTTACACCCCAGTATATTCCCGTAATATTTCCTCTGAAGACATCCGAGTCATTCTAAGCAGCCTGTGAAGTGGGTGGGTGGGTGGGTGGGTTGGTGGGTGGGTGGGTGTCCTTCAGGGCTTCGCTGCACCACCAAGACCTTCACCCAAAACGATACGATACTAGGGTAAGCTTCTACTTGTTAGCTCCCTCTCATTGTCCGAGGTTTTTAGTTATCAATGGATTTGGAAGACTTCTGTTATTACACTCGAAGTTATGCATACTATTACTACTCCAATGTTCTATAAGTCTTGGTAGTTTATGGTCACTCAATCATCTTCCTGCGTTGTGTGTATGTCGTGCCAGCACTACTCACGTTTGGAAGTTTATATGTGAGAATATAATGTAATTGTGATGGTGCTGTACTTGTAGAAACTAATTATTTATCAATTTAGTTCTTCATAGAAACCAAATCGTCATTTATTTTGTTCTTCATAGAAACCAACTCGTCGTCTATTTTGTTTTTGTTTTCTATATACGATGGTCTCCCAGGTAACGTCCGCCAGTCCGCAGGTAACCTTAGCACATTACACCTTTAAAAACTTTTCATCCGGCAGCAACTTGTTAAATAGACGCTGAGGAGGCGCTGCTGCTGCTGCTGCTGCTGCTGCTGCTGCTGCTGCTGCTGCTGCTGCTGCTGCTACACACACCTCGGGACTCCTTGAATATTTCAGCTCAGCACAGGAAGGCTTTTGCAGCTTCTTTCCTATCGACTTTATGTCACCTTTACAGAACTATTCACTTCTTGCTTATTGATTCTACACAACTCTTACTCTCAACCTGACACTCTCTCAGTTTGTATCTTTTAAGTATTTTCGTTTTTTTTACTGCAAGGCATCAGCAAGGAAGTTCTGAAATCCACACTATTGCTGACACATTTTTTTCTTCTTGTTTTAACCTTTACCCAAAAGCAATTGAAACGACAGCCATGTTTTTCCCTGTATTCCGTATTATGTATTCATGTATCGACGAATTTTAACCATTCACTAATTTTATTTTTCTTCTGATATATGGAGTTCAAAGGTTTTCCAATCATCAACTTGCCTTTCATTTTTTTTGATCTGAAACGAGCCTTTTTTTATTTATTTGTTTTTTTTACAAGGAATAGATTGAAAACCAACCTTGTGCATGAAGTTGAAATTTTCTGAAGTAGATTATTCGTCCCTTCCATACTTTTAGTCGTGTTGTCGCCGCCCTAGAGTGTACGTCGCATTACATCGTCCTCTGTTTCGCTGGTGTCGTTATGGCAACACAACACTTTCATTTCCATTAGTTAGGTTTACGTAACTAATGGAAATAAAAGTGTTGTGTTGCCATAACGACACCAACGAAACAGAGGAGGATATAGCGTGGACGTTATGTTGTGTTGCCAAAGAAATTGTAGCAGTGAAAAAATAATATACTATTTTTTCACTGGTGCAATATCTTTGATGTCGTTCTCTCCTGTTGTATGACGAAAGACTTACCTGTATTCTTTCTGTATTATTTATACTGTATTCACTCTACGTATAATTGGTGTCGGTATCTAGTTCTTTTAATATTAACGGAATTTTCAAACCACCTTTGTTTATCTCTAATTATGTAAGATTAACAGCTATACTTTATCACTTCGCCTCCCTCACATGTTAAGATTTGTCACTCACAGCAGTTTTGTTGATAGATTTAAAAGCAATCTATTCATGTGTGTTGTCCAAGCATTGATCATGAAAACATATTAGGACAAACATAAGCGATTTTCTTTTCCTTTTTTCAGTTGTAGCTCAAACACCACTTTTTTTTTGGTTTTTTTGTATGTATTAAAAGAACTCATTTCCGTCAATTTTCTCATCCCCTTTCCTGCTTCTTCACCTCCTCCTCCTCCTCCTCCTCCTCCTCCTCCTCCTCCTCCTCCTCCTCCTCCTCCTCCTCCTCCTCCTCCTCCTCCTCCTCTTCCTCTTCTTTCCACGCGAGGCACCAGCGGGTCAGTGAGTAGTGAGTCTCAAGGGGAATGGGATTTGAGAGGGGGAGTGGCACAAGAAGGTTACGAAGGAAGGGGAAGCCGATAACTTTCCCCTCAGCCTCCTCATCCCCTCATCCACTCACTCACCTGACCTCACCTTGTTCTCTTGGGTCCCCTTCCGTCCCCCCCCCACACTCCCCCTCCAAACTTACACGTAATCCCTGAACTGCCCTCCGTCTCCCCCTCTCTCGCTCTCCCTTCCTTCTGATCCTACCCACCTCTCTCTCTCCTCCGTCTCTTTTCTAATCCATCCCTCCCGCTATCCATTCCTCCGCCTCCCTCCCTCCCTCCCTCCCTCCCTCCCTCCCTCCCTCCCTCCCTCCCTCCCTCCCTCCCTCCCTCCCTCCCTCCCACTGCAAGAGACCAACAAACACAGATAAACCTTTTCACTGTGACTGGTTTTATCTTCCTTACAAGTGTTGGCACAGCGTGAGGTTCTAACCCCCTCCCTTCCCTTCCCTTCCTTCCCTTCCCTCCCTTCCCTATTGCCTTCCTTCCTTCCTTCCCCCCTTCCCTCGCTCTGCTCCTTCCCCTCCCTCCCTCCCTCCCTCCCTCCCTCCCTCCTTCCCTCCCCTATCTTTTCCATCTCCTCCATTCTTCTATGTCTTGTACCTATTTTTCCAAGTCTTCCTCCCCTCCCTCCCTCTCTCTCTCTCTCTCTCTCTCTCTCTCTCTCTCTCTCTCTCTCTCTTCTTAGTCCTTTGCTCCTCCCTTTGTCCCCTCCCTCCCTCCCTCCCTCCCTCCTCCCTCCCTCCCTCCCTCCCTCCCTCCCTCCCTCCCTCCCTCCCTCCCTCCCTCCCTTCCCTCCCTCCATCTATATTTTTCTCCCTCCATTTTTGGTGTTATCTCGTCCTTGCTCATTTGTCTCCTGTTTCCATGCCTCTCTCTTCCCCTTCTTCCTTCTATTCATTCATTCATTCATTTATTCATTTGTTTTTTGTTTTCTTTTCCTTCGTCCTCTGCTTTTTGTTTCCATTTTTGTTTCATGTATATCGTTTTTTTTTATTATTATTTTATATATATATATTTTTTTTATTGGTCGTGTTTTGTTTTCTTAACATACAAATTTTTTTTCTCGTTATTTTTTCTGTATGTCTCTCTCTCTCTCTCTCTCTCTCTCTCTCTCTCTCTCTCTCTCTCTCTCTCTCTCTCTCTCTCTCTCTCTCTCTCTCTCTCTCTCTCTCTCTCTCTCTCTCTCTCTCTCTCTCTCTCTCTCTCTCTCCCCCCTCCCTCCATAGACTTAATTTTCCGCGCCACTTTTCCTTCACTTTCCTCCTTCTATTGGCCCGTCTCATCCACAGCCGAAGAGGGAGGGGGGGGGGTTAGTTTACGGGGTTTGGAGATGGGAGGGAGTAGTTTACGGGGTTTGGAGATGGGAGGGAGGAAAGGGAAGGAAGGGAAGGAAAGAAGGAAAGGAAAGGAAAGGAAAGGAAAAGAATGGAAAAGAATGGAAAGGGAAGGGAAGGAGGGAGGGAGGGAGGGAGGGGACGAGTGCTTATCTTTTTCTCATTGTTAAAGATAGTGGTGTTCAGCTTTGTCAACAAGATAAGTGGTTGTTCGACCAAGCGCGAGTTGGCTAGGCAGGTGAGAGAGAGAGAGAGAGAGAGAGAGAGAGAGAGAGAGAGAGAGAGGAGAGAGAGAGAGAGAGAGAGCGAGAGAGACTGACAAACAGACTTAGAAACGTGGGTGACTTTCTTTTTTAATCAAATGATCAACTCAACAAAATTATTATTCGTATGTTGATGTTTTTTTTAGCTGTAAATTCATCTTTATATTTACTCATTGACCTTGAGATTAATTCAGAAAAAACAGAAAGTAACAGGTGGGAAGAAAAAAAAAAAAAAAGACGAAGTTGAAGCGTAGAAGGAATAAGAATGGAAAAAAATAGGAAGAGGAGGTAGAGGGAATATAGGAAGGAGAACGTGACGAAGAGGGAGGAAGAGGAAGGAAGGAAGAGTGGAATGTGCTTAGAAGAGGAAGGGAAGGATGGAGGCTGTAAGAAGGGTTTGGGGAGGGAAGGAGAAGTGAAGGAGGAGGAAGAGGAAGAGGAGGAAGGTATGAAAGTCATGAATCTTACACAGGCTTCAAAGGTCACCAGCACTATCTTCTCTCTCTCTCTCTCTCTCTCTCTCTCTCTCTCTCTCTCTCTCTCTCTCTCTCTCTCTCTCTCTCTCTCTCTCTCTCTCTCTCTCTCTCAAACACACACATATACACACACCCACGTTACATGTTACTTAGCAATACAGAAATTAATTGCAGGTTACAAAAAAAAAATCAATGACTGAATTCAATTTCCCGCTTTTCACGAATCAACACAATAATGATAAAGGGGAAATAATTAAATGGATACCCATCCGCGCCTCTCGTTAGGTACGTATGTATATATATTTTTGTGTGTACCCGTGTCAGATACATATTAATTATTTTTTGATAATTCAGTTCAATAGATAGAATGGGAAAAGAGAGAGAGAGAGAGAGAGAGAGAGAGAGAGAGAGAGAGAGAGAGAGAGAGAGAGAGAGAGAGAGAGAGAGAACGAAATACTTAGAAAACAAAGGTAACACAGCCACTGTAACCCAAACTCAGTGGTCTCTCGTCAGAATCAGAAATCAGTAAACAGAATTCTTAATCAGTGCCTCAGAGGACGTCTGATGGCAAGGTGTGAGGTTTTCTCTTTCTTTCTTTACCAACAATGTTACCATCTCGCAATGAATACATGGCTGGCGTTGGGCGTTAGTTCCATTAGCTGAAGATAACATTTGGTACTGAAACTCATGTTGGTAATGAGTGATATGGTTCTATTTCTCGTCGTTCAGGTATGATTAGATAAAAGGTTTTAATGCAGGTTTTTTTAATCTCCACGTAAACACCATATGTTCTGAGCCTTATCGACCTCTCCCTAAGGATTTGTTGCAGCAGAAAGGGTTAAACTCAATAGCTCTGCACCGAACGGCTTTTAATTCTGTTATATCGTGTGCCTAGGGAGGAAGGAGGTGAAAGTTATACTGTGTAGTCTGAGGGTGGTGTGAGGGAGCTGCAAATTCAAGGTAATACTTGATCTTTATTTTTGAAGGTAAAATAAAATCTGTGTTGAGAAAGATCCAGCATTCCATTAACTTTACTTCTGCAGCCTTTGTGTTCTTTATTCTTGAAAGGAAATTTTCTGCTAAAAAGGGGGGGAAAAAAATTCAGGTTTCCATTAGCTTCACTTTCGTCCTCAGTGCATTGCTGGAGAAATTTGAAAATTGCTGTGAGTGTAACACGGAAATTCTTGACACTATATAGACACTTTTATCTTAGTTTCACTTAATATAGTTTGCAACCAGATCTCAATTCCAGTTCTTACTTACAGAACAAGATTTTTTTGGGGAGGGTGGCAATATTTGGTTTCCTGATTTTCTGACCACGTTTCAGTTTCACGCAATTCCTGTCGTTTTGCCTGCCAGCTTATTTCTTATATTGCAATGTTTTCACTAGAATATGTATTGGAATTATTGAGACCAACATCTCTGTCGTTAAAACAGATCATAACTATACTAGTCTGACGCCACAAGCAATCCGCGCCAGGTGTGAGGCTGAGGCAATGACGGTGACTCTTTACTTGAATTAACTTGGCCAGTTGTCGAGGTGCTTGTCCACATTACTCACTCTCTCTCTCTCTCTCTCTCTCTCTCTCTCTCTCTCTCTCTCTCTCTCTCTCTCTCTCTCTCTCTCTCTCTCTCTCTCTCTCTCTCTCTCTCTCTCTCTCTCTCAATTTTTTTCTCTTATTATTAATTCAATTTCTCTCCTACCCAACTCATTTTTTCTTTTTTTGTCTTACCTTCATCCTTCTTCATTCCGTTCACTACAGTTTCTCCTCTTGTCTGCTTTTTATTCTTCCTATCCTGTTGCATTTTTTTACCTTCCTTCTATCCATCTTTCTTTTTTTTCGTTTCTTCCTGACTTCCTTCCTACCTTCCTCCTTCCTTCCTTTCTTTCTTTCTTGCTTTCTTTCTGTCAGTCACTCTATTCCCATCCGGTCTTTCCTCTTTATCCATGCAGTCTTTTCTGATATGTCCTCAATTGTCTTTTATCTTCTTTTTTTTTCCCCTCCTCACATGCATATCATCTTCATCCTTTTCTTCTTCTTCTTTCCACTTCTTTTCAATATTCTTCCCTCATCCATATTTAACGTTACGTCACACTTCTTCTCTCTTTCTTCGCTGTTTTTTTTTGTTTTTTTTGTCCCGTCCTACATAACTTCTTTTTTTCCTCCCTCTCTATTTCCTGTTCTTGTCTTTCTCTTCCCATCCCTCCCTCCCTCCTTCCCCCTCTCAGTCTCTCTCTTTCCTTTCCTCCTCCACCACCGTCACCGGACCAGCTAATTCAATAGAGAAATAAAAACTTGATGTAATTACCTGGAGCGAATTGGAGAGAAATTGGAGCTGAGAGAGAGAGAGAGAGAGAGAGAGAGAGAGAGAGAGAGAGAGAGAGAGAGAGAGAGAGAGAGAGAGAGAGAGAATTACATAGAAATTGGTATGTAGGAACGACCATCACTAGTAATATCATCATCATCATCATCATCATTACTGACTTAATAATATGTGCGCTACTAGTAACCAACCATACACTAGGCAGACCGCTAAAGGTGATTGGTGATAGTGATGATGGTGACGGTGGTGGTGGTGGTGGTGGTGGTGATGGTGGTGGTGATGGTGATGGTGGTGGTGGTGGTGCATTATTATGGTCTCTTTTAGCAGTGATTCGCTTACAACACCGCGAGGCCCATCCTAAAAGCGTATAAAAAGGACATAACGCAACAGGAATAAAGCGAAATGGTTATAATTGAAGAGGCAGAGTGGTGGTGGTGATGGTGGTGGTGGTGGTGGTGGTGGTGGTGGTGGTGGTAGGAAGCACACTCACCAAGCTGAGAACAGACCCAGGAAAGCTTCGTGTAGTCCATCTGAAGCACTGAATGAAGCATGAGGGACTTCTTGACAGGCTTTGTGTGTGTGTGTGTGTGTGTTTTAGTCTTTTGACATAATCTAACATACGTACCCATCCTATCAATGCTTTAAATAGTAGTAGTAGTTATAGTAGTAGTAGTAGTAGTAGTAGTAATAGTAGTTGTAGTAGTAGTTGTTGTTGTCGTAATATTAGTAGTAGTTGTAACAATAGCAACAGTGTTAGTAGTAGTAATAATGATAATAATGCGACAACAACAACGACAACAACAACAACAACAACAACAACAACAACAACACACCATAACAACAACACCCATAACAATAATAATAAAACCACACCACACCACCCACCCACAAAAAAAAAAAAAAACACACACAGTCAGTCGAAGAGCAACGAAAAAGTGGCAGTAAAAGTGAGGCTAAACTTACGTGGCATTTGGTTGTGGTGGGAGGCAGTAAAAGGTGTTGTTAAGCAGGATATAATGGGAAGAGCGGGATTGTAAGCAGTGTATAATTTTCAATGACGAGGAAGAGGAGGAGAAGAAGAAGAAGAGGAGGAGGAGGAGGAGGAGGAGGAGGAAAAGAAGCAGCATGATGATAAAAACGAAGAGAAGGAGAGGGAGGGAAGGAAGAGGAGGAAAAGAAGTAACAGGATGAAGACGAAGACGAGGAGAAGGAGATGGAGGAGGAGGAGGAAGAGGAGGAAAAAAACAACACCTACATAAAGAAGAAAACGAAAACGAGGACAAGGAGAAGTAGGAGAAACAGGAACCGGAAGGGACGTAAGAATACCAAAATAACTATACACAAAGAAGAGGAAGAGACAGAGAGAGAGAGAGAGAGAGATAATCATACTATAAAAACAATAAAAAAAATACTTACCTAAAGGAGGAAAAGTTTGCATTAGAGAGAGAGATAGAGAGAGAAAAGCAAGACAGACTCGAGGAGGAACAAGAGAATGCTCCTCAGCTAAAAGAATGAAGTGAGGATGACTGACACGAGGAAGAAGAAGAAGAAGAGGAGGAGGAGGAGGAGTGGAGTGGAGTAAACATATGGCGTAATTAGAAGCGGAAGATAAGTGCGTTGTGGAGGGAGAGGAAGAAGAAAGGAGGAGGAGGAGAAGCAGGAGCAAGATTCCAAGTGAGGGAAGAAAAGAGGCGAGAGATTTCCTGTACTAGACAATGACAGACACAGAGAGAGAGAGAGAGAGAGAGAGAGAGAGAGAGAGAGAGAGAGAGAGAGAGAGAGAGAGAGAGAGAGAGAGAGAGAGAGAGATTTAATTGGAATCTGTAGGAATTGACCACAGCTAACTTTAAGACAGGAAAGACAACCTGCAGAAGGAAAGAGGAAGAAGAGGAGGAGGATGGAGGAGTGACTGTAGGAATTCTGTGTCTCGTGGTAATGGATTCCTGGCGACAGACGTCCTGTTCCCACACCGCGGAGGGAGGGAGGGAGGGAAGGAAGGAGGGAGAGAGGGAGGATGGATAGGAACGGAGAGGAAAAAGTGAACCAGAAGGAGAGAGAAACTGTGTGAGAATTTTATTTTCTCCATCGTTCTTTCCTCTCTCTTGTCTTTCTGTCCTGGTCTCGTTCTCTGTCTATCTGTCTGTTTTCATGTGTGTGTGTGTGTGTGTGTGTGTGTGTGTGTGTGTGTGTGTGTGTGTGTGTGTGTGTGTGTGTCTCATCCACCACACACACACACACACACACACACACACACACACACACACACACACACACACACACACACACACCCATCCATGCATCAACACAGTTTCATTCCTGTTTCCAGAGCACAATATTTGGCCCTTAAAACTGAGATTGGCCCTAATTACCGTCTCTAATCGCCTTGTTTTGTTGGGTGGGCTGTTAGAGAGTGATTAGGACAGTTGATGGTGCCAACACTATCGCTGGAGTTACCGTCACAAATTGCTTCTACGATGGGATAACGAGGGCAGGTGTGTTATGTTCCGCATGTGTGTGTGTGTGTGTGTGTGTGTGGGTGTGTGTGTGTGTGTATGGTAGTTTTTGTGTATTGCAATGCTTGTTTTATCATCGTATAGTGTATATATATTGTATGGTGTATATTATAGTCTGGATTTGATGTGACGTTAATTCAATGGCACTGTGGCATACTGTGTTCTCTAGTCATACAGTACTATAGAAGGAGGAAGGATAATTATTTTAAGCATACTGTATATACAACAACATCCATCGTAATGTTTATTTTATACCTCAGCTTTACGTATTTCTGATCTCGCTCTATCTCTTGCTCTCTCTCTATCTCTTTTTTTTTTTACCTTTTTTCCTCGTGATCTGTTTTATGAGTGTAAGTAATGCTTGCAGTGTGTGTAATTATAGTGATGTTGATGGTGATGGCACTGGCTTGGTAGGAGAGAGAGAGAGAGAGAGAGAGAGAGAGAGAGAGAGAGAGAGAGAGAGAGAGAGAGAGAGAGAGAGAGAGAGAGAAAGGAAAAAGAGAAGGGAAAGAGAGAAAGAGAAGGGGAAAAGAACATTAAAAAACCACAGAATGCTCTTTCCTCTCTCCCTCTTTCCCTTCCTTCCTGTTTCCCTCGTTCCGTTACCTTTCTTGTTTTATTTTTTTCTTGATTTGTTTTTTTGTATTGATTTTTTTGCACTCGTTGTTTTTATTCTTTCTTATTATTTCTTTATTTTTTCTTCTTCTTCTCTTCATTTTCCTATTTTTTTGTCTTCTTTTATTTTTGTTTTCTCTTCTTCTTCTTCTTCTTCTTCTTCTTCTTCTTCTTCTTCTTCTTTTTCCTCTTCTTCTCCCTCAGTGTTCAAGGTCTAAACATCTTTTCCAATCCGCTTCTTTCCCTGCATTGTTGAATATATATATTTTTTTCCTTGTCACGTAATGCTGCAACAACATTCTCTCTCTCTCTCTCTCTCTCTCTCTCTCTCTCTCTCTCTCTCTCTCTCTCTCTCTCTCTCTCTCTCTCTCTCTCTCTCTCTCTCTCTCTCTCTCTCTCTCTCTCTCTCTCTCTCTTTGTCCTTTCCTTGTCCCTCGCGGCACTACCTTGGCAAAGAGCCACCACACACTGCCTGCCCCTCCGTATGGCACACACTCTCTCTCTCTCTCTCTCTCTCTCTCTCTCTCTCTCTCTCTCTCTCTCTCTCTCTCTCTCTCTCTCTCTCTCTCTCTCTCTCTCTCTCTCTCTCTCTCTCTCTCCCCTTTTTCCATCCTCCTCCTCCTCTTCCTGCTATCTGCTGCACATTGCTATCCCGTGTGTGTATGTGTGTGTGTGTGTGTGTGTGTGTGTGTGTGTGTGTGTGTGTGTGTGTGTGTGTGTGTGTGGGTGTGGGTGTGTGTGTGTGTGTGTGTGTGTGTGTGTGTGTGTGTGTGTTGCAAATATGAGTGAGCTGTGCATTGTGCGTGTAGTAATGTGTTGTGTGTTTGCAACAGAGGCAGTAGGAGGGAGCAAGGGATTTGGAGAAGCTGCGAAGAGAGAGAGAGAGGAGAGAGAGAGAGAGAGAGAGAGAGAGAGAGAGAGAGAGAGAGAGAGTCCAGAGGATGTTTTGGACCGCCAGGCCTAGAAAACACGATTGGAAAGGAGTTTTATGATAATTAAGGTTTTAAAGGGAAGTGGAAAGATTTACACCTCACATAAAATTCACACACACACACACACACACACACACACACACACACACACACACACACACACACACACACACACACACACACACACACACACACACACACACAGTTGTAGGGAAGGGAAAGAGTTGACACATTCCGTTAGTATAGTTTCTCCTGACTTCTTGCCATGCCTGCGGTGTTTCTTTGTTCCCTTCTTGGTCGGAGTTGCCTCGAGGGGACACACGTCAGCTCGTCTGTTCACCCGCACGTCAGGGGCTCACCAGTCCTCCTCAAGCCTTCAACATCACGTCGGGCTGCCTACTAAAACCAAACACTAACAGCTGCGTCATCGTCACCCAAGCTCGTTTCCTTTTACCTCCCTGCTTTCAACACCCAACACCCACACCCTTTTTCCCTTGCCGTCTGCCGCCCCTTTCCCCCCTCAAGCCGTTCAGTCCCACACAAAGCTCGGCCACTGAGCTTGGAAAACGATACTATTGAAAAATACCTTTGTTTTCCCCTCCTCGTGATGCGGCGTGTCGAAGCACCTTTGCGGCCTTCACTTGAGGAATGAATGTATTTTTCTTGCTGGAATTACACACACTTCTTCCTTCCCCTTCTGGCTTGGTGCCTGTCCTACCCAAGGGTGCTGCTAACAGGTTGAAAGGAATATGAAAGCACTACATCACTAGCATCACATCTCAGTTCTAGACCGGCGTATAGCCCTGCCCGGCTCAGTTTGTGTCAGACGTCAAATAGCACCAGACACACTCTACCACGCCAATACGGTAGAGCCTCAAGGGATGGCGGGAAAAGCACTGTGTCAACCGATGGAACGCCCTGCTTGCCTGCCTCCCTGCTTGCCTGCTTGCCTGCTTGCCTGCCTACTCTCCATCGGCCTGCGCAAGACACCATCGCGCCGTGATGATTGCGGTG
>JAPQNM010000013.1:25728768-25731268 GCA_029783475.1 Metacarcinus magister | reverse complement strand
GATACTCCCTGAAGCCATGTGTTGCCATTTGATGTGTTGTCGAGGTGGTGGTGGTGGTGGTGGTGGTGGTGGTGGTGGTGGTGGTGGTGGTGGTGGTGATGATGAATGTTGGTGTTGAAAGGTTGGATGGGTGATCTTAATCTTGATGTGTAAGGAAAAGGTTTATAGCTGATATTATTAGCGATGGTGATGAGGTAGTGAAGGGGACATGAACTAAACTGAAATCTAACTCGTATACCTATCACATCTCTCTCTCTCTCTCTCTCTCTCTCTCTCTCTCTCTCTCTCTCTCTCTCTCTCTCTCTCTCTCTCTCTCTCTCTCTCTCTCTCTCTCTCTCTCTCTCTCCATCACCGTCAAATCTCACTCCGTCAGCGTCCATGGCCGAGCCTCAACATTACCAAATCTTTCCTTCATTAGACCCGCGAGACTTGGGCAAGGATGACTCAGGTAATAAGAGTTGGTGATGCAGCTCAACAGACGCCAAGAAAAATAAAGATGGAGGAAGGAAGGGGGTAAGGGCGGAGGGGTAGCGGAGAGGAGTGAGGGAGAAAAAAATATCGGGGGGAAAGGAAGGAAGGGAAAGGGAAGGTAGGGTAGAGTAGAGTAGAGGAGTGGAGAGGAGAGAGAGGGGAAAAATTATGAAAGGAGGAGGATAGGTGGAAAGAATGGAAGATTTAAGGCATGGTTGAGTTTAAATGAACGAATTGACAAGTGGATTAGAAGGAAAAAAATTTACCACGATGAATAATATGATAAGGAATTGACGGTGGATGAATAAATTAAAGAAAATCACAGAACGAGAGAGAAAAGAGAGAGAGAGAGAGAGAGAGAGAGAGAGAGAGAGAGAGGAGAGAGAGAGATGGGGAAACGAGTAGGGGTAGGGGGAAGTAACAAAAGGAATCAGAGGAGGAAGAAGAAGAAGAGAAGCGACTGAGCGGGCGGGCGGGCGGGCGGGCGGGCGGGCGAGCAAAAGGGACAAAGGAAGCGATTGGCAGTGAAGAAAGGAGAGCTACAACGATGGCAAGAGAGAAGAAAAGGGAACACTGAACACAGGGGGGAGACTAGGATTTGTTCTCAAAGGGATTATACTCACTGGTCTTCCACATGAGCGCCGCCTCCCCCCCCTCCCTCCTCTTACTCCCCAATCTTACGTGCTAATCTCTCCTCCCCTGGGGATTTAGTGGGGGAGGGAGAGAGGGAGGGAGGGTAGGAGAAAGATGTAGTTAAAAAATAGATGGGAAGGAAGAGAGGAGAATGAAAGAATGGATGGAGGAAAGGGAAGTAAGAATGGAATGGATGGAGCTATATGCGAGGCAGGAGAAGGTGGAAAGAATGAAGGAAGATATGCGAGAGAACGGATGAAGAAAGAAGGGAGTGGAGAAACGGGAGAAAGACGAAGATAGGAAAAGAAAGTGATAGAGAGGATAGAAGGAAGGAAGTAGAAAAAAGAAAAATAACTGAGATAGGAAAGCGAGCATTTAAAATCAAAGACCAGAAAAGAGAAGAGTTGAAAGAGAAATATGAAGAAAAAATCGAATGAAAAGGAAGTGAAAGAGAGGAGCGAAGTTCGTATGTAGTTATAAGACATAGGAGAGAAGGAAGGAGGAACGCACAGAGAGAGAGAAGAGAGAGAGAGAGAGAGAGAGAGAGAGAGAGAGAGAGAAAGAGAGAGAGAGAGAGAGAGAGAGTGGGGGGGGCGAGACATGACAGACATTAGTGGAGGGATGTTTATCTAGACTCAATCGAGTAGAAAATGAGTGACTGTGTGCTGTATGCGACTCATTACTAGTCCCGAGAGATCCTCACAGTTTACCTTGAACATGAAAGTCACTTGGAGAGGGGAGGGGAAGAAGGAAGAAGAACAAAGAGGAAGCGGAGGAGAGGAGAGAAATAAATAAACGGAGGAGGTGAGACTGTTGAAGGAAGTAGAAGAAAGATACGTAGAAGGAGGAAGAGGAATGATGGAGGAAATAAGGAACGAAGGAAGAATAATATTTATCGACAAAAGAAATGAGAGGAGAAAGAGAACAGGTGAAAAATATAAGAAAGTTCGTAAGTAGAAGAGGAAGAGGAGGAAAAGAGAAAAAAAGAGGTGGAAAGAAAAAAAAGAGAAGAGAAGAGAGAAGGATCAGAGTGAGTCATTTCCAGAAGGCCGCGGCGGGGGGGGGGAGGGAGGGAGGGAAGGGGGGGGGTTTGTCAGCGGGGGGAGTGGGGAGAGAGGGTGAGTCATCGAGGCCAGCAAGTCGTTTCCTAGAAGATAATCGATACTGAAATAATTGGTGACTCACTTCCAGGTCACGAGTCACCTTAGAGATGCGAGTCAGCTGGGACGTGACCTGGCAGCAGCAGCAGCAGCAGCGACGTCGTGGTGGTGGTGGTGGTGGTAGTAGTTGTGGTTGTGGTGGTAGTAGTGGTGGTGGTGGTAGAGGTTTTTCAATCCAATCACATTTTACTTATATGTTTGTATTCTCTCTCTCTCTCTCTCTCTCTCTCTCTCTC
>JAPQNM010000013.1:25713768-25723768 GCA_029783475.1 Metacarcinus magister | reverse complement strand
CTCTCTCTCTCTCTCTCTCTCTCTCTCTCTCTCTCTCTCTCTCTCTCTCTCTCTCTCTCTCTCTCTCATACTCACAACATGGAGTCTGTAAAGTACCCCCCCAAAAAAGTAAAACTCTACGGACACCATTTGTCATGTTTACATTACTACTCTGCCGTTCCCAGTGTCCTCTTCCCTTTTCTCCCCCTTCCCTCCTCCTCCTTCTCCTCCTCCAACACACACACACACACACACACACACACACACACACACACACACACACACACACACACACACACACACACATCCCATTAAGACAGTTTAGTATGGAGGGAGAGTTCAAAGATGGAGAGAATATGAGGCTGGGGGGAGAGGATCGTTTGAAGGTTTGAGAGGAAAGTGGAGGGGAGGAAGAGGAGGAGGAGGAGGAGGCAGAAGAAGAGGAGGAGGATGGAGGACTGATGAGAAATATAATCGGCAGAAAGATAAAAATAAAGGAATTGTGGGGAAGATATAGATAAATTGTAATGAGAAAATAGAGAATTAATGCGAATAGAGGAGGAGGAAGAGGGAGAATAAATGATTTGAGGGAAAAAGAGGAGGAGGAGGAGGAGGAGGAGGAGGCAAAATACATCACGGTAGAAAATACTTATAAATACTGTAATGAATTGGATAGCCTCTCTCTTTATTCCCCGTTCTCTCTCTCTCTCTCTCTCTCTCTCTCTCTCTCTCTCTCTCTCTCTCTCTCTCTCTCTCTCTCTCTCTCTCTCTCTCTCTCTCTCTTTCCAGCCTGTGAACGCTAAGAGGATTGTGGAATATATACGAGTATGTCTTTGTGGTACAGAGAATTTTTGTCTCCCTCCCTTCTTCCCTCCCTTCTTGTCTCTCCTCCGTCCTTATCTCCGTTTCACTGGGTATAAGACTACATTTTTTTTTTATTGTTTTGTTTTTCTTTCCTTTCCATTATCTCCTTTTCTTCCATTAATATTTTTTTCTTTTCCCCTCTCTTCCCCTCTTCTGTTTCTTCCCTTCCCTCTTTTCCTTTTTATTTCCTTTTCTCGGGATGGTGTAAAAAGCTACACAAATTTTTTTCTTCTTCTTCTTTCCTCCTTTTCTTTCTTTCCTATCGCGCTCCTCCTCCTCCTCCTCCTCCTCCTCCTCCTCCTTTCTTTTCCTGTCGTGAAATAAAATTCTTCCTTCTCCTCCTCCTCCTCCACTTTCTTTCTTCCCTCTTTCTCCTCCTCCTCCGTGTCTCTATCCCTCGTCCTCTCTTCCCTTCCCACTACCAAGGCTGTCCTGGGAAAAATCTTGAAGGAGCCACGCCAAGATATTTTTCCTGCTGAGTTTTATGACAGGAAAATTGTCTTGCCTCTCCCCTCGTTTTCTTCCCTTCTATGTATTCCCCATTTTCTTTATAATCCCTTACTACCGCGTTGACCACTCGTCCTGGTAGGGGTGAAGGAGGAGGAGGAGGAGGCACTTAGGAATATATTAGTTTTTATGTGTTATTCCTTATATATTTATTTTTACTCACCACTGTTTTTTATGAATAGAAAACAAAATTATGGTGTCAATGAGTACGAAGAAATAACCTTTTTTTTTATTTTTCATTTCTGTACTTTTTTTTTTGTCTACCTACCCCTTTTTTTCTTTCTTTCTTTTTTGTTTTGTTTTTCACTTAAATTCCATCCGGTGCGGAGTTGTAATGGGGACAGGACAGGACACAAACGCGCGGCATGTCGAGAGGTAAATGCAAAGAAAATGCTATACTATTAGAGGTAATGGCAGGTTAAAATCCGCGTCACGTGTAGCTGCGGAATGGGAATCATATTTCTATCATATTTCTCTTGATTTTCATGCAGAATGCGGCTCAGTGCTAAAGTTTGGGTGGGGGACGATTCTACACCTTGTTTAGTTATTATTGTTGTTGTTATTATTATTATTATTATTATTATTATTATTATTATTATTTATGTCTGTTTCCGTCTTTCTATCTTTTACCTTTTTTCTTCTCTATCTCTCTATCACACACACACACACACACACACACACACACACACACACACACACACACACACACACACACACACACACACACACACACAGTATAATATCAATTCGAGACAAAAAATTTCCTCAAAACTCTATTTGTGTATTTCTTCTTTGTGATTTTTTTTGTTCTTATTCATCATCTGAGGCATTCTCCATCTCCACTCATTGATTTCCTCTTCTTCCCTTGTCTTTTATTAGCTACTTTTTCCGTTCTCCTCTCCTTTCCTCTCCCCTCTCCATCTTTCTCCCTCTTATTCAGTATTTGCTCCTAATTGTTTATCGACTGATCCCATCCTCTTCTCCCCTTCATAATATATTGCCACTTGTCTCCAGTTTCCTCTTCCTCCTCCTCCTCCTCCTCCTCCAACCTCATCTTCCTCCTCATCCTCCTCCTCCTCCTCCTCCTCCTCCTCCTCCTCCTCCTCCTCCTCCTCATAGTTCCTCTCCTACTTATGCACCTCTTCAATTTCCTCCTCCTCCTTCAGCTTTTCTTTCTTCTCTTTCTCTTCCTCCTCCTCCTCCTCCTCCTCCTCCTCCTCCTCCTCCTCCTCCTCCTCCTCCTCCTCCTCCTCCTCCTCCTCCGCTTTCTCTTGTCAGTTACTTTCCTTCTCTTTATCATATAGTGTATTGTTATTCTTCGTAATTGTTCCCGTTCTCTCTCTCTCTCTCTCTCTCTCTCTCTCTCTCTCTCTCTCTCTCTCTCTCTCTCTCTCTCTCTCTCTCTCTCTCTCTCTCTCTCTCTCTCTCTCTCTCTCTCTCTCTCTCTCTCTCTCTCTCTCGCACACACACACACACAACGCACATGATTTTTTGTTTGTATCGATTGGCAAAGATTTCTCACTTTCCCTTCACTTCTAAAGGTAACTCATTTTCTTTGTGTACTCACCTACTACTGAAGAGAGAGAGAGAGAGAGAGAGAGAGAGAGAGAGAGAGAGAGAGGAGAGAGAGAGAGAGAGAGAGAGAGAGAGAGAGAGAGAGAGAGAGAGAGAGAGAGAAGGGTGAGGGGAGTACATCGTTTTCTCTAAGCAGGAAGAGAGCATCGGAGCGAGAAATGGAAGGGAGAAGCTGCCTTATTTCTTCGTGATATTCGTATTTGAGGGGTTGAGGGGTAGTAAGGGGAAGGGGAAGGAGGATGAGGTAGGGGGAAAGGGAAGGGGAGGGAAGGAATGTAGAGAAACTAACAATGATGCACCTGAGTGGAAAATATTAACTCTCTCTCTCTCTCTCTCTCTCTCTCTCTCCTCTCTCTCTCTCTCTCTCTCTCTCTCTTTCTCTCTCTCCCGTTATTTGATTCATTCTTTTCTACATTTAACTTCACTCCTTTCCCTCAAATTCCTGAAGCTGTCTCATTTTTCATTTTCAGTCCTTTTTACAAGCTTCAAATTTCATCTTTCTACACCGTCCGCCGCCTCCTCCTCCTCCTCCTCCTCCTCCTCCTCCTCCTCCTCCTCCTCCTCCTCCTCCTCCTCCTCCTCCTCCTCCTCCCCGTCTTTCTCTACCCTTATCGCTCCAATACACTTATTCCTCGCTGTTTTTCTTTTCTTCTCAACCTTCATTCCTTCTTCCCTGCACCAACTTCTCCTTGCTTCACTTCCCTCCCCTATTTTCACCCTCTAGTCTTTGGGTTGCAGGCGAAAGATGGGAAGAAGAGCACACAGGTGGAACGGTGAAAAGAACAAATGTGAAGGGTGAGAGGTTGTAAATATAGCGTACTTTATCACACCATTTCAGCTTGTCTAAAGGGAGGCGAGAGTTCAATGGTCAGAGGATAAAAGAACATCGTGTACCAACTCGCTTTGAAGGATCGAAGAGGACGTTGTGGTGTGGTGTGGTGTGGTGTGGTGTGGTGTGGTATGGTGTGGTGTGGTGTGATGTGGTGTGGTGTGGTGTGAGGGAAATTGCATTATGATACGATATCTATGAACATGTATTCAGAGAGAAAAATTGTTGATGTTCTCTTTTTTTAATTTCCAGTTTAATTTCGTATTTCGGAGGAATTCCTGCCAGCTATTTGTTATCTCATCTTTAATTATATGTTTTTTTACTTATAATTTAGTCCGAATGTTATTTATTAAGTGCCATCTGGTACTCTGCGTGCGTCACCTGCATCATATCGTCGCCTTTAAGAGACTCGCTGACCGGAATAGGCCGTGTTTTTCACTCCGTTGTGGACCGTACATCTCGCAAAAATAGTTCCCCTTTAGAAAGAATAGGATGGTCTTTTACGTACTACAAAATAAATGGATAAGGCAAATAAAAGGTCCGAAGGAGTTGGTGTGTTGGATTGGCAGCCCCGTCCCTGGCAGTCCCTTGGTGTGCTGGTGCCTGCCAAGCCCATCCGTGGAGGTAACGATGTGGTGGGATAGCGTGCCCCATTCATCCTCGTTTCCTGCTGCGCTGAGCCTTGCCTCTGTGTACGTTGGTGATCGTTCAGCCGAAAGCCATAATTTCAAGTTCTATCTCGGTCCGGCGTTTGGGTTGACTCTGCTGTTGTTGTTGTTGTTGTTGTTGTTGTTGTTGCGTCCTTTGTTTGTTCTTCAGTTATTCTGTTTGTTACGTTCTCGTGACTCATTTATTGACCTTAATTATGCCATCACACCCGTTTTTTTCCCATGGAGTTCACCCTGTTTAAGTTTTTTTTCTTCATTTTCAGTGTTACTTTGTGTGTTGTGTAATTCACTCCACCATTAAGTATTTTGTGTTGCTTTCTGAGTCTCGACCTCACTAGGAATTTGATGCAGGACTCGGAAGCTTGAGTTAAGTCAAGGTTGGAGTAATGAGTGTTTCAACCTTTGTATTCCCGCCTTTTTTAAATCCGCCAAGGAATACGAAAATGAGGCAATGTTGGGAGTTCTTACTGAAGCTTATTGTTTCTCTGCTTTACGTGTCGTGTTAGCTTATCTGTAAGTTTTTTGTCTTTCTTTTTTAATTTTTATACAGTTGTTAGAGGGTGAAGACAGCAAAGGTTTTTGAATTTCAATACAAATTGGTAACCGCTGATGCTGCTTCAGGAATAATTGGATCAAAAGAAACCAGGACAGCGGCGGTAATGTAAGAGATTATTTCTTTTGTAAACGTTTCCATTCGTATCAAGAGGCAATAGGAGGCGGTGTGTCCCAGAGTTTGCCTGCCAATGATAGGTTCATTATACGATGTTCTGAAGCTGCTACGCCATCTACCCTTTCAGGTCCAGTTGTTTATATTTATATAGAGACATTCATCAACTATAATTTCTTGTCTGCTCTTGTCAGTGGTGTACCCAGACGTTGACGGCTAGAGAGCCAAGTTGTGTCTGGCCTTCCCTCGAGACTTGAATGTGTATCTCCTGGATTATTGTCGTTATCACATCTTCCGCGCCCACCAACACCACCAAACCATATTCCATTGTAGCTTCGTGCCACAAATAGCGGTGGAGAGCACGAAGCCATAGGATGCCAGTGCCGCCGCTGCTAACATCTAGCTGTTTCCATGACTATTTTTAAAGCTTATGATGTACGAAAAGTAAACGAACAGAAGATAGTATCGTTGCCATGACGACGTGTAGCTCTGCGTGTTGGGGTTTAGTAAGGGTCGTCCCACGTCCTGTTAATCTGAATTCGAGGCCTCGACCTGTTTCCTGCGTGGGAGAACCAGTGCACTTTTTTTCCGACAACAAATCATAGTAGTGGTGGTGAGGTTAGATTCACTGGCTGCCAGACTACCAACTCACTTTTGTGCGGGTTTGAACTCTGTTGAAGGCTTGCTGTGTGCACTTTACCATTGTTCATCCACCCTGTCAGGTGTTTTCCAAATAGGTATTAAGGTAACACGCGAGGGTACGAACTGTGACGCTGTGTCCCAAGGCAATGGGTGAATTAGATGCCACATACTTAAGTGGCCCGAGAGACGGAGATTAACAAGCGGCAGTGCACCACGCAGCGTAGATTCTGTCATCTCCTCCACAATCCACCTTTACCGCTGACAGGATTGGGATTATGAAAAAAGACTTAAAGTAAAACTGTGATACATTCCCTTTGATCGGATTTCTTTCATCGTCCGTTTGACAAAAATCTCTTTCAACACCTTCCTCTCCTTTCATATATGCCCTCAATTGCGTTTCCTTCCCCTCATGTCATTTTATCCCATCTATCATTTCCTTGCTTTCCTCCCTCCTTCTTCACCCTTTCCCCATCCTCCTTTCTTTGCTACACTCTTCCCTTCACTCCTCCCTCACTCCTCACCTTTCTTTTCCATCTCCTTTGGCATGTGTCCAAAACAGAGAGAGAGAGAGAGAGAGAGAGAGAGAGAGAGAGAGAGAGAGAGAGAGAGAGAGAGAGAGAGACAGAGAGATTCTAGCTTCTTGGAGCGTCCATTGTTCCTTTCACCGAGTCTTACCCGTGATGAGGCTTAACACCCGCATGGTGCCTCTCCTCCAACTCACTTTTATTCGTCCTCCTTCCACCGAGTGTCTCACGCAGCGGGCGGGCGGGCGGCGGGTGGCGGTGGAATGTCTCATTGCATCGACTAACTAGAAAGGAAATGTATTGCAGGTTCTGGTTTGCAGTGTGTGTGTGTGTGTGTGTGTGTGTGTGTGTGTGTGTGTGTGTGTGTTCTTTGTATCAGTGCTTCCAAAAATTAAATCCGTCTGCCGCCACCCAACGATACTTCCGTCTCATTGCAACTCATAACCTCACAGATAGTTTGAATCATAACTACGAAGCAGATATGAGTCAAATCTATTTATACATTCGTTTAATGTATAACTTTAACACTATGCCATTTGGGTAAGAAGAGTGGAGGAGCAAGATGCGTAAATACCTCATAACTCATTTAATTTTACGTGGCTCACTCTGGTATCTGCAAACACTCCTAAATTATATGTAAACATTTTTCCCACCAACATTTTCTTGCTTAATAAAGAAGTTGTGCAGAGACGCGTTCCGTTGTTATGGCTCACAAACGGCCGCTACAACATGTGTCAGGATGAAGACATTTTACTGCCGCATAAATGAGGATCACAGAGACAGCTGTTTTTCGGGACAAGCTTATCCGATGAGCGGCAGCTGGTTTTGGAAAGCTCACTCACATTACTTCAATTGTTTTTGTTTGTTTTATTTTGTTTGTTTTTTTCATTTAGATCCCAGAAGCAACACAGAAACGAAAATAATCCCGTGTCTCTAATAATGCATATAAAAGAAAAAACTAGAGAGATAGAGATTTATATGTGAAATTATATGAAACATCCTTTTTATTATTATTTCCTTCCATTGAACCATCGTAATTATTATCTATTACTTGTTATTAATGGACAATGTGTATGTAGTATTGACAGAATATAACCAGTCAACACTATTATAACAGTTAGCATGAAAGGCTATGAGGTATGTGGCAGAGTGTGTGTGGTGTGCTTCTTGACAAATATTGACAGCGACAACATCAATAGTACCTCCGTGTGTTCAGTGGTGTCATATATATACATAAACCACATGCTACACTATACACTGTGACCCTTCCTTATCTATACTAACTTTTTTGCTCTGTATCCTTCATATATATAGAGTATACAGTCTTGTATTACTCAGTCGTTATCCGTCACATCCCGTTACAGATGGTGATGTTGGTCTCTCTCTCTCTCTCTCTCTCTCTCTCTCTCTCTCTCTCTCTCTCTCTCTCTCTCTCTCTCTCTCTCTCTCTCTCTCTCTCTCTCTCTCTCTCTCTCTCTCTCTCTCTCTCTCTCTCTCTCTCTCTCTCTCTCTTGAGGAGGGAGTGAATGACAGGAGACGTAAAGAACAGGGAAGCAGGGAAATGAAGAAGAGGAAGCTTAGAAAGAGTGAATAAAAAACTGAGAGGAAGCTTTGAGGGAGTGAATGAAGGAGTAGGAGTAGGAGTGGAAGAGGAAGAGAAGAGAGGAGGGGGGGGGGAGAAGGAAGGGGAAAATTTGTTCCAGCCTGCCGGGAGGTACAATTGCTTCCTCTCAAGTATCATTGGGTCTCTGCCAGCCTAGTTTTTGCTTTCATGGTATTAAGTAGTCATTATCTCTCTCTCTCTCTCTCTCTCTCTCTCTCTCTCTCTCTCTCTCTCTCTCTCTCTCTCTCTCTCTCTCTCTCTCTCTCTCTCTCTCTCTCTCTTTCCACTTTTTCCATGCGTTTATCCTATATAATTCTTCATTGCCTTTCCGTTCGGTTCATTTCCATTATCACTCAAACTGTCTTTCTGAATTGGTTTTAGTTTCTCTTTCTACGTATTATATTTATTTAAGCTATACACACACACTAGTTCCTCAAATATGTGTGTGTGTGTGTGTGTGGGTGGGTGTGGGTGTGGGTGTGAGTGTGGGTGTGTTTGTATACATATTTATCAAACTTACGGATGTATTATGTTAAATCTCGCTCTCAAATCTTGCCTCGAAAGTCACCATTTTCTTCCTTTTTTCTCTTCTTTTCGTCTTTAAGAAATCTAACTGCCATCACGACGCTGCTTCGCCAACACTTACAACTCCCTCACCATCCTGTAGCCACTCCGCTTTACACTCTGCCGTCACGCTATCGCTTGTTAGAACACGCTGCCTCACTCTGGACTTCCATTGTCGCTTCTCACCTCCTTCCCTGGACAATGCTGTGAATCTAACGAAGAGGGACGCACCAGTTTGTGTTGATAACAGCATCAACCTGTAGAAAACGACTGTTCTGTGTCCTGTGAGCCTTAAGTCAGGGATATAGTCACCGTCACCTAACGATATAAGCACCATCACTCCTAGCTCAGTGTACAGGGCTCAGAGGGTCACGAGTATAGCTCCTCGGTGGATTTGTGTTATATCAGCGAGTGTGTGTGTGTGTGTGTAGGTGTGCGTGTGTAGGTGTGTGTGTGTGGGAAGGGTGTCTAAGTGCAGGAACCCAAGTCATGTTTATAAAAGTGTATTTTTTTTTAATAATGTAGTGTTTTTTAGTTTTTACTGTCAGCTATTAAAGGTGTAGTGATATGTAACTGGACGTAACCCTCGTGACCTAACTTGACCTCACCTGGCGACAAAAAGGTTCACTCAAAAAGCCAAAACAAAAATTTCTTTAGTTTGACCAATGTTCTTTTCGTTTCGTCATTTCTGTCACTCACTCCTTTCTATCACTCCTTTCTCTTTCAAGTTGCTTTAGTCTCATTTATACTCCCGTGCATTCCAGTGTGCTCTTCCTTTTATTGCTCTCTCTCTCTCTCTCTCTCTCTCTCTCTCTCTCTCTCTCTCTCTCTCTCTCTCTCTCTCTCTCTCTCTCTCTCTCTCTCTCTCTCTCTCTCTCTCTCTCTCTCCCTCCCTCCCCCACTCCCTCCTTCCACCCATCCCATTTCCCTCCGCTGCACCAACTATCCTTTGCTTATTTCCCTCCCCTGCTCCCCCTTCCTGACTCCTATCATTTCCTTATTTCCTTTCCTTCCTTCCTCCCCACCACTTACCCTCCTTAGTCCTCCTCCTCTCCTTAACCCCCGCCTTCCGCCCCCCTGCCGCCTGTGCCGCTGACTAATACCGCACATTCCTGCTCACTGAAACATCTAAGCCAGTGCTAAAAGCCAGTCCAGCTGGCGCCAGACGGCAGACAGCGAGACGGGTGGAGAGTGAAACAGCCAAGCAGAAAGCAAGAAAGACAGGCAGAGAGCAAGAGACTGACAGAAAGTGAGATAGTGGAAGGACAGCGGGACAGGTGCATAGTGAAACAGACAGGCAGAAAGTGGGTTAGGTGGAAGTTTAGAGACTGACGAATAAAGTAAAACAGGCAGGCAGTAATTGAGACAGACAGGCAGGCAGGCAGGCAGGGAGCGAAGAGCCGGGAAGACAACGAGATGGCCGGCCAGACAGCCAGGCAGGTAAACAGCGACACAAACGAACGAACGAACCAACCAACTAACTTAATGACGAAGCAGTAAGAGGCATGAAAAAAACATAATTACAGAGAGAGAGAGAGAGACAGAGAGAACCACACGTCAAAAAACACAAGGATGCAT
>JAPQNM010000013.1:25701268-25706268 GCA_029783475.1 Metacarcinus magister | reverse complement strand
ACTTCTTCATCATCCCCATCCTTGCCTCTAAAAAATTTAATCTCCCGGTCAATGCAGCTCCGCCTACTTCACCCCATCCCTTCCTACCCTTCTATTCCTTCGTCTAGCCAATGAGACACCCTTTCAGGACAGTTTCAGTTACTATTATGATGTTTCCTCTACCCTGAAAGCCTTGATTGCTGTGGCTTCAGAATCCTCGCCTCGAAAAAGTGACTTCATCGAGATTTCTGCGGTGACATCACGGACTTGGTGACGTCGGCTTTAACCTCCCGATGAGCTGGTGTGGGGGTGGGGGCGGGGTGATGAGGGAGAGGGAAGGAGATGGATAAGGGGGGGGGCGGGGTGTGGAGGGGGAGAGCTGTAGGTACCCCCAACATTGATCGCTGCCCTAACATTCGTACCCAAACACCCCCACATTTCCAGACTTCCTTCCTTTCTCTTCCCTTCCTTTTCTTTCACTACCCTCCCCTACATTTACCTCACTTTTCCCATTCCTTCTCATCCACTCTTTTTTTTCTCTTGTCTTCCTTTCTCTTCCTCTCTCCTGTTCCCTCAATTTTTTTCCATTTTCCTCTTTCTCTTCCACTCTGTTCTCCCCCCTACCCCCGGCTACCCCCTCCACCTACCACGCGTTTAATGAGAGGCGTCGCTATAAGAGACGAGGTTTAATATTTGTTAATGTTGCTGGGAGTACTCACCCCCCAACCCACCGGGCGCTGACACCATACCCCCACCACCACCATCGCTTGATGAGAGGGGGCGTGGAGGTGGGGGTGATGGTGGTGCTATGACGGGAGTGCTAT
The DNA here is from genome assembly GCA_029783475.1 of Metacarcinus magister. Lineage (NCBI taxonomy): Eukaryota > Metazoa > Arthropoda > Malacostraca > Decapoda > Cancridae > Metacarcinus > Metacarcinus magister. Next base: position 25,705,465 of record JAPQNM010000013.1, on the reverse strand, counting down.
GCCTGCACAGTTAATTATACAGTAAGTAATGATACACTCTCCACACCACCTTCACACCACCTTCACCACCACCACCTGCAGCATAGAGGTGTGTGTCGTCGCATCCCAACACGGCCCAGGTGCCCCGGCGTCGACGTGGCCAGGAGTCGTCATAATAATATTTCTGCATTATGCTGCCAGAACCATTAGCATAATTGATAACTTCAGACTCTGACTTGGTTTCGCTGCGTGGGATGGAGGGAGGGGGAGGAGGGGGAGGGGAGGGCCATGGAAATAAGAGTGGGTCTGTTAGAATATGGAGTGGCACGTGTGAGGAAGAATTGTGGTGGAGTGAGTTGGAATAACTTTGTCTCAGAATGAAGCTGAGGTGGGAGAGTGATCGTGGCGGAGCTCCTGATTGGGGGGAGGTTGAGGGGCGTGAGGAGCTCTCTACGGTGACGCTGATTAAGGGAGTGAAATCGACGGGGTGACGCACTGATGCAGCACTTGGGTGAACCGACACACTGCCGACACGAAACAATGACAGTCCTTGAAGCAGATTTAATAGCGATAAGCAGACAAAAAGTTCTCCAGCAGCACCCATCGTTGAGGTTCTGCATGTGACGTTCAACATTTGTGGGTGAGTGTTGCATCTATGTGGCCTGACCTCAGATAAAGTAATATCTCTATACAAATGTTCGTGTTGGTTCAAGTCTCCGGTAACGTTATTGCAGAGCCGCGAGATTAAAGACTAACACATTGGTGGGGCGATGTGTTTGGTGGAATGTATTAAAGGGATGTGGTGGTCAGACTCATCACGCAGCGGCCCAACGTAGTCACTGGATGCTGCTGTGCTCTACTTCACCTCTGAGGAAAAAAAGGAGAAAAAAAAACTGCTTTGTGATCGAAATTTACCATCATCTTGTTCGCTACTTTCATTTCCTTCATATCTTCCTCTTTCTTTTCCAAACACAAAAGAGCAACACGGAACTCGTAAAAGACGCCATTGTAAACTTAAACCGAAAGTTAAATGTCAGTCATTGTCGACAAATACAATCACGAAAACTGCCGATATCAGACACGGAGCAGGCAGCTGAATCCACGAATAAGTTATTGGATTCAGAATAATATCTTCTTTTCTTCTCCTCCTCCTCCTCCTCCTCCTCCTCCTCCTCCTCCTCCTCCTCCTCTTCCATCTTTTCAGTTGCTCAGTATGTTTAAAAAAAAATTACGGTGACCATCTCATTTTTCTTTTTAAATACACTTTTCAGTAACACGAAGAAAGCGGAACAAAAGACTGGAAGGTGTGGGGATAGGGTGACAGGAAGGGCAATAAAGGGAGTGAGTATAGTATAGGAGGTGCAGGTTAAGAGAGGAGGTGGATGTGCAAAGGGTTTTAGTGAGAGAGACAAGACGGGGAGAAGCAAGGTAATGGCTAGGGCGTGAGTCTGGAAAGTGAAGGGCGACTGTCAAGTGAAGGGGTGACAGGTGAGGGGGTGCAGTGTCAGGGGACGGAGGTGGCAGCAGGGTGAGACGGGGGTGGGTACAGCAGGGTGACAATTCACTTAGTCATCTGTTCCTTGGGGGCACTGAGGGGAAAGACGTGGGGGAGAAGGGAGAGAATAGAACATTTCCCTCCTCTCTCCTCTTCTTCTCTCCTTTCATTCGAGTTTCCTCCAAGACTAGCAACTCATTGTTTGCGTGAGGTAAGGAGGAGGAGGAGGGGAGGGAGGAGCGACGAGAAGAATAGGAGAAGGAAAGCGATGATGAGGAAAGAGAAATAGGAAGGAAGACAACGCTGTAAGAAGATTGATGGTGGAGGAGAAAAGGGAAAGAACGGCTGGAAAGCATAAAAATAAAGATGAAACAAGGATATGAAGGGATTGCAATACTAAACGAGGGACATAAAATGATCATCTCGCTCGTGGATGTGTGTGTGTGTGTGTGTGTGTGTGTGTGTGTGTGTGTGTGTGTGTGTGTGTGTGTGTGTGTGTGTGCGTGCCGGCGTCGTACATGAAGACTTTAATGTTCCCCCAAACAGTTTTAAATTCGGTAAATCGAAAGTGAATTGGGTTTTGGTAATCAGATTATTGTGTTGCCTTGATCCTCCTTCTTCGTTCTTTCCCTCTTACCCTGCCTCCTTCTCTCCCTCCCTTATCCCATCTTTCTCTCCGGCCTTCCCTCACCCCCTCCCTCCCTCCTGCCGCTTCTCTCATCTCTTTCCATTATACTATTTCATTTATGTGTATTTTTCCAGTTTACATCCTACCATTTTTCTGTCCTCTCCTCTTTGTCCTCCCTCCTCCTCCTCTCCCACTCCCTCCTTTCCTCCTACATAAAGCAGGCTGGCTGACGCACGCCCGCCACCCGCCCCGCCCGGGAGTATAACAAGGCAGGCTGGCTGACGTTCTGCCGCCACTAAATCAGTGTAATAAGCCGCCTTGGTCCTGGGTGGAGGAAGGGTAAGCCTTAAGGGAGGATTCCTTAAAACCCTCCCTTCCCCTTACCCCATATTCCCTCCAGTTTCATCCCCTGTGTCCCTCTATTTTCGTCTCATCCCCTCTCCTCCATTTCTCTCTGCTTCCTTCTATATTCCTCCACATTGTATTTTTTTTTTTTTCTACATATTATAGTTTCTTTAATTTTTTCCTTTGTTTTTTTCGGTTTCCCCTCTGTATAATTGCATAAAAGGACAGGTGAAACAGGTTAATGTGCTGCACAAAAGGTAATTTGCCTCTAAAGACCGTTCATCGCAGAAAGGGAAAGACAAATGAGGTCCAGTTTGAGTTAGTGTCAGAATGATGTGTACACGAGACATCAGCTGCAGCCACTTTTCTTTGATATATTGTCATCGTAGAATTCAAGAGTTTATTTCACTCCAAGACAACATCGTGAATCAAGAGTAATGTCTGTTTGGCTGCATCTGTTTATACCTGAGCTTCATACCAGTGAGATGATATGAACTTTAATGGAAATAGCTCAACTTAGATACACATTTGCAAGTCCTTTTAGTATTTCTTTAATAATTTACGCTATTCAATAGTTTTGTTTTATGTAGACAACATTTCTCTGAGAGTAGGTCAAAGTCTACTGATTTATCTTAATGTAGCTGTGTTGAACGATACACGGCAACCCTCCCATGCCCTGAGGCTGTCTGACCCAAGGCTGCCCCGCGTCCAGCACCTCAAGCGACACCACTCCGACACGAGGTACTTAGTTGAGCTGTGATGAGCCTTGGGAGTGGCCGGTCACACTCCGTCCACGCTACCATACATCGCTTTGTACAGTGTATATATCATTCAAGCAGCGGACAAAACTTATATCAACAACTTTTGAAGAGTATAGAACACTAATACATTGGTGGCAGGGGTGGGATCATGTGTTGTTGATAGTCGCTACATTCACAAGAGTTGATGCACTGTAAAGCTATCAGTTGAGTCAATCACTTTGCATAGCTATGATTATCCCGCTACATCATCAGTTACTTGTAGGGGGAGGGAGGGAGGGAGGAAGGATTAAAACTGCATTGGAAATATATTGTGACCATGGCCTTTGCAGTTATTACATAAAGAATAATTGTTACGTCTTCCATATTGAGTTTGGAGTTCATTGCAGCACCGGTCAGCAGGCTTTTTTTTATTTATTTATTTTCTTTTTACTCATTGCATTAGTAAAAAAAAAAAAAAAGTGGGGGCATGAAAGAATATAGTTTTTTTTATAGTTATTTTCTTTATATTTTGTGATGACAGTTATTGTGCTGTTGCTTTTATAACTATGCATTGACTGACTTACCTACGTAGAATGGCGTGGCCCGTTTATACCTGACCTTTCCACAGCTGCAGTGAGGTCGTGATGAAGCCTTAATCTGTCTTGGTCGAAAACAAGTGAATTTGTCCATGCTCGTGTATCGTGCTGTCAGTGTGCTCGGTGATTAGTTATTCAGACAAACATTAATATCGCTAATATACAGATGATGATTTTTTTCCCCTTCAGTTACTCAATTATTCAGACAGGTAGCGAGAGAGAGAGAGAGAGAGAGAGAGAGAGAGAGAGAGAGAGAGAGAGAGAGAGAGAGAGAGAGAGAGAGAGAGAGAGAGAGAGAGAGAGAGAATTTCACGGGTGGAAGAAGAAAATTAAGGAAACATTTTAGACGCATTTTTTTCTCTCAGGTCCTAGCTCAGACTTCCCTCCACCCCAGACTTGCCTCACTCCTTTTCT
>JAPQNM010000013.1:25668768-25696268 GCA_029783475.1 Metacarcinus magister | reverse complement strand
CCGTGATTGTATTTCAGAAATGTGATATACAACCTCAGCATCTCGGAGCTACAAGAACATAATGTAAGTATTGTAGCTTGTGATTGTAATTGTCGTTGCTGTTTGCTTGTTGTTAATTGTCGTTGAGGGAGGTGGTGGTAGTGGTGATGATAGTAGTAGTAGTAATAGTTATAGTTTCAACAATCTTAACACGAATGTCTTTTTTTTTAATGATGAAAATGATGATGATGATGATGATGGAGATGATGTTAAGTAGTGTTGGTGTTAATGGGTGGAGGTGTCTTGATGGAGGTGGTGTTGGTTGGTGGCACCTTGATAACCATTGGCGAGGAAATTATCAGGAAATGAGACAATCAGAAGGACGGTAATGAGGGTGTTAGGCCAGTCTTCGCCCGCACACTCAGCCCACCTCAGCTCAGCCCAACCCAACCCAGTCTAGTCAACACTCACGGACGGCCGATCATTACCCAAAACTCACTCATCACTGCTTATATAGTGTCGATATGAGAGAGAGAGAGAGAGAGAGAGAGAGAGAGAGAGAGAGAGAGAGAGAGAGAGAGAGAGAGAGAGAGAGAGAGAGAGAGAGAGAGAGAGAGAGAGAGAGAGAGAGTGTGGTGTGTGTGTGTGTGTGTAACGACTAACAAGTGAAAATCAACTCCCACATTCCACCCTTGCAGTTAAACATTACTAAGGTCAATGTCATCACCACACTCATCACCACGAACTTATATCATCATCACTCATCACGGAGGAGCGTCTTATGGTGCCACTATACTACCATCATCACCACACCCCCACACCACCATCACCACCACCACCCTCCCCTTCCCGTCAGCGTGAGACAGTGATGAATGGTGAGTGATGAGCCAAGTTACTTAGTTAATTGTCTCTCCTGCCAGCTGTCCGTCTCGTGTGATGACTTGGTGGTGGTGGTGGTGGTAATGGTAGTAGAGATAAGAAGTGGTGGTGATGATGATGATGATGATGATGATGATGATGATGATGATGATGATGATACTTGCCCCGAGGTTCTTATGGGTCTCTGCCACACAACACAACACACAACACAATGCGTCCTGCCCGTCACACAAATGGCCCACAAATGGTACGTTCCACAGCCGTCCGTGCACCGTTCAAACACCAGTATTGCTTCCATTACTCTAATAGTGCCATCGACATTGACCTTCTCGGCTGTATGTTTCCCCTTTATTGTTTTCACGATGACGAGAAATGTTACTATAAAATTATGTTCACTTTCCAACAGCTCGTTTGACTAAATTTAACATCTCTTTTTTTCCGTATTTTTTTATCGTAGTTTTGTGTATAAATTTAAAAGGAAAAACGATTATTCTTGTGTCTTTCAATTCTCTTTCGTCACCTTCATTCCATTCTCTTCAATTCCTTCCTAAACGAACATTAAGCTGGGATTCTGTATACCCTCGTGCTGGACGGACCTACTTACTTATACCTTTCAATTTCCTAAGTGTTGTTCGGAGGCCATGAAGGTAATCAGGATTCCTTCTTCAGAGAGAAATGGTCCATCGTGCATGTAATACCTCCTACAGTGAAGCTAAATAATTAAACACTGGACCATTATTTAACTATTGGCGCTACTGAAAACTGGCTGGATGTAAAACGAACATTTATTTAGTCTCACTGTTCCCCTCTTGCCTAGCTGTCAGAGAACGCCGCGTACCAATTGAGGACGTTGACACCCTGGGAGAAATTCAGCATTGCACTAATCCTGGTGAACCCGAGGCGATGGGAGGGGAAAGCATCGCTAATATTGGTGGGCTGGTTGGTGTTGAGCGGATGGCTGTGTAAAAGAGCCATTCAGCATCAGCCTTGTAATGTAAACTCGACCCACTTCCTCCTCAGCTGCTCACGATCATCATCATCATCATCATCATTATCATCATCACCAACACCATCATCATCATCATCATCACTGCTGCTGAATCAGTGCCAATACTCAGCGATTCTATCATCCATTTAGCAGCACCATCATCACCATTAGCAGCCTTATCTCTCATTAGCTGCTGGTTATCTCCTCCATCTTGACTCCTTCCTCTATCGCCACCACCCCGAGCCAACCCCTGGAAGCTGAGGGCAGAACAGAACAGAACGGTGTGTGGTGTGGTCCAAGTAGTTGTAGGTTGTAGTAATAGTGGTAGTTGTAGTGGCGTGGTAGTGAGGTGATGATTATGAGTATTGTGAGTCCTTACAATAGTTGTAGTGTTGTTTTTATAGTTTTGTTTTAGTTACAGTGATATATGGTGGTGGTGGTGGTGATGATAGTGATGTGATGCTGGTGTTAGGAAGGTATGAAATGTATGATGATAATGTAGTGATAGTGGTGTTGTCAGATTGATGTTGGAAATGGTAGTGATTGGTGAAGTATGTAGTTAGTAGAGAGAGAGAGAGAGAGAGAGAGAGAGAGAGAGAGAGAGAGAGAGAGAGAGAGAGAGAGAGAGAGAGAGAGAGAGAGAGAGAGAGAGAGAGAGAGAGAGAGAGAATATATGTGTGTGTGTATGTGTGTCTACTCCCTCCTCTTCTCCTCATGTGGAAAGACGAAAGCAGGGATGAGTGAGGGAAGAGAGGATGAAGGAAGGGGAGGTGCAAAATCGATTTCAATCATTTCTTCATCTTCTTTGAGCTTTTTTTCGGTTTGAGAGAGAGAGAGAGAGAGAGAGAGAGAGAGAGAGAGAGAGAGAGAGAGAGAGAGAGAGAGAGAGAGAGAGAGAGAGCGAAGAAAAAATATTCCTCCAATATGAGCAAGGGTTCCTACTCTTGGCTTATGAGAAATGAAGGAGAGAGAGAAAGAAGAAGCGATGAAGTAGGAAGAGATAAAGAAGAATGTTACAAAGGAGAGACGATGATTAGGAGACAGAAAACAGGAGGAAAATAATGAAATGTAAACAGGGGATAAAGAAAGAAGGACGTGTTTGGAAGAAGAAGAAGAAAGAAAAAAAAAAGAAAAGGAAAAGGAAGAAATTAGAATTTAAGGAAGAAGAATAGAGACAGAGAAGTAATTAAGGAAATGGAGAAGAGAATGAATGTGTGCTTGTGTGTGTGTGTGTGTGTGTGTGTGTGTGTGTGTATGTGTATGTGTATGTGTCAACTTCCCAATGTCTGTCTGCTGGTGTGGTGTTTGCTGTCTGTTGTCTGCTGGTGTGGTGTCTGCTGTCTGCTGGTCCTGCTGTTAGTAATGGTGACTGATGTTCTGATGTTGATGTTGTCTGATATCCGTTCTGCCACTCAAGTCTCTCCTACCACTTACTGATGCTGCTGTCGTTCCCCATTCCTGCTTTTACACACCATCTCTGTCGTGTAGTCAATTTGCAAGCCGTCGTGTTGGTATCGCTGATGTCCTTCTTTGATGCACCTGCTCTCTTCCTCCCTTTCATGTATCCACTGTCGGACTTTTGACCACTGTTAGTTTGTCTTTTTTTCTTCTTCTCCATGGACGAGGCTGAATCCAGTTTGTCTGTCTGTCTGGTGTTGACGCTGCCGCCACCACCACCACCACCACCGCCGCCGCCGCCACCACCACCACGCTGCTGGCACGGCGGCAGGATAACGTGGAGGCTCCTGCTTACATTTCCATCGCTTAATGGACGTGGCATAATGTGGCCTTTGAGTGTAGCAGATCACGCCCCCCCCTCCTCCATCTCCCTCACCTTCCTTCCCCTCTTCCCTCCCTCACCATCCCTCATCTTCCTTCCCCTCTTCCCTCCTGTTTCATGCTCGTTTCTCACTCTCTCTCATTTTCCATCTATCCTTCCTTCCCTTCCTCCCTTCGTCACCTATTCCTCTTCCTCCTATTTTCCTCCCATTTCTCCCATCTCTTCTTCATCGCCATACTTTCCTTGTCTTTCCGCGGTTAAATTTCTTCCTGTGCTTGCTTGCTTGCTTTTTTTTTTCCCCCTTCTTTCCTCTTGATGCTCCCTTCCCTCCCTCCCTCCCTCCCCCCTAACGCAGCGTAATCTCCCACCTCACGCCTCCTCCCCCCCCCCCACACCTGCATTCGGTCATAAATAAAGACAACGGTATGATACACAGGCAGGGATAATACCCCCTCGGAACTCGCTCTCTCTCTCTCTCTCTCTCTCTCTCTCTCTCTCTCTCTCTCTCTCTCTCTCTCTCTCTCTCTCTCTCTCTCTCTCTCTCTCGTATGTTCCTTGTAACTTCTCACTTTTTTTCCGTGTAGTGTTTTTTCCTTTCATTTGTAACTCTGCAATAATATTTTTCTTTCCTTTCCCATCTTCATCTCCTCTTTTGGGTGGAGGGATGGGTGAGGGGAGGGGAGGAGCCTTCTACTGTTCTATCTTTTCTCTAATAATAATAATAATAGTTAGTGTAGTTTAGTGAAGTCAAACAACCAAGTGCTGTTTGGTATTCCTTTGTAATCATCATCCTCCTCCTCCGACTACTACTACTAATGATAATAATAATAATGATAATAATAATAATAATAATAATAATAATAATAATAATAACAGGAACAACAACAATAACAATAATAATCCATCATCCACTACAGTCTCTCTTCCTCTTCCTCCTCCAACTTTTACTTTGCTTCTTCTTCCCTCCCTCTCCCCATCCTTCCTTCACCTCTCCCCATCCTCCCCTCACCTCTCCCCATCCTCCCCTCACCTCTTCCCCTTCCCGTACTCCGCTGCTCTTATGATCATCTGAATATTGAAGAGTCCTTGCCTGGAGCTCTCAGCCTCGACTCTGCACTCACCTATTGCTCTGTGTGTGTGTGTGTGTGTGTGTGTGTGTGTGTGTGTGTGTGTGTGTGTGTTTCTCTTTTATTTTTATCTCTTCACACTTTATGACTTTGTGGTTGCGTTGAGCATATCTATGACGTCAAAGTTTATAAGCAGATATACTATACGTCTATATCCTCCTCCTCCTCCTCCTCCTCCTCCTCCTCCTCCTCCTCCTCCTCCTCCTCCTCCTCCTCCTCCTCGAGCCCTCTTATATTATGTAAATGTTGGATTCTGGATAATGTGTGAGGTGTCGGGCCTTGGGTGAATCCCGCTCTATATATTATAAAGATAAGAGACCCACCGAGAGAGAGAGAGAGAGAGAGAGAGAGAGAGAGAGAGAGAGAGAGAGAGAGAGAGAGAGAGAGAGAGAGAGAGTTGAGCTGGTTCGCACGATAAAGTTTACAGCCCCTTGAAGATAATATAATAAGGCTCTAAGAACGTCCACCTTGGTGTTGTCGCGTGGATTTCCCTGACTTGCTGCAGAGGAAGAGGAGGAAAAAGACGAAGAAGAAGAAGGAGGAGGAGGAGGAGGAAGAGGAGGAGGAGGACAACGACAACGAAGAAGTCAAGGAGTATTTCTGGGAGGAGAACGAGAAGGAGGAGGAGGAGGAGAAGAAACAAAAAATAGGGAGGGAGAAGTAAGAGGAGGAGCATGGTACCGTGATTCTGAGTGTGCAAGGAAAAATTAAGGAGTGATGTACCCATTTATAAGACGTCGTTGGGTAGCCAAATGTCGTACCGTATCATCGTAGGAGACGCCGCTGTGTGCTATCTTGCTGGGAAGGTTCGGCAAGCAAGCACCTTCATTCCAGACGTAAAAGTAGTAGTAGTAGTAGTAATAGTAATACCGTACATCTTCTCTTTTAACCACTCATTCATAGGGTTCATATATAATCAATCCAGCTTCCCTCAAACTACTTATTGAACACACTTGAACCACACTTGTTTTTTCTTACATAGTAGTTTACGAGGCACACACCAGCAGACCTATTGTCCAAATGTAACCTCGCTATGACATCTGGAAAACATATAAAAATTTCAACACCAAACCTTACCTATTTATTTGTCATGTGTTGCTCGAAGGTTTATAAGAAGCAGTATTAGTATAGGTAGTAGTAGTAGTAGTAGTAGTAGTTGTTGTTGTTGTAGTAGCAGTAGTAGTAGTAGTGATAGTGGTAGTAGAACACATATATTTGTTACAGTTCTACACCAGACTCATCTCACACACCCATCGCTTCCCTTCACCATCAAAGTGTGTGTGTGTGTGTGTGTGTGTGTGTGTGTGTGTGTGTGTGTGTGTCCTCATTCGTCCTCTCGCATATCAGGTCACCGTGTTCGTTGGCGTGGGAGTTGAGGTGGAGGGGGAAGGAGAAAGGGGACTGTGTGTGTAGGTGTGTGTGGGTAGGTTTTGGGGAGGGGGAATGGAGGGAAAAGTTGTCATCGTAGAGTGGAATTTGAGTACTGGTGCTGTGGTGGTGGTGGTGGTGGTGGTGGTAGTGGTGGAAGAGTAGTGTAGGTAGGGGGGAGGGGGGGAGGAGAGAGGAAGGGGAACACACGATGCCTCTCTTAAAAATGGCATGTTTTAAATTCGGCGTCCACATCCTGGGTCGCGAATTATTATTTATGGTATTTCTGGTGGGAGGTAGAACATGTGCATATTGATAACACATTGATTCAAGCGACGAGGCCATGAATTATGCAGGGCGGGGGATGAGAGAGAGAGAGAGAGAGAGAGAGAGAGAGAGAGAGAGAGAGAGAGAGAGAGAGAGAGAGAGAGAGAGAGGGAAAGAAAGGAAGAAAAAATATTTACCATCAGATCATTTAACTTGTATTCTCCCCTCTTTCCCCTTCTATATCTGTCTAATCATGATAATTATTCCAACATATGAATTATTCCAATATATATGTATAGTTATTTTCCATTGCTCTGGTATCTCTTCTAACCCCCTTGGCCTCTATACCACCCCAGCCCTTCCATCTTCTCTCTCCTTCCCTTCCTTTCCCCTCCTTTCCATTCCCTTCCCTTCCCTTCCCTTCCCTTCCCTTCCCTTCCCTTCCCTTCCCTTCCTCCTGTCTCTCCCCTTCATGGGAACATGCCAGGTGACAAAAGCTTTTTTTTTTTTCTTCCTTTCACACTGATACAAAACTGTTCCTTTTAAAAGCTTTTCCGAATTTTATTTCTGGGGCATAAAGGTGACTCTACTCTCAGCGGAAAAATTTAATTGTTTTATTTTCGATGCATTAGAAGCCGCTAATCCTTCTGTGTATGTACCCATCGTTATCTCCTCTTCTTATCTCGCCTCTCCTCTCTCTCTCTCTCTCTCTCCTCTCTCTCTCTCTCCTCTCTCCTTCTCTCTCTCCTCTCTCCTCTTCCTCTCTCTCCTCTCTCTCCTCTCTCCTCTCTCTCTCATCTCTCCTCTCTCTCTCCCTCTTCCCTCCTCTCTCCCTCTCTCTACTCTCTCTCTCCTCTCATCTCTCTCTCACTCTCTCTCTCTCTCTCCTCTATCTACTCTCTCCTATCTATCTATCTATCTATATATATATATATATATATATATATATATATATATATATATATATATATATATCTTTATCCATCTTTATCTCTATTTCTATCTATCTATCTATCTTTATATCTTTTTATCTATCCATTTGAGAATTGCTCTGTATCTAAAAAAAACTTGTTAAATCCTATTCAATCAAGGACTTTTGAGTATCATTAACACACACACACACACACACACACACACACACACACACACACACACACACACACACACACACACACACACACGTTGAAAGGGTCAAAGAGTCTGCAAGCTAGTCTTACGTGGAGGAAGTAAACTGTATTTGTGGGTGAAGGGGTGAAGGCTACCACGCACTCAGTCAATCAATCGCCCCAAGCAGGAAGTCGAAATTCGTATAAAACAACTTTTACCATTAATCAATAACCGATGCTGCCCGAGTGGCATAATATATTGCACGCAGCAATATGAATGCGTCCTCGCACCGCCGCTGACGTACGAAATTGTTAGCAAACACTCTGAATCTTGCCACTACAGTCCAGTCGTGAGGAGTATTCTGAGCCATAAAAGAGCAAGGCAATGGTCCTGAACGTGTGAGTACGTTGTTTACTACACAAGCCATCCTAGCGACGTTGATCCCACGTGAAGTTCTGCAAGAAAATCGTGTTCTCGCTCTGTGTTGCTCGTCTGTCACTAGCTTTCTTCCTTGGGTGGGCAGGCTCCCCAACCAGGGCCTGGATAGGACGGTGCCGAGCAGGGGAGGCGGCGAGAAAGATCAAGCAGCGCCGCACTGTGGGAGACAAAGGAGGTGGACGAAGCCCACACGCACACACTCCAAGGCTTTGTGCTGCTGCCCCCTCCATATTTTGTTATATAATGTATTTCTTGGGATAACTTACAGAGGATCACAGACACCCAATGGCGTCTCCTTGGCTATATCCCTGTGTGTGTGTGTGTGTGTGTGTGTGTGTGTGTGTGTGTGTGTGTGTGTGTGTGTGTAATAAGATTTTTAAAGGAAAAGTATGAAACATTAGAAAAGTTTTGTTTTTTAAGTTTTTTACTATTAAATTTAACGAGAGACGACATGTATAAACTCGTCTGGTGTTATGTAGGGAAGCTGTATAGATGGGCAAGGGGCGTGTCATAAGCGAGTAATGGAGCAGAATGGAAGACGTCTGTATGGAGGAGGACACAAGAGGGCAGCACCTCCCTTAGTGACTGAGAGAACAGCTCCCCACACTGACGAAGCAAAGAGGCTTACGTTGTTGTGAAGACTCAGACCATTGTTGTGGGGCTGCCCGACGCTTGATACCATATAGTGAGTCCTCTGCCCCTGTTTGGAGGTCTTCTATGGTGTGTGGTGAAGCTACTCTGATCTTGTATGGTGTAACTGTGGTCCTGTGAGTGTAGTTATGTAATTGTGGTCGTATATATTGTAGCTGTGATTGTTGTATGATGTGGCTGTGTGTGGCGTTACTGTAATCCTGTGTGGCTTAGCTAAGGTCGTGCGTGTGTGTGTTATGAGGCGAAGCTGCTGTCCTGCATAGTATGTAAACTACCAATTCAGATACCACGACATGAAGTAAAGAATTCCAGCCTGTTATTCGCCCGCGCTCGTGTTCAGGGGATTTCTCGTTTCATTTTACCTCGCCGTTATTGAACCCAAACTCCTCGCCGACCGAAGAGCAGGAAGTGCAACACACGTGCGTCCGTCTAGCTTGCGTGTGTGAATTAATCTGAAAGCTAAAAGAAGCGTGTGGATGTGAGGGAACTTGATTTGGTGAGTTTGAGAAGGGAAGAAAAAAAAATTGAGGAAAAAGTGGATTAAAACAGCGGAAGGGGGAAGTGCTGAGCGGAGGAATGCGGGGGAGGAGGGAAAGTTACTAATCAGAACTACCACTTCCGTGTTTAACCCAGAGCCAACGGATTACTTTGCGTGTGTGTAGCAGGTGCTTGCGTGAGGAGCCTCGGCGGTGTGACGAGGAACGATGAGACGCAGTGGCTATGTTCGTGTTCATAGACTGTCTGTAATTTCCCTCCACGTGCATGATGATGGTGGTGGTAGTGGTGGTGGTGGTGGTAGTGGTGGTGGTGGTGGTGGTGGTAAAATTATGACATTTGAGTATATTCCTGTTGCCATCTGAATGTTTATTTATACTTGTTTGTGTTCTGTCTTTTCTTTGAAATTGTAATGTTGAGAGAGAGAGAGAGAGAGAGAGAGAGAGAGAGAGAGAATCTTTTATACTATCGCCTTTTGTTTAATGTATATCAACTTGCTCTGTTTGCACCTTCTCTCACCACACTCTCACAACCTCACCACTACTCACCACACAGAATTATGAACACTTGAATCCATACCACCATACCGCCTCACCCACCACACACACTCCGTCATTACACCCACCACAGTCTACCACAATACGCTTCTTTCATCACACCTCTTCACCACAACCATCTTTCATCACACACTTACACTACCACGCCATTATACTACCACACTCAACCTCACTACATTTATTTTCCCTTACCGCCGCCTTCTAACACTTGTTCCTTTCCTTGCAGCGGTTCGCGTGGCATCCCAACTCAGGCCACAAGAAGTCGTGCATGATGAAGGGCGGCACGGATAACAGCTGTCAGAATTACGTGAGGATTCTAACGGAGAAATCACCCGGCCATTACCTCATATGTGGCACAAACGCCTACAACCCCATGTGCCGTGAATTTCGACTGACGGTGAGTAGTTGGTATAGCAATAATAGTAGTAGTAATAGTGCATTTTTTCAACGTTCATGAGGTTTGTGATAGTCTTAATTCAGGATTGCCAATGATTATGTTTAAGCTAAGAATCATTCAGTGTATGTATATGTGTGTGTGTGTGTGTGTGTGTGTGTGTGTGTTTAGTGTATTTTTTTAACAATGTTTTTATCGCTGTATCTCACGCTACACTTAATCCAGTCAAACATTTTATGTGTAAGTTTACGAATTGACGAAGCATATACTAATGTTTTCTTTTTACTCCCTGTTGTGTGTGTGTGTGTGTGTGTGTGTGTGTGTGTGTGTGTGTGTGTGTGTGTGTGTGTGTGTGTTTGTATCGCAGAACGGAAGACTGGAGCAAGATAAAGAGTTCCCAGGGCGTGGCTTGTGTCCCTTTGATCCTGCGCACAACAGCACCGCCGTTTATGCAGGTCAGCAATAAGCCTTCACCTCCACCTCTCCTCCTTGCCCCTCACTAACCAACCCATCGACGTCAACAATACACCAAGGAATACCCTCACACCAGACTATAGACAGAATTATCTTCCTTTTCCACACATCCCACTTTAACATTATGTCAAACTATTTACCTTCCATTCTCTCTATCTTTTTTTATCTTTTTTTTCTTTTACACATACGCTCACATGTATTAATTTATTTACTTATTTAATTCCCGTCACCAACACGTGCCTTCCTTACTCACCCTCTAACACAAAGTAATCATATTATAGACGTAGTACATACAATTACACATGCCTTACATTTCCACCTAGTGTTTTAGAATGTTTATGTCCTTTCATTGTAGTGTGTATTCTTTTTATGTATATATTAATTAATTTGTTCATTTATATGTTTATTTATTTATTCATACATGTAGTTGTTGGTGTCTACTGACCTTGGTTGATGTGCATTTGTTTGTTTGTTTGTATGGCGCCCTGCGTCGTACTTCTATATTTTTTATTAATATTCTCTGGAAGCTTATCTTATACATGTTACCAACGCAATTTCATGATGATATTTTAACATTTATTTATACGTGTGTGTGTGTGTGTGTGTGTGTGTGTGTGTGTGTGTGTGTGTGTGTTTGCACATATATTCCAGAAAGGGAACGAGAAGGGTAAAATAAGGTTATTCTGATAGAAACATTTTCTGACGTGGCGAAAAGCACAGATAAAAGTCAATTCCTGTGAAATATCATTATTCTATTTATAATTATTCATTCATTTTCATTTATTTATTTATAGTTGGTATTTTTGAGGGAGGAAAAGGGTCGGTAAAAATCTTTGTGGGAGCCATCAAAGGCTTTCAGTAATCCAGTGGCGCGTTTTTCCCTAGCTGTGTGAACCAAGTCGCTAATTGGCGGTGCTGGGACGCCACCCACCCCCCACCCCCCACCCCCTACCCCCTACCCCCTCGCTGCCCCGCCACTGGGAGAAAGATGGCCGCTGTTTTGTTTATACTGATTAAACCTTTTCATTCCACTACGAAATTTTTGTAATGTCTGGTTTTATAGCTGCCAGGGAAACAAGGGTGGCAGTAAAAGCCTGTACAGTATGAGGAAAGACCAGTTACGTAAGAATGTGAAGGAGAGGTGTTACGGCCAGGTAGGGGAAAGGTGAGGAAATCGGCAAGTTGCTTAGTGCATAGCGAAGAAGAATTAATTGAAGAGATGATAGAAGGAAGGACGGAATGGAAACCGGAACTAAAGAACATCAAAACGTGGGAAAAAAATCATAATGTATGTTCTGGTTCATCCTTCTTTCCATCTCCTCGCATTGCTTAAATTAGTTTTTTTTTCCTCTCTTTTCCTCTTTTCTTTCTTCGTTTTCCTCTGCATCTCTCCTCTTCATTTATTTTCTTAGCATTTTCTTTATGTTCCTTTTTTTCCTCCATTTCCTTTGCCTCTTTCCCTTGCGCATCGTACACATCTTTCCCTCCTCTTTTTCCTTTTCCTCTCCCTCTTATTATTATTTTCTTCCTCCTGCTCTTCCTCCTCCTCCTCCTTCTCCTCCTCCTTCTCCTCCTCCTAGCCCTCTGGCACCATCCTTCACAGGAACAAAGAGAGTCCGAGGCTTTGTCTTTCAAGGCTTTTATCCCTCTCAGGTGGCGTAACTGTTTGCAAATAGAGCTGAATCCCAGAGTTGGGGACTCCGCGAGCTCTTGACGTGGAGCCAATTCACCTTCTTACCTCTTCAGGGATCTTTCTCTCATTTTTTTATTCTCCTCGACGAAAGAAAAGTTTGAGGTGGGGAAGTTTCACTTTATTATTTCGTCTCTGCTTTGGACAATATAACTTTGATATTGTTCTTTGTCTTGTATAGTCTAATGGTTCTTTTTTACCATCAAGGTAGCGGAACAAGCTGATTCTAGGTTTTTATGCGCTTCGGAGCTTTCCTTTTGTGCCTTCTAATGCGATATTCTGAGTCTTTGTTCAAAAATTATGTATAAATTTGTAGAGTAGCAAAAGTTGTTTGTGAATATATTTGAGCTTGATGCGTCTTTCAGTGGTGGTGATGGCGATTGCGATCTTGTATCCCCATCCTGTTTGACTAGACTACGTTATCATTTTGTTATTATTTTGTTACATTAATGAGTTAAGAAAAAAGATAAGGCGTAGCAGTTATTCCTAATTATGTTCGTACAGGTTTACTACTGTATATACAACAGTTAGAGATATAACAAAACCTGAACTGAACCGCCAAACAGTAATCTTTAGGTAATTAGATAAATAGATGATGTGCTTGTGGAAGGGTGTGTGAGGGAAGGCAGAGGTGATATGTGTCAGTGGTGTGTGGTGTGTGCTACGTGATCAGGCTTGCCATTTGGTATTTTCACGATCAAATTTGAACAGATTCAGTAACTAAAATTGCGTTTGGTATTGAAACAGTATAATTTGCTATTATATTTAGTAATGAGCGTGGCCAAATTGGGTAATAATAAGCTTTTTTTGTTATAAATTTTCACTGAATACACTGACAGTTTTGTTTCGTTAATGTTTTTACTCATCACAATACGTTTGTCACTTAATTTATATCACATTCAAGACTAAACTCTGTCTATTTTTATGGTAATTGGTTATCTCACCACGTTTACCAGATCAGGCTTCGTCTCAGAAGGCAGTTCAACAAATTCATCATTTTTCATATCATATATGAATTTAAAAGATTTGGAAAATGCTTTATTCTATCTGGTGGTAAATTTTTAAGAAAATGGTAATAAGCACAGGTTCTGATTCCGCATCCCTGTCTCTGACTTTTATTCAATAGGGGATTATATTTTTGTTTATTAAGAGAGCTGAAGAAACTGAGCGCTAAAAGTGAGATAATGCTTATTACATGTATTTATATGTTTAGAAAAAAAGGTGAATATAATGTATTATATTGTTTTCGATGAATTATGTTGTCTTATTGTGAACATTAGTTACCTATTAGTGGGATCTAATGTTCTTTCCTGAGATGGAATGCGCTATAATACTTGACGCCATTGTACAGTAGTAGGTATATTAGTAGTAATAGTACCATTTATTATGAAATAACTAATTTTGACCGAATATTTCTTCTTCTTTTTCCCTCCCATCATCTAACTCCAAATGATGGGATGTGTGTGTGTGTGTGTGTGTGTGTGTGTGTGTGTGTGTGTGTGTGTGTGTGTGTGTGTGTGTGTGTGTGTGTGTGATGGGAAACAGATGGACAGCTGTACGTGGCCACCATTGCGGACTTCGCTGGGCTGGAGCCGCTCATCTACCGCAATCCGCTGAGGACAGAGCAGTATGACCTGGCCACCCTCAACTGTAAGTAAACCAACACTCAATAACAGCACTGCATTGTTATAAAGAAGCGTACCTAGCTGTACCTCACGTGTTTGAGGTGAAGTATAGATACACAGTAATGGTAATAGGATGCAAGGTTATGACGATGGTTATTTGTCGCAACATGACTGCAAATAGACTGGATTTTGATAGCATGTCTCTACTTCATATTCAAGTACTTGATTTATTGAGAAAGAAAGAAAGAAAGAATGACCAGAATCACTGTATGTTTATTTTTTATGATAACAAATCTTTAGATATTGCTTTGGCCGGCGCCTTATGACTGTGGTACAGTGTTCGACTTGTAGCCTCAAGGTTGCGAATTTGATCCTGGCTCATGAGTCATGGCATCTTGGTGAGAGTGGTATCGCTCTCTCATTAACTATAGAGGGGAGGTATTATTTCATTAGTGGGCTTTCTATTTTAATCCTTTACTATTTAATTTTTCACTTTCACATCTGCTTTTTCCTATTTCTAATTAAATACTTTAATATTTTCAGACCCAAACTTTGTGAGTTCTTTTGCATTGGGAGACTTTGTATATTTCTTCTTCCGTGAAATTGCCGTGGAGTACCTTAACTGTGGCAAGGTGAGTACCTGCAACATGTGACATACCTTGTTCTGTAAATAAAAATATTCAAGTTATATTCAAAATTTAGATACATTACAATTTGGATTTTGTGCTCATTTATTTCAATGAAGGACAACAAATCATCAGTGTAATTGAACATATTTTTCCTCTCTTACATGAGTCAGATCTCGTGTATCATACAAAAATACAAACCTTCATCAAATTTCATGTTTAATGTTTCATATCAAGCACTTTGCATGCAAGATAATTTTTCAGTGTTATTACACAATCAGCATAAAATGTTAGTGTAAGTGATCATACCATTGTTCTCCTATATCAAAACTCAATCTTTTAACTTGATTGCAGTGATTGCTGAAAGCATTTGTACCATTTTACCCTTTTTTCTATTCATTTATTTTTTATTTATTTATTTATTTTTATTATTATTATTATTATTATTATTATTTTCCCCCGACATTCAAAATCTTTTTTTGTATTCCTCTCCTCTAGCTTCATTCATAACCAAGCAAGATTATTTCCCATCATATGAGATCTATCTAATATAAAAATAATTCAACGTGGCCACTCTTGTAACATTTCTCACACTAAATTAATATTCTGCTGTAATGATTTCCACAGACACGGCCGATTGTTCACATGTAATTTACTTCCTTTTTTCCATGGAATTTTTTTTTTCTTGCATATAATTCTCATACAGGTAAATGCATTATTACTCAAACTGCTGCCAATTTTTCGTCCTGACTACAAAAGAATAATAGACAATGATTAATTTTCACTTTTTCTAGTGTTTGTCAGTACTATTGCAGGTCTGTATGAATTGTATGTGTATATTGATAGTTCCTGCTTTCCCCCAGACCCTGTATTCGCGCGTGGCCAGAGTTTGCCGCCACGACAAGGGTGGACCACACAAGTTCCGCAACAAGTGGACCTCCTACCTCAAGTCCAGACTCAACTGTTCCGTCTCAGGGGACTTTCCCTTTTATTTCAATGAGATCCGTAAGTGTGTGTGTGTGTGTGTCTCTCTCTCTCTCTCTCTCTCTCTCTCTCTCTCTCTCTCTCTCTCTCTCTCTCTCTCTCTCTCTCTCTCTCTCTCTCTCTCTCTCTCTCTCTCTCTCTCTCTCTCTCTCTCTCTCTCTCTCTCTCTCTCTCTCTCTCAACATTATTACAAGGGGACGTTTTGAGTACTTGTCCCAACATTATTTGGATATTTTCTGAGGTACAATGATCACCCTTCCATCCATACAGAGTCGGTCACAGATCCAGTGGAGGGACGCTATGGGGGTCATGCCACTACCTTGGTCTATGGTATCTTCACAACACCTGAGAACTCCATCCCCGGGTCAGCCATCTGCGCCTTCACTTTCCAGGACATCATGGACACATTTGAAGGGCCATTCAAGGGACAAGCATCAGTACACGCTAATTGGTTACCTGTGCAGTCTACAAAGGTGTGTAGCGTGTATGGTCTGATGACTAACAGCTCAAAAGAATCATGGGAGTTAATGGGGGGAAAAAAACATTGGCAACGAATTCAATTGTTCTTAATCACCATTCCCTTGAAAGTATGTAGTAGAAGAGCTCGAAAAGGGAAGACCAAATTAGTTTCAGAGGTGTTTTGGTATTATAATCTTACAGAAAAAGAAATTAAGTTGTAGGAAAGTGGAAAGGCAAAGAAAAAAAAGGCAGAGCATTCCAGAGTTTACAGTGAAATGCATGAAAGTGAAGATACTAGTTAATCATTGCATTAGTAAGGCCAACATATTAGAGGTGAGAGTAAGTGGAAAGTATAAAAAACAAACATATATATATATATATATATATATATATATATATACCTAAATATTTTACGATCAAAGAAGAAACTTCCTAGGAATATTCCTCACTATTTACATGACTTATATGCAAAGATTTAGAGAAAATGGATAGCAACTAGATGCATGAATAAATAACCTTCATACTATTTCATAATTCTCCAGGTTCCTGAACCCAGACCAGGCCAGTGTGTGAAGGACTCCAGTACACTGCCTGATGTCACTCTCAACTTCATCAAATCACACTCCCTCATGGACGAAGCGGTGCCGGCATTCTTTGGTCAGCCTGTCATGATCAGCACCAGTTTTCGGTATGTGTAAACAATGTTGTCTTGAATACAACATTTAAACAAAGGGTTAGATTAATCTTGCCTTGTTTCCAATAATTCTAATAATTTTTTGGTTACATCTTAAACAGTAGTTACATAAATCCTATTTCTGTTCTCATTTGTCAAAACTAGTTATTTTATATTTGTTTGTTGCTTAGCTATGTTTTTTTTATGAATCATATTGTTGAAAATCATATATATTAGGAGTTTCATGAATTTGCATTTTAACAAAGGCACATTTTTATGAATTTTTTGAAGCATTAAGAAAATTCTTTTAGAAGAGGAAGGCTCAATGATGTTTACACATAACAACTGTATATGACTGACAATTAAACACAATACAGTACGTATTTTAGTATTTAGGAGTATTTAAAATAAATTTATACAACCCCATCAATGTATAATACATGTACTGTATCCCAATAACAAAAGGATTTTTTTCATGGGAACGGATTAATCATTTTCCTTTTATTTCTTATGGGAAATGTGATTTTTTTTTTCAACAATCTTGTTCCCTTTCTGAGATAGTATGTATTCTTAGTTAGTGTACATCCTGAAGTAGACCAGTTTTTCCACAACCTGTCAAGAGATTGTGGAAAATAACTACCTCAGCTGTTTTAGAACTAATTGAATGATAATTTCTTAAGTGCAATCAATGCACAATCAATTTTCCGAGACCCATTGTTATTTAATCACTTATAAGAGGACTTAAGGTTTTATATGAAAATGTATCAGTTGTATTTCTGTTGTTCAGGTATAGCGGGCGGTTCACTACTATTACAGTGGACCCTCAAGTGCACACCGCCACCAAGAAGGCATATGATGTGCTCTTCATAGGAACAGGTAAGTGATGCTCAAAACAAGAAGCAGTAGAAAGTAACACTAACATGAATAAAAAAATAAAACATAGAAGAAACTATTCAAGGGTAGTTCATATTAAAAGTACCTTTATTTTTCATGTTTCCACTTCAATTTGGTTATTTATTCAGTGCTTTATAATCTAAATACATATTTGAAACTACATATTCAGCTTCCCCAGTTATTAGACATAAAGGAAATCCTCATCCACACAACCCAAGCTGGAATACGCTGCGATAGTGTGCTGTACACGTAAGAATAAAGCATTAGGATAGAAAAGCTGAAAGAATACAAAGAGCAGCAACAAAGAAGGTGATGAGCCTCAGGGATCTGACATATGAAGAGATATTAGATTTGCTATCTTTACAAGCAGGAAGAGAAAGAGGAGATTTAATAATGGTTTACAAGGTGATGAAAGAAATGGAAAAAAGTTGACCCAGATGACTTGTTTGAGACAAAAGGTCACAGCAAGAAACTAAGGAAGACTAGTTACCTGAGAAATGACAAGAAACACAGCTTTCCCTTTAGGTTGATTTGACACTTAAAATTGTCTCGAGGAGATATTCAAGGCCAAAACTATTCACTGATTTAAGACCGATCTTGGTAATTTGAGATATGGAGACAGAACCGTATGGTCATAGCTCACTTCCTGTATTTCACATGGTAGGTAAATACACACACACACACACACACACACACACACTGCAATGAAAATAAAGAAAAGAGAGACTAAATTATAATCTATAAATTGATGAACAACCTGGAGGAAACAGATAGAAAAGATCTATTAATGGAAAGAAAAGGAGAGGCTAGATATTTGAAAGGACACTATAAAAAATTACTTGAATGGTACAAAAAAATAGTATTTACCAGAGAAGTATAGATACTTGGAATGGACTGAAAGGAATAATGGCAAAGAATGTACAACTGAAGGAAAAATTGAACAAATATAGATACGGAGACAGGACCACACGAGTGTAGCTCAGGCCCTGTATACTACTACTAGGTAAATACACACACAACTTCACTGTCCCTTATGGTACAGTTCAGTATTTTTTTAGACTTTCACCACATGCTTAGTACTTTATCCGTTACATTATTTTATATAGTCACATCTTCTTGCATGAATCTTGCCTTACAGTACAGATATTAACTTGTTTAATTCAGCTCCACTTTTAGAATTAATGTGTGACACCTTTTCTTTCATTGTCCTACAGATGATGGCAAAGTGATCAAGGCCATCAACACCAAATCAGCTGACTCCTATCAGGAAGTTGAGCCATTCATCATAGAGGAGATATCAGTGTTCCCACCCGATATTCCCGTCACTGTCCTGCGGGTGCTGAGGCCCAGAGGGAAGTCTCCACGCCTCCTAGTGGGATCACACTCAAGGATCTACACCATTGCTCTGGCTCGCTGCTACAAGGATAAGATCATGTCCTGCCGGTAAGCCTTGAGGCAGTTTCATGGTCAGAGACTCTGTGCTTCACTTACTCCTGTCCACACACATCATCTTTGCACAACTTTTTTTTTTCTCTCTCTCTCTCTCTCTCTCTCTCTCTCTCTCTCTCTCTCTCTCTCTCTCTCTCTCTCTCTCTCTCTCTCTCTCTCTCTCTCTCTCTCTCTCTCTCTCTCTCTCTCTCTCTCTCTCTTTTTTTTCTTCTTTGCATGGCACCTCATGTTAAAGAAAATATAATTATGATTGTGCTTTGTAGTTTCATGACTTGATTTGGCACCAACAGTGAATGTGTGGCCCTACAAGATCCCTACTGCTCATGGTACAAGGACATACACAAGTGCCAGCTGACAAACCAGGACAAGGAGTCAATCCAGAATGTGAGTGAAGGTGTACATAGTGACTGTGGCAAACCTGAGAAAAAGACTGAAGGGCCTTCCCGCTCGGCTTCAGTGGACAATTGGGACACAACCGGCACACCTCCCCCTGACCGTGGACATCCTGGTCAAGGTATGTAATGTTGGAAAGACTGTAAATGGGGTCATGAATTCAGTTTTGTTCATACATTACCTTCATTGTATTTTTAATTAAGTAGCCCATATATTAGATACTAAATAATGTTATATCATACTATGAAATCATGATGGATTTTTGAATTGATTTGTAGTTAAGTTGTGGTTACCTCTGCCAAGTTAAGAGATAGGTTATGTTTTCACTTTTTTTGTTTGTGTCACTTTACACTAGATTGTTTATCTCCACCACTGGTTCAATTTAGTTAATATGGTGAAGACAATAGAATTACTTTTCATCATTTGGAGGTAGAGGCATGTTTTCACAGTCCCAGCACACCTGCACTCAACACTGCTAACCTTTGCTTCACACAGAACAGTCAGGACCATATTACACATATTTTGTCTCACACCTCCTTGTATGTGAAAATATTCATCCATTTCTCCTTTCACTACAAATCATAATATCTTACAACATAATTTCTTGTTGATTATTTCATCATAATTTTTTACAGCTTAAATCAATAATTATTGGAATATCTTCATAATAATAATAATATTATTTTAATCTAAATCATGATATGCGTGTATTGGGGGTCGTAAAGGCAACCTAAAGGGACAGAGCGAAAAATCTGGGAAACCCTTCCTCTGTCTTCTCTCTTATGAAAAGACAAAGTGCAGAGGGGAGGGAGAGTAATGTTTCCTTAAACCCTAATTGCTTCGTTTTGGCTACCCCCTTTAAGCGAAATATAAGTCATGTATATAGATAAATTGTTAGATGATGTGGGTTATTGAAAACTCATTTACATATGTGTGTACATTGCATTATAACCTGTCTTACATCTATGTTCATCCAGATCACAACCAGCCCAGCACCACCAGCATCCCACTTCAATTCACTGCTGAAACTCTTGCTATTGCTGTGGCATCAGCAACCATAGGTGCACTTATATTAGGATTCATCACTGGATTTTTCTGTGGCAAGAAATGCAACAAAGATGAGGACAACCAGCTGTATGCTGACACTGACTACGAGTACTTTGACCAAAGGCAGAACCCAAATAGGTTAGTAATTTCCTGATCTTATTTTCTTTTAAGAGTAGATGTTCATAAGGGAAGAACAGTGATAGCGTGGGATAATAAATCAATAGGTATTGTGATTAATATAGTATATTATGCATTTTTATTTCATTAATTTTTAGTATGTTACTATTTTGCTTTATCTTATATTCTAGTTTTTGCCACCAGTCATACAGGGTTGTCCAAACAGAGTTTGGTGTTCCTAAATCATGTTGGCTTTTAACAAAACAAATGACTAAGTACTTCTTCAAAAAGTATAATGACAAGAAGAAAAGGACTTACTCCTACTAAAGGCTCAGAAAGATGGTGTATTTTAATTGAATTCTCAGACATATATTTTGAATAATAAGTTTTTAAAAAATAATCTGGT
The DNA here is from genome assembly GCA_029783475.1 of Metacarcinus magister. Taxonomy (NCBI): domain Eukaryota; kingdom Metazoa; phylum Arthropoda; class Malacostraca; order Decapoda; family Cancridae; genus Metacarcinus; species Metacarcinus magister. The sequence goes on along the minus strand of JAPQNM010000013.1, from coordinate 25,675,401 downwards.
GAGACCATACTCAAACGAATTTTATTTATTCATTTTATTTATTTTTTTTTTATTTTTTTTTTTTTTTTTTAGTATTACTATAATTATCATTTTTCAACTTTACTATTACGTCAGTGTTTACATATTCAAACTTGAGGTTGAATTTTACACAAAATTTTAATTGCTAAAAGTATAGACCATTAATCCAGTTTTTTGCATCACCACATTGTTTCACATACAAGCTTCTTTATTTGCAAGTCAAATTGAACAGTTTCTAAATCTGTTTCTCAAAGATGGATATGCTTTCTTATATTGTCATCCTGATTGAGTAGCTGTTGTCATACTTACATTATGCTGGTATTGGCCCAAAATAATGGTCTATGGCTTTTTTTGGTAGCTATATATAAAATGCATAATCTGCAAAACTTTCAAGAGAATTAATAGAATTTGTGGTGCAAAATTATTTACTCACATATAGTTTTTTTTTAATTTATTTGGACAACCCTGTTTATACTTTATGTTTGGGAAAGTCTAGAAAGAGCCTTTTACTAAAATAGTATTTTACCATGAACACTGCAGCTCTTATGTCCCTCTCCTACTAAGTTTTAATTGTGTTCAAGGTGAAAATTAAACTTGTGTTACTCTGAGTGATTTCATTCAATTTTCATTTAGTGCTGTGAAACCTAACAGTTTATGCTCTTGATGTAGTCCCTATAGATTAATTATTCTCTTACACATTATTTTACTTTTCCCATTTTCTTATTTAAGTCCAGAATTTCTCTAGCAAGGACAACCCTGTATCAGCCAAATAAGAATTATGCTTCAGAACTAATGTCAGTGGTGTATAGGTTATTATTGGCATTAGTTTAACCTTACCTCAAGCCCTTATGGTTTCCACTTGTTTTGTGGATCTTCATGTGTCTCATTGTCTATGTCATGAAGATTTATGAGCATCCCTTAAACTTTTGACTGGTCAGTAACACCCATTGACTTAACTCTAATTTGTAAATGGCAAAGCGGTCAAGCTGGGGAGTTTGGGGCCATGGCAGTGGTGAACACTGGCTGCGTTCAGTACCCCGCCTCACAGCCTGATGCGCCTCCTCACTTCCACCCACCTCCCAACAAGCTCTCAGAGGTACTATGCTTCAGAGGTCACTAAAAGTAAAGACTCTTAACATTGCCACCGCGGCTAGAAACTTTCAATGTAGCATTATTCACTTTGCTGTGGTCAATAACAAGATTTAAGTTTCTGAGCCACGTTGGCATGAGCAAGGGCTGCTGCACTATCACTGTAGAGGTGAGATGCTGGACACCTGTCAGTGGGATGTGCTGGAGACTCATGCTAGGGTTGGCAGCTCGCTAGGACCCTACAAGCTTTGCCCTGTTGCCATTAAATTGGCATTTGACAAGCATTATTGAAGTGCATGACTACCGACCGTTTTGACTCATAACTTGTTAGGTGTATTTTCACTCAACTGCAAGTCCAGACTAACTGGTAATTGAGTGATTATGTTTACTGAGGGCTATAAGATCTTTACCTGTGCTGGTTCTCTCAACAAGTGGAAATCATTGTATGCCATAATACTGTCTTATTATTTAATAAAAATGCTTTTTCTTGCTTCATTTTTGCTTGTCTTTATTTATTATTTTCTTTTATTCCACCAATGCATTTGTGGAATAGCTGGAGACAAGTTATAAGTTTTATTTAACATCTTCTAAATTTATTTAAAGCAATTGGAGCTCCAGCCTTGATAATGATATTGAATCCCTTAATAAAGTGATAATCAGGATCTTATAATTCTTACAATGAACTATAAAATGTTATTTCATAAGGAAATAATATTAGAAGTGTTTACCTCCTAATGAGCAATTTGTATGCGGCTTTTTAGGCCCACTTAGTCTTTTTTATCACTTGTCTTTAATATTTCTCTTAGTTGACAACTTTCTTGTAACTATGGAGCTTTACATATTCTATTACCTACGTTTTATCTCATTTGGTAGTTATTTAGTGTGTGGGGTTTATGTATGTGCAGTAGACCTTTATTATATCACAAAGATTTGCACAGGAAAAGTTGTGCTTACAAGATGCAAAATATGAAAGTACACTCAATCCCTGATTATATATCATTCAAAGGCCACTACATTCTGCATATTTTAGAGACACAAAAGAAATTATTATAGAAATCTTGAGTTCATCTGAGTTGGAAATCTTCTTTATATTATTTACAGATGAGTAGAAATTTGAAGCATGCTCACCTTCAATCATGTACTGTTCATAGGTATTCTACATTTACATCAATATTATCTTTGATGCATAGTGCTGTTTACTTATACATAACAGTTGATACACATTCTTCTTCTCTCTTTTTAAGACATCATTACCTCCTTGTCTAAGGGAGAGTGTATTATTCTGTCTTTCAAGAACATTATCATAATATAGCTTTTTTTACATATGGGAATGAGAAATTAAATATCTTGAAAATTATGTGAATGGGTGAACAATCTGGTGGAGAGAACAACTGAGGATAAGGATCATTCAAAGGATTATTCCTCAGCAGCTAAAAGACATGAGGGAAAAATTAAATAAAAAGAAACAGGGAGAGAGGAAAAAATAAGAAGAAGGAACAGCAAGTTGGATGAAGGAAAAGATGATGGTGGAAGAATGTTAAGAGAAAAAATTTTATTAAAAAAAGATAGACAATTTTGAGAGTCTGATGAATATGACTAAATAAGGAAATGCAATTGTGACGTATTTTTATGAAAAACAGTGGAAAAAGGGCACATAAACAAATTGACAAAAAAAGGTATATGTCATAAAAATAACTTAAAATAATGCATGGGAATAGTCAGGCATAGATGGAGTATCAGCTGAAATGTAACAATATGAAGAAAAAGCAGTATTTTACTGATTTGATTGCCTAGCTTGGATGGAAGGGAAGATGCCTGGGGACAGGACAGCAATTGATTACAATTTTGGTTGCATATTAAATATTATGCTACAAGAGAAAGAAAAAAAAATCACAAAACAATTGCTGCGTTGAATTCACTTTTATTTATCAGAAGAGAGAGCAAAGAGTTAATGTGGACAAAATTAGAGCAATCGTATATGAAGAAAAAAAAGGTTCCTTTGTAGGTTATGTAGCGTAGATGAAAAGTATATTGTTAATAAATGCAAGGAAAAACTTTGGTTGCACTACAAAGTTGTGAATACCAACATTAAAGTGATGGATAGGATGTCACGATTAGGAATAGAAAATAATGTATACAGAAGAAGAAATATATGGATGGAATATCAAGATTAGTAATAAAGAATGTAACATATACACAAAAAGAAATATGTAAGATAATGAATGATAGAGTATGTCAGAATTTTGTGAATTCTGAGACAGAGGAGAGGTCTGTACTATAAAAATGGAACAAATATTGTTAATCAAAATGACTTGCTGAAAGTGGAAGGTCGTGTACTATAAGAAAAAATGGGATGAGTTTCTAAGGAAAGATCTAGAAGACAAGGAGCTTGATACACTCTTCAGGTTACAAAGACTAACTCGTGTAAACATAGAACCTGCCTCTGAATGTGATTGCAATAATATTAATGAAGAAAGGCCTACATAAGCCAGCACAGATCATGTTTATTACAACTAGGCAGATGCACTCACTTGTGTGTGCATTTTCAAGTGTGCACTCTCTCTCTCTCTCTCTCTCTCTCTCTCTCTCTCTCTCTCTCTCTCTCTCTCTCTCTCTCTCTCTCTCTCTCTCTCTCTCTCTCTCTCTCTCTCTCTCTCTCTCTCAATATCTATATCTATGGAGTACAATGTCACCCACAGAACCCCAAATATACCAACTAAATATAATATTTTGAGTGACTGCAACTGTGCATACCTACAAATCACATCTGATCAGGGCCATATCCTGTCTTTCAGTAAATCCGTAACAGAGTATAAGCAACACTTGTGACTGTGTTGTGTTGAGTGAAATACAATATCGTCATCATTATAATGTGACTCAACTCTGAAGGAGGCTGTATATTCTTCATAATTTGAGAAATGTGCAGTTTTAAAACATTTGTCTCAGAAAATTTAAATGTAAATACCTAATCAACAAAGTAAGTCTGTAATTAAAGCAACCAAGAAGTGAGCGAATACTTATCAAACATTTATTTATTTATTTATTTATCTATTTATCTATTTATCTATTTATTTATTTGTTTTTATTGTTTATTAGTATTGTTTTTATGGTGGCAGGCCTCTAGGGTTTGAGTGTACTTCAGGATGTACAATGAAGTTGAGTGATAAATGTTTCTTTGAAAACTTTACTCAAAAGTATTTACTCAAGCACAAGAAACATTAGAAATGTCAGTGTATACCATGATATGTTGTATTTCATGGTCTGTATTTTGATACATTCATTACCTCCATTTTAGAGGAGCAAAGATTGTAGACAAACTTTTCATAATTGACTTGACAAACACCCGTAATGGCTCATGTCTTGCACTGTCTGCAAAAGAAATGTGCCACTCAATAATTGTAACTAGATTATCATGGTGTTTCTTGCTCACTGTTTTCAGTTATCTTCATCACTCTTTCAATCAGAAATCTTCCATACACCTTACCAGGTATGCTTAATAATCTTTCTTTTTAGCTATTACATTCATCTTTACCTCCTTTTTCTTTATGAAATGGCACAAAATATTTTGGCTCTGACCCAGTCCTCTGGTACTCTACTGTTTCTAAGCCAGCTTATGTACTGAATGCCTCCAATCTATCACAAATTCACCTCCATATATCAGCATTTCAGCTGTTACTCTATTAATTCTAGGAGTCCTTCCCGACTTCAGCCCCATAGTTTTTATTTTTACCTCTGTATTTGATTTTAATGTTAGTTATATTATATTATATATCCCTATATAGTAAATCAGAGATAGCGTGGGATGAAGAGGGAAAGTCTTGCAAATGAATTGTACTGCTTTAGTGCATTAGTTTGTTACAAGCAGAACATTTCTTTTGTGAACAATTGTGGATAAAATACAAAATCACTATATAAGATGCTGTCAGTTGAACTATGCATTTTGCAAGATAAATCAAATAAACTTTGGAAAAAATACAGGTTTGGTAGGCTTCTTAAGAGCTGTATATCTGCTAGGCTTCTCATTAGCAATCCCATTTCCTATAATGTTCAGCTTTGAAATTTATAAAATATGGTTAAAAATTCAGTTATATGATAAGTGAAATATAATTCAGGATAGTAACAGCTGAAACAAGGTAGATTTAATTGTCTGTGCAATACATACAAAATCATAAACCAAAAATGAAAATTTATATGGAATAATTTTTATAAAGTGAAGATGATCATGCAATAAATAGATTACAAAGTGTGGAGGTGAAAAAACAGTGAAACACTTGCACTTAAAACAAGCATGGCTAAGTGAAAAGATCCAAAAGCATGAGAATAAATGTGATGTTTTGTGGATGATGAGGAAGGGGGACTGTAGCAGTGAGACACTTAAATCATATGTCAGTGGAAGAATTGAAGCACATATTCGTAGGTGATATGACTGAAAAGAAATGTAAATGTGAAGAAGATGCAGAAAACAGGAGCATGCAAAAATGAATAGGCTATGAAAGAAGCTTAAGTTTAGAGACAGGAAGAGTATAGCGTAGAAATGTATATAACTTCTTTATATGGCTGCAACTCACATAGGCCTTCAACATTAAAAGAAGAAAGTGAAGACGTTAGAGATGAACATGTTAAGGAAAAATTTTCAGAAGCATAAAGAGATGAATGGGAAGAACTTGACTAAAATCAATTTTGTTGAGTTACTCCTATTCATCTCCATGACCTTTAAGTCTGTTGATGGGTAGTAATCCCGTACCTGTAGACATGACTTACTGCAGCATCAAGGTTATCATACTTTATTACTGGGTTACTGAGACTTAGCCTAAGGCTTGCAGTTTTGTAGCTAGACACTCCAATCAATATAACATGGATCTCCACAGGACAGGTAAAAATGGTTGTCATATTATTAAGAAAATGTGCTTGATATGAAAGTTTTAAAACAAGAAAATGGAATTCCTTAGTGGTAGGCTCATTTAAAGACACTAGATAAGAAGAAAAAAAATTATTATAGAGGTTTTCCCCCCCATGGAAAACCATTTATTACCAGTGAAAGAGAATATAACACAAACTATGGATCACATTTTAGATTAATGGCTGAGTGAGTATAAGCACCTCTAGGCAGTAACTTAGACACCCAACATGGCAGTAAGCATAGGTGATGGGAGAGGTTCAAGAGACTCTTTATATCAGACTCCATTGAAGAGGTTTCAGCTGATCCTACCTAACAAACACTATAGGATGATTAGTACAATGATGTATTTTGAAAAGTACATAGTATTGTAATGAAATCTAAATTTTTCAGTAAGGTTCATATTGGCAGGTATATGTTGAAACCTCATAGCTTTAGATTTATTGGCTATTACTGAAATATGCTATTAATTTTATGTCCTTAATAATTTGCTAAGAAAACATTTACGTTGTTCATATAAGATGCCTATAGTAAGCAAAATGATAGAATCTTATTAGATTACAATGTGATCAATAGTCTTCCACACTCCATCCTGTCAATCCTGCAATGCTGCATTTCCAGTTATCGAA
>JAPQNM010000013.1:25656268-25666268 GCA_029783475.1 Metacarcinus magister | reverse complement strand
AATGGTAGTATTCTTGCAGCCCCAACCACATGGCATTGTATAAATAAATGTATATATATATATATATATATATATATATATATATATATATATATATATATATATATATAATTTTACTGTCAAGTAAAGCAATGAACCACATGAGTGACAATTTAAGTTCTGCATCTGTCAGAAATGCATTTCACCTTTCTAACTAAAACTATCACTGCACTTTTAACTTGTGAAATGCAGACAATTTTTACTTATTTATTTTTCTTTTCTACAAATAAGATATTTATGGTGACAACATCTTCAACAGTTTTTGTATATTCAATGGAATCTTTAAATTACTAAGTTCTTGTTTTATTAAGCTACATCATCTTGTGTGATACTGTTGGTTTTTTTTTTCTCTCTCGCTCTCTCTCTCTCTCTCTCTCTCTCTCTCTCTCTCTCTCTCTCTCTCTCTCTCTCTCTCTCTCTCTCTCTCTCTCTCTCTCTCTCTCTCTCTCTCTCTCTCTCTCTCTCTCTCTCTCTCTCTCTCTCAGAGGATGTCACAATTTTTATCAGTACATTGCCATGTCATTACATTAATATTATAAATATTTTCAACAACTTGAGAGAGAAAAAACTTAAACGGCTTTCAGTTGTTATAAAACTCATAATTTAAAACTTATCTTGAAATAATTACTCAAATTGTGATATAAGAGGTTTACTGCATATGATAGATAAATAGAAAGATAGGCAAATAGATAGATTTATTGATAAATTAATACGTAGATAGATGGATAGATAAAGAGGGATGGATTCTCAAACTTCTCCTATTGAATAGTTTTGTTAATTGCTTATCTTTGATTAAGTAGTGCTGCATTCTGTCCTTCAATAACTGACTGGGAATGAAGCCATAACCCAGATCTGGAATGCCAATGTATGTTCTCCAGTTGGCTGAAGAATGATTGCTGAAACTGTTTTAATTGTAAGCGAAATGTAAAGGCGCTGGGCAAGGATTTAGATAAGAACAGAGATATCCATTGGCCATTGAAATACTGATGATCAATCGTGTTGAAACTTGGGATGATTCTCCCTCCACCCATTAGCTGCCACCTGTGCTCAAATTCTCCATACATAATGCTAAATTAACAAACACTTTGTCATTCATTATTGTAAATTACCATCACTATTATGAAGGATGTTCAGTTGAAATTTATAGTGTAAATTCAGAACCTTGAACACAATAGAAGTAACAAAGCATCTCATTGAATCAGCCCTTTGGAATGTACTTAGTTGGGTGTTATCCTCTTGTCATATTTAGTTCAACACCTTCTTTAAACAACCAATAACACATTTTAGTGAATGTCATGCATGCTTATAATGATGGTACAGTAGTATTTAGGTAGTATTAGTAGTTTTATGCTGTTACTATATTCTATCTGGTAGCTCTTGTGCATGAATATATCATGGTGGGGGGTTTTTTCCACAGGTGGCTAAGTATATACTACCATTTCTTAGTCTGTAATTTTGATACTTTTGCTTTTACTAATGCTGATTTTGATGCTTCTACTAACTTTGGTATTATTGATGATACCAGTTTGTACTTACATCTGGCTGATCTTTGCTAGCTCTGAAGTTTCATGAGCACAGTGTGATGTATAAACTGTTATTGCTGTGATTTGATAAATTCTTAAGCAAGTAACAGTGATATTCTTTTTTGTTTTGTTTTTATATGTATCACTTACTATACAGTTATTATTCATGAGTCTTCTGAAATTTGTTACGTAGCTACTGTCTACCCAGATTAGTCTCCAGACAGCCATGCAACAGCCTCTCTAGTTAAGGAGTGTGATGGAGTATGATTGAGTTAAAAAAAAAAACAATATATGCTTGAATCCTTGAAATTCTGTGAATGAATGGTATGATGAATTTGAAATTGCTCTTGAGTTCCTTTTTTCACTTAGCGAGTCTAATGGTTAGTAATGAAGTTTTATTTATTTTTGCATACATACTTAGGGATTTATATTTTGTGTCCTTAACTCATCTTATATAAGGTTTTTATTCAAGTCTAGTTACACTTCTTTCATTATCTAACAATATGATACTTAATGTGTAGATGTCAGTATCGTTAACGATTGGATTCATATAAATATAATTCATAATTTATAATGCGTGTAGTCCTACTGTTATATAAATTTTTTAGTAATTTAGCTGTTTAAGAAAGACATGTTTAGGTAAATATGGAAATGGATAGATAACAAAATTTTCCACACATTCTTTTTTCTCTCTTGCAAATAGACAGGGCACAGAGGGAAAGGGGAACGTAATGTTTCCTTAAACACCTTGTGTTGACAACCCTCCTTTAAAGGAGATATTTGCTGGGTATATAAATAGATATGTAGATAAGTATTATTACCATATTATTATTATTATTATTATTATTATTGTTGTAACGTTGACCATTTCTGGTCTCTTAGAGGAAGCACCTGACACACTCACACACATACGTACACACTTCACTCACACAAACAGCTCCTGCTGGGATTGCAAGGTCACAGACCCTCATCTTACTCCCATACCTACTTACTGCTAGGTGAGCAGGAGTTACAGCATTTTAAAAACCAAATCCATTTTATATTCACCTGACCCAGAATCCCCCTTGTAGCTGGTATCCAAACCCAGGATCACTCAATTGTGAGCTGAGCGTGTTAACCACGACACCAAAGGGACACTTTATAAGATATATATATATATATATATATATATATATATATATATATATATATATATGTATATATGTATATATATATATATATATATATATATATATATATATATATATATATATATATATGTGTGTGTGTGTGTGTATATATATATATATATATATATATATATATATATATATATATATATATATGTATATATGTATATATATATATATATATATATATATATATATATATATATATATATATATATATATGTGTGTGTGTGTGTGTGTGTGTGTGTATATATATATATATATATATATATATATATATATATATATATATATATATATATATATATATATATATATATATGTATACACACATATATATAAACAGACCAACGCAGGATAAGGGAATACTACTAGTACTTTGACTACTAGTACCAGTAACAGTAATACTGATTATTACAGTAATATATATATATATATATATATATATATATATATATATATATATATATATATATATTATTGTAATAATCAGTATTACTGTTACTGGTAGTAGTAGTCAAAGTACTTGTAGTATTCCCTTATCCTGCGTTGGTCTGTTTGCCATATCTTTCGTTATTTATGTCTCTTATTCTTACAGACCATTCTCTTCTCACCAGTCTTCCCTTGGTTCCCTTTCCACCCTGTATCAATTTCCTTTAACTCTCATCTGCCCTCAGTATGACATGACAGAATAAAAACTTCAGTAAAATGATATTTAGTTCATGATAATTTCCTCTTCCTCACTAAAGAAAAGTGGCAGCAATCTGCTTGTTATCTACCGTCATACATCTTAATTCCAACCTTTAGCCATTATAAATATGGTTTGTGCAGTCGCTACACGTAAGAGTTATAGTCATATATTGTTTTCCTCTGAACTCAGATGATGTTGGAAGTGAATTTATTATATACCATTAACTGAATCATAAACAAGCCCCAGTAACATATGTTTAGAGTGTACTATATGCATACATTCAGATTAGGTTTATATTGAAGACATGTATACATACAGGCATACAATCACTTTTAAATATATGTATCGATATTCAACCAACCAACATATTCAGATTCCTGATATACCAGAATCCCTCTTGTAGCTGGTTATTCAAAGCTTCACAGTACATGCATGTATATCAGTGTTAGATAATATGTTGAATTGCAAATCTGTAGCTGTTGAACCTAACAAACAAAGTTATGATACGCTTGATGATCCTATATGGATACTAAGATCCATGATATAATTGTTTTAGTGTCTTCCTTTACTGTTTATGTTCGTTTTAGGGAACAGGAATTAAAGTTTAAGACAACAAAAAATAAGTATTGTATCACATTAAACATAGCAGAGGTAGAAACCTATAGCTTTATGTATATGAAGAAAAAAATCTTCACGAAAATGTTTCAACTGGAATAGTGATGACATTATGAAAAGAATGGTGTATCAGTGTTTTGATGAGTATTTTTGTTTGAAATTTGGTGTATATGGTAGTGTGTGGAAAAATGTGTAGATGTGGTTATAAGGCAAAATATATGAAGGGAATGAATACCAAGAGCAAAGCTAAATTCCAGAGAAGAGAACAATGAAAGCGTGTATGAAAAATGTTGCATGGGAACTTGATCCAATAGAGTGGAATGAAGGGTTGTGCAGTGGAATGGGTAAAAATAAATACTTTGAATCGGTTTGGTCATGGTTTAAGAACGAAGAGTGAAGAGTTTGTGGAAAAAAGTGTATGTGAGTGAAATTGAGGGTTCTTGTAAGAGAGAAAGTTCAATTGTAAGGATTGCATGCATGAAAGAGGTGCTGATAGAGAGGGAAGACTTGGACAAGCAAGGAGGGAGTGCTTGGATAGGGAGAGGTGGAAGCTCTTCTGCTATGGCTTGGGGATGTTCCCGGATGGAACAAGGCATCATAAGCTATAGACAGATAGATAGTGTGTGCCATAGACAACACTTGAATTCAAACAGAGTTCCCTTACCTCTCAGTCATAAACATATATGCAGAGATATTATACAGTACAATCCCATTAAATCAAACTGATATATTGAAATTAAAATTTAGTTTAATCTTTGGTGTAGTACCACAGATAAAAAAAATTGCTGCCAGTCCTATATTTTGTGAGTTACACCAGCTGTAGATATAGTATGCAACAAATTACTTTGTTGTATGTATGTTATAAACAAATTTCTTGTTTTATGTTCAGTAGTGCAGTATGCATTGCATTGTACTTTTTGCAGGTCTTGTATGAGAGAGAGAGAGAGAGAGAGAGAGAGAGAGAGAGAGAGAGAGAGAGAGAGAGAGAGAGAGAGAGAGAGAGAGAGACAGACAGACAGACAGACAGACAGATGCACAGACAGACAGATACACAGACAGACAGACAGAGAAAGAGATCTTAAGTATCTGAAAGTATTGGAAAACAATACAATTGAGCCTTATTTCAAATTTTTCCTTTTTAAATATACTATCAATTGAATGAATTTTAGTTAATTATATTGAAGGGATGAATAAGAGCTGTAGTTATAGAGTTAGTAGTAATTCGGTGTTGCTTACTCACAATATATGCATTCCCCCCCAGCCGCCTCACCAGCGATCTGCCAGAGGAGGTGACCTATGCTGAGCCCGTGCTGGTGCCTCAATCCCTGAACAAGCCTGTCAACCTGGTGTTGAACATGTCCCCCAAGGCTACCCTCAAGACTCCTGGCTCCAACACTCCAGGGGGAAATGTGGGCACTGTAGGAGCCCCCATGGGACCCTCCCTTGGGCTTCCTACTACAGGAGTCTCAGCAGGACCCCATGACATACCTTTACATTACACTCCAGAGTCTTACTCCACCCACGGCACCCTACGCTCCTCTGAGAAGTATGGCACACGGGGGCGTGACCACCGCCCAAGGGACTATGACCACAGGCTGGTAGATGGCTATTCTACTACCCGCTCTGTCAAGAAGGTGTACCTGTGAGGTGACTGCTGTCATGAAGTCCTGGCCCCCTCTCTTCCCTCAAAGGGCCCTCATGTGTCCTACACATGGAACACATGAGTCTTTGCCTTGTCCTAGCTTAGCATATGCCAGAAGCGCATGGAAGGGTCGGCCAGCCGCACCCAGGCCAGTGGTGCACAAAAGTGTTCCACCACCCCTGAGAGTGCCATGCAGCGGGCCCAACTGGCCCCTCTCGCCGCCAGTATTATGTATATACTGTACCACCTTAGTGCCAAGAGACACTTCTGCTCCTTCAGTAAATCTCCTATAATCAAAGTATTCTGTAGCTAGTGTCATGTAAATCAAACTTCTGGGTCATGAGAGTGCTGGCAATACTCCATTGTGACTAGCAAGCATGAGAAGACATAGGGTGTAAGAAGTGACTTAGATTAATTTAGAAACAATATAATGTTAATACTCTGGAGGTTATAAGGAAATAAGTCATGACCACTGACTGAATCTATATCTGGGCAGTAAATAAGTGAAAGAAATAATGAGAGCCAGCAAAACAAACATATGATGATCATACTCATGTTTATAGGAAACCTCTTATAGGAAGATTTTTTCATGACTGAAAATTATCTGCAGCCCAAGGAGCAAGGCCACATTGTGTTGGCCTGGGCAGAACTGAAAGTGCACATTATTTAAGGTGTTGAGTAGAGTGCACATGAAAGGCCTTTCTTTTCATTTCTTTCTCTTGATTTTCTCCATAACATTAAGCCAAGTGTGAATTAATGACTGTAATTACCAGGATATTGTATAGCTTCTTGGTTTTTACAGCAAAGCCACTGACCATAGGATGTATATTGGCTTTTCTGAGTTAGGTCTCACTGACATCAGAAAACTGAACCAAAGCTCACTGTGGGAGTGTTCCTGCAGCAGCCACTGGAGGAAGTGGTAGGTCAGTGTCCCATAGTGTGGTACTTTACAGCCTGACAGATGTGAATGTGCAACCCTTGCCCTGTTTAACTGGGCCACAACAATGATCTGGACACTACCATCACACCTGTATGTATAAGGTACTCTAGTGGAGATCAGTGACTTCCCTGTTCTTGGCTAGTATATACAGTATGTATACATGAGTATATATACTAATGTAACATATGACCCATTCCTATTGCTATATTCTCATAGACAATTTTGCCTGGAACTCCTTCTGTCTCAGACTTATGATAATTTTTATTTAGAATGGATGATTTGTAAATAATGTACTCTTTGTCTAATGTAGAAGCAGTTATTAGTAGATGGCAGGATCAGTGATTTTTAAGCCTCTGATACGTATTCTTAAAGCCTGATCCGGTCTGTAGCTTGGGTATGACTTTGGTGTAAAACATAATACAAGTTCATAATTGATGATCTCACAAATATGAGCTAACAAGTCATACTTGAACAAATACCCTATGTCTAATGAGAAAAGAAAAGGGGGAAGTTACATTCCTAGGGAGATGAAATTTTCCTTAGTATTAAATAGTGTTAATGTGCACAGTTTAGTGCTAAAAAATCATTCACAATGATTATTCCACCTAAGTACATAAATATAACCCCCTTCAATAATTATAAAAGGAAGACATTGTCTGGCCAAGTATGTGGTGTCAGCCTTGTGGCAGAGGCTGTGGAGACTTGCAGGACCCATCCTCTCACCCAACAGGTGGGACTACATTTCCCTTCTGAAGCATATATATTTGTAACTCAGATCTTTTATTAAGTGGCACAAAAGGGGCACAAAATATTGGTGCTTTTGAGTAATTTGAATATTTTCTTCTCATTTACCAGTGAGAGAAAGTAATGAATGACATAGTGATGATTTTTTTTTCTGAGAATGCATTAGTCTAGATATAGGCAGTCTGAACTAGAGGAAATGAAAAGGCTCTAAAGAGTATATGCTTCAGTAAAATTACACAAATGAGCTTCATTAGGTAAACCTTGAGGTTGGCTGATAACAATGTGCCAGTATAAATGGCTAATCCTCAAATGAAAAGTTTCTCAGCTACAAATATAGTCATTTTCATATAGTTTGCAAGGGTATTCACTTGCAGTTTTGCATATCTTATCAAAATCAATTTACTGAAGCTTCAGAAATGAACCATTTAGTTCATACTTCAGTATAATCAATATTATACCTTTAACATACATTTTTCCTTTTTTTTATAAATGTTGAGATAATTAAGAAAAGCCAAACAAAATTACGTTGAATGATTGACAGTTATAGTGTTCTAAGAGCCTTGTTGTGATGAAGTCTTGAGGGGTATTCCATAATTTATCTTTGCCATTATTCATGCATACTGCGCATTTCATCTTATGTCAGAGACTGTAAGGATAGAAGTATGGAATTAAAGAATAAAGGGGATTTTTTTATAAATCACAGTGGTAGAAGAGTTGGTGTACAGCGTAGCTTTGTGGTGATTGTAGTGTGGGTTTTGCTTATGGCTGTAAGGGTGAGGCAGAGTTCTGGCATGGAGTGGTCACATCCTTCACACCAAATTTCTCCCATAAAAATTCAAATCACCTAGCCTCTCTCTCCCTCATGTTGGTGGCTGCCAGGGTGGGAGGGGCGGAAAGGAGGGCCACCATAATTACGTATTCTGGTCACAAACTCAGATTGTTTAAAGCTGTCACTCAACTAGGCTTGTGTTCCGTCAGATACATGTCAGGAGTTGTCGTATATTTTAGGCAGATTTCCTCAAACCTTCACTGTGACTGTTGCTCTTCTGACAAATTATTGTTTATAACTGATTGAGAACATTTTGAAAAATAATGTTGAACAATATATACTTTCCTTTACTTCTCTTGAAAAATAAAATTTAGCCTTCTTTAGATTCTTGATTAGGAAAATTTCAATATGTAAGTCCTAGCTAGGTAAAAAAAATAGCAAAAAATAAAAGTAATAGAAAATTGTTCATCATCTGCAGACTTGTTTCTGAAAATTATAGTTGCTGTGGGAGTAAGAGTGAGGAGCAAGGCGGGTTAGACCAGTAGCAACGTACGTAGTGCTGTTAGTGATGCTTGAGGTGACATGCTGCTGAGGTGAGTGTACAGAGGTCTGTTCTGAAGCTCTGTAGGTAAAGATACTGCACCTGTTTATCTTGAAGCTTAGTTCTTCTGCTCTTGAAAAGGTTTGAGGATAGTATCTAATTCTAGGCTTACTGAAGGACTGTATCATAAGGATCAAGTGACTGTATTACACCCAGTACTGAGCGAGCCATAATATTAATGCATCATGTAGTGGGGAGATGGTCTGTCCCAGTTGTTGCCACACATTCCAATGCTCTTGAGTCACTAAGACAAATTACCTGATGTAAAAAATAAAGTTCAGGTAAGTAGTTGGTCAGTAGAGTAACCTCTAGACCTCAATACCATCAGTACAGACAGAACTGTGTGGTGGCACTGGTAGAACCCATCACCCTCTGTGGCAGCTAATGTGTCATCAAATCTGAGAAATTTTTACCATATAGTGTACAAGAATTTATTTTGGGTTATTTCTTCCATGGAGAGGAATTCAGTTCTTGTGTGATAATTAACCAAACATTTATATATATTATTTTTAAAAGGCAGTAGTCATTATCATTAGAATTGCAAGAAATTTAAGAATTAGATATGCATCAAGTAAACGGTGGCATGGTCAGCCCCTAGCCTCATGTAGCCCTATCCCGCCCTGCCCTGTCCCGCCCCCACCCCACCCTTCAACACCCCTGGCGGCCTCCAACCTCCAAACTCCCCATAGGTACATGCTTCCCGCCCTCCCTCTGCCCCGTGCAGGAACACACCATCATTGTTATAATAAAATGTACATTTAAGAAATCTCTTTTACTGACATACTTTTCTTCCACATAATGTTTTGTTCCCAGACCACGTACGTGATAGCTACAACATGCATGTACAGAGGATTACAAGTAAGCCTATTCATGCTCAGATTATTTCAATAATTAGTATATTTTTTTCTCTTTGAATACATCTGAAGAGATATATCTAACTTAGTTTTAGCAGTGACAAATGTTAAGAAAAATACCATGCCAAGTGTCCTAAGATGACTAGACTCTTACCTGGTATATATTTGTCGTATTATTAATTATATTGTGTAACCCATCGCATTTTTTAGAAATGTATTTCCGTATAATACTGTGTTGGTTCCTCATTATGAAATATTCTTGTTAGGGCGAGGCAAAGTTGGACACCCTCGCTGAGAGAGAGAGAGAGAGAGGGGTGATGACTGCTAAGAGGTGTGGAAAGTTTGTCTGTGAATAATAGAGCATGTGTAAGAGTGATAAATAGTGTGAATTAGTGGTTTCCTGTTCGAGTAAG
>JAPQNM010000013.1:25641268-25643768 GCA_029783475.1 Metacarcinus magister | reverse complement strand
ATATACGATATAGATATAGACATATATAGACATATGATATTATACAGAGATAGTAGATAGAGATGAGAGAGATAGATATGATATATCATATATACATACTCATAGTATGTGATTATACGTATATAGATAGAGAGATTAGAGATACTGATATGATACAGACTAGAGATGAGGTAGCTAGATAGGCCGAGACATACTCATATATATGATACTATATATATATATATCTATGCATGATATGTATACATATATAGATGATATATACTTATAGAGAACATAGAGAGAGACAGAGATATATATATATAGGACAGAGACGAGAGAGTATCATATCACTATATATAGTAGATAGATAGATAGACAGATAGAGATAGATATATGTAGACAGGAGATAGAGATAGAGTATATAATGCTATACAGATAATAGACTGAAGCAGACATACGTAGAGAGATATATAGATCATAGAGATGAGTACATATATCTAGATATATATTATATAGTAGATATTGATATATACTATATTATACATATAGAGCTTAGACTATATGAGTATGATATATCAATACACTATATGAGATGGATGAGATATATATACATATATAGATAGTATATGAGGACATAGAGAGATAGATAGACATGAGATGATATATATGGATCTATACATATATAGATATAAGACTAGTATATATGAGATTACATATAGAATCTAGACAGAGATATATATACATATGGGATACATATAGATAGAGTAGACATATATGCAGATATTATTATAGTAGAGATAGCATATGATAGATACAGATTATATAGATATATATATAGATATATAGATGATAGGACGTAGAGAGAGACATAGACATAGCAGAGAGATATATATAGATAGACACGTGATAGATAGTATAGATATACAGATAGAGCGTATATACTATCCCTCATTTGACAGATAGAGATATTTATATATATGATATATACTATAGATGAGACAGAGAGATACGATGATATAGACACAGGATCTATATGAGTATAGACCGAGGGAGAGACATATATAGAGAGAGATAGCGACATATATACACAGATCATAGTATACACAGACAGATAGCAGTATGATGATGAGCAGCTAGAGTGAGAGCGATGATACTATAGATTACTATTAGTTATATATTTTATATATACTACTTAGATATTATATATATATATATAAGTAGTAGTATACATAACATGCTACATCAGGTATACACTCGATACACATGTATAACTATAGTATATATGATTATATATATATATATATATACATATATATCTATATAATATTTTAGAATCATTTCTTTGACGAGTTATTTCCTCCAATTCGGCAGGAATCGTAAGACACAGTTGAGTTTTCTTATATCTTATTTTGTTGATACAGACTGAATATATTCGGGTAGCCGAGAGAGATTCGAGTTGGCAGTTGTGACTGAGAGGACCGAATGACTGATCTCGCCAGAGTCTGAAGGTGATCTGATTCTGATGTCAGTAGCCAGAGGGTAGAGGGATGATGGACCTCTACCCTGGCTGGGTGCTTGAACTGAACTCTGATTTTGATCTGGTATCATCCCACCTGGTGCCATCAGTATATTATAATCTTTTTTTGAGTTTCTCCATTCTCCAATACAAGGCAGGATTTGGATCTGATAGCAGCCTGGATAGAGGGATGAAGGACCTCTATCCAGACTGACTGCTTGCCGTGAACTGAGAGTGACAGAGAGCTTTGACTGGGTCGAGGGATGAAGGATAAGGAACTGCCATCCAGACTTGAGAGGAGATTCCTTAGGAGTCAAGAGGGATAAGGAGTGATAGTAACAGCACTACAGTCAACATTCTGTGAGAAGATGATAGAAACTAAGGAGATTATATTTAGCTCGTGGACACCTGCGGGAAGGCAAGATATAGGACTCTGGGGAGTTTTGAGAAAAGGGTGACCCTGTTAATCTGATAATTGGAGGGTCACCATCTCCTGGGATTAAGACGGCCAGGTGCAGGAAGATGTGTCAACTTTCTCTCTCTCTCTCTCTCGGTTCCCTGATATAGAGGGATTATGAATACTATTTAGATAGAATGATACAATGCTTCTCCCCTTGGAAACATACGTCCTCGTATGTTAAGATAAGACAGAGGGGGAATGTTGAAAATGAAGTTGTTTGGAATTATACAATGCAACAAACAACACATGAATAAGAATACATAGAATTTAACATGAATATACATATATATACATGTAGAAAACGACACAGGAAACATACATATATATATATATATATACATGTAGAAAATGACACAGGAAACATATATATATATATATATATTTATGTAGAAAATGACACGGAAATATGATATGAGCAATTTACACGAATTTGAATTGATACGATGAATACGTGATACAGCTGAATAGCAAGATCTATTTACACGAATTTGAATAGAAGGTACATAGAAATGGGAGCGGATGACAGCGCTTCCCTGGGAATGAAG
>JAPQNM010000013.1:25620988-25625988 GCA_029783475.1 Metacarcinus magister | reverse complement strand
CCAACTCCTTCAAAGCGAACCATACATTTCATTATTACCTTTATCATCCTTATTATTATTATTATTATTATTATTATTATTATTATTATTATTATTATTATTATTATTATTATTATTATTATTATCATTATTATTATTATTATTATTATTATTATTATTATTATTATTATTATTACTATTATTATCATTATCATTAATATTATAATTTACGAAGTGTTAGATTTCTTCATAGTTTAAATTCTATCTCTCTAGTTTTCTCTGATTTTTTCATAGAAAACACCTCCCACTGAAGTTGCTGCCGCTGAAACGGTAAAACAACAGTTACCTCCAATTCAGAAATGATCAGGTTGTTATTAGAGATGTGTTCCAGTTGCCCAGTGCGAACTAATGCAAACATTCTGGAACACTATGGCCGAAAAAGTCTGAGGCAGAAACATAAAGAGTGACTTCAAACACAGGTTTGATTAATTAACTTTCTCATTACGTGGAAAGGTCAGATTGGCAGTCTGTAGTAAGGACAGTTGCATGTCCCAAAGAATGACAGGAGGCAACAACACCTGAAGTCAATCACTGAACGAAAATAACTGGAGGAAGCAGCGACTTACCTTGTCTGCTGCTCGAGGCACGAGGGTTTGGAGGCGAGGAAGGCCAGCCAAGGAGAGCAAGGTGGGCAGCAAGTCCATAAGGGAGGTGGGCGTGTCAAGGGTGACTCCGCTAGGGATGTGACCCGGCCATCTGAATATTCCCGGCACCCGGACACCGCCCTCTGATCCTCCCTGTCGCTTGCCGCCTGGTGCAGGATACAGTGTCAGTGTTTTGGTCATACAGGTGATACAATGAGAAAATCACTCACTCCTTATGACATTCAAATCTCTGTATTGTGGCTGGGAAGTCGTGACACATTAATCAAAGAGCACCTCAATCCGTTCTTGGCATCCACACAAACGCTGCATGGAAGCCGTCACATGATTAATGACGTTAAAGTAAACAAATTTATCATATGCATCGAATCTTTTCAGTAATTTTATAACAGGTCAACCTCCCCAATGCTTCCTTTATCTTACCTTACCACGACACCTCACCTTTGAAGCGTCCGTTGTGTCCTCCGATTCGCTCTCCTGTATCCTCCACGGCCTCGAGGTGGCCTCCCTGGTCCGAGGTGAAGTAGACAAGCGTGTTGTCCTCGAGACCCAGCTCGGCCAGAGTGGTCAGGACCCTCCCCACACCTTCGTCCATTTCCTCCACGTTATCTCCGTACCTGCCACAGCATGGAGCGACAAAGGTTTTCAGATCCATCGCCACACATAACAAAGTCTGGTGAATACCCATGACATGGATGTATAAACGCCATGCTGGCTTAGGGCGTCTGGCGGGTTATATATTTGGATAAAAATTTTCTAGCACATTCAATGAATTTTCTTCTTGAAAGTGATATAGAGCACATTTGGGGTAGTAATTCTGAAATAGAAAAAATCCCATTCCGATGAATTAATGGACATTTCAGTCTGGTTCTAATAGTTGATAGATAATGATTTATGAACTGCGATATCACTTCTTATCATAACTGTGCAGCATTCCTTTAATGTACAGCCTTGTGAACACCACTTTTCTCTACCTCGTTAGCTATACCGTATATCATAATGATATTTAACGTTTAAAATAACTTAATGACCAATATTGAAATATAGGAGCAAATGGCTAAACACAACAGGCGTTAAATACAATTAAATAACAATAAATAAAACTGAACTGGCGTCAGTTTTAGGAGTGAGACATGAATAGAATGTAAACAACATTCTAAGATTCCTGATGCTTACAAAAGACCTGCAACTTGCAGGTGCATACGCCCTAACATCACTCACGTGCCGTGCTTGCTTTTCCCCGCATTATGAGGCGCGGAGTACATGGGCGTGTGGACGTGGCCGAAGGAGTGCATCAGGAAGAAGGGCTTCTCGTCGTGAGCGTGATCCTCCAGAAAGCGGCGAGACTCCTCGACTAGGCGTTGAGAGAGTCCGTCCAACTCTATGGGTGACTCGACCACCTTGTCGCCCCGCATAAGGCGCGAGTTTGCGAATTTGAAAAGCCACGGCGATGTCTGCCCGAAGGAAGAGAAAACAACAAAGATGTGTTTCAGTCGCCATGATAAAGGGAATGATAATTTGTTGCTGACTACTGGGATCTCAAACACACACACACACACACACACACACACACACACACACACACACACACACACACAGACACACACACACCCACACCCACACCCACACACACACACACACACACACACACACACACACACACACACACACACACCATACTAATGTAAACTTACAGCCCAAATACAGTCGTCGTGTATGCTCATGTGGGCAAAAGTGAACCAAAAGAGTCCGAGAACTAAGTGTGTTGCCAGCAGGAGGAGGAGGCCTGTACAGCTGCTCAAGATTTTCGTGCGACTTGCAAGGAAGAGGCTGACCACCGCTGTCACCCAAGCCACGGCCAGACCCTGTGGGAAAGGAAAAGGCTGGTTGAGGGTAGCTCCTTCCTATCTCAGCAATAGTCATTCACTATCATTCCTTATCGTGTCTTAAAGCGTTTTTAGAACTTTCGCGAAGAAGAATGAGACCAATGGAATGCTGCTACATTTTTCAATCTAAATCATGTTTATAATTTCATCTGTGGATAAATTAGTCTTACCTGAAACTTTCCATCGTGTAATGGGAACTTCCAGAAGGCATGAGAGCCCCTGAATTCCTGGAAGAGGGTGACGGGGATGCCATAGAAGGATTGAAAGCCGTAATTAAGCGGACCTGGACAGGAGCGACCAAAGAGCGTGCAGTTCATTCCCAGGTGCCACTTCCCTGAGGACGAGATTGTGATGTGTGTGCAATTCACTATGGTCAGGGTAATCTCGCGCTGGAATCATGATCGTCAGCCATCATCCTCCCCGAAAGAGCCCAGAGTTCATAGAGACGAATCTATGGGTAAGCCTGAGACCTCTCACACATCACATACCCACATTCCTTTGCTCAAGTAAAAATTCCTTAGCGACCTGAGCAAGGATCGAACCCACGCCTTGCCGGGTGACAGTCGTTACCACTGAACCACGGGATGGCATATGTGTGTGTGTGTGTGTGTGTGTGTGTGTGTGTGTGTGTGTGTGTGTGTGTGTGTGTGTGTGTGTGTGTGTGTGTGTGTGTGTGTGTGTGTGTGTGTGTGTGTGTGTCTGTGTGTGTGTGTGTGTGTGTGTGTGTGTGTGTGTGTGTGTGTGTGTGTGTGTGTGTGTGTGTGTGTGTGTGTGTGTGTGTGTGTGTGTGTGTGTGTGTGTGTGTGTGTGTGTGTGTGTGTGTGTGGCGCTTACAGTATGTAGTTGATTCACCCAAATGTCTTACTTGAAAGAAAAAAAACATATATGCATGAGGGCCACTCACCCACAAGACCAGTAGTGTAATTGGCGGTGGCGAGTGCTGAAGCTAAGGTCACCTCGTCAGCATGGAGTCCGACCTGGCTGGTTATGTGGATTATTACTGGCAGAAAAACCTTTCCTGGTCCCTCTTCCAGCCCTGCCGAGAAAGGCATTTATTGAGCATAAAGCAGTCACTAATGGAGATTTTATTGAAGAACCAAAAAACAAAAACAGGCATGAGTTACCGTATCGAACTGGATAGCGTCCTGTGAGTAGGGCGGCGCGACTTGGGGTACACATGGCTGCAGCGGCTAGGTGGTGGGTGAGGCGCGCACCCTCCGAGGCCAGTCTTGCGAGACAAAGGAAAGACAGTGGTCAAGCTCTTTACTACAGATTATTGCACGGTGAATGTTACCAAAAGTTTTTGTTGACAACGAAATTTTTTTTAATCGTCATTTTTCAATGATGAGTGAATAAGATGTATTCACTGTAGTCAGTAGTAATGTAAACGGTAATCTCATACCTGTCAATATTAGGCGTCCTGATGGTAGTGTTGCCGTAGCAACCAAGGTCACCTATCCCTAAATCATCTGCCAGGAAGAGCAACACGTTGGGCTTCCTCTCCGTCCCCGCCACGGTCACCGCCGCCGCACTCACCATCCATGTCCAGGCTAGTGCGTGCATCCTCCCACCTCAACTGATGCCAAGAAACCAACAGTCTGGGGACTTGCCTTGCATCAAGCAGATATAAGGGTTAATTGATTAGGTTGCAAAGAATTTCATGTCAGTTGATGAATATATTACTTATTGAATTTTATACAATAGTTTCTTAAACCTGATCACGTTTGACGAGAGGGAATTGTGGGAATCCGCCCTCTTCTAACCTTCCCCTCAACGTGATGCAAGGATACAAACACTTTTTTTCTTCTTCTTGAAACTGATATTGCATAATGAATTAACAAAAATGGTGGCTGATGCTTCAAAGAGTTGCTTACTTGTGTACTAAGGAGTGCCATGGTGGTGTATTGTATCAGGTTATTCGTATATCTACACCACTTGGAATTTGCAGGTTGTTCTTACCAGTGTTTGCATTCCCTCTGCACTATCTTATCTTTATCTTTTATTTTGACCGACTGCGTCACTTGTCAATTTTTGATAATTACACTTACAACACATTGAAACCCCGATAAAGGGAACAGATTGGTGGCCAGTTGAAAATGCCATAGTCGTCTTGTTTTCCCTTCTTCCATTTTACACACATACCGTCTACACTCCTGCCTGTTGTCATAATGGAGAATGCATTGTTATTCCTCTCTAGTACATCTCATGCCATACTAAGGTTACGTTGAAACTCCAAATGGATGCTAATCATTTAACCTTGAGAAGTACTTACTGATTACAAACGTCCTCACTGATAGACCTTTCCTCCCCCTTGTGGGAACATATTTTGTGGTTGACTATCACTTAGCACAGAAACAATAAAAAATTTTGTTTCTACTCTCAAAATAGTATAATAAACTGTAGCAGCAGTAGCTGTAGCTGTAGCAGCAGTAGCCTCTCTAGATCTCATCATATTCAATAGAGAACATAAACA
>JAPQNM010000013.1:25610988-25613488 GCA_029783475.1 Metacarcinus magister | reverse complement strand
TGTGAAACAACATTGAACACCTTGTTACCCAAGAAATTCAAATAACAAATCAGAAATAAAGACATTAAGTTTTTCCTGGAACTGTTTAGAGAACACTGTGAATGATGGCCATGTTACATTTTTCTTCTTTTTTGTAAATGGAGATTTAACAATTTTTTTTCTTCTGCCCCAAAAAGTATAATTTCAAGACTACATTCACTAGATAGTGTCCTAACATTATAAGTGCTAAGGTCTAAGTTCCAAAGGTCGCCTGTCCGCACCCTAAGATTCTTAGCATCCCCTGCTCTGGAGCAGGTCTGGCCGTCGCCGTGGCCAGTTGTTCCATCGCTGCTAGGGATTAGGGGTCATGACATGGATGTATAAACGCCACGCTGGCTTAGGGCGTCTGGCGGGTTATATATTTGGATAAAAATTTTCTAGCACATTAAATGAATTTTCTTCTTGAAAGTGATATAGAGCACATTTGGGGTAGTAATTCTGAAATAGAAAAAATCCCATTCCGATGAATTAATGGACATTTCAGTCTGGTTCTAATAGTTGATAGATAATGATTTATGAACTGCGATATCACTTCTTATCATAACTGTGCAGCATTCCTTTAATGTACAGCCTTGTGAACACCACTTTTCTCTACCTCGTTAGCTATACCGTATATCATAATGATATTTAACGTTTAAAATAACTTAATGACCAATATTGAAATATAGGAGCAAATGGCTAAACACAACAGGCGTTAAATACAATTAAATAACAATAAATAAAACTGAACTGGCGTCAGTTTTAGGAGTGAGACATGAATAGAATGTAAACAACATTCTAAGATTCCTGATGCTTACAAAAGACCTGCAACTTGCAGGTGCATACGCCCTAACATCACTCACGTGCCGTGCTTGCTTTTCCCCGCATTATGAGGCGCGGAGTACATGGGCGTGTGGACGTGGCCGAAGGAGTGCATCAGGAAGAAGGGCTTCTCGTCGTGAGCGTGATCCTCCAGAAAGCGGCGAGACTCCTCGACTAGGCGTTGAGAGAGTCCGTCCAACTCTATGGGTGACTCGACCACCTTGTCGCCCCGCATAAGGCGCGAGTTTGCGAATTTGAAAAGCCACGGCGATGTCTGCCCGAAGGAAGAGAAAACAACAAAGATGTGTTTCAGTCGCCATGATAAAGGGAATGATAATTTGTTGCTGACTACTGGGATCTCAAACACACACACACACACACACACACACACACACACACACACACACACACACACAGACACACACACACCCACACCCACACCCACACCCACACCCACACACACACACACACACACACACACACACACACACCATACTAATGTAAACTTACACCCCAAACACAGTCGTCGTGTATGCTCATGTGGGCAAAAGTGAACCAAAAGAGTCCGAGAACTAAGTGTGTTGCCAGCAGGAGGAGGAGGCCTGTACAGCTGCTCAAGATTTTCGTGCGACTTGCAAGGAAGAGGCTGACCACCGCTGTCACCCAAGCCACGGCCAGACCCTGTGGGAAAGGAAAAGGCTGGTTGAGGGTAGCTCCTTCCTATCTCAGCAATAGTCATTCACTATCATTCCTTATCGTGTCTTAAAGCGTTTTTAGAACTTTCGCGAAGAAGAATGAGACCAATGGAATGCTGCTACATTTTTCAATCTAAATCATGTTTATAATTTCATCTGTGGATAAATTAGTCTTACCTGAAACTTTCCATCGTGTAATGGGAACTTCCAGAAGGCATGAGAGCCCCTGAATTCCTGGAAGAGGGTGACGGGGATGCCATAGAAGGATTGAAAGCCGTAATTAAGCGGACCTGGACAGGAGCGACCAAAGAGCGTGCAGTTCATTCCCAGGTGCCACTTCCCTGAGGACGAGATTGTGATGTGTGTGCAATTCACTATGGTCAGGGTAATCTCGCGCTGGAATCATGATCGTCAGCCATCATCCTCCCCGAAAGAGCTCAAAGCTCATAGAGACGAATCTATGGGTAAGCCTGAGACCTCTCACACATCACATACCCACATTCCTTTGCTCAAGTAAAAATTCCTTAGCGACCTGAGCAAGGATCGAACCCACGCCTTGCCGGGTGACAGTCGTTACCACTGAACCACGGGATGGTGTGTGTGTGTGTGTGTGTGTGTGTAGGTGTAGGTGTGTGTGTAGGTGTGTGTGTGTAGGTGTGTGTGTGTAGGTGTGTGTGTGTAGGTGTGTGTGTGTAGGTGTGTGTGTGTGTGTAGGTGTGTGTGTGTGTAGGTGTGTGTGTGTGTGTGTGTAGGTGTAGGTGTGTGTGTGTAGGTGTAGGTGTGTGTGTAGGGTGTGTAGGTGTAGGTGTGTGTGTGTAGGTGTGTGGTGTAGGTGTAGGTGTAGGTGTAGGTGTAGTGTAGGTGTAGGTGTAGGTGTAGGTGTAGGTGTGTGTAGGTGTGTGTAGGTGTGTGTAGTGTGTGTGTAGGTGTGTAGTGTGTGTAGGTGTGTAGGTGTGTAGTGTGTG
>JAPQNM010000013.1:25598398-25600898 GCA_029783475.1 Metacarcinus magister | reverse complement strand
TGCATCACCCGCCATCAAGATATGTAAGCTGCACAAAAATTAATGAACTTTATTTTACTTTCATGTTTAACTATTTTTCATCAGCAGTTTTCCTGCCTCAGTGCACTACTGATGAACGACACAAATTAAAGTTATGCCAATATCATAGTTTTGACCCGTGTAATTACTAGGCTTCATATTGTTGTGAACTCTTCACATGGTTTCTGGTTAACCTTTTTTTTCTGATTTGGTAGTTTCGTCATCTTCATTCACTTCTTCCATTTTGAGTTTTGTGAGGCGCTACTTATTTTTTTTTCCTCATTTTGTCATCAATAATACCTCATCATAATTATCATTTCTCATAAAATTTTCCTTTCTCCTTTGCTCCCTTTCACTTAAATTTTCTTCTTCCCTGCATCTCTATCTCCCTTCTTCCATCTCTTGGACCTTCATCCCATGCTTCCTCCTTCCCTCCTTTCTTCTTCAACAGTGTATTATTCTCCATCTTTCCTTAGACCCCCCCCCCAACCTACCCATGTGCACTGAGGAGGCTCGTGGCTGGTTAATCTCACACGTATATTTCCCAGGAGGCCACGGTCGCCAATAGCCAATAGCCTTACTTTTCTTTAGCTGTTCTTTGAAGGTTATCAAGGCTGAGGTGCCAAAGTTCAGGTGTGAGGAAGAGGAAGAAGAAAAAGGGGAAACAGGACGAAGGAAAAAATAGAAGTTATTAAGGAAGTTAAGGAAGACAGTAATTAGCGAAGGACGTGGGATGGATGTTAAAGAAGAAAGTATAGATCATATTACGCAATAATTATCGGGCTGGGTGACGAACGGGTATGTTATGGTGGTTACGTAAATTTTTGAAAGATAAATGAAAATGTAGTTGTGGAATAGTTTGTAATTGTGAGTGTATCGTTATGATTATATTAGAAGAAACAGGCGTAAGAATTAATTGGTTTCAAAGGTTTTTTCCTGAAAGTGTATGTGTCGCATTCAATACTTCACTGTACATCCTTTGAATTAGTTAGTTATTCACCTCGTAAAATATATGGAACAAGACAAAATTTCTTAGTTCTGTACATATTATTTTTTCTCATGTAGATTGACAACCTTCTTCCTCGGCCTGCTAGTGTGGTAGAGGCGTTGGTGAGGTGTCTGCTGTCCCCAACAACCATCTTCGAACACTAAAACCTTCGATTAACTTCTTTCCATCCTTGACTGCTCGTTCTTTAGCTTGGCGGCAGCAAGATATGTTTTGCATGATACGCAGTTAAATTTTCAGTGTCTCGATTGCACTGTTCAGGCCCCAAGCTGTTTGTTATATTGTAAGATACCTCAGAGTTATCAAATTAAAATTAATTCGCTTTTGCTTCATACAGTTTTGTTGTATCTAAATACTTAGGTAGTTTCCAAATAGTCCGTTGTATGTAATTTATTGGAGGATTTTTTATTTTAATTGTTTTATATTGGTACGTTAAGAAATTCAGTATGTTAGTAAAATAAGTAAAATAAGCTGTAAGTCCACCATTGTTTTTCTTCCTCCACTATGAATATGGAAGCTTCCTGACAAATTAAATTATTCCTTGTTTACGCAAGCGACGGTCTTGCGCGGAAACACCCAATGGAAGTTTAATCAGTTTGGATGAATTCTTTGTACCTTCTCTTGTTTTTAAGGAGCGGAGTTTCTTTCCCAGCTCGAGTCAACTTCCTGTATGTAAAATGAAAATGTACCTACACATGTGAGTAGGTATGTATGTTTCCATCTATCCATGCCTGTCTATCTATCTATTTTTTTTTCTATATGTTTGTCTGTTCATTCGACAATACCTGTTGCATTCAGTCTATATGCTCTGTAATATTTGTCTCCCGTTTTCTGGTTTTAACTATTTTTCGTGGGAAGGACTTTGAGCCAGTTTTTTCATTGTTTTCATGTTCGCTGTGAAATTTTATTGTAAAATTTATTTTTTATTATTGCGTTGATTCATCGCAGAGTTGTGTGGTATGTGGCAGCACAATATTCACACACACACACACACACACACACACACACACACGCACACGCGCGCACACACACAAAAAATGTTATTTACGTCAAACTGAAATACTCTGCCAAATATCATGAATGCAGAGAGAGAGAGAGAGAGAGAGAGAGAGAGAGAGAGAGAGAGAGAGAGAGAGAGAGAGAGAGAGAGAGAGAGAGAGAGAGAGAGAGAGAGAGAGAGAGAGAGAGAGAGAGAGAGAGAGAGAGAGAGAGAGAGAGAGAGAGAATTAATAAATTTGAAGGAAACTAAAATTATGAGTGAAATTGTAGTGGTAAATAGATTTTCCTACATCTTAATATTTTCTTTTGAATTAACGAATGTATTGATTACAGGATTGGTCGTCAGTGTGGTTAGCCAGGAACGAGTGAAAGGGGCTGGACATGTGCAGAGTCTACTGCGCCAGAAGAGGAGGAATACGACAAGGAGTTGCTAATGGAGAGGAACGACTAGGAGGTAAAGGTGACTGGTTGGAGGCC
>JAPQNM010000013.1:25580898-25583398 GCA_029783475.1 Metacarcinus magister | reverse complement strand
ATACACACACACACACACACACACACACACACACACACACACACACACACACACACACACACACACACACACACACACACACACATATACACACACACGAAGTAATTAATGTTACCATCAAGATTCACCCGACCAACTGGGTTCCATTAGTACCATCCTTTGTTTCCTTGTATATTTTCAATTAGATGAATGTAAAAGCTTAAGGAATTAACACATAGGAGAAATCTTTCCCGGCTTTCGCGTATAAGAAAATGTTGACATCATTGCAATGACGACACCATTACGCTACACGGGGCTTGAGAGAGAGAGAGAGAGAGAGAGAGAGAGAGAGAGAGAGAGAGAGAGAGAGAGAGAGAGAGAGAGAGAGAGAGAGAGAGAGAGAGAGAGAGAGAGAGAGAGAGAGAAGAAAAAAAGAAGTTGCTATTAATACAGATATCAATTAATTCGAGGGAGACAGGTGAGGTGAGGTGAGGAGAGGAGGAGTGATCCAATATAAATAACTGAGGAGACACGTTATTAACAGCTCCCTTAACAACACCAATCCTACGTAGTTATAGTTGCTCCATCACCCCCTCCCGCCTCCAACATGATCAGTCAATAACCCAGGAATAGTGCAAGTCAAGTAGTCCATCAGTCTCAACACGATTTCACGCCACCAATAATAGAGAGTTCAAACATTTACAAGGGCCGTTACGCCTTATTAGTCTTCATTGTTATCCTCACCCCTTTGTCCTCTTCCTTAAGCTGCTCAATCATCCAACATAATTTCGAGATGTATTGATTAATTTGCTTTGTCTTGTCTTTCAGAACATCATTATATTTAATTTATTTCTATATTAAAAACGGGTTGATTTTGGAATATCACAATTTCAATGTTATATTCCCAGAAACAAAGAAATGAGAGCAATGTATCCCAGAGGAAAATGTGCGGATGTGATGCATATTCAGCAAGAAGAGGAGGAGGAGGAGGAGGAGGAGGAGGAGGAGAGGAAAGGAAGAGACATGGTGGCGAAGGAACAGGATCGAAAAATAAAAATAAAAAAGTATAAGACAGTAATGAAAGACAGAATGAAGGCAGAGGAGGAAGAATAGAAAGACGAGCAGGTAATTAAGGCTTGAGAAAGTATCGCTGGCACAGGTGAGAGGCAGTTGATTAGGTAGGAAATCAGGCGATGGAAACCAGGTGTGTGTGTGTGTGTGTGTGTGTGTGTGTGTGTGTGTGTGTGTGTGTGTGTGTGTGTGTGTGTATGTGTATGTGTGTGTGTGTGTGTGTGTGTGTGTGTGTGTGTGTGTGTGTGTGTGTATGTGTTTCTACATCTTTACATGCCTGAAGAGATTTGTAATCATTGAAATGCTTGCCGGTGCTGCTCACGAAAAGTATTTTGTAAGGAAAACAAAGGCAAAAGAGAGTGAGCGAAAGACAAACAGACAGACACAGCTAGACATTCAAACACACACACAAAGGCACTAATGCATTACTCACAGGAAGGCAGACAAGCAAACTGTGGAACTCTGCCTAATTTAGTTTTTCCATCTTCATACGATTCTATTACTTCCAAGACAGAAGTATCAATATACCTCCATGACTTAACTGTTCAATCCTTTCAGACTTTATATTAGACAGGTGTAATCGTATCAGACAGGTCGACTGAGAGGAACTAGACTAAATGTGCTCCCCATAAAGAGGCCCTAGGCGAGGATGGCAAGGCATTTGGCTTAAATTAACCATCCACAACTATGAAACCCACATCCATACAATGACTCTCAGTCGTAGCTGTAATGGAGCAACTAGCCACGGCGGCGGCAAAATCTGCTCCAGAGCAGGGTTGCTAAAAATCTCCGGGTTTGGACAAGCTACTTTTGGAACTTTGACCTTGGCACTTATGATATCATCTTTTTCTGTTTTCTAAGTTAAACATTATGAAATAAAAAGAAGGTGTTTAGTCTTTATTTTGCCGAAATTCATTAGTCAGTAATTATCTAAAACTAATTCTTAGGAAAGAAATATATGTATTCAACGTTTTAACATGTGCATTTTGTCTTTTTATCCTCTATCCCAACAGCAGGAGAAAAACTTTCGTTCTGCGCACTCTTCTACACATATATCTTTTACAAGTCGCTTTTTCCCTCTGACGCAGGAAAGGATCAGACCTCTGCTCGTCACGCCTAACGGGAGTCTCGCTGGTGCCTCGGAAGCCTCAAGGGACTACCGAGAGCCTGGGCGTGTGGGTCAGTCTGCTGCTACGAGTATCAAGCCTTCACCCTCACACTGTCTTCACCATTTCTTGACATTTGTTTCTTCACTTGAGTTCCATGCTCGATTTACCTACATTTCCATAACTACTGTAATTTTCTTTTGCATCCTTCATTTTAATACCTTTTAATCGCTCTGCATCTCTACCTGCCATGATAACCCTTGGAGTTGATGGTCCCTGAGCCAGCGGTGAGGCTTACTTAATGCGATGGGGAGTTGGTGACCGACCTGAGAACGGCAGCACCA
>JAPQNM010000013.1:25575898-25578398 GCA_029783475.1 Metacarcinus magister | reverse complement strand
TGACGGAGGCGCATCGAGGGAGGGAAATACTGGAGTGACCGCAAGGCATTCATTCCCTTCTCCCCTCTTCTCTTGTTACACCACGGCTTTCCAGTCTTCCCCTTCCTTCTCGCTATCCTCCTTTCAATCTCCCGTCCTCCTCCTCCTCCTCCTCCCTTAGGTATGTCCCCTGCGCCACCTTCCTAAATCACTCTATTATGACGCTCTATCCTTCATCGACTGGCATTTAGTTTACGTCTGCGGATATTTAATTGTTTGAGGTGGCTCTTAGTCCAATAGTATATACATATGGACTCTAACACGTGTTTCCCCCATTCTCTCTCTCTCTCTCTCTCTCTCTCTCTCTCTCTCTCTCTCTCTCTCTCTCTCTCTCTCTCTCTCTCTCTCTCTCTCTCTCTCTCTCTCAGGTTGGTTCCCGTGGTTCGCGTGGGAGGGCGTGGGTGGTTCCGTCTGGATGCCCGCTGCGCCGCCCTCACAGCTGCACTCTACACCATAGTGAGTACCCCCCCCCCACACACAAACACACACACATACACATACACATACACATACACAGTTACTATAGTACATACCACACATCACTGAAAATCAATATACCTCTTGTGACACGGATCAAAGCGTCAGGGTTTAATCACAGCCCGTCACTTGTCCTTCAATATCACGCTCACACACCCGTAAAACTAATATTCCATCAGCCGTTCAAACCATACATCCCCACATCTGTCCATTCATAGCTCTTCACCACCACCACCACCACCACCACCACCACCACCACCACCACTACTACTACTACTGTTACCTCCATCACGAGCACTCCTTTATAAACTGTGTGTCATATGATATACGTATGTTATGTATATCATGTATGTTATTTAAAATGCTTCGCTGTTAATGAATGTTTAAGAATATTCTATTATGTTATCTATTTATTTTTTTCGGGTACGTGATATCTATTTTTTCTTTCTTTTAATCCTTAATAAATGGACAGTTTTTTTTCTTCTCTTTTTTACGTTATACACATAATATATTCGTTTAACCAACATATTAACATTACCCTTGAGTTTTTTTTCTCTGCAAGTATTATGTGTAAGCGATGCGTAGATGTCAGTCATGCATCCTTTTCGACTTATTTCTTCTTCAATTGTTGTGATATTGAGTCTCCTACTAGATCCCATGTTTGCATCTTGAGCAGAAAGTGTACTAATATCAGGGGAAAAACTGATGCTTGTGTGTAGGTGAGGAAGATAGGCAGAGAATATATGCAATGTGTTTACTTGCCATCAACAAACACTTCTTGGTTCTCCCCTCACTACTTTTTCTTCTTTTCCTCTCCAAGAACCAACATACTGTATTGGATGGAGTTATATGCTTCGTTAGATATCAGGATAGAGGAAGAGGAGCAGGAGTAGGAGTGAAGACAAGTAAAAGCAGCAAGAGAGAGAGGAGGAGGAGGAGGAGGAGGAGGAGGAGGAGGAGGAGGAGGAGGAGGAGGAGGAGGAGGAGGAGGAGGAGTAGCAGGAGAAGCAGGAGATGAGTACCAAAAGAGGGAAAGGAAGTGGAAGAAGTGTAACAAGTGACTGACTTATACGAGGCTTGGTAAGTGTACTACACCAGCGTGGGTCATATGGTCCGTCTTTGCTGGTTCTTGTGATACGAACACACACACGCTCGTCAACAACTGAGGCCACAACCAACGGCATGGGCCTCCTTAACTCCCTTGGTGAAGAATATATTTGAAAGAAAGTTGTTGATGAAGTGTTTGGTATATCTATTTCAAGAGTTAATGGAGGAGGAAGAAGGATTTTGTGCAGCGGAGGAACCAAACTATGGGATAATGAGTTAAGAAGGTTATAGGTGTGGATAAGAGAACGCCTCGGTAAAGTATAGAGTGTCTGGTGTTAGCTAATGCATGACTGGATAGCTGTTGGTTCTTTCTTCTTCCTAAACAACACTGTTTCTGCAAGTGTGTGGATGGTGCATATCTTCACCAATTACGTCATCGCCAAGGTGTAATAGAAGCAGCCAATTGGCGTCACTCAACACTATGCAGCACATCCTCCTGTTGTAAATAATGAATGGTCATGAACCTGTAACGCAGCATTCCCAGTCGTGTGATACTCATGATATCAAACATTACCGCGATGACTCTTTTAAGTCAATGTTGCAAATTAGGTTCATACAACAGTTGTCCAGGATATCATCACACTAATGCAATGTGAATACACTCGCAGCAATTGGAAAATGTGTGAGTGTGTATGCGAGTGTGAATACCGGGTGAAAATTTGACGTGCCACCAAAACTGCATGTGTGGAAGTTAATTCAAATGATTAATGTATACATAAAAAAAAAAATTACATGCTTATTTACTTGTCATTTTATATGTCATTTTATGCGTTTTCATTTCACAGCGCTGGAATGTTATAATGAGTGACTATAAACACTGGATATTCCCTCCCTGCCTCACCCTCTGCCCGACCCTTCATCCCTCCCTACACTCCAA
>JAPQNM010000013.1:25555898-25568398 GCA_029783475.1 Metacarcinus magister | reverse complement strand
CTCCCCTATTAACGGGCGGAGGCCGGCACTCTAAACTTTAGATGGCGGAAACAGTACCGTCTAAAATTTAGACGGTACTGTTTTCGGGGGGTGGGGGGGGGGTAAAGTTGACAGGGCGGCAGGGAGACAGAGGAAAGAGTAGAGAGCAATGCACTTCACCCAAACATCCTTTACTCTTTCTCATCTCCAATCATCTATTTTCTCCTCGTCCTTCCTCGAGCAAGTCTTATTTTCTGTGTGTTGAGTACAAGGAAGAAAAAAAAAGTGTGATTCTTGCAAGGACGGTGAAGAGGCGAAAATTATAGGTCTAGTATAACAGTATTCTGGTCTTGGGTTTGTCTCTGTAATAAATACTAATTGGACTTTCACGTTTCTACTCAACCTTCTCTGTTTTCTTTCCGCCTTTCACTCTCTTAGCCGATACCTCCGTCATCTTATTTTAGGGGGTGTGGGGACTTTCTTCATGCATGTCCTCCCTTCCCCTCCTTCTCTCCTTCCCTCTCTTCCTTCCTTCCTTCTTCCCTCCCTTCCACAATCTTCAGTTCTCTCCGTGGCCTTCTAATACTCGCTTCCTTATCGATATATCATAGGAAGCGTTAAAAGGGATGAGATTGTAAAGTTAATCGCATGGTGGTGGATGCATGGCTTGGTTTGTTCAGTGTGTGTGTGTGTGTGTGTGTGTGTGTGTGTGTGTGTGTGTGTGTGTGTGTGTGTGTGTGTGTGTGTGTGTGTGTGTGTGTGTGTGTGTGTGTGTGTGTGTGTGTGTGTGTGTGTGTGTGTTACTTAAGGTTTGGGTATCACCAGGAGGTAGGAAACGTAAAGCTGGCAACACAGCCCTCACTAGCCCTTACCTCCGTCAGTCTTCATCCTGGAACACACACTAACCTCACCATACTCTTTTCCTTACATTGGTGATTTATATTTTCATAAAAAAATTGGATTCAGTTTCTCTCGTGGAACAGTTTAAGGTGGAGGTGGAGGAGGGTCTGAAGAGCGACCTCGAGGCCTCCTTCACCACCTCGGTCTTCAGTGCCTCTTCAAGGTCGTCCACCCCTCACAACCAGACTCCAGATCACTGCTGCTTCCCCCAGCACCAGTGATCACCCATCACAACCAGACTCCACATCACTGCTGCTTCCCCCAGCATCAGTGATCACCCATCACAACCAGACCACACATCACTGCTGCTTCCCCCAGCACCAGTGATCACCCATCACAACCAGACTCCACATCACTGCTGCTTCCCCCAGCATCAGTGATCACCCATCACAACCAGACTCCACATCACTGCTGCTTCCCCCAGCACCAGTGATCACCCATCACAACCAGACTCCACATCACTGCTGCTTCCCCCAGCATCAGTGATCACCCATCACAACCAGCCAACACATCACTGCTGCTTCCCCCAGCACCAGTGATCACCCATCACAACCAGCCAACACATCACTGCTGCTTCCCCCAGCACCAGTGATCACCCATCACAACCAGCCAACACATCACTGCTGCTTCCCCCAGCACCAGTGATCACCCATCACAACCAGACTCCACATCACTGCTGCTTCCCCCAGCACCAGTGATCACCCATCACAACCAGCCAACACATCACTGCTGCTTCCCCCAGCACCAGTGATCACCCATCACAACCAGCCAACACATCACTGCTGCTTCCCCCAGCACCAGTGATCACCCATCACAACCAGCCAACACATCACTGCTGCTTCCCCCAGCATCAGTGATCACCCATCACAACCAGACTCCACATCACTGCTGCTTCCCCCAGCATCAGTGATCACCCATCACAACCAGACTCCACATCACTGCTGCTTCCCCCAGCACCAGTGATCACCCATCACAACCAGCCAACACATCACTGCTGCTTCCCCCAGCATCAGTGATCACCCATCACAACCAGACTCCACATCACTGCTGCTTCCCCCAGCACCAGTGATCACCCATCACAACCAGACCACACATCACTGCTGCTTCCCCCAGCACCAGTGATCACCCATCACAACCAGACTCAACATCACTGCTGCTTCCCCCAGCATCAGTGATCACCCATCACAACCAGCCAACACATCACTGCTGCTTCCCCCAGCACCAGTGATCACCCATCACAACCAGCCAACACATCACTGCTGCTTCCCCCAGCATCAGTGATCACCCGTCACAACCAGCCAACACATCACTGCTAACATCACTCTCCCGTCACACACCCAGTTCCAGTTTCGTCTCCGTTTGGCAATCCTTTCGCTTTTTTATTGCATTACTCTCTAACTAATCATTTTAACTGTAATATACTATTTTCTTAATGTTTTACAATGTCTATTTTTTATAAGTCATAAGTGTGAAGCATGTTCGTCCCGCAGACAAATGAGTGAAGGTTGACGCGGCGGGCAGGCATTAATTAATTATATCAGTTATGAAACAGAAGCTGCCAATTGTTTGTGGAATAATGTGAAAGGAAATATTAAACGAAGAATAGAGATAGAATGGAGTGTTTTTCTTAAGCAAAACAGTGTTATGAAAAGTAATCTCTTATTATTAGTTAGCAGAAAGGTTTAGAATATATATAATCAGTGCATTCTACCTTATCTCTAATATATGGATAAAAAACCTGGAGTCATATGAAAGTTCTGGAATGAAAAGTTCAAAGTGCCAAAGGGGAATGAAGAGACCAATGCTAAATATAACATGGAAAGATAGGAAGAGAACATCGTGGCTTTGAGAACAGACCAAAGTTGAACACATTTTGACTACAATTGAAATATAAAAAGTGACATAAGGTAGGACACGTCACTCACCGAACATGATGGATCATTTTAGTTACACAATGGAAACTCAGAAGAATTCCTATAATTATAGAATAGTCACATTTTCTTTCTGCAGGAGACAGAAAGACAAGAAAAAACATGGAGTAAGCTTTTTAATATACAAACAATTAGTAGGAAATATTGAAAGTTAGCAGTAAATATTGAATTGAGTATCAAGATGACAAGGAAGACATTAAATATAAATAGGAAACAGCTCTATGCTTTATTTTAATCTCCATTTTCTTCCTCCCTTTCACACCCTCTTTTGTTCTCTTCTCTACTCCTTCCTCCCTCCTCATTGCTTTCCTATCCTACCTCTTTTCCCTCTTATTTCCTCCCTCCCTCTGTGTTGCACCCATTTAATATTGTATCATATATTCCCTCTTCCCTCTTTCTTTAATACCTATCTTCCTCCCAACCCTTCTCTTACCTTCCTTCCCATGTCTCCTAATTTCCTCCCTATACTTAATTGAACTCATTCTGATCGGATCCGCCATTGCTGGAAGTAAACAAGGCCCTGAAAAAGTTCTCCCGATTCTGAGGAATTTAGAGTGACTTAGCGACCTGACACCTTCCAGTCTTGGCAGAGAACGACAGTAAGACCCAGTCGATAATATAGTGACATCAGGTTATTTGAAGGATTTTGGACATTGCCAATTTTTTTTTATAAAATTCCATACACTTGGTTATACTCTTCCTGTCCCAAAGACTATAAAAGAAAGACAGGAAAGCCAAACCAATTTGTGTGAGCAGCTGGCCATAAAAATGCGGCGTCGGCTCACTAGATGGCTCTACTCTCTACTGTAATATCGATACCAGGACCAAGACCAAGTCTGTTTGTTTACATGGACCTGGGACACGTGGACTACTAGACTGACAATGCCTGGCAGGTCACATCCGTGTTCCCTCTGTGGAAGGCAGAAGGAAGAAGACACCAATTTTATTTTTCACGTTTTCCTGAAGGATGAAGAAAGGTAAAATCTACGTGTCTGTATGTATTTGTTGTATATAATGTTCTATGTAGACAAATACAACTGAAGTACACCTCTATATTATTGTTTCTATGTCCAAAATACACTTATTAATATATATATATATATATATATATATATATATATATATATATATATATATATATATACATATAAATATATATATATATATATATATATATATATATATATTTTTTTTTTTTAATTTAATTTAATTTAATTATATTTTTTTTCTATATCATTAACCGTTGGCACCAGTAGGCATATGGAGGCACAAATGGACTTGCCTCGCCTGTTATTTGGTGTAGGTTTTATAATTTTTATAGTGACGCCTCGAATGATTAAGTTCTCTCTTGAATATGTTGAGAACGTGTGAGGTTTATCACTGCTACAGCCTCAGATGCATATTAACATTGTAAGTCCCGTCTGAGGACAGTATGGCAGCAATTTGGGTAGTCTTTGGCCACTCGGCGGTGATATCAAATATTGAAAAGTGGTCAGCGGATATCGGGAATTCGAACCTGAGACCCTAGACTCCCATGCCCGAACGCTGACCACTGCACCACATACATTTCATGTATATAACCGTCTTTCCAGCATTACACAGGTAAGTTTTAGAGGAAACAGAAACCAAATCGCAATAACAAATGACACTTCATGAACTTAGTCGTACTTAGTCACCCACTACTAATAATAGATAGTACATAATAATCATATTATACAGAATGATATATAATGAATGATAAAAAAATATTGTTCATACATAAATCCGCCTCCCACACCACCGACGCGCAACCTCAAGCTCCTCCACCACCACCACCACCACCACCACCACGGCCGCGACCAGGCGCCGCCGCATCATCTTCAGCTTCACCTACAACTGATTCTGCAGAAGTCCTTGCCCTTCGTGAGGCTGTCGCCTCTCTGACTTCTCGGTGCTCAGAGGTTACAACACGTTTTGATGCCATTGAGGCACGCATGGAGTCTCGCCAATCAGCACCAAAACTGAGCAGACCCTTGCTTCTCTTGTTGAGTCTCACCACGCCATCATCGTTACTGTCACCACCCTCACAGAGAAGAGTATACATACATACATACATACATACATACATACATACATACATACATACATACATACATACATACATACATACATACATACATACATACATACATACATACATACATACATACATACATACATACATACATACATACATACATACATACATACATACATACATACATACATACATACATACATACATACATACTGTAGTGATATGTAGTATAGTACTTAAATGCGACATGTGCATTTAAGTGAGAAGATGTAAGAAAATGGCGGATCCCGCATTTATGCTTTGTGTCAGCATTTTGACGGGAAGGATGCAGGGACGCGAGTGTCACCCAGGGTACCAGGTAGTAAATAAGTATAGATTAGATTGTATGGGGTTAGTAGAGGTTTGTTGGGGGTATTAGTTGTTATGTAGGTTGAGTTATACATGTGGTAGGTAGATAAGATGGGTGATGTGTTATGTACTTGTGTGTAGGAAATGTTGGGTTAGCGTACGTGAGGTGTAGTCCGCGGAGGCGCGGAAGTATACAGTTGTACCAGGGCAAGCTAGGTCACAAAGGGTGGGGGGTCATATAAAAGGAGGAGAGCGGGGTCACGCGCTCTCTCTCTCTCTCTCGGTCACAGGTGTGGGGTTTGGTTGGTTGGCGAGGGCTGAGGTCCTGTAACGTGGTGGAGGTCCACGTGGTGAAAACAAAGGTATGTGTTTTGGTTGGTGATAGGAAGTGAAGTAGACTGGTTAGGGTAGTGTTGGTTGGAGTTGAGATTAGTTGGAGTTGTGACTTGGAGTTAGTGTTTGGTTGGAGTTTGCTACCAGAGGACAGGAGGAGTCCACGTGTTGGAGTTGTGTGCTGATTGGAGATTGGTAGGAAGTGAGGTATACATTGGTTAGAGTTGTGTTGGTTGGAGTTGTGACTCAGAGTTGTGGTTGGCACTACATTATCAGCTATGTACATATTACTGTGACGGACACATTGTTATTAAGTGCTCGGGAGATTTGGATTATAATAAATAAATATAAGTTTGTCACTGGCTCTTAGAATCCCCTAGACATCTAAAATTTAATATAAAGAGAGCATACGTGACAATACATACATACATACATACATACATACATACATACATACATACATACATACATACATACATACATACATACATACATACATACATACATACATACATACATACATACATACATACATACATACATACATACATACATACATACATACATACATACATATATATATATATATATATATATATATATATATATATATATATATATATATACACATATATACATACATATACACATATATACATACATATATACATACATGTGTTCACGCATACGCACCCAGACACATACACACACAGCACACCTCACAGCGGCGCTCCCTCAACGTCACATCCCCGCTTGCTTCCCGGAAACCTAAAAGCAAACTTCGCTAGCCGGATGCCGCTGCACGTTATCTCCTGGAATGCCTGTGGAATCAGAAATTATCCGAAGCTTACTTCACTCAAGACCTATGTAGACCGCCACCACCCACACGTTGTATTCATTCAAGAAGCTTTTGTTGGTGGTTTTGTCCATGGGGAAGAGGCTCCCTCACTTCCTGGCTACGTCTCGTATGTCCATCACGTCAGAAATGGTCTCGTCAGTTACGTCCATTCCTCCATACCCCACCAACTTGTGCGCCGCTCTACTGATGATGACATGACCTTTCACCTCTTTGAGATTACTGTAGGTTGTGGGAAGATGCGATTGTGTAATGTTTACTCTGCCCCAGGAAGAATTAATCTCGCTGCCCTCCTAACTCCTATGAATAATGGCATGATCTACATGGGTGACTTCAATGCACGACATTCTGCTTTAGGTAATTATTCCCCAACTCCGAATCGTAATTGGCTTCCTCTTTTTGAGTATATCCGTCGCTGCCGCCTCACTCACTGGCCCCCTGGGGGTGCCACACACACCCGTGGGGGCACCTTGGACCATGTCATCACATTCAGCCTGGTGGCATCCCACGTCGTGTTTTGCAATTCCAACCCTCTTCCCAGACCACATGTCACCCTTCTTGATATATATATATATATATATATATATATATATATATATATATATATATATATAACAATCCAGCCCGCAACAGCCTAGCCAACTAAATGAGTAAGTCGGCGCCTCTCGACGTGATCGTGAACGTAAACACTTTGGACAGGCCCAGTGCCTCATTTGCTTGAAGACTGTGGCTGTCCTTAAAGAGTATAATGTGCGTCGCTACTGGGAGACACAGCACCAAGCATCGAGCTTTGCATCGATGTCTGCTGCTGAGAGGAAGGAGGCCATTGTCAAACTAGCAGTCTGCAGAAAGCACTTCACTCTTCCGTAAGCAGACTACTGAGGCTGACAAAGTGACGCGCACCAGCTATGAGGTTTCTCGCCTCCTTGCTCGCCGGACGGGGACATTATCAACGAGTGCATCATGGTTGTGATAGATTCCCTCTGTCCTGAAAAGCTTTCTGCCTTTGAAAGTGTGAGTAATTTTCATTCATGGAGTTACTGCTGCCCTTCAGGTTTATGAGGAGTTTCTCCAACTTGTTCCATAGCACGGCATCACCACTGGGCAAGACATCTTCGACGCCGTGCTTAAGTGTGTGAAGCAACCCTCCCTCGACCTGTCCAGTCTTGTGTGCGTGACGACCGACGGTGTCCCAGCAACGACTGGAAGACTGCAAGGCAAAAACATTCTAGTCACAGACATGTATTTGCACATTACCGCCTTCGAGGTAAAGCTGCGCTTGTTGGAGGCTCAACTGGCTGCTGGTCAGTTTATACATTGTCCACGTATTGCGGCTTGTGTACCTGATGACATGGACCTGAACACCTGTGTTGGTGTTGTCACCTTTTTGTAGGAGGAATTTGCCTCCCGTTTCACAGGTGTCAGGCCACTGGTTCCGGGTTTCAAGCTGTTCACCTCCCCCTTTGACTTCCCTGTGGACGAAGCCCCTGCCCCCCTGCAGATGGAGTTGGTGAAGCTTCAGTGTAATGACGAACTGAAAGCAAAGTACCAAACCGCTTCTCCACTGTCTTTCTTCCATGACCTCGTCCTCCCTTCTAACAAATTTACAAATTACATGAGCATGTAAAACGCATCGTTGCCATGTTTGGCAGCACTTACTGTTGTGAACAACTCTTTTCAATATTTAAATATATAAAGTCTCGCATTCGCTCCCAGCTAAGTGACCGCCACCTCAGTGACATTATGCTCTTGTCTACCTCATCAATCGATCCGGATATTAAATCACTTCTCCATGGCAAACAGCACCAACCATCCCACTAATTTGTATGTCTCTTGATAAAACTGTTTTCTGCAGTCACTGGTTTGCCTACTTTTCTACAAAATTTTTATATATTGTCACAAACTGTTTTCTGCAGTCAATGACTTGCATGTATTTCAATACATTTCTTGTAATCTAGCCACTGTTTTGCCTGCTTTTCTATAAAATTTTTGTACACTGTCACGTTTGGGTTCTCTTTGGCACTCCGGCCCGCAGGCTACTCCTAGAAGCTTTCTCTGACCCTCGCATTGAAAATGTTGCCGACCCATGATCTAA
Source organism: Metacarcinus magister (assembly GCA_029783475.1). Taxonomy (NCBI): domain Eukaryota; kingdom Metazoa; phylum Arthropoda; class Malacostraca; order Decapoda; family Cancridae; genus Metacarcinus; species Metacarcinus magister. The sequence goes on along the minus strand of JAPQNM010000013.1, from coordinate 25,559,900 downwards.
AGAGAGCCTCCATCTAAGCCTACTGGCGCCACAGGTACAAGATATAGAGAAAAAATAGTAGAGGTGAAGAGAAGTAGTAGTAGTAGTAGTAGTAGGAGTAGGAGTAGGAGTAGTAGTAGTAGTAGTAGTAGGAGGAGGAGGAGGAGTGGTGGTGATTGTGGTAGCATAACATCATTTATAACACACGAGGCACACACTTACCTTACACACACGCTGTGAATCATTGTGGCTGAGTAGCAACACAAGTGAGGTGTGATGGTGGTGGTTAGCGTTAGTTAGTCTGTGGAAAGAAATGGAGGATAGTTTAAGTTTCCATATAATAATTTTGTAACAGTTTTATCACGTCACAAAACGATATAGACAACGAAATATATGATAATCTTGGAGTCATGTAGAAAGGAACTTAAGAGCTTGGTGATGATGTGTATCCTTTTACGTCATCATTTTAAAGTACATGTTACCCTCTCACTGCCTCATCTAACTTGATATTGTATGCCAAGGTAGTGAGTGAGGGAGTCTGATGATAACTTGACACGGTGAGATTTTTTCTTTTTTCCTTTTTTTTTCTTCTTTTTTGTGTGTTAACCATTAAGGAGACACTTCCCTTGTCGATTGGTCTTCATTTCCAAAACAGCGACAGGACCTCAATTATGATATCGTCCCTAGTGACATCGATTCACGGGAGTCATTCATCACCAAGAACAGATTGGTTTTGGCCGCTCGTTGAAAGATTCGTGAAGCTTAGGAAGACGTAACGACACAACACACTCAGGTGCTGCTCGGCTTCATGAAACTACTGGTCAACTCTGGAACTCTCTACCTGCATATGTATGTCCACCTTCCTACGACTAGAACTCCTTTGAGAGATGAGTATCAAGACTCTTACAACCCTAATTTGGTCTCCCTTTTTATTACTTTTTTCTCTTTATGGAATCGGCAATCACAAGTGGGTCTTTTTTATTATGTTTTTTATTGCCCTTGGCCGGTTTCCCGATACCATAAAAAAAGAAAAGAAAAGAAAAGAAAAATTATTATTGCATTGCAATTATTATTATTATTTTTTTTTAAGTAGATTCATGTGTTGAGGCAAACATAAGAAGAAGAAAAAAAACGCAAATAAAGTAGAAATAATAATTTGCTTTTTTCCCACAATATTTTGAAACACGCACACAGACACAGGCACAGGCACACGCACACGCACACGCACACGCACACGCACACGCACACGCACACGCACACGCACACGCACACACACACACACACACACACACCTTCCCCACGGCCAGTGTGCGTCCATAAATCAAATGAAAAATAATATCCCGTTTGATTCGTCCAAAGATTTACGAGGAAACGGCGAGGAAGTGTAGAATTCTCTTTAAAATGAAGAAAAATGGATCCTGTACAATGAGAGAGAGAGAGAGAGAGAGAGAGAGAGAGAGAGAGAGAGAGAGAGAGAGAGAGAGAGAGAGAGAGAGAGAGAGAGAGAGAGAGTTAATCAAGTCCTACAAGCGGTGACACAAGGAGAGTGTGTGAACTGAGTCGAGTTAGGAGAAGAGTCGACATATTACTCTTGTTGAAAACATTAGGAGAGGAGGAAGAGGAGGAGTAGGAGGAAGAGGAGGAGGAGGAGGAAGAAGAAGAGGAAGAGGAGGAGGAGGAGGAGGAATAAGAAGAAGAGGAAGAACAGGAGAAGCTGAAGAAGAACCACAATGAAGACCTTTTGCAGGAAGAGGAAGAAAACTGGGATACGGAATATAAAATGAATGAGAAAAGAGCAAAATGGAAAATGATGATAAGTAAGGGAGTAGAATATGATAAAGAGAGAGAAAGAAAGAGAGATGAAAAGTACGAGTAAAAGTAGAAGTAAGAGGAAAAAAAAGAGGAGAAAAATAAAGGGCAAAAAAGAGGTGCCAGAAGAATTTAAAAAAAAGAAAAAAGTGATGAATAGCTTTGAAAAGAAGGAAACACGAAGAGGAGATAAAGATAGAACGTAAAAATGATAAGAAAGACATAGCAACAAAGATTAAGAGAAAAACAAAGAAGAAAGGGAAGAAAAGGCAAAAAAAAACAAGAACAGAGGGACAATTTAATAAACAAAACAAAAAAAAGAGAAAATATAATAAAGGAGAATGAAAGAAGGAGGAAGAAGAGGATGGGAAGTAGGAAAGAAGAGAGAGAGAGAGAGAGAGAGAGAGAGAGAGAGAGAGAGAGAGAGAGAGAGAGAGAGAGAGAGAGAGAGAGAGAGAGAGAGAGAGAGAGAGAGAGAGAGAGATTTCAATCAAGTCAAACAAAATCAGCTTTACATTGAAGATAAGATAGAAAGATAAGAAGAGCGGCTGGAGGAGGCAGTGGGAGGAAATAGAGAGCACTGAAGAGAAAGGAGAATAAAGAAGAAACAAGTGAAGGAAGGGAAGAATTGGGTGAAAATAAAAAAGGAAAACAAGAAAAATTAATATTGTGATCATGAAAAGAAAACGAAAATATAAAAAAAGTTTAAGTAAGTGAAATATAACGTTGGTGACCGGAAGACATTGCTGGTGGTGGTGTTGGAGGAGGAGGAGGAGGAGGAGGAGGAGGAGGAGGAGGAAGAGGAGGAGGAGGCGTTGAAGCTAGAAAACGTGTTGACATGCATTCCTCCTTACATTTTTTCCTTTAGACCACCCTTCCCTCCAGCTTTCCTTCCCATCCCTCTGTCCATCTCTGCTATCCTTCCTTCCCCCTTTAAATCCCTATCACAGGCTCCCCTTGTTAGTGTCTCTCTTGAATCTTGTTTCCCTGTTCTCGTCTCCCACTTATCTCATCAATTCCCTCACTCCTGTTTATTACATACAACGCCTTAAAACATTTGATGATCACTTAATAAGACGTTTGTGTTGATCTTCATGGGGTTATTATTATTATTATTACGCACCTCTGAAATTTCACTGCAAATCTAATAGGAACAACATATTTCTCTGTCAACATAAACGAAATGCATCTTCGTCACAAACACAAACTTTTGAGAATGCAGTTGGTGTCTCGGAAAGGAGCGACAGGAGATGTGATAGTGGTGGGTGCAGGTCCTGAGAAGAGAATAACAGCACGCCACGGAACGGAAAAACCAGACAAAAGAAGGTGGTGGCGAAAGATGGAAAAATTGTGTAGACGGAAAGAACCATTGAATAAGGGCAAAGAAGGAGTGACTGAAGGCATATATAGTTGTATGTTAAAGATGGGAAGGAGGAAAAGTTAAAATGTTCAGCCATAAAAAAATTAGGATAAGATACCTAAGTGTAGGATATCAATATGGAAGAGTAGAAGGAGGAAGAATATATAGGATTGTAAAGGAACATAAACAGTAACAAATATTCAGGTGGTTATTAAACTGTTTACTTACTCTAATCTAACTTACTAGGATAAGGGCAAGGATAGTACAGTAGAAGGCTCCTCCCCATCAACCCATCCCTCCCTCAGTATCACAGCCTGTGTGTGTGTGTGTGTGTGTGTGTGTGTGTGTGTGTGTGTGTGTGTGTGTGTGTGTGTGTGTGTGTGTGTGTGTGTGTGTGTGTGTGTGTGTGTGTGTGTGTGTGTGTGTGTGTGTGTGTGTGTAATGTTGAAGGTCTGCCAAATGGACGGAATTAATGACTTGGAAATCATTGAATAAAACAAGAGCCTTGCAGTTTGATATTTATATTTAATTATCACTATGATGATGGTAATGATGATAGTGATGTCATGATGATAATGATAATGATGATGATGATGATGATGATGATGATGATGATGATGATGATGATGATGATGATGATGATGATGATGATGATGAAGAATGATGATGTGATGATGAAAACAATATTACTGTCAAAATTTACATGAATATTTTTCCATATCATCCATACTTCTCTTATTCCATCAATCTTTTTTCTTCTCACATCTCTACTTTTTCCCTTCCCATTCCTTTACCCTTCCCTTCCTCTACCTTCCCCTTCCTTTCTATACCATGATCCGCTGCAGCTTCACGCA
>JAPQNM010000013.1:25535898-25550898 GCA_029783475.1 Metacarcinus magister | reverse complement strand
CTCGCTCTCTCTCTCTCTCTCTCTCTCTCTCTCTCTCTCTCTCTCTCTCTCTCTCTCTCTCTCTCTCTCTCTCTCTCTCTCTCTCTCTCTCTCTTTAGTTCAGGAAAATTGTCATCATTGCCATCGTACAGTTTTCCAATTTTTTTTTCCACCCACTCTTCAGTCCAGTAATATTTGCCTAATTTTTATTCACATTAGGAAAAGGGCGCAGGCAACGTGTGTCTGTCATTACGCTAATTATACGAGATGATTCACACATAGGACTTGAGTTATGAAGAAAAAAAAACCCATCATATATCTTGCACAATTTCCTTTTACCCCATAGTCATCACAAGGTATTTTGCACCTATCCTGGTTTTCTTCCCTTACGAAAATGATACACTTCCATTAATATGCAAATATCGCCGACTGTGTGTTTATCGCGTTCTCCCTAACAAGACTTTCTTTTTCTTTTTCTTTTCTATACATCGGTTATGGCAAGGAACATCAGTATACTTCTAATGAATATGTAGTATATGAAGAAGTTGATTAGCATAATGGTCAGACACATCACTACATATATATAAACACTACTGAATATTACAGCTTCGCCTGCATCAACTTAGCATCGTGAAATAATTCTTAAAAAAAGTGAGGAGGAGGAGGAGGAGGAGGAGGAGGAGGAGGAGGAGGAGGAAGAGGACGACAAAGGTTGTGAAAAAAAAGATAGAGGCGGAAAATTGAATCATGGATTAGGTATGAAGGTGCTGTCAGCAGAAAATTGGGAAAAATCGATGCAGGCTCACAAAAATAGACGAAATAAATAAATAAATAAATAAAATAAAATAGATTAAATAAAGGATAGATTGGTCGGGAGATTGGAGTGTCCGCCCATTGTTTCCGGAAAAAAAGCAACCTGACCTTAGAATGAGAGACTAGGGTGCAAGGTCGAGGGTAAATGTAGGTACCCTTTCACAAAGCTCTACTTTGCCCGCCACTAGCAAACGTTACAACCTAATCCTTGTGTGTAGGTTGTAGCGATTCAGCTTTGAGTTTTCAAACCACTCACAAGTCAGTCAGTCAGTCAGTCAGTCAGTCAGTCAGTCAGTCAGTCAGTCAGTCAGTCAGTCAGTCAGTCAGTCAGTCAGTCAGTCAGTCAGTCAGTCAGTCAGTCAGTCAGTCAGTCTCTCTCTCTTTCTCTCTCTCTTTCTCTCTCTCTCTCTCTCTCTCTCTCTCTCTCTCTCTCTCTCTCTCTCTCTCTCTCTCTCTCTCTCTCTCTCTCTCTCTCTCTCTCTCTCTCTCTCTCTCTCTCTCTCTCTCTCTCTCTCTCTCTCTCTCTCTCTCTCTCTCTCTCTCTCTCTCTCTCTCTCTCTCTCTCTCTCTCTCTCTCTCTCTCTCTCTCTCTCTCTCTCTCTCTCTCTCTCTCTCTCTCTCTCTCTCTCTCTCTCTCTCTCTCTCTCTCTCTCTCTCTCTCTCTCTCCCTCCCCTCCCTTCTCATGATATAGTAAAGGGGGCGAGGGGAGCAGTCCCCCCCCCATGTGAAAGGTATAAAGATGTGGCATGTGGCTGAATGGTAAATGTTGTCGCCACAATATTTTAAAGTTATTTAGTATTGGCATCTTTAAGTATAAGTGACAGGGGATAGGTCAGTTCTAGAGGTCAAATATCCTATGAACACCCTTGCTGCCTCCCACCCCCCTCCGGTATAGATACCAATTCTCATTTAGAGGGAAAGTTCAGAAACATTTGCGTTTCCACTGCTCTGTTCAGATTTTGGCCAACACATAAGGGATAATAGCTGTCCCAACCTACGAAGTTCAGGATTATGATTGACCGACTCTGACAGGCCACGACTAATAACAAAACACACAGCAAGTTAAGCTTTGACAGCACCCGCTGACAGATATTGACAGGGGCGTCGGAACATGTGTATACAGAGAATGAGTTACGTTGCTGCCTACTAACTTTACAGTCCTGACACTGCCAAGGGTACGATAACTGAGAACACGAAATCTGCATAGGGAAGAAACAGCTATGACCAAATATTATGGAAGAAAGTCCTGCCCTGGTGAAGCCTTGTAACCACACACCTTGTCCACCACCTACACCACATATCTACCACACTCCACACCACATCACCTTTACAACACCACCACCACCACCACCTATTCACCATTCAACAATTATGATTGGATCCTCGTATGATAACCTTGAATGGTTTATTACTACCAAGGAATCATTAAAGGAATATGCAAATTATCGGCAACATAAGTGTATCGGGGAGGTGTCGGGAAATAATCGGTATTATTTTACTTCTTCACAATAATGGGTTGAGATTTTTTTTTTCTCCATTACTAGATAGATTCTAAAAATGTTTTACTCACTACATTTCCGTTGCAAATCCCTAATTTCGGAGATACTCTCAGCATCGTTTTATATAATACTTACATTTAATAACATTTAAAAAAAAATTTATTTAATGATAAGTTCTTTCTTAAATCTATCATATTAGTTTTTTTTTTTTACAAAGAACAAATATCATATCCATCTATAAATTTACTTTATTTTTCCGTATGGAAATAAATAAATACTTTTTACATATTACTTTTTTATTAAAAAAATTAATATATATAAAAACTTCATATATGATCAGCAAGATCAGTCTACTTATTATCATTTATTTTTAATGATTCAATAACATATTAAGGCAGTAACACAAAACAAACTTTTCCTCTTGTAACTAATGATATTTTTTTTTACATTTTAAAATATATTCCAAATTTTTTTCAATTACATCCTTAGTTTTCAATTTCCAGGATGCAAGCGGCGGGAGCAGGACGAGTGTGACCTGCTGCTGCCCCACCCCCCCACACTACCACCACCCCCACCACCTCCTCTTTCTCCACCACTACCTCCTCCAGCTCTTCCCGTGCCTCCTCCACCTCCTCCTCGTAGCCTGAGCCTGACACTCGGCTGGCCAGGACCACGAGGAGCAGCCCCTGGAGGCTCCACCACCAGTAGTCCAGGGTGTCAAGCCCGGCCACCAGGTAGGACAGCCCCAGGGCGTGCACCACGGGCTTCACCTGGGCGCCGTACAACACCAGCACGGCGTGCCGCGCCAGGTCGTCGCTCCAGGTGAGGTGCACGCCAAGCCAAACCCGACGAAGGAAGTCGGCTCTTTCCGGCACCAGCCACGAGAGGGCGAGGAGAGGCAGCACGGAACACAGCACCAGGCCCCCGGCAAGCAGCTGCTCACCAAAGTCATCCTGGTCGCCCTGTCCCGCCGCGTACGCCAAGGCCATGGTCACCACGTGGCCCACCAGCAAGGCCATCAGGCCCAACGCACACAAACAGCGCATCATCGTCTTGGACATGATTTTCATTGTTCAAGTTTGAACGTTGCATATTTCACACCTTGCAAAACCGAGGTGGTCAAAATATTGATGTAGTTTTTAACTCCAACCTGTGCCGGTAGCGAATAAAGATTGTGAGGTTGGATTTGTTGGATTTGGTGATGCAGGCCAAGTGCGGGGAGCCAATACATCAAACTGTGCTCGTCCTCTCTACCCTCACGGATGTGATCGTTTACTACCTTACACATCTGTCTTGTCAATTAATTATCTGCCGATCTTTGAGAGAATATTAGTCCATTTTCACACTTGTCTAATGATTATTTACCTACAACTGCACCACACCAAAAGGAAGGAACAAAAGCCTTTCTTGCACTCAACGCATCTATCGTATTGAGCCTAAAACCATCATAGTTCATTGTGCTTTCAGTCGATGCTCCCATCACACACCAGCCTATACTCGCCTTAACAAGCCTCAGTAAGGCGGGGCACGGCGGTGAGTGAGAGAAAAGGACATTATAGCATAGAAAGGACACGGTGGGTGTCCTACAACAAGGACACAAGCATGGGAAGGACATCACGGGTATCCTACAACACTATTTTGTAACTTGGGGCTGGGGGGGAAGAAGTTACTTATCCCACTAAGGACAGAAGGATAAGGATACCGAAGGACACAGAGGGCAAGATATAACGACACCGTAGGATGCATAGGACACAGTGAAGGACGGTGACTAAATACTATAAAGTAATAATGAATTACATGAAGAAATGTTACGAATTATGATGAAAAATGAGGAAATGTTACTAATGATGAAAAATTATTAAATGTTAGGAATAAAGATGAGAATTAATTAAATGTTACGATTAATTATGGAAATATGATGAACTGTTACGAATGAAGATAAAATTTAAATAAATGTGAACAATAATTATGAAAAAATATGATGAAATGTTATATATAATGATGAAATAAGCCATTCATATAACCAAACTAATGATCCAAGATTAAAATAAACGTTGTTTGAGGTCCAAATTTTTGCTTCGACACATTCTCGTCTTTATATTGTGAATAGTGAAAAAATAAAAGAAACTGTTTATGAAATAACTATAATAGCTATACATAAATAACTAATAAAAAAAAATTACTTCCACCTATAATTCCACCTCGTACCTTATCTTATCATCCATCTGGTAATAAATCTACGTCTTCCACCTCATAAAACTAATAAAAAAAACAATTGAGTAACTTATTCCACATACTGTCCTCCTTCAAGACGCAGCTACTGACGAACAAGAAGGAAATACACAAGATATGAAGGAGGAAACACGGCAACACATCCCTCTCTCACTACTAAGCGGTAACTACTTCCCTATCTGACACTGACAAGCCTTCTCACACCTTGCACAGTAAAATGAAACTTAATATTTATATAAAAACATGACTTTCCTAGGAACCTCATTTTATCGAAAGCTATTATAGAGATATTGGAAATATCATTGCAGGATCTGATAGACCTAATTAAACTGTACAACTGATATTATGAATATTTGTTCTATGACTAATAATTACACAGTAAAATGAAACTTAATATTTATAAAAAAACATGACTTTCCTCCTCATTTTCTCGAAAGCTATTAGATATATTGGAAATATCATTGCAGCATCTGATAAAACTAATTAAACTGTACAACTGATATTATGAATATTTGTTCTATGACTAATAATTACCCAGTAAAATGAAACTTAATATTTATTTAAAAACATGACTTTACTCATCATTTTCTCGAAAGCTATTAGAGATATTGGAAATATCATTGCACCATCTGATAGACCAAATTAAACTCTACAACTGATATTATGAATATTTGTTCTATGACTAATAATTACGCAGTAAAATGAAACTTAATATTTATATAAAAACATGACTTTCTTTCTCATTTTCCCGAAAGCTATTAGAGATATTGGAAATATCATTGCAGCATCTGATAAAACTAATTAAACTGTACAACTGATATTATGAATATTTGTTCTAGGACTAATAATTATGCAGTAAAATGAAACTTAATATTTATTTAAAAATATGAATTTCCTCCTCATTTTCTCGAAAGCTATTAGAGATATTGGAAATATCATTGCAGCATCTGATAGACCTAATTAAATTGTACAACTGATATTACGAATATTTGTTCTATGACTAATAATTACACAGTAAAATGAAACTTAATATTTATATAAAAACATGACTTTCCTCCTCATTTTCCCGAAAGCTATTAGAGATATTGGAAATATCATTGCAGCATCTGATAGACCTAACTAAACTGTACAACTGATATTATGAATATTTGTTCTATGATTAATAATTACGCAGTAAAATGAAACTTAATATTAATATAAAAACATGACTTTCCTCCTCATTTTCTCGAAAGCTATTAGAGATATTGGAAATATCAATGCAGCATCTGATAGACCTAATTAAACTGTAACACTGATATTATGAATATTTGTTCTATGACTAATAATTACGCAGTAAAATGAAACTTAATATTTATATAAAAATATGAATTACTTCCTCATTTTCCCTAAAGCTATTAGAGATATTGGAAATATCATTGCAGCATCTGATAGACCTAATTAAATTCTACAACTGTAATTATGAATATTTGTTCTATGGCTAATAATTACGCAGTAAAATAAAACCGTATATTTATATAAAAACATGACTTTCCTCCTAATTTTCTCGAAAGCTATTAGAGATATTGGAAATATCATTGCAGCATCTGATAGACCTAATTAAACTGTACAACTGATATTATGAATATTTGTTCTATGACTAATAATTACACAGTAAAATGAAACTTAATATTTATATAAAAACATGACTTTCCTCCTCATTTTCCCGAAAGCTATTAGAGATATTGGAAATATCATTGCAGCATCTGATAGACCTAATCAAACTGCACAACTGATATTATGAATATTTGTTCTATGACTAATAATTACGCAGTAAAATGAAACTTAATATATATATAAAAACATGAATTTCCTCCTCATTTTCTCGAAAGCTTTTAGAGATATTGGAAATATCAATGCAGCATCTGATAGACCTAATTAAACTGTACAACTGATATTATGAATATTTGTTCTATGACTAATAACTACGCAGTAAAATGAAACTTAATATTTATATAAAAACATGAATTACTTCCTGTTTTTCCCGAAAGCTATTAGAGATATTGGAAATATCATTGCAGCATCTGATAAACCTAATTAAACTGTACAACTGATATTATGAATATTTGTTCTATGACTAATAATTACGCAGTAAAATGAAACTTAATATTCATATAAAAACATGAATTACTTCCTCATTTTCCCGAAAGCTATTAGAGATATTGGAAATATCATTGCAGCATCTGATAGACCTAATTAAACTATACAACTGTAATTATGAATATTTGTTCTATGGCTAATAATTACGCAGTAAAATAAAACTTAATATTTATATAAATACATGACTTTCCTCCACATTTTCTCGAAAGCTATTAGAGATATTGGAAATTTCATTCCAGCATCTGATAGACCTAATTAAACTGTACAACTGTATTTATGAATATTTGTTCTATGACTAATAATTGCACAGTAAAATGAAACTTAATATTTATATAAAAACATGACTTTCCTAGGAACCTCATTTTATCGAAAGCTATTATAGAGATATTGGAAATATCATTGCAGGAAAGCTATTAGATATATTGGAAATATCATTGCAGCATCTGATAGAACTAATTAAACTGTACAACTGATATTATGAATATTTGTTCTATGACTAATAATTACGCAGTAAAATGAAACTTAATATTTATTTAAAAACATGACTTTACTCATCATTTTCTCGAAAGCTATTAGAGATATTGGAAATATCATTGCACCATCTGATAGACCAAATTAAACTCTACAACTGATATTATGAATATTTGTTCTATGACTAATAATTACGCAGTAAAATGAAACTTAATATTTATATAAAAACATTACTTTCTTTCTCATTTTCCCGAAAGCTATTAGAGATATTGGAAATATCATTGCAGCATCTGATAAAACTAATTAAACTGTACAACTGATATTATGAATATTTGTTCTATGACTAATAATTATGCAGTAAAATGAATCTTAATATTTATTTAAAAATATGAATTTCCTCCTCATTTTCTCGAAAGCTATTAGAGATATTGGAAATATCATTGCAGCATCTGATAGACCTAATTAAATTGTACAACTGATATTATGAATATTTGTTCTATGACTAATAATTACACAGTAAAATGAAACTTAATATTTATATAAAAACATGACTTTCCTCCTCATTTTCCCGAAAGCTACTAGAGATATTGGAAATATCATTGCAGCATCTGATAGACCTAACTAAACTGTACAACTGATATTATGAATATTTGGTCTATGATTAATAATTACGCAGTAAAATGAAACTTAATATTAATATAAAAACATGACTTTCCTCCTCATTTTCTCGAAAGCTATTAGAGATATTGGAAATATCATGCAGCATCTGATAGACCTAATTAAACTGTAAAACTGATATTATGAATATTTGTTCTATGACTAATAATTACACAGTAAAATGAAACTTAATATTTATATAAAAACATGACTTTCCTCCTCATTTTCCCGAAAGCTATTAGAGATATTGGAAATATCATTGCAGCATCTGATAGACCTAATTAAACTGTACAACTCATATTATGAATATTTGTTCTATGACTAATAATTATGCAGTAAAATGAAACTTAATATTTATATAAAAACATGAATTACTTCCTCATTTTCCCGAAAGCTATTAGAGATATTGGAAAACAGCACATGAAATTAAACTCTACAACTGTAATTATGAATATTTGTTCTATGGCTAATTATTACGCAGTAAAATAAAACCGTATATTTATATAAAAACATGACTTTCCTCCACATTTTCTCGAAAGCTATTAGAGATATTGGAAATTTCATTCCAGCATCTGATAGACCTAATTAAACTGTACAACTGTAATTATGAATATTTGTTCTATGACTAATAATTGCACAGTAAAATGAAACTTAATATTTATATAAAAACATGACTTTCCTAGGAACCTCATTTTATCGACATCTATTAGAGATATTGGAAATATCATTGCAGGATCTAATATACCTAATTAAACTGTACAACTGATATTATGAATATTTGTTTTATGACTAATAATTACACAGTAAAATAAAACTTAATATTTATACAAAAACATGACTTTCCTCCTCATTTTCTCGAAAGCTATTAGAGATATTGGAAATATCATTGCAGCATCTGATAGAACTAATTAAACTGTACAACTGATATGAAGAATATTTGTTCTATGACTAATAATAACGCAGTAAAATGAAACTTAATATTTATTTAAAAACGTGACTTTCCTCATCATTTTCTCGAAAGCTATTAGAGATATTGGAAATATCATTGCAGCATCTGATAGACCTTATTAAACTGTAAAACTGATATTATGAATATTTGTTCTATGACTAATAATTACACAGTAAAATGAAACTTAATATTTATATAAAAACATGACTTTCCTCCTCATTTTCCCGAAAGCTATTAGAGATATTGGAAATATCATTGCAGCATCTGGTAGACCTAATCAAACTGTACAACTGATAATATGAATATTTGTTCTATGACTAATAATTACGCAGTAAAATGAAACTTAATATTTATGTAAAAACATTAATTACTTCCTCATTTTCCCGAAAGCTATTAGAGATATTGGAAATATCATTGCAGCATCTTATAGACCTAATTAAACTCTACAACTGTAATAATGAATATTTGTTCTATGGTTAATAATTACGCAGTAAAATAAAACCGTATATATATATATAAAAACATGACTTTCGTCCTCATTTTCTCGAAAGCTACTAGAGATATTGGAAATTTCATTCCAGCATCTGATAGACCTAATTAAACTGTACAACTGTAATTATGAATATTTGTTCTATGACTAATAATTACGCAGTAAAATGAAACTTAATATTTATATAAAAACATGAATTACTTCCTCATTTTCCCGAAAGCTATTAGAGATATTGGAAATATCATTGCAGCATCTGATAGACCTAATTAAACTCTACAATTGTAATTATGAATATTTGTTCTATGGCTAATAATTACGCAGTAAAATAAAACCGTATATTTATATAAAAACATGACTTTCCTCCACATTTTCTCGAAAGCTATTAGAGATATTGGAAATTTCATTCAAACATCTGATAGACCTAATTAAACTGTACAACTGTAATTATGAATATTTGTTCTATGACTAATAATTGCACAGTAAAATGAAACTTAATATTTATATAAAAACATGACTTTCCTAGGAACCTCATTTTATCGAAATCTATTAGAGATATTGGAAATATCATTGCAGGATCTAATAGACCTAATTAAACTGTACAACTGATATTATGAATATTTGTTCTATGACTAATAATTACACAGTAAAATAAAACTTAATATTTATACAAAAACATGACTTTCCTCCTCATTTTCTCGAAAGCTATTAGAGATATTGGAAATATCATTGCAGCATCTGATAGAACTAATTAAACTGTACAACTGATATGAAGAATATTTGTTCTATGACTAATAATAACGCAGTAAAATGAAACTTAATATTTATTTAAAAACGTGACTTTCCTCATCATTTTCTCGAAAGCTATTAGAGATATTGGAAATATCATTGCAGCATCTGATTGACCTTATTAAACTGTAAAACTGATATTATGAATATTTGTTCTATGACTAATAATTACACAGTAAAATGAAACTTAATATTTATATAAAAACATGACTTTCCTCCTCATTTTCCCGAAAGCTATTAGAGATATTGGAAATATCATTGCAGCATCTGATAGACCTAATCAAACTGTACAACTGATAATATGAATATTTGTTCTATGACTAATAATTACGCAGTAAAATGAAACTTAATATTTATTTAAAAACATGACTTTCCTCATCATTTTCTCGAAAGCTATTAGAAATATTGGAAATATCATTGCAGCATCTGATAGACCAAATTAAACTGTAGAACTGATATTATGAATATTTGTTGTATGACTAATAATTACGCAGTAAAATGAAACTTAATATTTATATAAAACATTACTTTCTTTCTCATTTTCCCGAAAGCTATTAGAGATATTGTAAATATCATTGCAGCATCTGACAGACCTAATTAAACTCTACAACTGTAATTATGAATATTTGTTCTACGGCTAATAATTACGCAGTAAAATAAAACCGTATATTTATATAAATACATGACTTTCCTCCTCATTTTCCCGAAAGCTATTAGAGATATTGGAAATATCATTGCAGCATCTGATAGACCTAATTAAACTGTAAAACTGATATTATGAATATTTGTTCTATGACTAATAATTACACAGTAAAATGAAACTTAATATTTATATAAAAACATGACTTTCCTCCTCATTTTCCCGAAAGCTATTAGAGATATTGGAAATATCATTGCAGCATCTGATAGACCTAATTAAACTGTACAACTGATATTATGAATATTTTTTCTATGACTAATAATTACGCAGTAAAATTAAACTTAATATTTATATAAAAACATGACTTTCCTCCTCATTTTCCCGAAAGCTATTAGAGATATTGTAAATATCATTGCAGCATCTGATAGGCCTAACTAAACTGTACAACTGATATTATGAATATTTGTTCTATGACTAATAATTACGCAGTAAAATGTAACTTAATATTTATATAATAACATGAATTACTTCATTTTCCCGAAAGCTATTAGAGATATTGGAAATATCATTGCAGCATCTGATAGACCTAATTAAACTCTACGACTGTAATTATGAATATTTGTTCTATGGCTAATAATTACGCAGTAAAATAAAACCGTATATTTATATAAAAACATGACTTTCCTCCTCATTTTCTCGAAAGCTATTAGAGATATTGGAAATTTCCTTCCAGCATCTGATAGACCTAATTAAACTGTACAACTGTAATTATGAATATTTGTTCTATGACTAATAATTGCACAGTAAAATGAAACTTAATATTTATATAAAAACGTGACTTTCCTAGGAACCTCATTTTATCGAAAGCTATTAGAGATATTGGAAATATCATTGCAGGATCTGATAGACCTAATTAAACCTTACAACTGATATTATGAATATTTGTTCTATGACTAATAATTACACAGTAAAATGAAACTTAATATTTATACAAAAACATGACTTTCCTCCTCATTTTCTCGAAAGCTATTAGAGATATTGGAAATATCATTACAGCATCTGATAGAACTAATTAAACTGTACAACTGATATTATGAATATTTGTTCTATGACTAATAATTACGCAGTAAAATGAAACTTAATATTTATTTAAAAACATGACTTTCCTCATCATTTTCTCGAAAGCTATTAGAGATATTGGAAATATAATTGCAGCATCTGATACACCTAATTTAACTGTACAACTGTAATTATAAATATTTGTTTTATGACTACTAATTAGCCAGTAAAATAAAACCGTATATTTATATAAAAACATGACTTTCCTCCTCATTTTCTCGAAAGCTATTAGAGATATTGGAAACATCATTGCAGAATCTGATAGACCAAATTAAACTGTACAACTGATATTATGAATATTTGTTCTATGACTAATAATTACGCAGTAAAATGAAACTTAATATTTATATAAAAACATGACTTTCCTCTTCATTTTCCCGAAATGGATGGATGGAATTAATGACACTTGGAAATCAATGAATAAAACAAGAGCCTTGCAGTTTGATATTTATATTTAATTATCACAATGATAATGGTAATGATGATAGTGATGTCATGATGATAATGATAATGATGATGATGATAATGATAATGATGATGGTGATGATGATGATGATGATGCGATGATGAAAACAATATTACTGGCAAAATTCATATGAATATTTTTCCATATCATCCATACTTCTCTTCTTCCATCAATCTTTTTTCTTCTCACATCTCTACTTTTTCCCTTCCCATTCCTTTACCCTTCCCTTCGTCTACCTTCCCCTTCCTTTCTATACCATGATCCGCTGCAGCTTCACGTAATTCGATCAAACATAACCCATCGATATTAAGGAAGGGAGAGGGAAGGGAGAGGATACAGAGAATGAGTTACCTTGCTGCTTACTAACTTTACAGTCCTGACACTGCCAAGGGTACGATAACTGAGAACACGAAATCTGCATAGGGAAGAAACAGCTATGACCAAATATTATGGAAGAAAGTCCTGCCCTGGTGAAGCCTTGTAACCACACACCTTGTCCACCACCTACACCACATATCTACCACACTCCACACCACATCACCTTTACAACACCACCACCACCACCACCTATTCACCATTCAACAATTATGATTGGATCCTCGTATGATAACCTTGAATGGTTTATTACTACCAAGGAATCATTAAAGGAATATGCAAATTATCGGCAACATAAGTGTATCGGGGAGGTGTCGGGAAATAATCGGTATTATTTTACTTCTTCACAATAATGGGTTGAAATTTTTTTTTTTCTCCATTACTAGATAGATTCTAAGAATGTTTTACTCACTACATTTCCGTTGCAAATCCCTAATTTCGGAGATACTCTCAGCATCGTTTTATATAATACTTACATTTAATAACATTTTAAAAAAATTTTATTTAATGATAAGTTTTTTCTTAAATCTATCATATTAGTTTTTTTTTTTACAAAGAACAAATATCATATCCATCTATAAATTTACTTTATTTTTCCATACGGAAATAAATAAATACTTTTTATATATTACTTTTTTATTCAAAAAATTAATATATATAAAAACTTCATATATGATCAGCAAGATCAGTCTACTTATTATCATTTATTTTTAATGATTCAATAACATATTAAGGCAGTAACACAAAACAAACTTTTCCTCTTGTAACTACTGATATTTTTTTTTACATTTTAAAATATATTCCAATTTTTTTCAATTACATCCTTAGTTTTCAATTTCCAGGATGCAAGCGGCGGGAGCAGGACGAGTGTGACCTGCTGCTGCCCTGCCCCCCCACACTACCACCACCCCCACCTCCTCCTCCTCCTCCTCCTCCTCCTCCTCCACCACCACTTCTTCCAGCTCTTCCCGTGCCTCCTCCACCTCCTCCTCGTAGCCTGAGCCTGACACTCGGCTGGCCAGGACCACGAGGAGCAGCCCCTGGAGGCTCCACCACCAGTAGTCCAGGGTGTCAAGCCCGGCCACCAGGTAGGACAGCCCCAGGGCGTGCACCACGGGCTTCACCTGGGCGCCGTACAACACCAGCACGGCGTGCCGCGCCAGGTCGTCGCTCCAGGTGAGGTGCACGCCAAGCCAAACCCGACGAAGGAAGTCAGCTCTTTCCGGCACCAGCCACGAGAGGGCGAGGAGAGGCAGCACGGAACACAGCGCCAGGCCCCCGGCAAGCAGCTGCTCACCAAAGTCATCCTGGTCGCCCTGTCCCGCCGCGTACGCCAAGGCCATGGTCACCACGTGGCCCACCAGCAGGGCCATCAGGCCCAACGCACACAAACAGCGCATCATCATCTTGGACATGATTTTCATTGTTCAAGTTTGAACGTTGCATATTTCACACCTTGCAAAACCGAGGTGGTCAAAATATTGAGGTAGTTTTTAACTCCAACCTGTGCCGGTAGCGAATAAAGACTGTGAGGTTGGATTCGTTAGGACTCAACTCCAGCCTGGTGATGCAGGCCAAGTGCGGGGAGCCAATACATCAAAATGTGCTCGTCCTCTCTACCCAATCACTTCCTTCAACAAATACATCTCACTCGCTCGCTAGTAGTCACACTGACGAGATGTGTAACCCGCTGGGTTGTTTTTCTGCTGGTGTAGACCTGAGCAATAAAGGCTTCACGCCTTCCACGTCCTACGCAGGGGCACCGAGACCCTCTGCCCCCTCCCCTAGCCTCTCTCATGGACTTCACCTTGGCAACCACCAAGCGTCAGCGGCATTCCTCCTCCTCAAGCAGCTGCTCCAACTTTGCTGAATCTGGCTACGATCTGCTTCGACCCGTTCAACCGAACCTCACCCTGCCACCCCACCAGTCTGCTCGCCTCCATGCACCACCCACCACCACCTCTGCCCCTTCAGCCAAAGCTCCCACTAATGCCGCCTCCACCTCCGTCGCTGGCGCTACCTTGTCGTTTAGGCTGCCTTTGTTTCCACCTCTGACGAAGTCGATCCCGTGCTGTCAAGTCGGAAAACGATCTTGCCCCAACTCCCCGCCCCTCATCCTGCCCCGCGTCCCTCTGTCACGGTGGCACGCCATACACCCAGCGAGGCAGCCTTCCCAGCATTCCGAATGGTGTAGCAGGAAACTTTTGCTACCACCTATGATGCCGTAACAGCCCTGGAAGAAGAGTTTCCAAATCTTGCAATGAGGAACCTAATCGGCAAGGACGGGACCACTTACAACCAGCTCAGCGCCATCTCCTCCGAACCGGACGCCACCTACAAAATGTTACCCGCAGACGCACACCACCAAGGCCATTGTTATGAGTTAC
>JAPQNM010000013.1:25528398-25530898 GCA_029783475.1 Metacarcinus magister | reverse complement strand
GAAGAAATGTTACGAATTATGATAAAAAATTATTAAATGTTACGAATAAAGATGAGAATTAATTAAATGTTACGATTAATTATGGAAATATGATGAACTGTTACGAATGAAGATAAAATTTAAATAAATGTGAACAATAATTATGAAAAAATATGATGAAATGATATAAATAATGATGAAATAAGCCATTCATATAACCAAACTAATGATCCAAGATTAAAATAAACGTTGTTTGTGGTCCAAATTTTTGCTTCGACACATTATCGTCTTTATATTGTGAATAATGAAAAAATAAAAGAAACTGTTTATGAAATAACTATAATAGCTATACATAAATAACCAATAAAAATAAAAATTACTTCCACCTATAATTCCACCTCGTACCTTACCTTATCATCCATCTGGTAATAAATCTACATCTTCCACCTCATTAAACTAATAAAAAAACAATTGAGTAACTTATTCTACATACTGTCCTCCTTCAAGACGCAGCTACTGACGAACAAGAAGGAAATACACAAGATATGGAGGAGGAAACACGGCAACACATCCCTCTCTCACTTTTTTTATAAGCGGTAACTACTTCCCTATCTGACACTGACAAGCCTTCTCACACCTTCCTCCGCCACTCAACTTTCGCACGAAAGTATAATTGTCGAACACAGATTTCAATACTTCCATTCCTCCATTTCTATTTTATTTTCTATTGATTGAATGCTATTTATTTATGGGAAAAATACTTATATATGAGGATATGATTATAGAAAAAGGCTCAGTATAGAATTTAAATAGTATAGCTTAGTGTAGGTTATCGTATTTCAATGCATTATAATTTGACTACATTGTTTTGCTGTGAATTAATAAATATCATACTTATCTTGTTGATTTTTATATTTTTTGTAGCCTGTATATCTTTTTTTAACTTGTTACTTCAAAATTTGATTGCTACATAAAATAAACTAATATTTATGCTTTGTCTGTGGTAGCCTAGAAAGGTTTAACGTGGTATTGTTGTGGTAATACTGGCGACAAAAATATTTATCTAACACTTATATATATATATATATATATATATATATATATATATATATATATATATATATATATATATATATAAAGTAGTAGTGCTACGTCCCCCCAGCTCCTCCAGTCCCCGCTGCACAACCCTCCCCACCACAGAGCACACTCCAACCCACTGTTGCTGACCTCTGCACCTTCGGGAAGGAGTTGGCCTTTGCCATCGCCGTGTCACTAGCACAGGAGCTGGGCGTCACCCTCAATATGACTGCTCTCGAGGCGTGTCCCGCCCCCCTCCCGGCCCCCGCCGTTCCGCCCTCGCGGTCCGCCCCGCGCGCGTGCCTCTCCCTCTCCCCTCGGCCCCCCCTCCGTGCTCTCCCTCGTTTGCGGCCCCGCCGCGCGGCGCCCCGCTCTTCTCTGTCCCCCCCCCCCGCCTCCCCCGGCGTGCCTCCGCCGCGGTCCTTCGCGCCGGTCTCCCCCTCTGCCCGTGGCCCTGCTGCGGGACTCGCCGCCGGTCTGCCCTTCTTCGCCCCCCCGGTCCCCCGGCCGTGCCGCTGTGCTCACTTTTTTTTTCGCTTTCTCCCCTTTTCCACCAAATCCATCTCTCCCCCCCCCGCTCTGGCCCCCGCTTGCCCGCACCCCGGCGCCGCCCCGGGCCCCCCCTGTGCGTTCCCCAGCGTGCCTTCGACGTGGCAGTCCTGTGTTCCTCCTTCCGTCCTTTCCCCCCCCCCGGCCCCCCCTTTGCCCCTCCCGTGTTTCGCGCGGCCCCTCCCCCCCCGTCCCGCCGGCTCCCCCCCTTCGCTCCCGGCCTTCCCCTCCCCCCCCCGCGTCCCCCCCCTTCCCCCCCTCTCCCTCCCTGTTCTGGCGTTCGGGTGCCGATGTCCTGTCCCCTCCTCCTCCCTCCCCCCTGCCCCTGCGCCCCCTCCTCGCCGCCGCCTCTCCCCACCTGATGTGGTGCCCCTGTTCGCCTCCCCCGCCGCAAACCTTCCCCCCCCCTAGCGTCGTGCCCCGTTGCTCCTTGCTCCCGCCCTAGTTTCCGGCTGTTCCCCCCTCCTCCTTCCCCCCTCTTCTTCCTGACCCTCCCCCCCTACCCCAGTACAGTTATCTCTCCCGCCTCCCTCTCGTCTCCTCTCCCCCCTCCCCCCCGCGGGCCCGCTGCGCCTTACCCTGTGGACCGGGCGCGTGTGCGGCGGCGCCTCTGCCCTGTCCCCCCCCTTCCTGCAGCTCGTGCTGCTGCGGACGGCAGCCGGCCGCCGTGCCGTGGGGGCGGTGGCCGTCCCTCTCTCCTTCCCTCGTGTTCCATGTCCCTGGCCCCCCAGCCTCCACTCACCCCCCTCCGCCTCCCGCTGCCCTGCGCCGCCCCCCCCTCCCGGCGGCCTCGCCGACCTGCCCTTGTGACCGTCTCCTGCCTGCTTCTCCGCCCCCTGGGTCCGTGCTTGGCGGCTTTTGTTCCCCGTGCTTTCTGCTTGGCTAACACAAATGT
>JAPQNM010000013.1:25501298-25523798 GCA_029783475.1 Metacarcinus magister | reverse complement strand
TCTGAATATATTTGCTATTACAGTCCATCTTTTCATCCTCATAATTTGTATACTGTAAATGTAAAGTTGCAATTCCTTTCTCTGCCACTATCACTATATCAAAAAAAAATTATAATATACATCTATAACACATGAGTGAATACAATTAATGTTTATATTGCACAGAAAAGAATTACCATTGTGTCCATTGAATATAAATTTCCTACCTGAGTTGATTGAGTATGGAGGAGGAGAGAAAATTATCCCAACAGTAGTTACGCTCATCTCGGTATTGACAGGCTTGCTCCCATCCCTCAAACACTTTCACCAGCATCAAGTGATCACTACGCATTCCCTTGCTTAATTTGCGTTTGATTTCATCCACTTGGCGTTCCTTTCCCTGCACAGAAAAGATAAGAACAAAGGAAGTTAAACATAGAAAAAGTTGTTACATCATAATACACCTTTATGACATTATCCTGGATGCTTTTAATGATGGTAGTACAAGAGGACAATGATGAACCTGGAAGTAGGAATATTGGCCTCATAAAAAGGTAAGCATTAACATTATGGTTTTATTGCATTGAAAGACTATAGTTTCTTATCATCATCATATGGGGTTGGATTGGAATATGCATAAAAGATACAAAAGAATTTGTTCTCTCTGTAAAGCAAGGAAGAATGCTTGTGTGGGACAGAGTTGAATAGAGAACAGTTGTAAATACAAGAATGAAGATGCAGCCTCAACAAGTGATATCACATCTGGTCTGATGAGCGGATTGGGTCAAATGTGGGGAAGGGGAAGGATCTAATCTGATGTGGCAGAAGTAAATCAGCAAACCAATTCTGGTGTTAGGACCTGACACGGACAATAAACCAACTAGACTGGCCCTCACACAGTATGGTACAGGGGATCAGTCCCTTATTCTAAAGAGGCTTAGGGGCAAAGACCTGAGGGAAGGCATGTGGATGTATGTATGTAGATGCCTAGTCTTTACCCTTTACCCTTTAAGGTGTATTTAAATAGAACAAATATTAATTATGATAAGATAAATGTGACAATTTATGCAATAGGATGGGAGGAACATGGTACTCACCAAAGGAACTATAAATGGATCCTTGAATGATAGGGAAGCAGCCACAGTGAGGACTGGTGCTATGCATGAGAATATGGCACCCATGAGCAGCATGCGACCAGTAAGGGGATCCAGAGGCAGACGAGCAAGATGGAAACCAAGTGGGGTCAGATTGTCTTCCCTGTCCAATGCATTGATGGCTTGCAGCATCTGGTAAAATTAAACACATATTAATGCAAAAGACTGAAATGCTTCAATAAAACATTATGAAGCTACATTCCTAGTTCCCTTGAATGATCATTAGGTGATATTCATTCTGACATCACACAAGTCATCCAAAGATATCATAAGATTATCTAACTCGACTATAGAATAAAGGGTAATTGTTTCCGGGCATTGCCAAAAATTCACCCAGATACTAACTTGATACCATACAAGGCTTGCTTTTTTCCCTCAATAATACCCATAAAAATGCCTCTGCCTTTTGTGAGATCAAGGAGGGTGGTCAGCTTTGGCAGTTAACAAGTCAATTGGAAATACGATGTTATGTCAATACTTTCCTGTTACAAGTATACTTTCAATTTTACAAAACATTCTTTTTAACTAATAATACCAATATGGTCTGCAAAATATTATGTATATAAATGTATTTATCTACTTGGCAATACGAAAAGTGGCTAAATAATATCAAACACTAGCTGGGACTGCAAAACATGCCTCTACCTCCAATTAATGAAAAGTAATTATGTTAACATTTTATTAACAAAATTGGAAGAATGATGATATAAACAATCGAGTGTGAAATAATAGCAACATTCTCTTTGCCTAAAGTCTAATTGTGGAACATTTTGGAGTTGCTGTGAAACACGAATTCACAAATCAAGATGCAATGAAACTTGGTGGACCAATGTATACCTGGATCACCAATAACTGGATTAAGAAGCTTGACCAATTCACGACCAATTTAACACTTCAGATTATGCCTATTTTTGGATTTTGATTTATTAGATAGTCCCAAAAATTTAGTTAGTTGAGGTGTTTGAGAATATAGGGTTCAGTTAAATGGCATTCTACTGTGTTGTTAACAAAATCTAAACATATCTTTAATCAAGAACCCTTTTAGTCCCAATACTCATCAATATGTATCTAATTACCTACATACAATATCTAATTGTGACCACTGAGTTAGGGCATTGGGTGGGTTGGGTGCATGACAACCCAAACTAAAAACAAACTAGTGATTAATGCTGACCTGGAGGGAAATATCCACTACAGAGGTATCAGGAGGCATCATGACCTTGGAGAGGAAAGGTCTCACAGAACCCAGCTTCAAAATTTTGATGTGCAAGATAATCTCCTCCAGTCGGGTGCGCTGAATCTCAGGTAATGGGTAATCATCCAGCAACCTCTCTCGGGCACGGGTGTACAGGTGGTAACACACACCCTCTTGTACTCTGGGGATGAGAATATTATACCATACCATATATGTCACCTTATGAGATGACAAATTCAAAAGGAATATAATATGTCATTTCAATTATATTTCAAAGGTAATAATAAAGGATAAAATTGCTGCTGATACAACCAATGTGAGCCAATGGAAAACAGAACTAACATTGGAGCCAAAGTAGGTATGAGAGGAATGGCAGGATTTTTTAATGCTTTGGTGGCAAGTAAAGTCAAACAGATCTCCTGGTAGCCAGTTTTGAATGATGCTTAATCGATAAATTATGGTGCTATGGTTAATATTTTATCAGAGTACCAAACAACCTCGGAAATTATCCTTGAACAGCTGTGTTGGGCTCGGTTCTTTCCCTTGTTAGGCCAGTCTTCCTCCCATGCCCCATTAAGATGTCAATTATAGTGAGGCAAGCTCAAAAACTAAACCTTTTTCCTTGAAAATTTTGGATAGTGATCATATGATCATAAAAGTTGAAATACATAGTAATTTTAATCCTGTACACCAAATTGTCATATTACTGCATTACCATAAAGTTGTAAGTAAGAGTCTTTGAGGCATGGCTAGCTTTAAAATACTGAAGATGATAAAATTGCAATACAAGTGAGGGTTGTGACCAGGTATCCTCCAAAACACATCATACTATATAAATTTGTCACCTAGAATTGTATATTATTTAAGAATGGGTTAAAAAATGAAAGCAAGGGGAGGGTTAAGAAGGAAAGCAGCAGGAAGAACAGAGTGAGGAAAATTCCTCTATATATCCATAGTGTCTGATGCCTCGTTCCTTCTGTGAATGCTCTCTCTCCAAGGAAGATCTAATTTACTGTGTAAAAGGAATACAACAGTGTAAGGGAACAGGTGGGAGGGATGATGTAAAATGGCATGAAGGAGTTAAGCATGATCAGGGTATGCCAAGTGTATTCCTGCCATGTCCATCCCTTGCATAGTGCACCTTCGAGGGTAGCATGGAATTATAGATGATGAGGAAAGAGATATGCATAAATAAATACAAAGAGACAGGTATATAGAGACAGAGAGAGATAAATAGAGATATAGTATATATTCACTGATCATTTGTTATTAATCTCCTCCGGTACTCACCTTCCTGCTCGCCCACGTCGCTGCCTGGCATTGGCAAGAGTAACCCATTCTGGTAGCAGCGTTACCACATTGGCTTCCTTGTCATAATTCTTCATCTTGATACGACCACCATCAATGACATACACGATATCATCAATGGTAATACTAGTTTCAGCAATATTAGTGGCAAGAACAATTTTCCTTACACCTGCAAGCAAAATTGCAAACAGCATGTTAAAACTTCAAATATATAAAAGCATTTCATCAGATCTGCATTGTCTTGAAAAAAAATTATATACACATATTGATTCTTTTAACATATATCGTCATATTTTTTCACACAGTTGACTTTAACAAAATATATACACTACCTTCTGGAGGCTTTTCAAACACCTCACGCTGACTGACAGTGGGCATCATAGAGTGTAGGGGGATGACTACGTAGTTCCCTGTGGTACAGAATTAGACATGATAACTTTGAGGTGGAATAGACAAAATCACATAATTATATAACCAGTTACTTTGTCCAGTGAAAGTATCATAACCATTAAGATAAAACCAGTGTGCATTACCATTGCATAAAACAGTACATAAAAATTGCCATTGGGAAAGGGACTGTAACAGGCTTACCTTTCTGTAAAGGATACGCCAGCCTGTGCACGCTTAACCCCATGGAGTCCTGACACTCCTTGGAGCAGCTATTGTCAGTCTGTTAACTGTATCCCCTAACCTAGACTCTACCCTACCCAATCCCATCCCTCAGTGAGAAGAGGAAGTTCTACAAAATTAAGAACAATAAATTTGGAATGTACACAACACGATCTTCAAAATTAATAGGTGAATATGTAAAAGATACAAACAAATAAAATTCAATAGTGAAGTGGTGTTGGTAGACAAGATTTAATTTGACTGACTGTGCACTTGTGGGACGCCTATCAGTGCTTTATCAATGCTGATTCTCAGACCCTTGTTTGTCTACCTCTCCCGCAATATCATCCCACCCATACATGTGTGCCTTAGACATCCTGTTTTATCTACGTGATACTTGATACCTAGTAGGGAGAGGTCACATCCTAAGTCTTGAGTCTCCCGGGCCAAAGTGGTGCTGTCATTTGGTTTCACTACACTGACACCCTAACAGGCATGATTGTTGAAGTGTCAGTGTTGGCGTGTTATTGGTGGCATTTTGATTCGCTAACTATGTCAATAATGTTGGAAAGGAAAAAGGAGAAAATGATTCCCCAAATACTGATTCTTAATCCACAATCAATACATAAATTCATATGTAAGAAGTATTATGCAAAGTAGATTAAGTACTTTTCCAAAAGAAAATAAGATGAGTCCTTACGTGAGCTGAGCATGGTGTCATCTTTTATCATGTTATGGAGTTTTGAGATATTGTCCCAACCAGGTAAGAACACAAGCACAGCCCCCATTGGTTGTCTGCCGATGTATCGAAGTAACTCCAATACCAATTCTAGATTTAGTTCTTCACTAGTTTTCTTATACAATTCTTGAATTGTATAATAAGAATATCGCTGCTCCCTTTCAAGATTCCTGGAAAATGGAAATCAGTGTTACACCAGGTTTTTCATATTACATTACAATTATAAAAAGTTTTATAGCAATAATTCAACATTTTGAGGTTTTCAAAGGGAGACCATGAGTAGACAAATATACACAGTTCTTGTCATTGACATTAGCCAGGTGAGGGGGTTAGCAAACTACAGCAACATAAACTGCTCCTCTACCCTAGAAAAGGTACAGAATGCAGGGGGTGGGGGGGGGTGAGGGGGGTCTCACCAACTCATGGATACTCATTCACATTTCTCTCTTATCCTTAACTTCTTTCACAATAAAGGCCTAATTCTAATTTTCATGCATTGAATCTCATAAAGGCAACATCAATCTTAACATATTGAGAAGCAAGGGAAATATATTCAGTTGAGTGTTGAGTTTCATACACACTGGTTACTCATTACTGGGTACTAACCTTAAGTAAGGTGTAATCATTTCTTCAAACTCCTTATTCTTCTTTGTTTCTCTTCTTTTCCAAATTGGCATTTGCTTTTCACTATCAAATCTGAACCTGTGAAAACAAATAATCATATCATAAGAATACATAATACCAGAGACTAAACAAAAAAAATGTATATATAAATAAATAAACAAATAAATGTTTAGTAGTTTAGAGACTTAATTTCAAGAGAGAACTGCTGTAAATTCTGCAAGTCTCAATATCATTAAGAACAAAATGACATCATAAAATAAGACTCCAATCAAAAGCCTCTTTTCACACATCTTTTAATATGCAAAACACATCCTCTTCATTTCCATACGTTACATTCTCCCACATGGCACTTTTTAAAATCTTTGGTACCTTTTCCTTTACACTCCCTAATGTTATTTCAATTAAACTATCACTTTCAAATCTAATTTTCTCTACTGTATGAGCATCCACCTTTCACACACCTTTTCCTCTACTGTGATCAGCTATTCCTCAACCAAGGTTCTAGTTCTAACCACCTTTGCACTTGTTATATCTCTTTCCAACCTTATACTAACTCTTAATTAAGTAATGAACTCTTATTGTTCATTTTCGCCAGTTTATAACTTTTGTATAATCTTACCTGGTAGTTTCTAGGACATCTTCAAGGTAATATTCTTTGACGGGATACGTAAAGCCTGGAATGTGTAGCATTGGGCACCTTCCAAAGTATTCAGAAAACTGCTCAGCATTCAGTGTAGCACTCATGAGTACAACCTTCACCTTGGGTCGCTGTAAAGGTTAGAAAAATTTAGTTGACAGAATTTATGCATGAAATTGGTATCCTACGAAAAAGTACCAAGACTATAATCTATATCAATTCATATTCCAAACTTATATACACCCACATGCATTCCCTCATATCTTTGCTTCTAGGCCTCTTGGACAAAAGGGACCACACCTGCTATACTACACTGCAGGAGGGTCAGTCTCATAGCACCAGGTAATTGTTAGATATACCTCCACTCTCTCCTCTCAAAACCATCACATCCAGCAACCTCCCTATTACATTTCTGGACATAACCATACAATATGCAGAAAAAATACTAGTATTCCTATTTTCATTTATATAATCTATCTTCCCCCGAATATTCCCATTATTACACTCGTGTCTAGATGTTGGGATTCATCTATTTGAATAACTCAAATTTTTCTATCATTACATATCAAAGTAGCTTCATTAGGAATCTTTAACTTATTCTTACCACTTTGATGAGATCTTTGGCAATGCATATGAGGAAATCTGACACCATATCTCGCTCATGTATCTCATCCAGTATAAGATGTGACACTTGAGAAAGCAATGGATCTCTCTGTAACCACTGCAGCACAATGCCAGTGGTACAGTACAGGATGGATCCCTCAGAGCGTGGCTGTACCCTGTAAGGAATTGTGTTGCATCAATTACATCATTGCTATCTATTTATAACATCAAGTAGGGTATGTATGCAACAGGAAATCATAAGCAGCAATACAATGCTTCCTGAATAACATCTTAGAAATGGTAGAGTAGCTGTGACTGCACTGAGGCCAATTCATAGGAGGAAGCAGTTCCACAGTGTAGATGATAGTTCTGATCGCAGGAAATCTGGTATATGTGTTTGATAGTGCATGTGAAAGTGAACATAAACAAGTCTATCTATCTATCTATCTATAAAGAATTAATTCTATCTATTTCTGATTTCAGTTAAATAATAAACATTGGCAAAATTCATATCATTAGGAACTTTGTTTGCTCTGTGTAATATAAGCTTAACACTGCACTTTTTTCCTAAACTTTTTAAAACTCACTTAAACTCTCAGGGTAAACTTACGCTTCCAGCCTGATCTGGTAACCGACACTGTTCCCAAGCCTTTCACCACGTTCATCTGCCACCCGCTGAGCCACGGAAATAGCTGAGATGCGCCGAGGCTGTGTACAAACAATGCGACACGTGGACCCTTCCCCTGATGCCACTGCATCCTCCAGAAGAAACTGAGCTACTTGAGTTGTCTTACCACAGCCTGTTGGTGGGGCATTCACATAATACACCACATAATAGTAATTTATGTTTAAAAATTTCTATCAATAATTCTTTGAAAGAGAGATCATTGATGAATTGTTAATCAACCAAGATAAAGATACATCTTTATCTATTTATTCATATATCTGGCTTATCTCCACATTAAAGAGGGGGTAGCCAATACAAGGCATTTAGGATTTAGGGAGGCTTTACTCTCCCCTCCCTTTGAATAAGTAAAAAAAAAAAAATAAACACAGACATGATACAACAAATGGAAAGATGGTGTGATTCATTTGCCATTTATCTTCATGCTAATACTTGCCTCAAAGATTTTCCACATGCAAACAATTTCATGTACAGAAAATATGAAAAGAAAAGAACATAATCAAATTGAAATCATGGGCTGGTATAACTACAAATTTATGCAAGTTGCCAAATTGTTTATTTTTGCTTGCAATTAGGAACGGCTAAGCTTTTAAAATCCTTTATACATTTGCCTAATTTTCACCTATAAGAATAATAAACACACCAAGGAAAGTGAGGAGCCAGTTACATGTACCAACACTCACCAGTCTCTCCACTCAGCACCACCACCTGATTGTTGCGAATGGTGTCCACAATCTCATCTCTCATCTCGTATGATGGCAGTTTCTTGCGCACTTCCAGCATCCGCCGGTACCTGTTGGGATGATTGGGACTGAATCTTTCAAAATCAACAAACAAAAATTACAATAAATGAAACTCATTTAAGTTGAGAAAGACTGCCATGAAAAACTATACATCAAAACCTTGTTATATGCGAGGTAAGTGTTTCAAAAGTTTTCATATAGTGTGAAAACACAATATGTGAATAATAATTCAAATAAAGATGTGTTCTGGTGGGCTATCCAGATGTGATGAATTTATAATTTAATTACATTTTCTTACCAATGCAATGCAAATACTATTATCACATGGCAACATTTGCATTATACATTAAATATAATTGCATAAACAATATAGTTACACAGCTTCCTTATAAAAAGAAGACAACATTATTAGATAAAAAGTCACAAAAATATAATTCTGCAATATATCAGATCCTCAGTATTTTTTTTTTTTTTGTTATTAGTATTCATGCATTTGAGGATTGTCTTTTTTGTGACAATAACTGCAGCTCAACCACAAGTCACTGTCATGAGGATTATTTAATACATAGAAAAATAAATCAAAGGAAGCATAAAATTTGTCCATACATATTCCTCACTATAAACAAAATCCAACAAGGAAAACACAGTATGGCCACACCAACAGCAGTTGTTCATTCAACATTTATTGATGAAGAGAGAGAGACTAGAGAGAGGAGAGAGGAGAGAAGAGAGAGAGAGAGAGAGAGAGAGAGAGAGAGAGAGAGAGAGAGAGAGAGAGAGAGAGAGAGAGAGAGAGAGAGAGAGAGAGAGAGAGAGAGAGAGTCATTAAGTTCTTTGGTGGGTGGATGTGAAGCAGACAAGTCAGCAAGTGAGTTGGCAGGGAAAAATTATGAAACTACTGGAATGCATACGCACTCCACTGATCTCCACCCTCTCTCCTTCCCCTTTCAAAGATTAGCAGCACATCACAACACCATGTCATTTGGGCAACTGTCATTTGTAGTGCAATCATTTAACATTACCAGACCTTCAGTGCTTTGCTCCAGTGGTAAGCCAATGCAATGCCGCTAAAAAAAAGCAAAAGCAGGAGACTGCAGCTGCTACAATAGTGCTTACCAACTTTTATGTGACCATTGTTATTTTGAGCCACATGCTGCTGTAGAAACTGCCTCGGCCCTTCCCTTCCTACTGCCTGCTTATGCACCATCACCAGTTGCCCTTTGTGGGATCTTTTACTCTCAGTACCTATGTATATATTATTACCATTAAATCTTAAAGTATGCCATAGCATATCTTAATGGCTACACACGCCAAGCTAAGATGATCTTTTTAAATATAAATTATCATACAAAATCACAACCAACTAGGCCTTATGTAGCGAGGTGTCATGGTTCAATTGTGTGTTGGGTAGGCAGGAAGTGTACAGATAATCTAGTGGAAAATAAAATCTAATTCACACCATGAATAACCATGTATCAGTAAATTCTGCACTTGGAAAGGGATTATTCTATTTCCAATACAACTTGTGGGTAAGCTAATTGAAATGTTCCTCCAATACTTTACACTCATTTCCCATATTACTGATTGACGTCATTCAATTCCATTCCTAAGACATAATAAATGTTACATAGACAAGTATGAAGTTTAAATATTCACTATTAGTACTGAGGCTTATTAGATGGTATAGTTAAACTGATTCATTAAATAGGGAGAGGGTGGCCTAAATGGTTTTGTATGAACAAATTTCTATTCTCAACACTAAATCTATCCCAATTAATTATGTGGGGTGAGTTCAGAATATTGTTTGTTGCTGTACCTCAAAGTTAAAATATGTTTCAATAAGTTGTGTTATAGAACATTACAACACCACAGCCAAATGCGTGTCCTCTGACCCCATGGCTGAGACCTGGTGCACATCAAGTTTTCAAAATTCAATAAAATTATAAGGTCTAAAGTTTTGTCCCAATACAGAGAGAATAGAGTGGCGCATAAAGCAAATTATGGAGACTAAAAAATTACGTATATGCAGTACAAGTATGTTAAGGGCGAAGGGTGAACGGGATGGGTCCTAATTCTCACCCAGGGTAATCTTTTTTCTTTACATGTAAGTGAAACTGGAAGAAGAAAAACCTCCCAGAATGCAAATAGGAAAAGTCATGAACGGATTGGCCAATTTAATTTAGTATTGAAGGTGTCTTGATACTCTCCATGTAATAGGTTTCAAGTTGTAAGAAGGTAGAAGAACATAATTAGGCAGAGTTGTAAAGTTTGAAAGGCATGAAAGTATGAAGGTAGTGGTGAGCTTGTACATTAGTGAGGTGGACACAAAAGGGTGAGAATAAGTAAAAAGAGTGTTGTGTAGCAGCGGTGCGGGAGGGTCAAGAGGGATACATGCAGTTTTTAAGTTCTAAAGAGCAGTAACCATGAAAATAATGGAAGAAGACAGCAAGCAATGCAATATATACAATATTATTTGGGCAGTTAATCATGCAATGCAATATTAATCCTTCATTTTCTTATTTTAATCTGAATCCCATTTTACTCTCACATTCCTTCTTCTAAACAGTCTTTCAGCAGGTAACATAATTCATCCTCTGAATGTGCTAACTTACCACTATCATAAAAAAATAAATAAATAAATAAATAAATAAATAAATAAAATTAAAAAATTAAAATTCTAACCATTTTTTTTTTTATACATGTTGTTTTCCCCCTAAAAGGGTGATAGCTAAGACAAGGCATGCATACACACACCCATGCACACATTCACTCCTCTCACTTAGCCCATAGGCCCCTAAAGAGAAGTACATCCTGCCTAACACAGCGCTTCAGGTCAGTTACGCAAATGAGGTGGAGGGCAGAGGTAGAGGTTGTATCCACAACAGGGTCCTAAAGTTTACTCCTGTCACTTCATATTCAACTCATGCCCTCTTCCTGCCCATACCAGATATGTTTCAAGGGTCACACCAGATGCACTGGAACCTCCTCCAAGGGTTGTCAAAGCTTTGACACTCATCATCCATTCACCAGTGCTCTCCATATACTATTTCTATCACTCACAAATCATCCTTCCATGTGTTCAACGTTGCTAACACAATATTAATAAATTAATAAATAAATAAATTAATAAAATAAAAATACTCTTAAAACAATGAAAATAATAATTAAAGTCTAAGCAATTTGGACTTGGAGACTAGATTTAAGAACCTATCATTAGGCAAGTTTAAGACTCAATTATACTTACATTTGGTTATTCTGTTGAGCCACCATGTCATCATACAGACGTTCATCAATGTCTGCTCTTCGATGCAAGGAATTACTATTCCCTTTCATGGCCTGGAGACCACTTCTGTCACGTAACTGCAATTGGAGTAGGAAAACTTTAAATCAATAAATCAACAATGTTTGATAAGACTTTATGTAAGTCGCCTGACTGGCTTGTATAAGTGCTCCATTTCACAGCTAATTCTTTGCAGTCCATAAATACTTGGAGATCAAAATAATACAGCAGCCAAATTTTACCTGGTTGCCATAGACATTGGCAAGGTAAGCCCGTTTGAAGTCTGATTCCTCAATGTTGTTCAGCTGCTTTGTAAGGGTATCTCCATGCCTCTGCTTCTCATAATCTTCCCCTGGGGAACAATAACAACGAAAATATCACTAGAACCAGTAAGGTTTTTTTATTGTGTGTATTTACTAAGTTGTAATATATGGAATCTGAGTAAGGCTCATATCCTATTTTTCAGGAGCAGTGCATCAGCATGGCTCTGAGGCAGTGACCTCAAGACTCTTCCAAGTAAATCCAAGTAAACATGCTCACTTTTATCCAATTTGATCTTAAACTCAAAGGATGTTCCTCTTGTGAACCACCTCAATCCCTAATCCATTTCATCTATCATTTAATACTTCTGTTTGGAAAATTTATTTCTTCATAGGTTTAAGCATCTAGTATTATATATTTTGTACTCATTTCTCGTTCCACAAACCCTCATACTATCTATCTATGAACTTTTCCAGTCCTCATATATCTCCATTCATTTCCAAACCTTCCTTTTTTTTTTGTCCTTTCCTTGTTGGTAGCTTTATGTTTTCTAGTCTTCTTTCATACAAAAACTTTCTTAGTCTTGAAAGCATTATAGTAGCTAATCTTTGTACCTTTTCATTCCCTGTCTTGACTGCCTTGTAGTGTGGGTCAAATGTATTTCCTGCGGCTCATAAAAGGCCACCAAAATGACAAGGTGCAAAGAGGCAGGGAAGAATAAAGTCTCCCTGAACCCTAAATGCCTTGTCCTAGCTACCCTCTTTTAATTGGGATAGAAGCGAGGTATAAAGAATGGTAAATTGATAAGATACTGTGTACATCCATACATCCTTCCTTTACTTTTCTACAATCATTTAATTATTGCTTATAGTTTTTCATGTTCTCACATAAACCTTCAGTATCCTATACAATTAGTTTATCCGCACCTCTTCTGTATACTTCAACACTTCTGGTCTATTTCTTCTTCTTATTTCAACTTTCACATTAGTTTTGCACTTGCCATTCTGTTATCCAAATTTTCAATTACCATACATGGTAGTCATATTTTAGTATTTTAATTCATTACTATAATTTATCTCAAGACATTGTTCAATTTTTTCTCATACAACTCAGTCTTATTTTACAACAGAGCTAATGGAAGATGAGTAATCAATTTGCAGATTCCGAAATTTGTTTTACAATGTTTGTGGACACAACTAGCAAGTTTCCTGGGAAAAGTTAATTAAATTTTTATTTGTAACACAACTTATACCACTGGTGTCTTGCTCCCTCCAAGAACTCCAGAATGGAAAACTCTCAAGCTTTACCTCTCCATGCACATGGTTTTTGCTTCCTATAGGTTCCATATTCCTTTTCTTAAAAACATGTTTCCTTCATTCACAAGACACATTTATAGTATAAGATGTACACACCTGACAATTTCTTACGTTTTTGTGCATTTTCTTGTATCCAACCATCTGGGTTACCAAAGACATCTACTTCACGCTTCACATCTCTGCTTCTTGAATCACCCGAATAATCTAAAAAAGTCATACATTAAAAAAAACAGGAATGCTGTGCTGTGTGATATAACGGGGGATTAGTGTATTGGAAATATCATTGCAGCATCTGATAGACCTAATTAAGCTCTACCACTACCATTATAAATATTTCTTCTAATAATAATAATTAAACAGTAAAATGAAATCGTATCTTTTTTCCATAACATGACATTCTTCCTTATTTTCTCAAAAGCTATTAGAGATTTTCAAAATATCATTTTAGCATCTGATAAACCTAATTAAACTCTACAACTGTCATTATGAATATTTGTTCTAATACTAATAATTACACAGTAAAATGAAACGGTATCTTTTTTCATTAACATGACTTTCTTCCTTATTTTCTTGAAAGCTATTAGAGATATTGGAAATATTATTACAGCATCTGATAGAAATAATTAAACTACAACTGTCATTATGAATATTTGTTCTAGAACTAATAATTACACAATAAAATGAAACGGTATCTTTTTTCCATAACATGACTTTCTTCCTCATTTTCCCGAAAGCTATTAGAGATATTGGAAATATCATTGCAGCATCTGATAGACCTAATTAAACTCTAAAACTGTAATTATGAATATTTGTTTTATGAATAATAATTACGCAGTAAAATAAAACCGTATATTTATATAAAAACATGACTTTCCTCCTCATTTTCTCAAAAGCTATTAGAGATATTGGAAATATCATTGCAGCATCTGATAGACTTAATTAAACTGTACAACTGATATTATGAATATTTGTTCTATGACTAATAATTACGTAGTAAAATGAAACTTAATATTTATA
Source organism: Metacarcinus magister (assembly GCA_029783475.1). Lineage (NCBI taxonomy): Eukaryota > Metazoa > Arthropoda > Malacostraca > Decapoda > Cancridae > Metacarcinus > Metacarcinus magister. The sequence continues at coordinate 25,509,648 of JAPQNM010000013.1, read as the reverse complement.
TAAAAACATGACTTTCCTCCTCATTTTCTCGAAAGCTATTAGAGATATTGGAAATATCATTGCAGCATCTGATAGACCAAATTAAACTGTACAACTGATATTATGAATATTTGTTCTATGACTAATAATTACACAGTAAAATGAAACTTAATATTTATATAAAAACATGACTTTCTTTCTCATTTTCCCGAAAGCTATTAGAGATATTGGAAATATCATTGCAGCATCTGATAAAACTAATTAAACTGTACAACTGATATTATGAATATTTGTTCTATGACTAATAATTACACAGTAAAATGAATCTTAATTTTTATATAAAAACATGACTTTCCTCCTCATTTTCCCGAAAGCTATTAGAGATATTGGAAATATCATTGCAGCATCTGATAGACCTAATTAAACTGTACAACTGATATTATGAATATTTGTTCTATGATTAATAATTACGCAGTAAAATGAAACTTAATATTTATATAAAAACATGACTTTCCTCCTCATATTCTCGAAAGCTATTAGAGATATTGGAAATATCAATGCAGCATCTGATAGCCCTAATTAAACTGTACAACTGATATTATGAATATTTGTTCTATGACTAATAATTACGCAGTAAAATTACTTAATATTTATATAAAAACATGAATTACTTCCTCATTTTCCCGAAAGCTATTAGAGATATTAGAAATATCATTGCAGCATCTGATAGACCTAATTAAACTCTACAACTGTAATTATGAATATTTGTTCTATGGCTAATAATTACGCAGTAAAATAAAACCGTATATTTATATAAAAACATGACTTTCCTCCTCATTTTCTCGAAAGCTATTAGAGATATTGGAAATTTCATTCCAGCATCTGATAGACCTAATTAAACTGTACAACTGTAATTATGAATATTTGTTCTATGACTAATAATTGCACAGTAAAATGAAACTTAATATTTATATAAAAACATGACTTTCCTAGGAACCTCATTTTATCGAAAGCTATTAGAGATATTGGAAATATCATTGCAGGATCTGATAGACCTAATTAAACTGTACAACTGATGTTATGAATATTTGTTCTATGACTAATAATTACACAGTAAAATGAAACTTAATATTTATACAAATACATGACTTTCCTCCTTATTTTCTTGAAAGCTATTAGAGATATTGGAAATATCATTGCAGCATCTGATAGAACTAATTAAACTGTACAACTGATATTATGAATATTTGTTCTATGACTAATAATTACGCAGTAAAATGAAACTTAATATTTATTTAAAAACATGACTTTCCTCATCATTTTCTCGAAAGCTATTAGAGATATTGGAAATATTATTGCAGCATCTGATAGACCAAATTAAACTGTACAACTGATATTATAAATATTTGTTCTATGACTAATAATTACGCAGTAAAATAAAACTTAATATTTATATAAAAACATGACTTTCTTTCTCATTTTCCCGAAAGCTATTAGAGATATTGAAAATATAATTACAGCATCTGATAAAACTAATTAAACTGTACAACTGATATTATGAATATTTGTTCTATGACTAATAATTATGCAGTAAAATTAAACTTAATATTTATATAAAAACATGACTTTCCTCCTCATTTTCCCAAAAGCTATTAGAGATATTGGAAATATCATTGCAGCATCTGATAGACCTAATTAAACTGTACAACTGATATTATGAATATTTGTTCTATGACTAATAATTACGCAGTAAAATGAAACTTAATATTTATATAAAAACATGAATTACTTCCTCATTTTCCTGAAAGCTATTAATGATATTGGAAATATCATTGCAGCATATGATAGACCTAATTAAACTCTACAACTGTAATTATGAATATTTGTTCTATGGCTAATAATTACGCAGTAAAATAAAACCGTATATTTATATAAAAACATGACTTTCCTCCTCATTTTCTCGAAAGCTATTAGAGATATTGGAAATTTCATTCCAGCATCTGATAGACCTAATTAAACTGTACAACTGTAATTATGAACATTTGTTCTATGACTAATAATTGCACAGTAAAATGAAACTTAATATTTATATAAAAACATGACTTTCCTAGGAACCTCATTTTATCGAAAGCTATTAGAGATATTGGAAATATCATTGCAGGATCTGATAGACCTAATTAAACTGTACAACTGATATTATGAATATTTGTTCTATGACTAATAATTACACAGTAAAATGAAACTTAATATTTATACAAAAACATGACTTTCCTCCTCATTTTCTCGAAAGCTATTAGAGATATTGGAAATATCATTGCAGCATCTGATAGAACTAATTAAACTGTACAACTGATATTATGAATATTTGTTCTATGACTAAAAATTACGCAGTAAAATGAAACTTAATATTTATTCAAAAACATGACTTTCCTCATCATTTTCTCGAAAGCTATTAGAGATATTGGAAATATCATTGCAGCATCTGAAAGACCAAATTAAACTGTACAACTGATATTATGAATATTTGTTCTATGACTAATAATTACGCAGTAAAATGAAACTTAATATTTATATAAAAACATGACTTTCCTAGGAACCTCATTTTATCGAAAGCTATTAGAGATATTGGAAATATCATTGCAGCATCTGATAGACCAAATTAAACTGTACAACTGATATTATGAATATTTGTTCTATGACTAATAATTACACAGTAAAATGAAACTTAATATTTATAAAAAAAACATGACTTTCCTCCTCATTTTCTCGAAAGCTATTAGAGATATTGGAAAAATCATTGCAGCATCTGATAGAACTAATTAAACTGTAAAACTGATATTATGAATATTTGTTCTATGACTAATAATTACGCAGTAAAATGAAACTTAATATTTATTTAAAAACATGAATTTCCTCATCATTTTCTCGAAAGCTATTAGAGATATTGGAAATATCATTGCAGCATCTGATAGACCAAATTAAACTGTACAACTGATATTATGAATATTTGTTCTATGACTAATAATTACGCAGTAAAATGAAACTTAATATTTATATAAAAACATGACTTTCTTTCTCATTTTCCCGAAAGCTATTAGAGATATTGGAAATATCATTGCAGCATCTGATAAAACTAATTAAACTGTACAACTGATATTATGAATATTTGTTCTATGACTAATAATTATGCAGTAAAATGAAACTTAATATTTATTTAAAAACATGGACTTTCCTCCTCATTTTCTCGAAAGCTATTAGAGATATCGGAAATATCATTGCAGCATCTGATAGACCTAATTAAACTGTACAACTGATATTATGAATATTTGTTCTATGACTAATAATTACACAGTAAAATGAAACTTAATATTTATATAAAAACATGACTTTCCTCCTCATTTTCCCGAAAGCTGTTAGAAATATTGGAAATATCATTGCAGCATCTGATAGACCTAATTAAACCGTACAACTCATATTATGAATATTTGTTCTATGACTAATAATTACGCAGTAAAATGAAACTTCATATTTATTTAAAAACATGATTTTCCTCATCATTTTCTCGAAAGCTATTAGAGATTTTGGAAATATCATTGCAGCATCTGATAGACCAAATTAAACTGTACAACTGATATTATGAACATTTGTTCTATGACTAATAATTACGCAGTAAAATGAAACTTAATATTTATATAAAAGCATGACTTTCTTTCTTATTTTCCTGAAAGCTATTAGAGATATTGGAAATATCATAGCAGCATCTGATAAAACTAATTAAACTGTACAACTGATGTTATGAATATTTGTTCTATGACTAATAATTACGCAGTAAAATGAAACTTAATATTTATTTAAAAACATGACTTTCCTCATCATTTTCTCGAAAGCTATTAGAGATATTGGAAATATCATTGCAGCATCTGATAGACCAAATTAAATTGTACAACTGATATTATGAATATTTGTTCTATGACTAATAATTACACAGTAAAATGAAACTTAATATTTATATAAAAACATGACTTTCCTCCTCATTTTCCCGAAAGCTATTAGAGATATTGGAAATATCATTGCAGCATCTGATAGACCTAATTAAACTGTACAACTGATATTATGAATATTTGTTCTATGACTAATAATTACACAGTAAAATGAAACTTAATATTTATACAAAAACATGACTTTCCTCCTCATTTTCTCGAAAGCTATTAGAGATATTGGAAATATCATTGCAGCATCTGATAGACCAAATTAAACTGTACAACTGATATTATGAATATTTGTTCTATGACTAATAATTACGCAGTAAAATGAAACTTAATATTTATATAAAAACATGACTTTCTTTCTCATTTTCCCAAAAGCTATTAGAGATATTGGAAATATCATTGCAGCATCTGATAAAACTAATTAAACTGTACAACTGATATTATGAATATTTGTTCTATGACTAATAATTATGTAGTAAAATGAAACTTAATATTTATTTAAAAACATGACTTTCCTCCTCATTTTCTCGAAAGCTATTTGAGATATTGGAAATATCATTGCAGCATCTGATAGACCTAATTAAACTGTACAAATGATATTATGAATATTTGTTCTATGACTAATAATTACACAGTAAAATGAAACTTAATATTTATATAAAAACATGACTTTCCTCCTCATTTTCCCGAAAGCTATTAGAGTTATTGGAAATATCATTGCAGCATCTGATAGACCTCATTAAACTGTACAACTGATATTATGAATATTTGTTCTATGACTAATAATTACGCAGTAAAATGAAACTTAATATTTATTTAAAAACATGACTTTCCTCTTCATTTTTTCGAAAGCTATTACAGATATTGGAAATATCATTGCAGCATCTGATAGACCAAATTAAACTGTACAACTGATATTATGAATATTTGTTCTATGACTAATAATTACGCAGTAAAATGAAACTTAATATTTATATAAAAACATGACTTTCTTTCTCATTTTCCCGAAAGCTATTAGAGATATTGGAAATATCATTGCAGAATCTGATAAAACAAATTAAACTATACAACTGATATTATGAATATTTGTTCTATGACTAAGAATTATGCAGTAAAATGAAACTTAATATTTATTTAAAAACATGACTTTCCTCTTAATTTTCTCGAAAGCTATTAAGAGATATTGGAAATATCATTGCAGCATCTGATAGACCAAATTAAACTGTACAACTGTAATTATGAATATTTGTTCTATGACTAATAATTGCAGAGTAAAATGAAACTTAATATTTATATAAAAACATGACTTTCCTAGGAACCTCATTTTATCGAAAGCTATTAGAGATATTGGAAATATCATTGCAGGATCTGATAGACCTAATTAAACTGTACAACTGATATTATAAATATTTGTTCTATGACTAATAATTACACAGTAAAATGAAACTTAATATTTATACAAAAACATGACTTTCCTCCTCATTTTCTCGAAAGCTATTAGAGATATTGAAAATATCATTGCAGCATCTGATAAAACTAATTAAACTGTACAACTGACATTATAAATATTTGTTCTATGACTAATAATTACGGAATAAAATGAAACTTAATATTTATTTAAAAACATGACTTTCCTCGTCATTTTCTCGAAAGCTATTAGAGATATTGGAAATATCATTGCAGCATCTGATAGACCAAATTAAACTGTACAACTGATATTATGAACATTTGTTCTATGACTAATAATTACGCAGTAAAATGAAACTTAATATTTATATAAAAACATGACTTTCTTTCTCATTTTCCCGAAAGCTATTAGAGATATTGGAAATATCATTGCAGCATTTGATAACTCTAATTAAACTGTACAACTGATATTATTAATATTTGTTCTATGACTAATAATTATGCAGTAAAATGAACTTAATATTTATTTAAAAACATGACTTTCCTCCTCATTTTCTCGAAAGCTATTAGAGATATTGGAAATATCATTGCAGCATCTGATAGACCTAATTAAACTGTACAACTGATATTATGAATATTTGTTCTATGACTAATAATTACGCAGTAAAATGAAACTTAATATTTATATAAAAACATGAATTACTTCCTCATTTTCCCGAAAGCTATTAGAGATATTGGAAATATCATTGCAGCATCTGATAGACCTAATTAAACTCTACAACTGTAATTATGAATATTTGTTCTATGGCTAATAATTACGCAGTAAAATAAAACCGTATATTTATATAAAAACATGACTTTCCTCCTCATTTTCTCGAAAGCTATTAGAGATATTGGAAATTTCATTCCAGCATCTGATAGACCTAATTAAACTGTACAACTGTAATTATGAATATTTGTTCTATGACTAATAATTGCACAATAATGAAACTTAATATTTATATAAAAACATGACTTTCCTAGGAACCTCATTTTATCGAAAGCTATTAGAGATATTGGAAATATCATTGCAGGATCTGATAGACCTAATTAAACTGTACAACTGATATTATGAATATTTGTTCTATGACTAATAATTACACAGTAAAATGAAACTTAATATTTATACAAAAACATGATTTTCCTCCTCATTTTCTCGAAAGCTATTAGAGATATTGGAAATATCCTTGCAGCACCTGATAGAACTAATTAAACTGTACAACTGATATTATGAATATTTGTTCTATGACTAATAATTACGCAGTAAAATGCAACTTAATATTTATTTAAAAACATGACTTTCCTCATCATTTTCTCGAAAGCTATTAGAGATATTGGAAATATCATTGCAGCATCTGATAGACCAAATTTAACTGTACAACTGATGTTATGAATATTTGTTCTATGACTAATAATTACGCAGTAAAATTAAACTTAATATTTATAGAAAAACATGACTTTCTTTCTCATTTTCCCGAAAGCTATTAGAGATATTGGAAATATCATTGCAGCATCTGATAGACCTAATTAAACTGTACAACTGATATTATGAATATTTGTTCTATGACTAATAATTACGCAGTAAAATGAAACTTTATATTTATATAAAAACATGACTTTCCTCCTCATTTTCCCGAAAGCTATTAGAGATATTGGAAATATCATTGCAGTATCTGATAGACCTAATTAAACTGTACAACTGATATTATGAATATTTATTCTATGACTAATAATTGCGCAGTAAAATGAAACTTAATATTTATATAAAAACATGACTTTCCTAGGAACCTCATTTTATTGAAAGCTATTAGAGATATTGCAAATATCATTGCAGCATCTGATAGACCCAATTAAACTGTACAACTGATATTATGAATATATTTTCTATGACTAATAATTACGCAGTAAAATGAAACTTAAAATTTATTTAATAACATGACTTTCCTCCTCATTTTCTCAAAAGCTATTAGAGATATTGGAAATATCATTACAGCATCAGATAGACCTAATTAAACTGTACAACTGATATTATGAATATTTGTTCTATGACTAATAATTACGCAGTAAAATGAAACTTAATATTTATAGAAAAACATGACTTTCCTCCTCATTTTCTCGAAAGCTATTAGAGATATTGGAAATATCATTGCAGTATCTGATAGACCTAATTAAACTGTACAACTAATATTATGAATATTTGTTCTTTGACTAATAATTGTGCAGTAAAATTAAACTTAATCTTTATATAAAAACATGACTTTCCTAGGAACCTCATTTTATTGAAAGCTATTAGAGATATTGGAAATATCATTGCAGCATCTGATAGACCCAATTAAACTGTACAACTGATATTATGAATATTTGTTCTATGACTAATAATTACGCAGTAAAATGAAACTTAAAATTTATTTAATTACTTGACTTTCCTCTTCATTTTCTCAAAAGCTATTAGAGATATTTTAAATATCATTGCAGCATCAGATAGACCTAATTAAACTGTACAACTGATATTATGAATATTTGTTCTATGACTAATAATTACGCAGTAAAATGAAACTTAATATTTATAGAAAAACATGACTTTCCTCCTCATTTTCTCGAAAGCTATTAGAGATATTGGAAATATCATTGCAGCATCTGATAGACCTAATTAAACTGTACAACTGATATTATGAATATTTGTTCTATGACTAATAATTACGCAGTAAAATGAAACCATATTTTTTTTCCAAAACATGACTTTCATCTTCCTTTTCTCGAAAGCTATTAAAGATATTGGAAATATCATTGCAGCATCTGATAGACCTAATTAAACTCTACAACTGTCATTATGAATATTTTTTCTAGGAATAATAATAACGCAGTAAAATTAAACGGTATCTTTTTTCCATAACATGACTTTCTTCCTCATTTTATCGAAAGCTATTAGAGATATT
>JAPQNM010000013.1:25483798-25498798 GCA_029783475.1 Metacarcinus magister | reverse complement strand
TAACTTATGCCTTATCACTATTATTACTGGGCCCTATTTGCATGACTGACCCTACATGCAGCATGGAGTGGGTTTCCCTTCTCATTGTTCTCATGTATGTATGCAAGAGTATGAGTGTGTGTGTGTGTGTGTACCTTGTCTCAGCTAACCCCATTCATGGCAGATGTAGGCCAGTGGCATATGGTGGTTTCTGTCACTGGGTGTGCTGAACAGTGATTCTGTCCATAACTAACATACCTAATTACTGGTGTGTGTGTGTGTGTGTGTGTGTGTGTGTGTGTGTGTGTGTGTGTGTGTGTGTGTGTGTGTGTGTGTGTGTTTCACTTCACTGTTTCACTGTACAGTCTGCTGCTGGTCTCTCTTGAGACAGCCGGCCGTCCCCCTATGGAAAGAGCTCAGAGCCCATACTGACCAATCTTTGGGTTGGACCGAGACCACTCACACACAACACAAGGTCACAACTCCTCGATTTACATCCCGTACCTACTCACTGCTAGGTGAACAGGGGCTACACGTGAAAGGAGACACACCCAAATAATCTCCGTCCGCCCAGGGGATCGAACCCTGGCCCCCTCGGTTGTGAGCCGAGTGCGCTAACCACTACACTAGCGGTGTGTGTGTAATTACAATTTTATAATTATTCATACTGTTAGTTGGAAAATAAAGCAAATTTTATGTGTAAATCTAGAATAATTAAATGTATTAATTTTGATTATCTAAGCTTACCACCTAAATTACACAGTAGAACGGTTGAGTGATTGACATACTTGATTACTTATGATTCAACTCTATTCTATTCTTCGTGTCCATGTGTCCACTGTCCACCACCTGTAACACTGTCTTATCACCCACTATTACACCGCAGTTATATGAGCCACTTTAATACCAGTCACATAACCACAAATACCGTCTATACCAGCGTAGCCGCTTTTCAAGAGAAATTTTTTTTCTAAAGAATACCAGCATAGCAGCAGGAGGCTGCCCCTCTCGTATCCCTTCGCTGCAGGACATTCACTCCCGTCTCCTCTCTTTTCCCATCGCCATGGTAACGCCATCATCAAGATGCAAACACACCGCAACACAATAATAATTACAATATACTCACAAGTCACAACTACTGTCAATTAGCTACAAGTCAAGGGAAATGCACGTGCTCCCTCGACACTGGTGTCAATGAAACTGAGTTAGTATAACTTGGCAACTCAACTTACTTCCGTTGTTTCATCAGTAAGAGAGTCCATGACTTAGGTTGCACTCAATCTTTATTTCTGATTGAGTGACTTAATAATATTTGGTTTCATAGTAAATACTATATTAAAATTCCTGCAAGTCTTAATTATGCCCGTATAATGAATGGCAAAGACACTTTATATTTTCTAGCCAATGTAAAATTTCAGCAGCAAAAACGAACGCAAGCAGTGTGCATTTGTAGAGTTGCACACCCAGCTCCATATTTTCAACAGTCTACCCTACCACTCCACCGTACGCGCTATGCTACATAATGATACAATTGATTATTGGGTGTGCAGTGCTTCTACAGAACACCTATAGTGCAAAATATTATAACAGGGCTTAAAACAATAAGAAAAATATCGTTTCCCACTTACTGCTGAATTTATTTATAACTATCATGCATTTCTCTCTCTGGCTGAGGGTGTGCGGCACACACCTAGCACACCCTGAATATACGCCCCTGATGTAGGCCTGGTATATAGATAGACAAACTACAAAAAAAGAGAACTACCTTTGGCACAATTTTTGCTTACATTCATGATTTAGTATTTGGCAAAATTTACTTACAACTCTGGCCAATCTATCTTTACTACACAGTATCATATATCATAGTCTACTGTCATTACATGTGGAAATACCCATGTGGTAAGACTAATGACATTCTGTACCTTTGATTCATGCAGACTACCAGAAACTACCACGACATAACAACTCCATACTACTCACTGTCATCAAAGTGCAGTTTTTTGATAGAAGACAAGCGCTGATCCCACTCCTGTCCCAGCGGATCAAACCCACCCGGAGGCTGACTCTGTCCTGACCCTGACCCTGACCCACTATCCAGGGTGTAGAGTGTGCGGCCAACATTATGCACCTGATTGGCATTCATGGAGATAGATGGCAAGTTTTTCCCACTTTTTTCCTCTCGCTCCACTCGCTCACGGCTTTGCTTGGCGTACCAAAGGCCTGAAAAGTTCAAATGTTACAAACTTAATATCATCGAATCCATGGGGCTTTTTTTTTTTTAGGTACTTCTCATGTAATATATTGTCCCTGTTAAGTATAAACTCCAGTAAATTTAAAGATGAGTTCATTATACATGTCATACAACACCAAAAAATTAATAACAAGCAGTAGAAATTAATTACCAGAAAAAAGTCTGTGGTGGAAGAAGAATGGAAGGTGAAAGTAATGAAAGTGTGAATAGTAAATATGGAATGTTTAGTAGAAGTGAAGGAATTGAATGCGGGAGTATTCAAAGGGTCACATGCAGGATTTTAAGATGGTTAGGCCACATAGAAATAATGCCAGAGTAAAAAGACAAAGAGAGTGTACATGAGTAAGTTACAGATAATGGGTGGAAGAGGAAAGCCTCCAATGATATGAGAGGATAGAGTGTGAGAAAGAGAAGAGAGGAAACTGAGAGATAGGAATGTAAGGACAGGAATAAATGGAAACTCTTGCCATGTATTATACATACCCCGGGGAAAATTCTTAGGAACAGGCAACAAAAAGATAGATGGATGGATAGATAGATTGTCTGGGTCACTAACTGATCACATGAAAGGTAGAAATAATATTTTTCACTAGATAGGAAAAGTACAAATATCTATGAATCTTACCAATTTCTTTCCCTTTCAAGTTCGGTGGTGGTCGTTTCATACCTCCTCCTCCACCACCACCTCCTCCTCCTCCTCTCCCCCTTCCTCTTCCTCTTCCTCCCCCTCCACCACCACCTCCTCTTCTTCCTCCTCCACCTTCACCACCTCTTCTTCCTCCTTCACCTTCATAACCTCGTCTACCTCCACTGCCATGGAAATTTGCTGTGGGCACAAATTAGAAAATAATTAGTCATCATTCTTAGTGTCATGACCCACCAGCCATTAGAAGGTAATCAATGGTTCTTGCAGAAATCAATGCAGTGCAATATATTACAATCTCAAGTGGCTTGATGGATGGACAAAAGCACTGAAAATAATAAAATCTCACATCTTACAAGTTGGAAATATTTCTGTAAAGTATATATGTACCAATCTGCTTGATGAATTAACGTACATTACTTGTGAAAACCTTAAGAAAACAATGGGAAAAAAAACCAACTACAACTTACCACCACCTCTATGTGAGCCATACATGATGGATGACAAGGCTCCCACTGTTCTGTTGAGAGGAGAAGAAAAGTACAGATAAAGGTAATCTATAATTCCAATCAACAACAGAAAGAACAATACTAAACAAAAACTAAATCATAACAAACAAGTTAATACATTCATACACTATACACAGCCCTAACAATTGAGGACAAGATTAGTCCTCAAGACCGTGTTCGTAGAGTGTGTTTGTAGAGTGAAACATATAGGAATGAGAGAAAAAAAACACTAGATAAGCTGAAGACAGAAAAACCTCAAGGTATTGAAGGCTATTGAGAGGAAGGCCACAAATAGGATGGATAGACGGTGTGTAAAGATCATTGAAAGAAAGAGGAATGTCTGTGGAGCAAGGAAAGATGAGTGTGTATGGTAGAAGTGAATGGAGAGCAGTGTTTAATGCCTTAGTAATGACTCAACCTTGATGATCCTTGGAGGAAGTTCCCAATCATCTGGTGTTACCCGTTGTTCAGATTAGGTGTGAGGAGAGAGAGGGTCTATGTTTGAAGTGGCAGGAGTAAACCAAATTTTATTATTGGGTCCTGAAGTGGAAGTGAGATATCTCCGGCCCAGGGAAACCAATCTCTTCTCTACCAGGGGCCTAGGGGCTAAAGGAGAGGAGTGCACAGGTGTGGGTGTGAATGCCTTGTCTTGGCTACCCGACCTTAGGGGAATATCAGCCTGGTGTAGAGGTAGATAGTTATGATGTTGAAGTAGAAAGCACCACCTCATATTTTGATTAATCTTATACCTTAACTTCCTTCAAAATTTCAGCTTTTCCACTTAGTTATTTCTCATATTACTTCGGTGTATGGTTCCTATCTATATACATTTTTATTCACTTGATATATTTCCTACAATGTCACAATAAATAGGGTTGGGGAAATGTGGATTTAATTTTTTTCATTCACGATATATGTTAAAAAAAATGTTAATCAAAGGGAAAAAAGTCTATAGTACTATGTTAATAGACCTTGAGAAAGCATACAGCATAATAATTCAATTGGAATCTAAGTTTTATTGAAGGTGTATGGCTGGGTGATAGTTTGTTCAATTGGGTGAAAGTTTTTATAAAAATACAAATGCATGTATCAGGATGAATCGATCTACCTATATATGAATAGTCTACTAAGATAGATACAAACAAAAGTTGGTTATATTGGAGTGGGCGGAAATGTATGTAAATTATGACAAATGGGTGACTGAATATAATTGCTTTTGCAGGAAATGAGAATAACTTACAAAAGCTGGTAAATGTGTTTGATATTGTGTAAGCAAAAGAAAGATGATGGTGTTTAAAAGGAATAAAATTTAAGTGGTTGATTTTGATTACCAATAAAGATAAAAAGAGTTGAATGCCCCACTAAACAACATGAAATTATGTAGAGGAAATACCTAATGAGTTGAAGTATTTTGTTTTGATCCTGTGCTAGTAAGGAAGCATGGAAGGTAAGATGAGAGAATATTGTAGAGTCGTCCCTTAATATTTACAGATTTAAATATTCGTGGGGTGACCCGTTACTTCCTTTTAGTAATAATTGGAAGTATTTGTTGGTTTTCTTATGTAATTTTGGGATTGTTCGGTAAATTTCCTGCCGATGCCAAACCTTTTTTTTTACAGTTTTTAGGTAAATTAAAAAGTTTTTCATTAGAGGTCTAGGAGTGTTATTAAGAGGTCAATACACATTCGTGATTTTATTACATTCATCACGCAGAAAAATGCAATTATGTGGTAATAAATGGAGAATAATTACTGGATTAAGAATTACAGTCATTAAACGGTAATTTTCTTGTTCATGCATCCAGAATAATGGGATGATTAGTAGATCTGGAGGTCCAAACACACCAGCCTTAATAAATTATTACATCTTCACTAGAATGGCGTGTGGCTACGAAAGTAAATGGCGTCTGCACCTCGTCCAACCCCCAAGTTTTGGACATAGAAAACAGTAAAATTTTACATCACCATAATGGCGTCTGTTTACGAAATAAAATAGCGTCTGCACCTCGTCCAACTCCCTACTTTTGGTCATTGAGAACATTTGATAGCTTCTAACTTAACCTAACCTAATCTATATTAACCAAACCTTAACCTACATTGACAAATAACAGAACCTTGTTCAAACCAAACTAAACTTTACTTTTCAAAGAGCAGGTCGGTAAATCTTACTAATAGCACCTCCTCACGGATCACCAAAATATTGACATAGGTGATAAGGTATGTAATGTACAACACGTTTGTGGTGGTTTTATTTGGGGGACGGCCTTAGTTTGGCCACAGAGGCTCTTTAAAAATCTGGTAGCTGTCTCAAATTCTAAGTCCACACAGATGTTAAGTTATGGTTAGGTAAGGTTGTAGGTTAGGTTACGTTTATGTTATGGTTAGGTTAGTTAGGTTAGGTTCGGTTATATAAGATTTTTACATTTTATTACCCAAATCCAGAAAAAAATCTAAGGTTGAGAACCCTAACTTTTAGGTAATAAAATGTAAAAATCTTATATAACCGGATCTAACTGAACCGAACCTAACCATAACATAAACGTAACCTAACCTAACAACCTTAACCTAACCATAACTTAACATCTGTGTGGACTTAGACAGATTTTTAAAGAGCCTCTGTGGCCAAACTAAGGCCGTCCCCCAAATAAAACCACCACAAACGTGTTGTACATTACATACCTTATCACCTATGTCAATATTTTGGTGATCAGTGAGGAGGTGCTATTAGTAAGATTTACCAGAAGATCTCACAGAAAACATTGAATATCTCACAAACTAAGAATTTGCGACGGAAATGTAATTAAGAAAACCTTCTCAAAATGCATCAGGTAATGCAAATAGTATATAACCCTGAATTCTCTAGAGCATTGTGGTGAAGATGTAAAATAATACCAAGGAAACATTAAATAGCTTCTAAATTAACATAACATAACATAAATTAACCAAACCTTAACCTATATTGACAAATAAGAGAACCTTGTTCAAACCAAACTAAACTTTAAGTTTCAAAGAGAAGGTTTCATAGAAAACATTGAATATTTCAGAAACTAGGAATTTGCGATGGAAATGTAATAAAGAAAACCTTAGAATGCATCAGGTCATGTAAAAATACAACCCTCAATTATCTAGAGCATTTAGGTGAAGATGTAAAATAATACCCCAACTTTTTCTATATGAGCGACTTAGAGTATATGTGGTTATATATTGCACTTACCTGAGGACACAACGATTGGTCCCCGTGATGGCCTGGGTGGTGTCAGGCAGAGTCGGTCTGCTGCTGCCTTCCTCTTCTTCTTCTTCTTCCACAACACAACAATTTTTATCACTGTCTCCCTTGATCCCTCGAGGCAGGCAGACAACTTATATGTAAAGGCAAATAAACCTAATTCAAGATGATGCACATGAGATTGTTGACTTAGGAAACAAAAACGTGTTTATAATATAGTTGAACCTGTAATGTCTTTGACGATTTTTTTTTTTTTTTTTTTTAATAATTGGTACCATTAGCTACATTTCATCATCATTGTCATCATCAGCCTCTTTGAACATACTTTGGTCTTATAGTCGCATTACATATCCTGCCCATGTCCACTTTTTTTTCTCTTTAAATTGTGGTCAAGATGTCTCGAACTTAGGTATGCTCCCTAGTCCCTAAGCCACGATGCTCTCTTCCTATCTCTCCATGTTACGCCAAAACTTATTTTCTTCATTCCATGTTTCTGATCCACATGTTTGAATTGGTAAAATGCGCTGATTATATAACTTTCTCTTCAATGATAGTGGGAGATTACATTTCATAACATTGTGTTGTCTACCAAATGCGCTCCATCCCTAATTGTCTGAGTTTGTTTTCCATGATCAGGACTTTCACTAATTTTGTCTTAAATAAATGTAGCCTATTCCTGGACACATTCTATTACTTCATCTATTTTGATTTCATGGTCAAGTATGTAATTATTGAACATCACCTTAGTTTCCTTCATAATCTTTAAACCCATTATCTAGCATTCTCTGTGCAACTGAAAAAAACATCTGCTCACCTGCCGCTAAGCTCATTAGAACAATATTATCAAGAAATCTAAAATCATTCAGATATTCTCCATTTATTTTAATTCTTGCTTCTTCCCATTCCATGTTCATAAAAACTTCCTCTATAACAACCATGAACATTTTGGGAGATAGTCACCTTGTCTGACCCTTTTCTGTATTGGTATTTCATCCCTGACCTTATGTAGCTTTTTTAGTGGCAGTGCTCTCCTAATAAATGTATTGTAATATCTACTTCCTGTCTCCTGAGGGCTTTCATAATAGTAGTTTCCACTTAGTTAAAGGCTTTTTCATAACTGATGTGAAAGCTGTACAAAGCGTTTAAGTGTATTTTGTATGTATAAAACCCCAGTACTGAATATATGTTATAAGAAAATATCAAATGATGATAACAACAGTAATATTATCGTGGGTCGCTGGCATAAAAGTTTACTTAAGAACATAAGAATACATCAGAATATAAGGAAGCTACAAAAGGCCCGGAGGCCTGCACTAGGTAGTTCCTGTTAATCCTATACCCCCTTATTACCTACACCCACCTCTCATCCCCATCCATGAAGTCAAGTCTTCTCTTAAAACTCCCTATTGTCTGTGCACTAACTACCTCACAAAATAACTTTTATTGTTAATACAAGACAAACATATTATGTGTATGGGTGTTCATAAACTTTTTTAGGCACTATTTTGAGTTACAATTTGTTTTGTATCCCAAGGAAAAATTATGAATTTTCTTTTAAATGCATTAAAATCAGTCAACAACATCAATGTGAAAAACAAAACCCTTAGTTGCTCAGATACAGAAGTCTAGATACATTTTAATATCTGATTCCTAACTATATTTTTGAGAACTTTATAGTATAAGTAACCACTATATATATATATATATATATATATATATATATATATATATATATATATATATATATTATATATATATATATATATATATATATATATATATATATATATATAGATCTATTTTCAATAATTGGGACATCGTATTACTTCTGTAAAGTGAGTCCAAAGCATATGTGCAGAATAATAATACATATTCTTAGGGGGAGTTATTGCTCCTTAAGGAAATATAGCTCTTGACATGTTGCGTAGCCTAGGAAGTTAATGCTACTAAAGAACAGAATAACAAAATTAAGAATGATAAAAAAAATAGATAATAATGGAAAATGTAACTAAATCCAGTGTTCACTTCTTCACCTTCTTCAGAAAAAAAGATTAAATGATGAGATGGTATTCATTAGCCATCTAACTCCCCTTCACTTTCATCTTCTTCAAGGCCAGTAGCTTTTTCAGGGTTAAAGAGAGGACCAGTGAAGGGTTGGAAAGGGTTTTTGGCAGCGTTAGGAAAAGGCATGAACAACTTCCACATTTCAGTGGGAAGCAATTCTTCCACAAGTGCATTGAGACTCTGTTTGGAGGTAATCACACCTTGCCGCTTCATCAACTTCTCAATATCTCTGGCTTCAATATGTTGGGTTTCCTTTCTGGCAGATGTGATGGCAGACATATCCCTGGTTAAGTTCCGCCAGAATATTTCACTGCTCTTCACCACTTCATCCACTGCAGCCGAGGTCACTCGACATTTTGCAAAATGAGTAAACAATTCCTTGGTGACAGACCGAGAAAAAGTAGTTGGAAGATTAGTCAGTTTTTTACTTCTTTTCTGTTTTTGTCTCTGTGGAGCCTTGGATGGACTCTTGATGTGTGTTGTAGTGCCAAAAACATTGGCCAGCAATGGTTTGGGTTTTGTAAATGGTAGTGGCATTGGTTTTGTTTTCAGCTGTACCAGATACTCCCTCATGGTCATCTGCCTTACTCTACCTGTAGAAGTGGAAGGTAAGGATTGCTCTTTAGGTTTTGGTACGGCATTTGACTTAGAAAGTGAAGTTTCTCCCTTCTGAACATCAACAATTGAGCTAGTTGACACATTCCTGTTACTAGCTTGAGAGGATTGTTTTGCTGATACTGGACTATAGGAAATTTCATCTTCACTATCAGTAAGTGGTGCTTCTTCAATAGCATCTTCTGGCAAAGGTTCTTCAGCAACATCTTCAGGCAAATCATTACCAATTCTCTTTTCCTTGTTAGGACTCTTGTCTTCATTGCTCAAATAGAGAACAAAGTCATCACTCTCATGATCACTAGAGCCACCTTGTGTTGCCTCACCACTCTCTTGTACATCATGAGTGTCTTGCTCCCTTTGAGCACTTACCGCTGCCACATCCTTGTTCTCAGCAGGGGATGGCATAGACGTAATGGCTGAAGTTCTCTGCTGCTCAGTATTTGATGCTTGAGACATTTTGCTTCTTACTGTAGACCCAGTGGCAGATGTGTCTTTCATTCCCTCACCTGTCTGAGGACTCATTAACATAGATTCAGCGTTCCTTCCAACACTCACCTTTGGGGTAAGATTGGTGGGTGTGGCGAAGACCTCACCACCCACACTCTTCCTTTGTGATGACCTGGTGGGTGTGGTGATAACCTCACCACCCACACTCTTCCTTTGTGATGACCTGGTGGGTGTGGTGATGACCTCACCACCCACACTCTTCCTTTGTGATGACCTGGTGGGTGTGGCGATGACCTCACCACCCACACTCTTCCTTTGTGATGACCTGGTGGGTGTGGCGATGACCTCACCACCCACACTCTTCCTTTGTGATGACCTGGTGGGTGTGGTGATGACCTCACCACCCACACTCTTCCTTTGTGATGACCTGGTGGGTGTGGCGATGACCTCACCACTCACACTCTTCCTTTGTGATGACCTGGTGGGTGTGGTGATGACCTCACCACCCACACTCTTCCTTTGTGATGACCTGGTGGGTGTGGCGATGACCTCACCACTCACACTTTTCCTTTGTGATGACCTGGTGGGTGTGGCGATGACCTCACCACCCACACTCTTCCTTTGTGATGACCTGGTGGGTGTGGTGATGACCTCACCACCCACACTCTTCCTTTGTGATGACCTGGTGGGTGTGGCAATGACCTCACCACTCACACTCTTCCTTTGTGATGACCTGGTGGGTGTGGCGATGACCTCACCACCCACACTCTTCCTTTGTGATGACCTGGTGGGTGTGGTGATGACCTCACCACCCACACTCTTCCTTTGTGATGACCTGGTGGGTGTGGCGATGACCTCACCACCCACACTCTTCCTTTGTGATGACCTGGTGGGTGTGGCGATGACCTCACCACCCACACTCATATTGGGTGTGATAGAAGTCCCAACACTGACACTCCTCCTTTGAGCTAACCTGGTGGGTGAGGTAGAAGTGGCAACACTGACCTGACCTACACTCATCCTTGACAATGACCTGGTTGGTGTAGTGATGGTGCTGGCCTGACCTACACTCTTTCTTTGAGCTGACCTTGTGGGTGTAATTGTGAATGTGGTGGCAGTGGCTTGATCTACACTCTCTTTCTGACCAGTAGAAGTACTCTGATGAACTACTCCTGTGCCTTCTTCCAGGGGCGCATCCAACCCTTCTTGGTTAATGGGTTCAACATCGTCATTTTCTCCTTCGTCGTTTGATCCATCAGCTTCTTGCATAGTTTCCTCTAACTCGTCATCCCTAAAGCTTAGTGGAGGTGGAATGAAATCATAATCTATGTCTTGATATGTTTTGTTTAACTTGCTTCGTTCCTTCACAGTTTCATGTGATGCCTGTGGTGAGGTTGCAGAGGTAGATGCTTGCACATCGGGAGCAACAGAAGCATCAACATTGGCAGCAGTTTTCGAATCTGTAGTCTTTGTTTTCTGCAAGGCTTCAATAACCGAGGGCAATTTTAATTTACGAGATGCGACCTGTTTACTGAATTTCTGCTTGGTCTCCATTATGTTTGAAAATGTATCATCATCATCTATAGTAAAATCATATGTTCCATCAGATTCTGCAGACAAGGCACTTATGGAGGAAACGTTAGGAGATAAGGTGAGTGCATGTAATGTTCTTTTTGTCCCTACAACCTCTGTGGAGGATCCTTTAGTTTGAGTCTGTTGCTTATCATGCTGAGTTTCTTCACCTATAGTGTATGTAGTGTCAGAGTCCTTTCCCCCTGACACTACTTCCTTACTTATGGATGCTGTAGAGGTATCAGTTGGAGGAAGAGCTGAACTTTTAATCTTTTTCGGGGGAGGTTTTGGGATCACGTCGGCTGGGAGAGATGCAACCTCCAACTTTCTCTTGTTCTTGGAGTGTCGTTTCCTTGCTTTCTTGATATCAGGGGTTGCATTAAGAGAGGATGAGTCGCTGTCCGGAGCTACAATGTTGGCGTATGTCTGGTTGATCCCTTGTATGACACTAACATTAAGAGTCTGGTTCATGAAGGATGTGGACGGTTTGGACTGGTTGTGAATGTCCCCCTGCCCGCCTGGAAACACAATGAAGAAAGAATGGAGTTTATTTGAGGCATTTACTAAGCTATATATGGTAAAGTTGACTGAAGTAAGTGTTTAAGATAATGTGTTTAGAAATTTTAGCAGCATGTAGTTGCAAGTAATTTCAATATACCATGAATCAAAATGTTTAGCTCGAAGTTTTGTATATATTGGAAGTAAGGAAAGTATAGTGAATAACATCAATATCACCCATTCGTAAAGTTATTTCTGTAAGGTGTGATTTTTTAATGGCAGTAATTATAAGCACAAACTAATGAAAATGTATACATAAGGTAAACATTATAATATTTAACGAAAAAAATACAAATAAATAAATAAATAAATATACATATAACAAGGATATGTAGGTACCACAACGATGCCTATTCTTGGAGAAAGTAAGTATGAAACAAAGTGACTGTGATCAATATGACTGACCATCTGATTGACTGACTGACTGACTGACTGACTGACTGAATGAGTGAGTAAGTGAGAGTTACATGGTGTGGCTTCTCTAAATCTTGCTTCACTGCACCACAAGTCAAACCACATTCACTTCTCTTCATACATTCATCTTCCATATCATGTATTATTCCCATTATTGCTCTTCCTTTAATAGTAATTCATCATGCATTACCATTTTATATTCAGTTGTCACACCAAAGCTTCTTCCTCACAACTCTATCATAAAAAAATACACATATACTAAAACTGTTTCCTATGACATGACAGCAATATATAATTACAAAACCAGGATTTTCTCAACTCTTGGCCTCATTCACTCCTTTACAAACAGAAACCATGGACATATATCAAAGTTTCCACCATCTTTATGTTAAGTTCAATACCTTATCCATTATTTAAACTTTCCCTCAGTTCTTACTTCTAAACCATTGAAGTTAATTACCATCCTCTCGTTACAAGGGAAACTACCTTACTTGTACTTGGTGTGGATTTTGTAGTCCTTTTACTGCCACTCTTGGTCATCTGTGTATGCTTTTCTGTCACTCTTCTCTTTTTAATGGGAGTTGGAGTGTCCTGCACCTCCATCACCTTCATGAAGCGGCGCATCAGTGTGCGGGGCGTGGAGCCCTTGGCTTGGCGGTCCAGGGAGTCATCCATGGTGCTGCTAGTGTGCCTTCAATGCTGTTCAAGGTAAGGGGGTAAGAGGACATTAAATCTTGTTTATATATGCAGATTTCCCATTAGTTACAGGACATAATTGGGGAAGGAAAGGTGAGACATGGCTAGGAAAGTACTGTTGATTTTCCTTTCCAATATTTTACATCATTAAGTCCTGTTTCACTGTCTATCTCCTTCTTCATCTTAGATATTAGAAAGGAAAATTAACATTAATATGATAACAAAACATCAACAATATACCAGGAATGAAAGGCTGTTATATACCCTTCTTCTTCCCCGACCAGCGTAAGGTAAGGCTTTCCTCAACTCTTTTTTCAACTATTTTCTTCTTGAATTAATAGTATTTAATGTTTTTTTGTTTTGTTCTATATCACAAACCGTTGGCACCAGTAGGCTGCCGTACCTGTAAGCTGTGCCTACAAAATATCGTCAGTGTATATGTATATGCTGCAGCTCTGGGAAGGTGATGTTAGCAAAGCAATTTTTTTTGGTAAATGTTTGCATCTTCAGAATGGCGTGTGGCTATGAAAGAAAATGACATCTGCACCTCGCACAACCCCCTACTTTTAGTCATAGAAAACATTTGATAGCTTCCATATTAACATAACATAAATCAACCATACCTTAACTTATATTGACAAATAACAGAACCTTGTTCAAACCAAATTAAACTTTACTCTTCGAAGAGAAGGAAAAAAAAAGTCGTATTTTTGTCTGTAATTCAGCGGCATAACTGTTTGAGGTGATCTGAACAAGTATCTGAGGTTGAATTTGCAGTGCATTATAAAGACCATATTCAATACACCAGGATTGAGCAGAGGTGTGGAGGCGGTGGACTCCCAAGTAGACCGTGGTGAAGACACCTTAACTTAGACAAGACAAGACAAAGGTAAGGAGATATCGAATGGGTCGTCTTACGAATCTTTACCGTTATTTGTGTTGTTGAAAGGCAATGATTATTCTAATCAACCGTACTTACCTTTACTTAGTGATGATAAACGAGATTTAAAATCCTCTTCCAGCTTCTCTTTTGTTGTTGTTGTTTTAGGACTGCGAGGATCCCTTGGGGAACACTATGAGCCCTTCTCTTTTCAAATGTTGTTGTTGATGTGAAGGTTTCTATTTTATACCGCAAGATGGCAGTCGCGTCTCCAAGGATTATATTTTATATATATGTATATATGTATATATATATATATATATATATATATATATATATATATATATATATATTATATATATGTATATATATATATATATATATATATATATATGTATATATATATATATATATATATATATATATATATATATATATATATATATATATATATATATATATTGGATATCTCCCGTGATTTTATTTTTAAAATGTGATTGATTATATCTGCTATTAGTATATTATATCTATATTGATGTTGTCAATTAACAAAACAATGTTGTTTTGTGTTGTTTGTGAAATGTGTTAGGATAGGATAGAAATCGGGGTAAACTGGAATAGTAATGAGTAAGTGAGTGAGTGACACATTAACATTATTTGGGAGACATAATAAGTTTCTGTAAATCTTTCTTTTGTGTGATTTACTTAAAAAAAAAATAATAATCGAGTTGCGCTTTTGTTATATAGCAAACATGGAAACCTGATGAAAAAGAAAAGTTACAATAATTCTGTGGACTGATAAAAAAAAAAAATACCTGCAGAAAGTCATCGCAACCACTAAGCGCTTATGCCTGAAGGAAAACTTTAAACTGGTGATTAATAAACCTTCCACAACAAACAACTTTCTCATTAATGCCCTAAATTACTTCACCACAGCAAACACAACCACTATGTCACACCCAAACAGCAAAACACAGCAATGAAACCCATGAACGAAGCTGACAACTCGAAGACCACTAACTATACAAACCTCACGTTACTAGCTTTTTACGGTAACTAAACTAGACCTCATTTCTCACTTAGTCCATATGTGTTACTCCTCATACACCTCATCTCTATTACATTTAAACGCTTCTCCCCTTCTGCC
>JAPQNM010000013.1:25476298-25478798 GCA_029783475.1 Metacarcinus magister | reverse complement strand
CTGCAACAATTTCAGTCTCTCCATCTTCATCTACATTTAACAGTCCTTCAAACTACTACTCATCCGATATTTCTTTAACAGCTTCCTTTCCAAACAACATTGTACCGTCATATATATTCACTTATTCTTTATTCCCCGATGTTCCCTTCCTTATCCTCTGTAGTACCTCCTTCCAGAACATCTTATTCTCATGGAAGTTTTCAGTCATCTTCCTAACCAATCTTTCATCTGCTCTCTTTTATAACACGCACTGCCCTTTTAGCTTGATTGATCTTCTTGTATCTTTCATGACACCTCATCCTACCTCTGCAGCCACACCTCTTTTCTACTACTGCAACCTAATATCTTCACACCACCATACACTCTCCCTTTTCTCACCCCCACCTCCCATTCTTTTCATATCACACACATCTGTACACCCACCCCCTAGATGCCATTCCTCTTCCACGTAACCTTTCT
Organism: Metacarcinus magister; assembly: GCA_029783475.1. NCBI lineage: Eukaryota > Metazoa > Arthropoda > Malacostraca > Decapoda > Cancridae > Metacarcinus > Metacarcinus magister. Next base: position 25,478,339 of record JAPQNM010000013.1, on the reverse strand, counting down.
CACTCTCTCTCTCTCTCACACTACATTTCCTTTGTCTGTAATCAACTGGTATTCCAATATATATATATATATATATATATATATATATATATATATATATATATATATATATATATCCTATTGCAAAAGGAAAAAATTGCTCACACAAGTTTTTATAATGGTTTTATTTAATCAAAATTATATATAAAATTTTCAATAAATCATACTGCATGTTGACGTATAAAATTTAATTAACTGCATTTTTCCTTATAAAATTTTTTCTTTTATTTGCAATAGCACCATCTTAAATTTGAATGGAGATTATTCTACCATTGTTTAAAATAATTAAAATTAAAAATACATATTTTTCTAAAAGTCCTATGCAATAAAATTCACTGCCTTTCCTCTCCTGAAAAAAGACATCTTACAGTATTTCCTTCACTAAAGGTAAAAAGATAAAATGTTGGAACACACTGCAGATGTGGGCGTTCATTTCCCGCCACACCTTTGATAAAATAAAAGGGAATAATAATAAATAATAAATTACAATAGGACACATTTTCCATTATGATAATGAATTTCAACTTAAAATTCCTTAATCTAAATCAATGAAAACTACATCTTTCTTCTTCTTTCTGATGTCAAATGAAGGTTTCTTTGCCACAGGGTTTCTTGGACTCTGCAGAAGAAAAAAAAGTTTCCTTAGAATGGGACATATGTCAATACTATACATCATACATTACGAAAAAAGAAGAAAAAAAAGTAAAGATAAACAAATAAATAAACAAATCCAGTTAAGTTTATAAGCAGACACATGAGACTCTGCATGCTTGGTAAAACAATGGAAAGTGACACTATTCTATTTTTTTTGCAAATCATGCCCAAAATGTGGAAATAACAAAACATGTGCCATTTCGTAACCTGTTCTGGGCTTGCATTGAAGTATTGACGCAATGAAAAAATCTTATTAAATTTCAACGTCAAATCTAAAATTTTACACAAAAGTCTCCCATTTTTTGGTATTTCTTCTACTACTGAGAAAGCCCACATTTTTTTATAAACATATGTTACCAGATTAAACTTAGTTCGTGGAAGACAGTGCTATGCAAAAAATAAAAGTATGATGATTTAACTTTCCACGGTTTTATAATGCTGTAAGAAAGTAAGCAAGACAAAGCAACAACAATAGTACTGACTAACCTCAAACTAGGAATTTTCAAAGTTACAAATAGTGTTTAAAATAATGTCCTATGTCCAGCTTTACAAATGCAACTATGAATGCAAATGTCAAAATCTGCAACAACTTTGGTTACAATCAATAAAATACAAGGATAAAACCCCTTTCAGAACCAAAGAAGTGACACAATATCATGATGCTATATGTTATTCATAAGTAGTAACAGAATGTCAATGTGCAGTAATCCTTCTCAAATACGGATTACCATTCCAGTCTGCAAGCGGAAGGAATGTTAGTAGAAGTGATTATGAGAAATACAGAGGTATAAGTCTTATCTATAATTGTATTCACTATGGCTCGTAAAAAGTGACCAAAAGGGATGGAGTGAGGGATCTAGGAAGCCCCTCCTCTGTATTCTATTCTATAAAATGACACAATGCAGATGGGGAGGGAAGAATACAGTCTCCGTGAACCCTAAATGCCTTGTCTTGGTTACCTTATTTTAATAGGGATGTAAGCCATATGACATATGACAGAATTGAGTCGACATCAATGTGGGATGTATTGAAAGTGTACAGTGTGGGTGGGAGATAGTTGAATGGAGTGGAAGCTTTATATAAGAAAGCAAATACATGTATTAGGATAAATGGAGAAATGAATGAAAGTTTTTGAATACCAAGTGGTGTGAGGCAAGGATGTGTAATGTAATAATAAATTAGTTAAATATTGCTTATTGACTTACAAGAGCAAGGTTGAAGTCATCCAAGTCTTGGTAATCTATTGGTGTTGCTGGTCTTTTTTTGTTTTGGGAAAACATTTCTGAAAATCAAGAAACATTTAAATAATTAATAAAGAAAATATTGTACATTTGAGAGAGAGAGAGAG
>JAPQNM010000013.1:25466298-25473798 GCA_029783475.1 Metacarcinus magister | reverse complement strand
AATAGCCATTTATGTCTGTACGAGAAAACGCTTCTGATTCTTCCATAATTTGGTTTTCCATATCATATCAACTCTTTCTTGTATTGTCTGTTATCTTTACAATATACTATTTTTGTTGTAGTGTCTATTCCCTCCATAACTAGAGCTTTAAACATTGTGATTGATCTTATTTTTCTGTAATAACATCATCAAACACCATTTAATTGCCACACTGAAACATCCTTAAAAAGGTATCTGTGTATATCTTTTTTTTCTGCAGCTCTTGCTCTAAAACCATTACCTTCATAGCAAAGAACACTTACTCTCGTTTTCCTTGCTGTATTCACAACTTCCACTTCCAAAATTTTGCTCAGATTTTTCCTGGTTATTGGGAGATTTTTTTCTATGTTCTTTCTGTTCATGAAAGAAGTTCTCCTTCAACCTGTCACTTTCTCTTGCGGGAGGGGTCTCAATATTTTCATTACTTGTAGACTCCAGTGAAGAGGCCAATACCATCTCATCATGTCTGGAAATGTTGTAGCAAAAATAAATATCTTATCTCTGTTATGGGAGCTGTTAAACAACACAGACAAATGAATGAACACATATGATGGAACGATGAACATGCAACACAGTAATAACGTGCAATTATGACAGATTCAATGCTCACGTCTTTGGTGGTTGGGGAGGATTTGTCAACATGTTGTTCACAAATTCTCTAAGGTTGTTGTTGGCGAAAGAGAAATTATCGTGATAGACAACTTTGTTCTTCACCCACTTTGAAAGCCCACTGATATAGCGGCTTCCTTGTCTACTAGTTCTATATTGATACCGCTGGTCAACCAATAATAGGGCGCCCCAATCATAGCGATGACGAATACACCTTCCAAGTGCTTGATTAACTGCTCTGTGGGGAAAATCAATAAATAAATAAATAAATAAATAAAAAATGCACTTATTCATCCAATATTTCTTTCATCATGTGTAGTAGTATTACATTAACGAGTGAGGTTTATCCAAAGTATATACAATTTTAAACTGACACCAGTGCAAAGTCCACCTGCAGGAAATAAAACATTGCAATTATGGCAATTCATAGGTTACTTATTTGAAAGAGGTAGAACATTGTTACCTTTAAAGTGTTGTATTGTTATAATATGTATGAACATTTTCAAACCTTTACCTGCTTGTTTATTAAATGGTAATTTTTCTACAAGGTAGTAGGCTAAGCTACTGTGCTACATTTGTGGTGACTCTGATATAAAAAAAAGTAAAAAGGGCTGCATATTGAATGACAGTATATTAAATTACTGACGCTTCCTTTAATGCACCATAATTTTCTTTAATGAAACATTCAAAAGAAAGGGAATATTATCAGCATGAGGTGAAATCTCTTTCTCTTTTGTATGAAGAGAATACATGAGACTACCAAGTAATGAGGCAATAAGGGTCACAGTCCTTTATGTGAAATGTTCTGGTGGAGAAGTTCCAACTCGAGAAACAGTGAAAATTTAACAAATAATCTGGTGGTAAATTTCTTACCTGTAAGCCTGAATTTCATACCACTCATTTCCTGACAGCAGCTTTCGGGAATGATGGTACATATCATTGTACTGTTTTTTCAATTTCACCTGAATGTTTTTTACGTAGGGATAGGGAATGCCAACCTGCAAAATATAGGCAAAGATGAAATTATACAATATTTCTTCCATGGACCATATTAGGTATCAACTGACACCTCTACCGCTGGAAAAATAGTATACGTAATTGTATAGTTTCCTATTTCTCCTCATCTTTATTTTGCAGGAAAATAACTCATTGACACGATGCAGTAAAATTAATGACGCTGAAAATAAAATTATAAGCTGATGCATTTTGGAGGAGACGAGCGACAGTGAGTTTTAGTCAGTGTGTTTATGTCATGACAGTTTGGTTTCAATTTGCACATCAACAGGATGAGTTTGTAGTGTGTAGAGGAAGGAAAACAGCAGCCCACAGCTTAACCGTAATATTACATCCTTTGATTTGATCTACCCGGTATATCCTTTAACCTGTCCAGATTTTTCATCTCCCACCCTCATTTTTTATATTTTTATTTATTTATCTAATTTTATCTTTATTACACAAATCACTTATATATAGAGCTTCACATATCTTACATTTTATTCACTTATTATATTGATGCACAAGTAGTCACCTTAAACATAGTTTTGTGCTTCTCTCTTCCTTTCTAGGATACACAAATTCCTAGCACTGCCATCATCCCTTATTGTTGCCTTTTACAACATGCAATAAACAGAGACGTGTATTGTTGCTTCTTGTGTCTCAGATATAAAGAAAACTATTATATGAAAGAATAAAAATACATTTAAACTTACAGCAATGACAGTTCGAGCATTATCGTCAGCAAAGTCTAATCCTTCGCTGACCTTTCCTCGGTACACAGCCAGGAAGAATACACCGTTGATGGGACCTGCTCCCTCCATTCTGTAGGTGAAGAAAAAAATTTCTGTATACAATTAAATGTATTAAATATTTTCTGAAGTCACTTGCTCACTGAATTGTTTTTACTGGACTTCCTTAGCTGGTAATTACTAATGATGAAATGGTACATTCAAAAGGTGAAAGAGGACATCTTACTGATGAAAATCATGTTTTAACAATCGAGATTCAAATATTTCAGAGTGCGCTTGACTAAAACGTTAAACCAGATGATAGATTTGCACATTATCTGATGAGAAAAACTGTCTATAGTAATCACCTGACAACTTTTCAAACTGTTTTACTGGTACAGGAAGTCCTTGCTATACGATAGTTCGGTTTACGTTAAATTCGCAGATACGATACTAGCCAATTAGTACCCTTTTTTCGATTTACGATACTTGATTCGCAGTTACGATATAAAAAAAAGGCGCCAAAATCGGCGTGGGGAGTTGGGCGTGGTGGCGCATGCAGCGCCACCACGCCGCTACGCTACATGCGGCCAATTCCGACAACTAATCATTCCCGCGCCACCATTACAAACACAGTGAAACCTTGTGCCAAACAGTCCACGATCTCAACGTTCTTCAAACATGCCAGCCCATCCACTTCAACAGAGCAATCAACTTCAGGTTTTGAATCGCCCGCCTCACCCTCGACCTCCGCCTCACCGCCTACGTCACCCACATCAGCTGATCAGATGATTGCATAATTATATTCTTTTCTTTATTATTTACATTCAATTTGTTTATTTTTACACTAAGGTATGTCTTTATGTATGCATCTGAATCTGAAGGAGTGACTTTGGCAATGTGCTGGAACGCATCCCTATCTAATACATGTAAAAATGGGTTCGGTATACGCTATTTCGGTTTACGATAGGGTTTCAAGGAACGCATTGCTATCGTAAAACGAATATTTCCTATAATTTAATGTTCTTAACTTACTGTACATTCTTAATAGTGGTATAGAAATCAATCAGATCTCTTTCAAAATCCCCTCCCTTCTTCTGTTCTATCATAGCTTTCTTTGTTTGTTGAATCTGATTCCAAAGGCCGGTGTTTTGCCATCTGAAAATAAGAAAGAAAAATTTTCATACAACTTAGCCTTTTTATTTCTTGCATATTTTAATTTTTTCTGGATATCACTTCACAGGTGCCATTGATAAAAGAAAAGAAAAGAAAAAAAAATCAGATTAATAAGATAGTAGCATGAATTATTGTGAGTGTCTTCCCATTATTGAATTATCATTTACTAATTGATCTCAAACCAAACACTGCTTAGTAATGGAGGAGGAGGAGGAGGAGGAGGAGGAGGAGGAGGAGGAGGAGGAGGAGGAGGAGGAGGAGGAGGAGGAGGAGGAGGAGGAGGAGGAGGAGGAGGAGGAGGAGGAGGAGGAGGAGGAGGAGGAGGAGGAGCCCTCCACTACTACACTGCCCGGTGACATAGGATTTCTGACGAGAAGTAGCCTGGGCAACAGGACCTGATGTCGTCTGTGGGAGTCAGGTTGGTGTTGCTGCCACCCTTTCTACTACACTGATAAGATGTATTTATATAACTGTTTAAGAGTACTGTGGTGGGGGACAGGTGACTCTGTGGCACAAAGCTCGGCTTGTGGCCTAAAGGGTGTGAGTTTGGAAGTTGCAGCTTCTTAGTGTGAAGGATAGCGCTCTCTCAGTAGGACATATACTGTGTAGGTACATTTGTCCCTCTCTACATTTATGTGAATATTTTTCTCAATCTATTACAATATTAATCAAATGTCATGTCTTAAAGGCCAGTAGAAAGACAACTTGCTAATGGAAAACCAAAAAGGAAATGTTTTGTTCTCAATATATTGAAGAAAGTAGTTACTTATGAGACTCAAAAAAGGTGATTCAGTGTAGAGGAGGAGGAGGAGTACAAAGGAGTACAAAGGAAGAACAGACAGCAACAGTCCTACTGGACCTAACGAGGCTGTCTGTTTAGCTACACTACTATTATAATATCTACTTGATAGAGACAAAAGGACAGCAAAGTGTAAGGTTCCTCCCCACCCACCCCTCCCTCCAGCCAAAGCTGGCCGGAAGAGGAAGTGATACCATGTAATATGGAAAAACTATCATGGAATTTGTATAGAAAAGTGAGAAGAAGAAGAAGAAGAAGAAGAAGAAGAAGAAAAGAAAAGAAAAGAAAAGAAAAGAAAAAAAAAAAAAGAAAGAAAGAAAGAAAGAAAGAAAGAAAGAAAGAAAGAAAGGAGGAGGAGGAGGAGGAGGAGGAGGAGGAGGAGGAGGAGGAGGAGGAGGAGGAGGAGGAGGAGGAGTAGGAGGAGGAGGAGGAGGAGGAGGAGGAGAAGGAAACCAACAAAAAAAACTAAACCATTCAACTAACCTGTCATACAGTTTTTCCATCAAGGCATATGAGGGAAAGAAGCACAATATGCCTCCTGGTACTGTGTTACAAACATTCAACAACAGTTCCCCAAGTTCATCCTGAAATTCCCACGTGTCTGTGTTCTGGTAGGTGGCCACCAACGGCCTACCTCGAGGACCATGACCAATAGCTCCCACAAAAACCTGAAAAAGAAAAATATATGTAATCTAATGAAGAATCGTGAGGTACAGCTTTCCTTTTCTTCCAATAGAATTTAATAGATAATGAGTTATGGTTTATTGCGATTTTAAGCACCTTCAGAGTTGACAGGATGGGAAGGGAAGCATGTTGGCTTCTTACCCATGAATTTATATATATGATACTTTCCAATTAGAACGTCTTTCAACATGACAACTTAGTTGTTAATTATTTAATGGTTGTTCAACTTGTTTATCGATAGAGTAGTTGCATAAATTAAAGCAAGAGTTGATAATACTGGAAGTTATGGAAGTTATAGATAATACATAAATGTAAAACACTCACCTGCTTATGGTCAATCACATGATTTGCCTCCAGCTGAATTTTGAAGGACACACCCAATTCTGACTGGAAGGAATTCATGGGAGAGAGTGTCCCAGACGTCAATATGATAGTGTGGGTCACAGTGCTAATGGGACTAAATGCCACAGCTGGGTTGAGGCACCAAAAGTTCAAGGAGTACTCTTCCCTAAGAGTTGGTTTTCCACTGATCCATCCATCTACTTTCTAAAAAAACACAGAAATTACCTACGGAATATAACTCTAGTATTTCACTATCACTTTTGATCGTTAATGTAATAATGTTAAATAGAAACGATAAATGATCCAATGTGACCTTGTTCATATAGTGGCTTTGTAATAATGTGCAAATTAAAAAGGGATGAAACATGGTGATTATAAACTGATGTTTCCAAATGGGAAACATAGATTAGCAAACATAAATGCAGTTGAGCATTATCCTCAACATTACATTAATTCATATAAATGTATATAAATGGCTATGGGCAGTAACTGACACAAACCCTCACTGTGAACAAAATATGAAAGGAACTACGTAATTCTATTCATTGATTCTTTCCATTCTTAATTCTATCATTAACACTGCACAAACAGTATGTAAAATTGATCAATTGACTCATAATACACACACATTTTCTACATCGAGTCATAAAGAAGACTATCTATCTACCAAGCTGTTGTCCCCGTGTGTGTGTGTGTGTGTGTGTGTGTGTGTGTGTGTGTGTGTGTGTGTGTGTGTGTGTGTGTGTGTGTGTGTGCGCGTGCGTGCGTGCGTGCGTGCGTGCGTGGGTGGGTGAGTGGGCGGGTGGGTGGGCGGGCGGGTGGGCGGGCGGGTGGGCGGGTGGGTGGGTGGGTGGGTGGGTGGGTGGGTGTGGTGTGTGTGTGTGTGTGTGTGTGTGTGTGTGTGTGTGTGTGTGTGTGTGCGCGCGCGCGCCTTGTCTTGGCTTCTCCTCTTTAGAGGGATAACAACCTAGTAAATAAATTGATAGATTGAATTTTCTGTTCATTTAATCCATATCTTATGATTTTTTTCTTGCTTAAGGTAGTGGCAGGAAAAGGGTCCAGATTTCAGTTGCACTTACTGTATACTGTGCTCATAAAGTTATGTGAAAAAATCAGACCTTGAAAGATATGTGAATAATTGTGTGGCATCTTTTATTAAACAATAGCCAGTGATCACACAATGACAAAAAATGCTGTGGATATTTCATAACAATCAAACTTAAGACTTAAACTCACTAGACCAGATTTCTTCCAAGTTTTTTCCTTCTCTAAGGCAACACGATAATCATCTTTGTGCTTCATATCATCCTTAAACAAAAAGTTGAACACAAGAAATATGTCCTCGAGAACTTTTTTGGCCACAATATTCAAAGCCGGCTCCTCCTCCTCTTTCTCTGGTATCTGCTCTGTCAGTGATCTGAAACATCCCTAGGGACAGAACCACTAATTAGAAGGTTGTTAACATTCAATACTATAACTGTATAAAATAAAACATTTAAATATACATTTGATATCTATGTCAGTCACCAGCTATAAGTGTAACTCAAGATTTATCTCTGCCTGTTGCAGATGATGCAACATATCCTTTAAAGCTACATTTATTTCAACAGATCAGCTGCACATCAATACCACTACCATCACTGGCTGGATTGTGCGATGAGGAAAACTTAGAAATGTATCTGTATTTGGATAAGAAAATATTTTCAAATTATGAGGATCTCTACATGTGAACACATAATAATGACAATGACTTTGCTTAACTATAATGGAATCAAATCTTATTCATAATGATATTGAAACATGAAAATTAGATAGAGTTCATTAATTATATATATTACCTCCAGTTCACTGTAGGCATCCCTTCCAATACCCAAGTGGTCAAGGATAGCAATGATTTCTGTGCCTGTATACATTTTCCCTGACTTTCCAAAGTCTGTATAGTCCTTAAGCGTGTGGTTATTATCATCAATCCATATGCTCAGGGTTGTCAGCATTTCGGCCTAAGAGAGACAGGTAGTAGTTAGGGAGAGTATGCGCATATTTATCGGAAAAAAAAGACAAGTTATTTACATAACATTTACAGCATTACAATTAATATTCAATGTATCATAAGTCCTGAAACCAATT
>JAPQNM010000013.1:25446298-25458798 GCA_029783475.1 Metacarcinus magister | reverse complement strand
CCATAACATTAGTGTTGGACAAGTTGGAGGGACACAGTGTCCCCCCCCCCAAAACCATTCTTCAGTCTGTAATGGTGGGAAGGAAATGGCTATATAGTATACTTTATTCATAACATCTTCAAACAATTTATATGTAATATTTTTACTTAAGATAAAGGGCTAATGATAGTTAACATACATACATTCATACATATGTAAAAAACAATTAGTCTATATTCGAGATTTGTTGTTGATCAACTAAATCGTTACATACACACATAGTGTAGAGTAGGTGAGAAACTTGCCTGCCCAAAGGGGACACAAAGATAAACTGAATTAAGTTAAGCTGTGGAACTCCTGATCTTTAGAAAGGTGGTGTACTAGCAACGAAACTAATACTTGGCAAACGAGTAGTAAAATACGGAGATGGGCTTGATGGTGGTTACGTCGTGACTCACATCCTGTGGTAGGTGAAGACTGCTTGATGTAATGTCGACCTTCAGTGGTTTTCTCTGTGTACTCAATTATCGTTAAATCCGAAGGGGAAATATATAGTTTTTGGAAGCTGTATGAAGGCTACTTGGGTCCAGATTCGAACAGGGGCTCACAGTTCCGTAGCTTTATATCCTGTTTGGATATATTTTCTTCTTTCGTGGCACCAATCACTATCATAAACGAACCCAATATATGTTTGAAACCAGGCGTGACGTCACTCATGATTATGATGACGTCACATTTAGACTCTCTTTTATCTTCCAGTTCAGCCTCACTTGATCTTTGCTTCACCGAGTCTCGAGCCACGGAAGACTGTTTACTTAATCCCGTGAGTAGACATTTAAACCAATACATCATCAGCTTATCGCCCTCGTCCTCGAAGTATAAATTGTCTGGAAGAAATTTTACTTTCAAACAAATGTCTGACGGAGGGAGGAGATAACTCGGCGATAAATATTTCTCTGGGGCTCCGGCAACCCATTATGGCTGGCCGGGGAGTCTCATAAATCTCTCCCACCCATCACCTCCGACCCCCGCCACCACGACCACTCACCCCGCCGCCTCCACCGCCTGTCCACCATGACACAACTCAACAGCCTTCCACTTTGGAGCTAAGATTTGTTCGTCACCCTGATAGGGATACGCCCGGCTGGGAAGGCGGCGCAGAGAACAAGGGGTGTCTTGTATCGGGGTTGATCAGGCTTTCGGCGAGCTGTCAATAATAATGGGCCTCAGCGGGGGAAAACCAACAAAGGGCGTGTAAAGGCACGGCCGGAGACGTCCTGGGAATGAGTAAGTGTTGGAGCGAAGCGAGGGAGGGAAGAGGTACTTTCAGGTGACGCCGCCACACCTGAGGCGGCAGTGAGTGGAGAGAGGAAAGGTGAACCCAACTGACTTGTATTCTTATTACGGTGTACTTTTAATGTAATGATGATGAAACTAATAGTTAAGTTTTCTCATATCTCTCTCTCCTTATAAATAGATAAATTAATATATATATATATATATATATATATATATATATATATATATATATATATATATCATATCATATCATATCATATCATATCACATTACACTTGCCGCACTGGTCTCCCTAAACAGTCTTGATACGATGCCCAATTCCTCATTCTCTTCATGACAACTCGATTCACTTTACTCTCCTCGCTTAACTCTAGAAGTGCCTCAGAAATACGTCACTAGGGAAGGAATCACTAAACTTCTAAAAAGAGAATAAAGCTACAAACATGGAGGATCAAGCCAACACACGGACAGGCGATCCTCACGCCACCTTCATGCTCTCTGCCCGCCCCGCCCGCCATAAAGTGTGGGCCATGTTCCGCCCTCGACAAGGTACAATATAACTCTGCTCCGCCCACTCCATCTTGCCCTTGCGAACCCCGAACCCTCTCCACTGCAGCCGTTCACAATAGCCTCAAATCCAATCACAACCTCGTCTACTATACTAAAACAAACGCGCGAACCGAATGTGTTGCCAGACAGGCGTTTGGGAAAGCCCAAAGTTGGTAACCCGCAGGATTGCGTGTAGTTTCAATGTTTAGCAAAAGATGGCGTCAGCTTCCACCTCTCGAACATTCAATGCATCTTGACCACTTTATGCCCTCCTCCTACGCCTCCTCTCATCTGTTATCGGTCAAATAAGAAGACTTAACTAAGACGTACTGGAAAAGTCATTTGAAAGAAGAAAAAAATTGTATCCTAATAAACACAACTTGTGGATTCATGACAAAACGTTAGGTCGGGAAAAGTATGCTGTGCTCGAGTCACTTAACAACAGATTGGAGGGCTGGAGGGCAAAACAGTGCTATATTGCAGGTGAATATTGATGGAGTGTGCAGGGTGTGAGAACATCAGCAAAGAGTATACATACGTTTAGAGGCGAGATTCCTCCTTCACTGAGAGGCCCCAAATGACCTTAAGCTCACCTCCCAAACCCCCCTCCCCCCACCCCCAAATACACACCTTGATTGCTGCAATGGCGAGGTTAACAAGGGTGGTAATGACTTATGCCAGACTAAGTTGACATGGAGATGGTGACACAGTACCGTCCTCTACCTCTACTACCTTACACCCACCACCATCACAACCACCACCACCACCACCACCACCACCACAACCACCACCACCACCACCACCACCACCTGTACACGTATAAAGAATTACCGGCTGGTGCGTTAGTTATTTAAATCTACGTTCCCGATGGAGTTATGTGGATCCGGGATGGCTGGTGCCCGCCCCTCGCCCACTCCTCTATTCACAGCGAGTGGTTTACCCAAGATCTTCATGCTGTCATTACACTGTGAGTCCATTGTGGCTTCGTGTCAGAAATGTTGGTGGGGCAGTGTGGGCCGTGCTGGGTACCTGTGTTAACATTTGACCTCACCGGGTAAAGGGTGAGACTCCAAAAAGGCCTCAGTACACCAGATGAAGAAGAAAAAAAAAAAAAAAAATCAATATATATATGCAGTTTATCATGAGCAATATGAGTTATGCCTCGGTATCAGTTTTTTTTTTAAATACTATCACTGTAATTCTTCATGCCTGTTGACTGAGCCCTCTTGTGCCGCGACCCTACGACCTACGATTACAACCTAAAACATGACGAGGTAAGGCAAGGCACAGTGAGCGTTGGTGTAAAGATGTGACCAGGTGAGTGAGTGCGCTACCTGGAATCATATCTACCTATAAAAGTGTATAAAAGTGTGGGTCAGGCAGGTGAAGGTGTACACGTAACAAGTAAGTGCAGGTAGTAGTGGTGACAGTGAAAGCGAGTCTTGTGTGTGTGTGTGTGTGTGTGTGTGTGTGTGTGTGTGTGTAACAGAGCGAACGAACAGAGCAAAGTGAGGTGGTGCGGAGGGAAGGGAAAAAGGAGGAGGAGGAGGAGGAGGAGGAGGAGGAGGAGGAGGAGGAGGAGGAGGAGGAGGAGGAGGAGGAGGAGGAGGAGGAGGAGGAGGAGGGAGACGGAGGAGGTTATGGAGTGTGTACATAACCTTTGACCCCCAATCTCCATAACATTATCTTGGACACCCGCACTCCTTAGGGGGGGAGAGGGGGTGGGGGAGGTGCTAGGGATGCGGCCTGACAGGGGAGGGAGGGAGAGAGGTGAGGAGGTTATTTAGATGGGAGGAGGAGGAGGAGGAGGAGGAGGAGGAGGAGGAGGAGGAGGAGGAGGAGGAGGAGGAGGAGGAGGAGGAGGAGGAAGGTAACTGTGGGATGATAATTCAAGAAAAGATATATTAGAGGGAAAAGAGGATTCATGAAGGAGGGTCAAAGAGGAGCGATGTATTTAAGGGGAAGGAATAATTATGAGCTAAATATAATGGGAAAAAAAAAAATAATAATAATAAAAAGTCAACGGTTTACAAGGAAATATTATGTTACGAAGATGACGATGACGAGTGAGGTTGAAGAGCGAAGAAGATGAATGCGCAAAATCTGCAAGGGTGGATGATGTAAGAGAACAGGGATTTGAAAGTGAGGAAGATGCACGAGGTGGGGAAGGAATGGAGGAGAAATGATTTGTGTGTGTGTCTGTGTGTGTGTGTGTGTGTGTGTGTGTGTGTGTGTGTGTGTGTGTGTGTGTGTGTGTGTCTGTGTGTGTGGAGGGATACTTGTGAGGGTGTTGCTTGCATGTAGGTGGAAACGTGGCGTGAGTTGCCACTCGAGAGAGAGAGAGAGAGAGAGAGAGAGAGAGAGAGAGAGAGAGAGAGAGAGAGAGAGAGAGAGAGAGAGAGAGAGAGAGAGAGAGAGAGAGAGAGAGAGAGAGAGAGAGAGATATTATCATTATCATTACTATCATCATCATCAATGGCGCACTAAGTTAATAAACACATGAAGTGGGAACAATACCACAACTAACACTATTGGGAACACGTGGTCTATACGGAGTCACATGAACACCTCTGCCCAGTGCATTGTGGGTCGGCTTGACGGGGAAAAAAACAATAGACGATCCAATTCGCCTCAGAGGAGAGTCGAATACGTGAGTTACTGATTTCCCGAGGGAGCTGCAGCCGCTAAGCCACCAATCACACCACCTCCACCACCACTACCACTACTAATGCCACCTCGCAAGCCTCAACCACCATCTCCACCACCGTTACTACTATTTCTTCCTTCCACTCTCTTTGTTATCCTTACTGACATCACTATTACCGTCATCCAACTGCCACCCGATAATCTCAACACTAGATGGCAGCTCTCTTGTAACCAGCATTCTCTCCACGGTCCAACCTATTACAATTACTCTCCTAATAACCCTAGAACCATAAATTATTACACCTCGCTTACCACCAAACGAACATTTTTCTTCTTGCCACAATTGGTACCATTATTGTCGTTTAACCCCTCACAGGAGCTGCCTTGTGTAGGTCAACTGGCCTCTTGCAGCCTCCTTATGTTTCTTATGTTCTTATGTACTGTAGTGATTCTGATGCTACACAAACTATAACCTTTAACACTGACTTACCCGCCTCATACCTTCAAGTCCTGTATACTGTAGTGTTGTGCTTTCTACAGAATAACCCAGCCAGATCCAATCCAAGCCATGCTATTAATGTAATGTATTTTCCTATATCCATCATAAAGCAGTGTTATAGCTAGTTTTTTTAGTACAATAGGAAACTGAAAGGCAAAATTTCCCCTTCTCTTACCTATGCTTTCTCCCTTCCCCTTCTTACACCTCATGTATTCCCCCTTCCCCTTTCTCACACTTCCGCCTCTCTCCTCCCAACCACCCCTGCCTTCTCCCTTCCTCCCTCTCACCCCTGATTTCTCTCTTCCCAATTTCTCACAGCCCTGTTTTTCCCTTCCCCCTCTTCATATCCCTATCTTCTCCCTTCCCCCTTTCCCCCTTTTCACATCCCTACCTTCTCCCTTCCCCTCTTCTTACACCCCTACTTCCTCCTTTCCCCCCTCTCACACCCCTGTATTCTCCCCTCCTCCTCTTTCCCTTTAGACACACCCAATGGACCCAACTCTACGGTATGGCCGCGCCCGCACTCACTTTAATATCGCCATTGTGTTGCGGCCTTGTACTAACTTTCTTTCTTTCTTTATTTAGCTTTTATTTTTTTTTTTTTAGCTGTCTCTGGTGCTACTTCTTTTTAAATGATTTTTTTTTTGGATTCTTTTCTTCTTCTAATTCCGTGTTTTTGGCGCCGACACTTTTTGGTTTTTAATCTATTTTATCTATCTTTTCATTCAATTCAAGATCATGTATTTAATTATTAAGTTCAGTAACGCTGGTGCATTTCTTTTTCAAGTGTCTTTCATTCAGTTGGTTTTCTTTAATATAAATCTATTCGTATTCTTCCTCAACTTCATCCTCCTCCTCCTCTTCCTTCCTACCATCACCGTCCGTCACTACACTACAATCTCCTACCAAGAAAGCCACTTACTTCCCTATATACCAATACCACACCACAATACACTATCACTTTCCACAACTAACAGGACCCCACACAACATTTCCCTTCCTTCAATACCTGACAGAGCCTCGCAATACGATCTCCCTTCTCTCTCCAAGCTCGTTAAACCCATACACAGCATCGCACCCTCACCTCCCACAACCACGAGGATCAAGATAGCTCTTCCTCTAAAACCAGGTCAGGTAGGCGCGTTGTTGAAGTAGACCATTCAAAGGATGTAAAAAATGTGTTAAAAGAGTACTTCTTTTTAATTTTTTTTTTTACCCCTCAGGTTCATATCTAGAAAAAAAATATTCGTCCCAGATGAGTGAAAAGTGTTATAAGAGTTCATTCTTTAAACAGTATAGTGTAGCTGTAGGTCTATGTTAGAAGGAAGGTGCTTAAGGAAGGGTAGGTAGGTAGGTAGGTAGGTAGGTAGGTAGGTAGGTAGGTAGGTAGGTAGGTGGGTAGGTAGGTAGGTGGGTGGGTGGGTGGGTGGGTGGGTGGGTGGGTGAGGGAGAGAAGATGTGAGTTCGTCCGTTAGCTTTGGGAGAAGAATATATGTGTGTGTGTGTGTGTGTGTGTGTGTGTGTGTGTGTGTGTGTGTGTGTGTGTGTGTGTGTGTGTTTGTGTTTGTGTGTGAGTGTGTGTGTGTGTTTGTGTTTGTGTTTGTGTGTGTGTGTGTGTGTGTGTGTGTGTGTGTGTGTGTGTTTGCAGACAATAAATCTTCGAGACCTTCCTCTGTTGTGTTGTAAGCAATGACGCCACAAACAAGCTTAAGCCTTCTCTGCTGTCCCCCTCCCTCCACCTTCTCTGCTTGTCTGTATGCTTGCCTGTCTCTCTGTCTGTTTTTATATGTCTCTGTCTGTCTGTCTGTCTATCTGATTTGTTTTCTCTCTCTTGTATATTTTTATCTTTCCAAATACTTACTCCACAAATCTGTTTTATTCTAAAATTCAACAAATTGATGGTTTCTCTAATTATAATCCACTTCGTCCTTGTCTTACACACGTTTTGTTGTTTCCACTTACTACTGGTGTTTTAAACTTAGTTGCTTCGTCTCCTCTTTAACATTTCTTATTTCACTTTCTCAACTTTTCAGACTTTGCCCCTCCCCCTTCCGCCCTGTGCCCCCTCCCTAGGGAAACACCTTCCAGGAAATGTGTCCAAATATCACGGTAAAAATTGTGGGAAAATCCTACGTTCTCCCAGCAACTTCCAAGAATACGTAAAATAATCCGAGAGAAATGACAGAGAGCACCATGATCTCACATAAAAGATAAAGCGAAGAGAGAAAAAAACAGACTGGCAACTCCTCACTGAGATGCCACATAACCAAACTATGTCACTATGACTTAATTACTAAAACAACAACACAATAACCACACTTGTACATAAACGGAGACGGGAATAACAAAGACACTACTAGTTTTTTTTCAGAATCAAAACATTTAAGAGGAGAAGGGGTGAGCTTAAGTGTTCGGATAGGAAGGCGTCGGGATAGCACGAAGGCGAAGTCAATGCTGAACCTTGGGTCTGAGACGTGACCAACTCGCAGGAAGACCTCGACACGACGCCTTGTTGAGATTTTTTCATAAGTGTGAATTACTATACCGGCTGCCAGAGGTGTGATGCTCGGACTCTATACACACACACACACACACACACACACACACACACACACACACACACACAGACAAACACACACGTTACTTTCCATCATGTCTATCTGTTTTCTGAGTGACTACTGTACACAAGTGATAGGTGAGACGGGGGGCGGGGAAGGGGGGTTTAGGGGGAGGGAAGGGGGGTTAGGGGGGAGGGAAGGGGGGTTAGGGGGACGGGGAAGGGGGGTTTAGGGGGGCGGGGAAGGGGGTTTTGGGGGGCAGTATAGAGACAAGTGTGGGTATTGAGTGAAGTGTCTGAGTGTTTGGGTAATTTTTCCTCCGTGAGTGCTTTCGGAAGAGACGCAAGGTGTGAGGGAGTGATTTATTTACCTGGGGTGTTCAGGAGGTGAGGGGGGAGGAGCTGCAGGTAAGGTGTGTGTGTGTGTGTGTGTGTGTGTGTGTGTGTGTGTGTTTGGTAATGACTAATAAAATAAACTCCAATGACATCAGGAAATACCATTATCAATACATAACAAAATATATTGACTGAAAACTGTAGGAAAATTAATACACACACACACTCTCTCTCTCTCTCTCTCTCTCTCTCTCTCTCTCTCTCTCTCTCTCTCTCTCTCTCTCTCTCTCTCTCTCTCCGGGCAATGGCGTGTCACCTGTTCTCGTCCTGGTTAGGCCACCGGCGGCTTATCCATCCCATTAGAATGATAATGGCGCAGTCTCTTCTCCACTCGCCTAATCACCTCCGTCACTCACGCCGCCTACCTCCCTCGGGCACCTTCTACCCTTGGATTTATCATATTTGCCATTATTATTATTATTATTATTATTTTGTCCTGTGGTGTGAGCTGCAGGAATACTACTACCATCGTATTCTTTGCCAATCGAAGGGTCTATTACCACTATAACTACTACTACTACTACTACTTCTTCATCCATACTTAACACCGTCCCGCCATCACCGTCACCACCAAGCATATCACTACAAAAATATGAATGCGGGGAGGGATGGGGAGGAAGGAACACTGTGTTATGTGGGGCAGATTAGGAAGGAAGGCTCTAAGGGGAGAGATAAAGAGAAGGGCTATAAGTGATTAGTAAGGGAGAAAGGAGAGAGGGTGATAATGTAAGGGAGAATGAATATAAAGGTGTAATGTTTGGGGAGTAAAGGCAGGGAGTTAAATACAACAAAATAATTATGTTGCAAGGAAAACAAAAAGTAATGGAAGGAGAGGAAAAAGAATGAAAAAAAAAGAGTGGTCGGGGGGGGAGGGAAGGTAAGAGCAACTGAGAGGAAGAATATGACCTACACTCTTACTGGTGATTCTACATTGAGTTCTCCCTCTTTTCATATCTCTTCCTTCTTTTCCCCTTCACCTCTCTCCCTCTTCCATGCAGCCTTTCCCCTTCATTCCTGGCTCTCCCCTTCATTTAGTTCCTACGATATCTTCCTGTCTTTAGTCTCCATACACCCCTCTCCCTCTCCCTCTCAACACTTCCTCTCCTCTTCAACACGATACCGCCATTACGATTCCTCTTAAATTGGGAAGCTGCAAAGAAGAGGTGACCGGGGGAAGAAAAGAGAAGCGAGAAGAAAAAGAGGGGACAAAAATGACGGATATCTGGTCGCAGTAAAAGGAAAGGAGAGAGAAAGAAAAGGAAATAAATGCAAACATATCAAAGGAGTGACATCAAAGTGACTTACCGAGACAAGAAAGAGAGAGAGAGAGAGAGAGAGAGAGAGAGAGAGAGAGAGAGAGAGAGAGAGAGAGAGAGAGAGAGAGAGAGAGAGAGAGAGAGAGAGAGAGAGAGAGAGAGAGAGAGAGAGCGCATTTAAATTATTATTACTACAACAACAACTACTACAATAATAATAACAATAACAATAACCAAACAAGCACATAACATAACAACTCCCCCCCCTTCCCTCCCCCCCTCTTTCCCAAACCAAAAATCCTCCCAATCCTTAAACGTGACATTCATAATACCACAGCAGATATATTCATGATTTCAACTAGGTAAATACACACACACACACACACACACACACACACACACACACACACACACACACACACGTCACCAATTCGAACGCTGTATTCTATTTCTCATTTTAAGCTAAATAACTCTTTCCTTTTAGAGGAGGAGGAGGAGGAGGAGGAGGAGGAGGAGGAGGAGGAGGAGGAGGAGGAGGAGGAGGAGGAGGAGGAGGAGGAGGAGGAGGAAACAGAAGACTGCTAAAGTGACCAAATCTGAATAGCAGGGAAAAAAAAAAGTGAATTAATGTAAGACTCAATGAAAGAGGGGGATGGAGGAGAGGAGGAGGAAGAGAATTGGAGAGGAAGGGGGAAGAGAAGTGGAGGGGAGGGGAAAAGAGAAGTGGAGAGGATGGGGAAGAGGGGTGGAGAGGATGGGAAAGAGGAGTGGAGAGGAGGGGAAAGAGGAGTGGAGCGAAGGCGGAAGAAGAGTGGAAAGCGGGGGACGAAGAGTGAAAAGGAGGGGGAAGAGGAGTGGAGAGGAGGGGGAGGAGGATTGGAGAAAGGAAGGGAAAGAGGAGTGGAAGAGGAGAGTAGAGGAGGGGTTAGGCCAGGCAGCCACACACCACAGAATTCATCAGAGTAAGATGGTGGGGGTGGTGGAGGTGGTGGGGGTGGTGGGGGACAGGCTGTAGGAGGGAGGAAGAAAGGAAGAGAATGCCCGCCCACCCACACTGAAGGAAAGGTGTCGCCGCCACCAGACATTTACTCTTCTTTCCACACACAGCGGAGGAGGAGGAGGAGGAGGAGGAGGAGGAGGAGGAGGAGGAGGAGGAGGAGGAGGAGGAGGAGGAGGAGGAGGAGGAGGAGAGGAAAATGGAAGAGGAAGTAGATGTTTTGAATGGAAACAAAAGTAAAGGGTTTGAATATATATAATTACTGTTCGCATAAATCACGAATGACGAATATCACCCAAACTTACATTGACTTATGCAATACCTACATAACTACCTACTCACACACACACACACACACACACACACACACACACACACACACACATACACACACACACACACACACACACACACACACACACACACACACACACACACACACACACACACACACAAACAAACAAACAAACAAACAAACATACAGGCACACATTTTTCAGACTTCATTTAGTTATTCATTTTGCTTATCAGTAATTCATCTTTTTTGAACTGTCTGCCTGCGTTCGTCATGTTGGGTGATCAAAGGCAGTGGAGAGGCCGCGGGCCCTTGCCGCCTCTACACCCTCGCGCCGCTCCAGCCCGTCACACACGCACACTCAAGCACTCTCTCGCTCCTTATGAAGGGGACGCCGACGCCGGCACCTCAGAAAAAAAAAGAAAAAAAAAGTGCCTCCCCAGCATCATGTGTATGTATGTATGTATGTGTATGTATGTGTGTGTGTGTGTGTGTGTGTGTGTGTGTGTGTGTGTGTGTGTGTGTGTGTGTGTGTGTGTGTGTGTGTGTGTGTGTGTGTGTGTTCCCATGGACAAAAACAAATCACCAGGAGTTTCTAGTAATTCTTTCACAGACCAGCCCGGTGACAGTCGCGTGTCTATGAGATACAAAGTAGACGCTGATAGATAGATAGATAGATAGATAGAATAGATAGATAAATAGATAGATATATAGATAAATAGATGGATGGATGGATGGATATAGAAAGTATCCTATCCTAGCTGGATGATGTTGCAAAAAATGATTACATAAGAACATATACCAGGACACTTAGTGATCTACAACGAGATTATCTACTGAACTACTTACTACTGTTAATACATTACACGTAGGAGTTCAAACATAGAATAAAACAAGGATCCTCAACGCCAGCCTCTCTCCGCAACATATAACAGACATTTATCAGGTAACGTGCCGGCAAAATAATAGAGTCATGCGGGGCACCACATGACGCCGGTGTAATAGTAACACTGGTTTTCATCATATAATGTTTCTCTTACGACCTGATTATAAAGTTCGTGACAAGATGGCAGCAGCATCACAATAACAGAAGCTGCAATTCTTTCACCTCCATCATTCTAATATTCAAATAACGAAAAAGTGTTGTATTTTGTAATAAAACACAAATGTCATATCTTATTACAGACCTTCAGCCTCTACTACCCGGAACCTTTTGCACCACACTGTATACGTGGCAGCAAGGAGGTGGACGGGATATCAATGTAACTAATGAAGCCAACACGCAAACACTTATCGAAAAGGTGAGGCGCCGAGACGCTCTAAGGATGAACTTTTACTTAAGAACGGTGCTGGAGTATCAACATTCCCGCCGAGGCAGGTAACACGACACTCCACGCAGACAACTTTGTGAAAAGAAACAACACTCTTCTTTTTTGTTTTTTTTCAACGGTGCTTCCCTGCTAGGCGGTTTATCTCTTTTCATGAGGTATTCCACACAAGCGACTCGGGCCATTCCACCAGATCCACGAAGGTACAGTATCTAATCCTAATGGTGAGAAACAATGGAGTGTGAGACTTTCTACTGACATGTATAGTGATAACCTTCCACTAAAATTGAAGAAGACATGTAGGTAAAGTCACACCAAGTCTAGTCTCACATAGGAAGTTTACAGATATTTGCCATCATACAGTTTATGAAGCTGGTAGCGGATTGTCCCACAGCATAAACGACACATGTTGGACTCGCCTCCACGCTATAGTAGGCTCGGGATGTACACACAGGCTTCATTAGAAATAGTTTGCTCCAAAAACAAAAATTCGAATGACTAGACAAAAGTGAACATCAATTAGTCCAGCTTACAGAGTTTTAACGTAAAAAAAGGTAAACATACATCTCTACCTGGTCTGCGCCCTTGTGTAATGATGTCCAAACATGAACAGCCCCGTGTATCCAACCTGATTGATGGCACAGGGATCGAATACACGTGTTAGTTACTGGTGAACGAAAGTTGTGTATAATGATCCTTC
>JAPQNM010000013.1:25436298-25441298 GCA_029783475.1 Metacarcinus magister | reverse complement strand
GTCTAAATCTGACACTGCCACAAATATTTATGGTGCTGTAATATTACTGAAATCAGGAAAATGAAACACCTGATGAACAAACATAACTTGCAGGTAAATAATAATAATAATAATAATAATTCACCACGTCGCACCTCCATCACCTGTGCTTCACCTTGGCAAACACGGACCGAAAACAACTAGATTCACACCTACGTTACCAGGACAACAGAGGCACTGCATGTGACGGCCAGGTAACACGATAAGGTGTGGCTGTATAACGCCCCTCAGGTCTATACACAAGAGACATTTACTATGGATCTTTTTACAACAATATATAGTGACTGATATGCATTACACGCCCAAGAATACAGGAAGGAGTGTATTTCCTTAACATATTCGTGAAAAAAGAACACACTATGAGACTCAAAATAAATTAGCCACCAAAGGCTTCCTCTCACCAAAAGTTACAGTCCTATTTCCTGAGGTGTTCCGAAACTTAATAACTCGCTGTAGTCTCACCATTGGTAAACTCTTCGTATAAATATTCCACACATTACATTCTGCATTATCCTGCCAACAATCAAACAGAATAACAAAGAAAAAAAATAAACGAAAACAATAACCTCTTTGGCTGAGGGAATGAACAACAAAAATATGCAGACAACCACACCATAACTAATACATTAATACAGGAACCGTGAATAACGTAGTGATTTCAAGCCGTCTTGCATAATCAGGATATACACTCAACACTAGCTCCAGCGTTGAAATATTCGTTGATGCATTAGATATGTTATATTAATGCTATAAAGAAAGAAATAAGCTTTTAATGCAAAAACAAAAAAGAATTACTGCTTATGACATCGAAAGGAGGGGGGGGACGGAAATGACCAAGCGTTTGTTCAATTAATATAAAAGCAAAATTGATATATCATTTGACTGAAGCTGTGGACTACAAAATAAAACAGCTAAAGAAAAATATAGATTTCAAAAAGTAAACTGAAAAATAAATAATCAGCAGAATACTTCCACTTCCTACTACACACACACACACACACACACACACACACACACACACACACACACACACACACACACACACACAAACCTTCATTCCAAACAATCATACGCGCTGTTTTTTTGCTCTCTAGGGCGGCAGACAGAGGCTCCGATCTAAGGCTGTCCATTTTTTTCCTTTCTGGATGGGATGAAGGGCAGGGGAAGGGGGGGGAGGAGGAGGAGGAGGAGGAGGAGGAGGAGGAGGAGGAGGAGGAGGAGGAAGGGAACGGTGAGGGAACGGCATTCATAGCCTTAACCTTCCCCTCCCCCCAAAAAAATTCTCGTCTGATAGAGGCAGCTTGTGTTACGTAATAGTCATTTATATTATACCCAAAGCAGACAGCGAGGCTTCACATGTCAGCTGTAAATTCGTAGATGTATTCCGTCGATGAATGTACAGTACTTCGCATGGATTCATCAGACATGATATTATTAGGAATTATGAGAGATGCACGTAAAGAATGGATTGCAAATGCGGGCGGTGCGTGCTGATGACTGACCCAACCCATGAACTGACAGACAGACAGACAAGGAGGGTGTTATATGATCATTATTATCATTATTGTTATTATTATTATTATTATTATTATTATTATTATTATATTATTATTATTATTGTTGTTGTTGTTGATGCTGATGTTCTGATCTATCATGTCGGAACGCGTCGGAAGTTTTCATCTTTCACAAATGAGTTAGTTTGTTTGTTCTTCATAAAGTGCACTACTGATGTTTCCTTTATTTCATGTGTGAGTAAATATTAGAAAACGTAACATATTCCTGTAATGGCGATGATATACATACCTATAATAAAAACATTCTCTCTCTCTCTCTCTCTCTCTCTCTCTCTCTCTCTCTCTCTCTCTCTCTCTCTCTCTCTCTCTCTCTCGTATGCGTACTGCAATAATACCAAGGATGTGGACGAATGAAAAAAAAAGGTAAGTATATGGATGTAAACACACACACACACACACACACACGAGGTCTTCTGGTAACCTTTGCACGCACTAGACAGAGGTGCAGCTGTTGTTGATGCAAGATTGTGCAACTTTTACATCATAATAAATTACTTGTGTAAGCACGAGGATTAAATATGAAATGTCTACACGACACACACAAACACACACAGTGAGAGAGAGAGAGAGAGAGAGAGAGAGAGAGAGAGAGAGAGAGAGAGAGAGAGAGAGAGAGAGAGAGAGAGAGAGAGAGAGAGAGAGAGAGAGAGAGAGAGAGAGAGAGAGAGAGAGAGAGAGAGAGATAGCGTCCTCTCTTCCCCTTATAACGCGTCCCCTCCTGGTATCCCCGTGCACAAACACTCAGCTCCTGGTGTCCATTTTACACTCACGATTTGAAAATGGCGGTGTTAGGAATCACGCTTCCACTGCCCACCTATATCACCCCAGGAATCCTAAGCTGGTGAGGCTGACAAGAGGTGGTGTAGCCTGATGGTGTTCGAAAATCATCACCACACATTGTTGTTGATGTAAAAGTGTAGTGATAGGTTGGTGTTGTTTGTTATTGGTGTTGTGTCGTAGTAGCGGGGTCGGTTAGCTGTCATTGTCACCTCCAGTCAACACGGGAGTGAGTACCAACTCTGAATATTAATTACTAAACATAAAACTCTGATAAGCAGGGGCCCCATTGTCTCCCAGTTACCGGCACTCACAAGGTAAACAAACAATCTTCAAAAATGGTCTATCTCTCTCCAAAAAATGCGACAGAGAATAAAAACGGTAGAAAAAAATTAAAAAATCGAAGGAGGGCGGCAGCCATATCAATGACGCGGCGGCGAGCTGCTGCCCTCTAGCGGATCCAGGACACCCTGATGCTGCTGCCGCTGCTGCTGCTGATGCCGCCCACTCACACTATCACCGCCGCCGCCGCCACCTAAGCACCACTTCCATGCCACCGATGCTACTATACCTTCCCTACAATGCGTTACCGATACAACCACTGAAACTCCACCCGCCCCCCCAACCCCCACCTACACCTGCTCTAGTCACATCCAGTTACTAACCTTTGCTAACCTAACACCACCGTCCTGCCAGGTGTTCAGTACGTCCACCGCTGCAACACTCGCCCGAGGTGGTACTCTCCCGGCCGCTGAGGCTCCGTCTGTATGTGTCTCTCTCAAGGAAATTATCAGCATACAGACCAAGACTAATTTTAATGACATTGATTTGTGTAAGTAATGCAATTCTTAGGTAAGATTAATAAAGAAAACTTAACATCTTCAATTTTGTTTTTTTCCCCTTCCATTTCCTTCCTCCGACATCCTGATCCCTACAACTGTACTACTTATTTTTTTTACTCTCATAACACAGCGTGAGTGGGTAGTGGTGAGTAACAACTGTTATTATCGGCACGTGGCTGGTGGTGAGGTGGTGTTGCGTCGACGTAAATCAAGGTGATGACTTTGAGTAAAAATATTTCAGCGACACTTACCATAAAAAATTATCCATACACGTGTACTACTAAATCACATCGTCATAAGCAGCATGCAACCACAACCACAACACCATAACCATTACACACACCCAAAAACAGCACACAATAGACAGCCCAACGTCACCACACCACCACACCATCATGATCACCACACCACAGTGATACCAATACATGAAAGAATGCCACAAACACCATACTATAATATTATGTATATCACCACCACATGATCATACAGAAACACACACACATACACACACACTCCACCACAACACCACACCTGCCACACGCCACCTGTCTACCTCATTATAGTACACCTTTACCACGTCACACACCTAATTTACCTGTCCCATCACCCTACCTCCACCCCCCTCACCAGCATAATTAGCAGGTCAACGCCACGCTACATCTAATTATTTCGCCGCTCCAACCTCCTCCTCCTCCTCCTCTTCCTTTCTCCTCCTCCTCCTTCCTTCATCATTACATGTTTTTTCCAAGTTATTATTCCGTTTTTACTCTCCACTAACACTTGTTTTCAATTCTTCCTCCTCCTCATTCGTTCCCTTATGGTTTCTTATAAAGTTTACCTGTGCTATATATTGTTTTTTTTTTATTATTTTCCCTTTTCTCAAGTCTGTGGACGAGTAACAAAATTAATATCGAGTCGCTGTTTTCAGTGTCTGGCTCAGAAAACAAAATGTCAGTTTTTATATTCAAAGGAACATTTCTCAATTGGCAATTCAGGAAAAAAATGAAACTTCTGAAAAAAACGGAAAAGTTATATATATATATATATATATATATATATATATATATATATATATATATATATATATATATACACACACACACACACACATATACATACAAGTCTACAATAAAGATAAGTTAAATAAGGCAAATGAATTATAGAAAAACTTGCACGGGAACGCTTTAAAAAATATTACATTATTCACAAAAACACTTTGAAATAATTAATGTCTAAACTGCGGGAACTTGTCAGTGCGTCAATACCACAGCAGCACCGGGAGGATCTTGTGTGTGTGTGTGTGTGTGTGTGTGTGTGTGTGTGTGTGTGTGTGTGTGTGTGTGTGTGTGTGTGTGTGTGTGTGTGTGTATGTGTGTGTGTGTGTGTGTGTGTGTGTGTGTGTGTGTGTGTGTGTGTGTGTGTGTGTGTGTGTGTGTGTGTGTGTGTGTGTGTGTGTGTGTGTGTGTGTGTGTGTGTGTGTGTCAGGACATACTGATGGGATGGTAGTTATTTATTAATTCACCTTTGTCGTGCACTGCGTGAGCACGACGGCCGCTCCGACGACACCACGACCCGACCACTACTTCATTAAGGGTTTTTATTTATTTATTTTTTTGTATAAAGGAACGTGATGTCACAAATTATTTTACAACGATGTAGCAAAGCGATCAGCTATTACTAATTTATTTTCGCTAAAATCAATATTGCAGAACATGTTACATAAATAAGGTCGTGACGGCTAAGAATAAACAGAATGTGAGTTAAATTT
>JAPQNM010000013.1:25408798-25431298 GCA_029783475.1 Metacarcinus magister | reverse complement strand
CCTCATCGACCTTGGCTGGGCTGGTGGCGTGGGTCGTGTCGCCACAGACTTTAGTGCCATGAGTGTTGTGGAAGCCGACGACGACGAAGACAAAGAGTGGCGGGAGGATGAGAAACACCTCTATCTTCCCTATAAGTGGATGGCACCGGAGGTGTTGCCGAGCCGGCGGGTGTGGCCTTCAGGAGACGTGTTCAGTTTGGGCTTCATGCTTCAGTGCTTGATGGAACACTGCCGCCAGGACTTCCTCACGCCCCATCTAAGGAAGGTGGCTGAACTTTTACTAATGAATACTTATTATAAGTTTTTTTTTATTATTGTCATGGCAACACAGATTTAAGTTTTGAGATATATATATATATATATATATATATATATATATATATATATATATATATATATATATATCTCAAAACTTAAATCTGTGTTGCCATGACAATAATAAGGTGAATCGTTATGAAGGCTGGTGCAGGAAGTCAGACAAGAGTATCAGGCGGTGACTCGGCCAGGTGGTGTGATCCAACAGGTGGCAGGTGGATGCATCACCACATTCTCAGCATCAGTTCAGCATCACATTGTTATTTAGTGTTACTGTGCAGATCGAGTACTGAGGCAACCTGGTGACCTTACGAGGCACTTATTGACCTTTACTTTGGTTTTGTTCTGAGAAGGAATAGCTATCGACCTTCAGCAATCAAATAATACATCATTGTTTCCATATGCATGATAGCTAAACACTAATATATTAAACCTTCTTACTATAAAAAAAAAAATAATAAAAAGATAAGAACCCAGTAAGTGCAAAACCGAACAAAGTAACTCAACACAAAGCCGGAGTGAAAAAAAAAAGAACAAATTCCACACATCAAAGCAACACGCACACAGACACCACCACCACCACCACCACCACCACCACCACAACGAAGAAGAACACATGTGAACAAACACAATTACAACTCCAATAGAACAAAAATAAACTGTCTCAAAAGGGAATACAAGAACCTCGGTGGTTGGGAGTCTGAGAAAGCGATCAGCAGAGCACCGAGCTGGCCAAATATTCACCGACACAGGCAGAGCGAGATCAAGTGCAAGGGACAGAAGAGTGCAAGGACTTTTTTCCCCTCTGGTGGCGTGGAAGGGGGGGAGGGAAAAAAGTAATGGGAGGGAGAGAGGGAAGGAGGGTGAGGGTTAGGGAGGGAGGGGGGGTCTACGCACAGGTAAAGGTGAGAGGGAAGGGCTTGCAGTGAGGGTAAAGGGCGGAACATCATATCAATTAACGCTGCACTTCTTGTTATAATCAGTCGTGTTTGGAGAGAGTTGATCCTCAGTGCTATGGTGAACGGAAGCACTGATTTTCACGACATAGGAGAGAGAGAAAAAAAAAAAAAGAAAGAGAATGGTAGCACAGACAAACACACAGACAGATGAAGCAGCAGAAAACAGGCGAGACGAATAATAATAAAACAACAACAACATGGGTTTCGTATATTTTCGTGCTAACATTCAGGATAGATAGTTGAGGGAATAATGGAGTTGTAGAGTAAAAAAAAAAGATGATGGAGGTTAAATGTGCATGGAGGTAACACGAGCAAGTAATATAGATTGAGTAAGTGCAGCAGGTGACTGGTGGAGCGTGGTGGAGGTGATGCAAAGAGGAAGATGGATGGAATGGTGAGAAGATGGGAAGGTGTTATATGAGGGGATGGAAAGAGGGGAAGTAATAGAGCAGGAGATAAGGAAACGGGTGTATGTATGTATGTATGTACTTATTATTTCAGTGTGTGTGTGTGTGTGTGTGTGTGTATCTATGTATTTGTGCATGTATATGTAAGTAACTATATCTGGCTTCTGACAATTATGATGGAAAATAATAATAATAATAATAATAATAATAATAATAATAATAATAATAATAATAATAATAATAATAATAATAATAATAATACTATTCACTCTACTATTGTTACTGTCGATGAACTTACATTGCTATCAGACGAAAAGAAAAAAGAAAAGGAAAAGAAAAAGAAACTTAAATGAATAAATAAAAAAAGTAGCAAAAACACTGAAATTATAACCTTAAGGGAAAAGATGCATATCAAAACCCTATGTGGTAAGAGGATAGCCTAGAGAGGAGGAGGGGGAGGGGGGGCAGGACAGGGAGCGGGAGGACGAAGGGGGGGGAGGGAGATGGCGTGTGTTACTGGGGGGGGGAGGAAGGAAGGGAAGGGAGGCAGGTGACAGTAGAGAGAGAGAGAGAGAGAGAGAGAGAGAGAGAGAGAGAGAGAGAGAGAGAGAGAGAGAGAGAGAGAGAGAGAGAGAGAGAGAGAGAGAGAGAGAGAGAGAGAGAGATACGCCCTGCTAAGCCTATCATCTTATTCTCTGAGTCATTAGATCTTAACTACTGGCCTGGAGGGTAAGGAGGGAAGAGGGGAGAGAGGGGAGAGAGAGGAGAGAAAAGGGAGGGAGGGGAGAGAGGGGAAAGAAGGGAGAGATAGGAAGATCCACACACACACACACACACACACACGCACACGCAAGGACAGTTTCCATCCCTCACCTGCCCTAAGCTTCCTCCTTTCTACCTAACTAACACTTGGACGATCATGGGTGAAAATGCAACACTATACGTAAAAGTCTGTACACGCTTCCAAACACACCCTCAAGGAATCAGAGAAGGTGTTTAAGTCTCTTCGAAGCAAGTCATATCCTTTAAAAGTGCTTCTGTATGGCCATCATCCTCTTCTTTTTTTTTTGTGTTCAAATTGCTCATTGTCACCTTTGCATGCAGTGTAAGGACGGTGGCTAAGGAAGGGTTAAGTAATGTCTATGTAACATAACATAACACTTTCCCATATGTTATTGATGGTATTTCTTGAACTTTATTTTTTTTTATTACTGTTGGAGGATGCTTATGAGACCCCCAGCCCCAGCCCCAGCCCCAGCCCCAGCCCCAGCCCCCGCCCCATCCAGCCCTGCCCCGCTACCCATATTCCTTCCCCCTTAATGTGGTGCTAAACTATAGAGGCAAGGACACTTTCGATCCCCATTTAACACCTTCATCCATTCCCCATTACAACACAAAGCAGTACAGATAGTATAGATGTTCGAACTGACCACTTCACACCTATGATTATTCCTGTTAATGAAAGAATTGCAAAAGGAAGAGAGAAAAGAAAAAATAATGAATGGGGTAAAATTTTTGAAAGTGATATTAAGAATGAGAAATCCATCAACCATTTTCCTGACGACCATTTTGCCGGGAGGAGGTGGTGGTGGAGGAGGAGGAGGAGGAGGAGGAGGAGGAGGAGGAGGAGGAGGAGGAGGAGGAGGAGGAGGAGGAGGAGGGTCACACTAACCTCATTAACCACCCCATCTGTCGCTCCCTGCGCAAAATAAGAAGAAAAGAGAGATAGAGATAGAGAGAGAGAGAGACAAAGAAAGAAAAAAAAGTAGACCTAGTGATGGGCCTAAATTCAATTGTCCTTTGTGAGTCATAAGTCTTCGTAAGATTTAATTTATTTCTGAGTGATGAAATTCAGGATGGATACGCATCAAATATATATATCCACGGAAAAAGAGAGAGAGAAGAGAGAGAGAGAAGAGAGAGAGAGAGAGAGAGAGAGAGAGAGAGAGAGAGAGAGAGAGAGAGAGAGAGAGAGAGAGAGAGAGAGAGAGAGAGAGAGAGAATATAGGGGGTGTCAGCTGTCAGTTTGCAAGATGAGAGACAGGATAGGGAGAAGCCAGGCAGGCGAGAGGAAGAAAGGAGGGAGGAGTGACGCGAGGGGAGGTGAGGGGATGAGTAATACACTGTAGAGCTGTAACGAAGCCAATTACCTCCCCCCTTGCCCCCCACCCCCCGTACCTACACTACACTCTGCCGCCACAGCCTCCACCAATAAGGGGCCGCCTGGCACCCCTCCCCCCCACCACTCACCGCCACTACCACAAGACCTGCTCGACTTCGCAAGATGGAGGACAATAATAATAATAATAGTAAATAAAAAAATAATAAATAAAAAAATAAAAAAAGAGAAGAAGCTTGTATTAAAAATTGCCAGGAAAAAAGAAGTTATTGGTAATGCAGAAGTAGCTACTATTACTGCTATTACTTCTATTACTACTACTACTACTACTACTACTACTACTACTACTACTACTACTACTACTACTACTTCTACTACTTCTATTACTACTACTACTACTACTACTACTACTTCTACTACTATTATTACTTATACTACTACTACTACTACTACTACAACTAGTAGAAGCTAATACTTTAGATCATCCTTGTTATCATATGCAAATCTATACACTTTCTTTCCACTTAAGCCAAACAAATAAGCAAAGAAACAGGAATTCCACCACCACCACCACCACCAAGAACAACAACAACAACAACACCGCAACCACCAACACCTTCCCTAGTGTGTGAAAATAACTTGTAACTGTTTTTCTATGGCACTGAGGAAAACACAAGAAAAAAAAAAATATATAAATGAATAAATCAATCAATAATAATCAATCAATAATAAAATAAATAAGACATAGTATTCATGCATTTTGAAACGAAACAAAACAGCACGAAAATGTCAAAATAATCGGATTCATTGGTGCAGAAATAACAGAGGAGAACAAAGGACCTTCATTTAATAAAGGTGATTATAGACTTTGAGAGAGAGAGAGAGAGAGAGAGAGAGAGAGAGAGAGAGAGAGAGAGAGAGAGAGAGAGAGAGAGAGAGAGAGAGAGAGAGAGAGAGAGAGAGACACCCCCCCACCCCCGCCCACACACACACACACCCACACAGCAACTGGTCAAGCTCATCTAACACACTGACCTAACTTGAGGGGATCACATTGATGCTGTAACCGCGGCCTACACACACCTACCACCTCCTATGTCACTAAAATTCCTAACTGAGAACCATCTATTCCTTCTTCCTCTTACCTACGTCTATTGTCTCGTCCTCCTCACTAACAGGAACACCAAATATACCAACTCATATGGGTGCAGAAGAGTGCCTGCAAGATCACACTAGTATCCTCTTACACTAACTTAGACCTTAGACTTACTATACTTCAGCGCTTCTCTATCAACTACCAGTAAGACACTCTGTTATTCACGTCATCACTATTTCCTAAGGTTGGATGTCCCCTTCCTCTAGTGTGGTATAGTGAGGCATCATAGCCGATCTGAACACACACAGACCGATACTAACACTATCTTTTTATCCTTTATTGCACCACTCGTAAGTAACATGTAAATAACTCCTTCGCTCCGTCACTGCTCCCGTCACAAACTTTACTCGGATACCGTCTAATAGTAATAAAAAAGATAATAAAAAAATAGAATACCCTTCCGCTACTAGCTATGTAATTATAACTTTACTTAAATTTTTTTTTTATATAAGCTGATTACTATTATATTCTATCTTTATGTACTACACACTTTATAGTAGTATGACTTTAACATGGCGGTCCGAACACACGAGACTCGCCTCCGTACACATATCACTCACAAATTCCAAGATTCCAGGTGATAGGAATGCTTCTCGGAGAAAACAAAAAAAAAAAATCACAACAATGGTTTTAGCTGATAAAAAAAAAATCGAAATAGTTCAGTTATTTTGTGAATGACAGCTTCGGTTTTGTGAGTCGTCGGGACTAGGAAAGAAAGACCACAACAGACCATCGCTGTCCAGTCTCTCTCTCTCTCTCTCTCTCTCTCTCTCTCTCTCTCTCTCTCTCTCTCTCTCTCTCTCTCTCTCTCTCTCTCTCTCTCTCTCACGAGTTATAAAAAAAAGAATATGAATAAAAGAGTGACCGGTGTAGGCCTTATTGAGGGCAGCAGCTGGACACAAGAGGGCCACCACAAAGCCATTTTTGGGAG
Organism: Metacarcinus magister; assembly: GCA_029783475.1. Classification (NCBI taxonomy): domain Eukaryota; kingdom Metazoa; phylum Arthropoda; class Malacostraca; order Decapoda; family Cancridae; genus Metacarcinus; species Metacarcinus magister. Next base: position 25,425,411 of record JAPQNM010000013.1, on the reverse strand, counting down.
GTGAATGGGTGCGCGGGGCGGGGCGGGGCTGAGAGGCTGGAGTGGTCAGGGTTCAGTAACATCATCTTCTGCCAGCTTTTTCGCCCTCCTCGTCCAGCTCCTCCTCCTCCTCCTCCTGCTGCTTCTATTCCTTCTCCTTCACCTACCCTTTTTTTTCATCCTCTTGTGAATCTCCTTCTCCAGGGTTCCTTTCTTCTCATTCTTCGTACCTTTCTCTGTCTTCCAGTTATATATATATATATATATATATATATATATATATATATATATATCTTCTACTATATATCTATCTTTCTTTCTTTTCTCTCTCTCTCTCTCTCTCTCTTTCCCGTTTTTTATATTAATCTTCTTACCGTCACCAGCACATGAACATACGCATGAACGTGACATTATTTTATTAATTTATATCTACTATATGGTTTCAGGCATATTACATACACGAAATGCACGTCATGTATACTACTATTAATACGATTCGTTACTGGGTATTCGGAGACCTCATACATTACACATGACCTCTGGCAGTGTCCTTGAGGCGAAGGGAACCGTGACCTATGGCTAAGTCAAGGTGGAAATGGCAAAAACAAATGCTATACCATCATCGAGCTTCCCCATGTAAGTATTCAGCACTCACTCACCAGATGGCTCTACTGTACTGTACTACCTCTTGGGATATTGGCGCTAAATTAACACCATGATAATTTGTGTGTGAGTACTTGACTTCGCTGTTGCTGGACGTACATTTATAACACTTTCTGGGATGATGTCTTATGCTACAGAATTTTCATATGACTGAGGAGGGAAATATTATATACTAGAAAATTCGCTTCATCTTATACTGTGAGTGTATTGTAATGTAATTGGGTTGTCACTATACCTGATGTTCTCTTTTATGTATATTGTGACGCACTTGGTATAACACGACCAAATAAACTATACATTTTAAAATACATTACTATCTTTTACCTTTTTTTTTCGATCCTGGTATACATAAGATGAAGTAATTTAAGATGGGCGTTACAGACCCACGCTGATTCTTCATCCTGGATCCTCTTCTTAATACATCTACTTATACAACAGCACATACAACGAACATTTGCTATTAATTTATTCATCTTTCATCCCACGTAACGCTTCTATTTCAAATCCAGTGACTCTTCTTCTTATCGCATTATGGGAATTTAATTTTTTTCCACTAAGACGTTTTATTAGTAATGTAACTTAAATGATTTACGTATTCCATCTTTATCTACAAATAACCATGACCAACCCCTACCTTGCCCTGCCCTGCCCTGCCCTGCCCTGCCATATCACACTACCCTGTCCTCCCTTGCCTCCTCATTCTTTAACCTCCGTTCTGTCATAACATCACTTTTCTACGCTGGTCCTACAAGTTTCCCATTTCACTGTATAATTTTTGTAACATCGATTTACATACAATCATTATTACTGCCGTAGGACATAATGAGGTGAAAGCTATGGTGAGGATGTTGAATGAACGGGAATGACGGTATGGCGGGCGAGAGGCAATGAGGGATGTTTTCATTATGTTTATGCATTCCCTCTTCTTTGCCACTCTTGATGTATTAGTTCTGAGCTGCGTCTGTCTGTCTGTCTGTTCCTCTCCTGAAAACTCGCTCCGGGGATACGACGCAAACAATGTAATGTAATAAATGTATGACGGAATAATGTTTAATGATTGAGCAGATGAGTGAGGCAGTGGTGGTAATTGCCTTACTAATGTATCATCATTCTATGCATCAACCAAATATATAAAAAATATGTTCAGGACAATCAATACTGAAAAAAAAACCAGTAACAGAAAAGAATAAAAGACATGTGATAACGAAGCATACAAACAAACGCACATCACACCTCAGTGAGTGATGCAAGTTTCAGAATTTTGGAAAGAGAAAGACGAAGAAGAAGAAGAAGAAAAAGGTAACAAACGACACTGTTGCCAACCAGAAAAAACAAAACTAAGCGAAATATTTGAATACTAAAACATGCTACGTAGGCGAAAAAAGTGTTAAATGCATAAAAAAAACTTTAAATACTGACAAAAATAAATATGTAGGAAGCATAGCTCAGAAAAAAAACTAACTGAAATATTTGAATACTAAAACATGCTACGTAAACGCAAAAAAAGTGTTAAATACATACAAAGCTTTGAATAACTGGCAAAATAAATATGTAGGAAGCACAGCAGCGGCCGGCCAGTGGACTCAGCTAATGACGCCCACCCAAGTACAAAGGACATTGGAACAAACATTTCCCCCGAGACGACACCCTGAGTCTCCAAGAACCACGGAAGGAAGAGTGGCTGCTGGGGAGGAAGAAAATACTCATTCATGCGTGGGAAAAGAAAGAGAGAGAGAGAGAGAGAGAGAGAGAGAGAGAGAGAGAGAGAGAGAGAGAGAGAGAGAGAGAGAGAGAGAGAGAGAGAGAGAGAGAGAGAGAGAGACCATTGGCCACTTTCATCATACGTTCAGTCAGTTAGTCAGTCAAGTTGGTGTAGCTTCCGATTTTCTAGCCTCAAATATGTACACACACACACACACACACACACACACACACACACACACACACACACAAACAGGTGCACGTTCAAACCGTATCTACGCCAGAATTTTCAGATGTCACGCACCCAAACGTATCAATAGTTTGGTATGTCATAGTGATTTAATAGTATTCTCTCTCTCTCTCTCTCTCTCTCTCTCTCTCACTCACACACACACACACACACACACACACACACACACACACACACACACACACACACACACACACACACACCCACACCCACACACACACACACACCCACACACACACACACACACCTCCACATCTGGGAGAAACGAAGACATTGGAAGATGAAAAAGCTGATGAAAGAAAAGGAGGAGGAGGAGGAGGAGGAGGAGGAGGAGGAGGAGGAGGAGGAGGAGGAGGAGGAGGTAGAGAACGACGAATAACAGGAAGATGGAAAAAATGAAAGAAATGACTCAGGGAGACAAGAAGAAGAGAAGGAAGAGAGAGAACAAGGCTAAGGAGTTCCCATCTGAGGAAACAAATGATGGGTGTGATGGAGCCAAGTCTAGCCAGCAAGGAGAGGAGAGGAGAGAGAAGAGGAAAGGAGAGAAGAGAAGAGGAGAGAAGAGGAGAGGAGAGAATAGAAGAGAAGTGAGGAGAGGAGAGGAGAGTTGATGGAGATCGAGGCGTAGAGAAGTGACGGAGAACCAAGGTGCTATGGGAGAGGCAAGAGGAGAGGAAGGGAAGAGGAGGAGGAGGAGGAGGAGGAGGAGGAGGAGGAGGAGGAGGTAGAGGGAGGTAGAGGTATGGGCGGGAGTGCAGGGATGGGAGGCAGAAGGGGCTTGGTAATTGATCCCCAACGCAGGGGGGCGAAAATCCGATAATTGAAGGGGGTGGAGCTCCCAGTGATAATCAAACGGCCGCTAGGGACGGACAGGCTGGCGCGGAGGCACTACCGAGGCGCTGCTGACTACACGGTGCGCTGAGCTGACAGGGGACGGCAGGGGGCAGGGGGCGGGGGGCGGGGAATGGAGGAAGAGCGAGGATGTAGTACTGAGCGGAGGGATGGATGGAGAAGGAGGGAGAAGGAAGGAGGAGGGAAGGAGGAGGGAAGGATCGGACGCACTAGGCAAGGGAAGAGAAGGAAGGAGAATAGAGGGAGGGGAAAAAAAAGTGTGCTGAAAAGGCAAGGTAGGGAAGGTAGTGAAATGAACAAGGAAGGGAGGCAGGGGAGTGTGTACAAAGCAAGGTAGGGAGGAAGGGAGGGAAGGAGGGATAGAGGGAGAATTAACTTGGCATGGGAGGTAGATAAGAAATATGTACTGATTAGCAGGGTAAGGAAGGAAGGGAAGGGAAGAGGGGAGATGGAAAGTAGGAAGAAATAGTAGGAAGGTGCAATGAAAGGAGTTAATGAGGAGGGGAAGGAGTAGGGAATAAGCATAGGAAGGGAAAGAAGGAAGAGAGAGAGAGAGAGAGAGAGAGAGAGAGAGAGAGAGAGAGAGAGAGAGGAGGAGAGGAGAGAGAGAGAGGAGAGAGAGAGAGAGAGAGAGGTGAGAGAGAGCGAGAGAGAGGAGAGAGAGGAGAGAGAGAGAGAGAGAGAGAGAGAGAGAGAGAGAGAGAGAGAACTGTGTGTGAGCAAGGAAGGCAAGGTAGTAATGACAGAAAAGAAAGGAGTTAAGGAAAAAAGATAGGCAGGAAGGAAATAGGATGGAAGGAAGGAACGAAGGAAGGAAGAAAGGAAGGAAGGAAGCAACGAAGGGAGGAACAGCAGCAAATGTAATGCATATAAACAAAATAAAGAAAAGATTTACAACCCAGCCTCACACTGACTATAAAATTCTCACATCACACATCCATCACGCGTATCAATAACTAACAGACTTACAAACATAACACACACACCCCTGACGAGTACAAACAAGGAGGTAGACGATAACGGTGATCAGGAGGAGGGGCGGAGGGGAAGGTGTGCCCCTAAAACAAGGTATACAAGATTGAGGTGTAGGAAGCAGGAGTCAGTAAGGGGCAGGATAAGGATAATGATAAGGATATGGTAAAATAACAGGTGTAAGGGAGGAACATGACAGGTAGGTGATGATTTAAGGTTGGATGTGACATAACGAGAGAGAGAGAGAGAGAGAGAGAGAGAGAGAGAGAGAGAGAGAGAGAGAGAGAGAGAGAGAGAGAGTGAGTGAGTGAGTGTGTGTGTGTGAGTGAGTGTGTGTGTGTGAGTGTGTGTGTGTGTGTGTGTCTAGCTAATAGATGAAACTAGTGTAAGGAAGAATGGGAAAAACGGAGCTGATAGACAAACTCGATAGATAAACACGATACACTACGATTATACTAAATACACTTCAGATAGATAGATAGATCGATAGATAGATAGATAGAAAGATAGCGAGAGAAAATGTGAGGGGAGAGGAAAGGAAAGGAGAGGAGTGTAGGGTAGAAGAGGGAAGAGAGTCAAGAGTGGAGGCGTGAATGAGAGGAAAGAAGAGGTAAGAGGGAGGCAGAGGGAGAGGGAGGGAGAGAGAGAGAGAGGGAGGCCAGAGAGAAAAGAAAAAAAAAGAAAGAAAGAAAGGGAAGGAAATAGTAGGAGGGAAGGAGGGTGCAGATAATGAAAAAGGGGAAGAAGATTGGAAGGGGAGGAAGAGGGAATGTGATAAAACCATTGGATACAGAAGATGAAGAACACCTGAGGAAAAAAGTGAGGAAAGAGAAGTGGAAGACGGGAGGAGGATGAGGGACTTAGGGAAAGGATGTGTGGAGAGTGGAGAGGCGTAAGAGCGTGACGTGGGGGGCGTGTGGTGGGGGGCGTGGTGGAGGAGGTGGGAGAGGAGGGGGAAGGGAGGCAACGGAAATGTGACGGAATGAGAGTGACGGAGAAGCGTGTGGGAGTGAAGAGACGTGAGGAAGCGAGGCGATGAAGAGGTGTGAGTGCTGTGGAGGAGGAGGAGGAGGAGGAGGAGGAGGAGGAGGAGGAGGAGGAGGAGGAGGAGGAGGAGGAGGAGGAGGAGGAGGAGGAGGCGTTAGTAGCAGCGGTGGTATTGAGCGTGGGGTAACGGGAGGGTTGGAGGAAGGTGTGAAAAAAGTCTGTAAACACGACGACAGCTTCAGCGGCGCCGAGGTGGGGGAGGAGAGAGAGAGAGAGAGGAGAGAGAGGAGATTCACCCCCCTACCTCCCCTCTTCCACCCACCCCCCCTTTCCAGTTTCCTCGCTGCTGCTGCTGGAAGGGTGGATAGGTGGGGGGGTCTCCAACACTCCCGCCGCCCCCTACCAACACCTACCACCGCTCAAAAATCGAAACACTCTTCACTCACTCCCTTCCCGCCCGAGTGAAAAAAGAAAATTGAAAGAAATGTTACACAAACACCAAACCAGAAAAAAAAATACAACTAGGCAGTCAGTCAGTCCCCTTCCCGACACCCCGAAGGACGCCTAGCGATGATTTCCCCGAGAGAGAGAAAGAGAAAGAGAAAGAGAAAGAGAGAGAGAGAGAGAGAGAGAGAGAGAGAGAGAGAGAGAGAGAGAGAGAGAGAGAGAGAGAGATCGTGCGGGCCTTTCCTGCGAGTCATCCGAACATGTGGGTGGCGGAGGCGATGGCGGTGCCGAAGTCAGGGTCAGGTGAAGGCAGTGGGACGAGGGGTTATCTGGGTAATCTGGGCGCTTCGTTACGCACCGGGACCACTGAACTATAATGCTATTAGCCCACAACAGGAGTCAATTACTGGCTGTCTGCGCCCGAGTTTTCTGACGAAGAGCGTGGAGGGGCAAGAGAAGAGGAGGAGGAGGAGGAAGAAGAGGAGGAGTTAACTGCGAAATAGAGGCGCTGTTAATGGTGATTAGTATTACAATCCAGGCTAATTTATTATACTGATGCTATTGTTAATGTTACTCTTGTTCTTGTTCTTGTTCTGCTGCTCCTGATGATGACTGTGATTGTAGGTGATAACAACGGAATAGTGGGTAGTGGTGGTGGTGGTGGTGGTGGTGGTGTATACACAAGCCGACTGGCGTGTCAGAGTTACACACCCGCACAATGGAGGTAGGGAGGAAAGGAGACATAAATAAATGCAAACGAAAGAGTGAGCGAGAGAGAGAGAGGGAAAGGAAGAGGGGAGAATTGGGAGAAATATGGCAAGGGAAACACATCAGACCAGCGATTCGAGAGAGAGAGAGAGAGAGAGAGAGAGAGAGAGAGAGAGAGAGAGAGAGAGAGAGAGAGAGAGAGAGAGAGAGAGAGAGAGAGAGAGAGAGAGAGAGAGAGAGAGAGAGAGAGAGAGAGAGAAGGGTTGGGGAGGCGATAGGCCTATTGCATTATCAGTCTTGGGGTGCAACAATAATATCTGGAACGGGTGCACAAAAGAGACATAACTGGTGTGCGGAGGCGGCCCCACAGCCATCTGTCACTCCCTTTCAGCTTAATGGTGAGCTCCGGCAAGATAGCACTGTGAAGCATATACATACACAAGCGAGACTGTAACCTTTTGTGCAACTTATTTTCGTGCTGGCGTGGGCAGATGTTACGTATGTATTACTTACTACCTGTACGGAAGGGGGGTAGGAATATCGCGTGATCTTCCCTGAACGTGAAGTGGAGATGAAGAAAATGATGTTGTCTCTGTTGACGACCGCCAACCAACAGTAAAACGGGGCACCATTAGACCATTACTTAAAACATAATGAAAAACAAACAAATATTGCAGGCAGACCAGTAATGACGGAAATAACTGCAGCTACACACATCATCAAGGTAGAATAAGACAGTCCCAGAGTACCAACCAGTGCTAGTCTCCAGTACCTCAACACTAAGAGGTGTCTGGGAGTCTCAAAAACGTGGAGATTACTCTTTGATCCTCCCGTGTTAAGGTAAGGTAAGGTAGTAAGTGGAAGGCAAGGATGCAGTACTCACCTGACTTTGTTGTAGTCAGTGCGGCGCAGCTCCCTAATGATCTGTTCCACCTGTTTGTGAGTCCTGGTGCCGATGAAGACCTTGGGCACTCTGGGGGTAGAACAAGGGGAGTGTTAATACAATAATGATGATGATGATGATGATGATGATGATGATGATGAGATGATGATGATGATGATAATGCTGCTACTGCTACTATTACTACTACTACTAATAATAATAATTACAACAATTATGATAAGTAATAATAATGATGATAATAACACCATCCGCCCCGCCCCCCCCCCACAGTGTTCGCCAATGAATAATAAGGAGAACAACAAACACATGAATATCACCTAAATTTTAAAAGGAAACCGCCGAATGCACATCGCAATTTTGGCAATGTAAAAAAAAAATATATGAAACACGACATGAACTACACAAAGACTCAATTTAAGGTGTGTGTGTGTGTGTGTGTGTGTGTGTGTGTGTGTGTGTGTGTGTGTGTGTGTGTGTGTGTGTGTGTGTGTGTCCCTTAAAGGTGCCGTGGTGGTGGTGGTGGTAGTGGTGGTGGTGGTGGTGGTGGTGGTGGTGGTGGTGGTGGTGGTGGTGGTGGTGGTGGTGGTGGTGGTGGTGGTGTCGCCGCCTGCCCTGCGTCAGGTGGTGGCTCCTACAAGGCCCGGAATGGATTGCTGCTAAATTTTCCAAGAAGGTTCATCATCTTCAACACAAACAACAGCTTTTCCATCTTCATCCAATTCTGAATACCTTCCTTCCTTCCTTCCTTCACCACCGAAAACATTATATGAAGCCTCTTGTCTTGGCTTCCTGATACACAGACAGAGCTTCTTCACATCTGCTGCATCATGTATCCGTGAAGACAATAAAGTTTTTCTTCGTCATAAATTCCTGAAGAATCTCGCCTTTTGCTCCCCACACCTTCGCAAAGCATCTCATCCTCACGCCGCACTACAACGGTCAAACATATCATCTTTGCAGCAGCGGATGAGGGTAGATAGGCTGAGTGGTCCCTCCGTAATACTTCTGGCGGACACAAAGGGTTAGGGAAGTCCTCCGAGGCTCACAGCGGCGGGAGAATGAAGCTTCTCAGAAAACGGTGTGATCGGGCTGCTGGTGCGCGAACGTTCCCATTACTCTCACTGCTTCCTCGTCCGTCCGTCCGTCCGTCAGATAAGGAGAGGAAGGATAGGCTCTGTTGGTGTGATATTCCAGGTTTTGTTTCTGGAGTTGTTATGGTTGGGTGGAGTTATTGTTGAGGTGGAGGAGTGTGTGGATGTTTTGGTGAAGCTCCTTTCTGTAATATCACCTGTGTGTGATTAGCAAAGTGGTTTGTGACACTTTGTTCATTCCAAAATTATACCTGAGCAAGACGAAATTATCTACCTGTACTATTAGATTGAAGGTCACTGCCTCGTCTTTGCTAGCTCGTCATTAAATAATCGGTTTAAAAAAAATTAAGAAAAGAAGAAGAAAAAAACCGAAGCTCGTTAACTCACCCCCCCCCACCCCCCTCTCCCCTTCACCGCCTGCAGCTGTGAGGGGAACGCACCTTCAAGGACTATATAACCCTAATGAAACACAACACCCCCATGATACAAACACCCAATATCACTCACTGGAAAAGTTAAGCAAGTGTAACACCACGACTCACACCCTTACACCTGCCACCTGTCACCTTCTGGACTGCTATCTCAGGTGTCATGGCGCTGGAGGCTGAGTGTGTGCAGGTGAACAGGGAGATATTGAGCCCATTATGTTGGTGAAAAGGTCAATTTCTCTCTCTCTCTCTCTATGTTCTGTCCCCCCCAGCACCTGTTCACTGTGGTCTGCCTTCCCCGAGACTCACAACGAAATCTACGGTTATAATATTGACCTCAGTTACTAGAATGAGGAAGGGAGTTGATGGATCAGTAAAGAATAACACCGAGAGAAGAAGTTATAAGGAGGATTTTCACGAGTAATTGTGTTAAGTTTTAGTATTTTTTCCATAAAGTTCAACATCATGACGCTCTACCTGGTTACCTGCGACACGTGGTGGACGGAAGCAGCCTCGCCATAATTCCAGGTACTACATCCAACAACAGGTGTTACGTCTAAATGGATTGAAGTTTGCTTAGAAATGATCGCTGCTATGCTGGTGATGTTTTTTCCTGGCTGTTTCTAAGCGTTAGGTCACGTTATCTGGGCTTTCTGTGTAGCATATAATTTCCGTATTCCTTTAGTTATAGTGTTTCAAAAGATTATCAGTTAATTAATGGATATTCCTCACACTCACCATCATGCGCTTTTAACGGTATATGTTTATTCATTATGGATGATTATTCTATTATTTACTACGTTCCCCTATTATCGGAAGAGACACCTTTCATTATGCACTACACAAGGAATACCATACCATATCTCAACGCAGGAAAAGGAACTCATCACCACTATATGAACTAAAATTGCAGTACACCTGAAGACTGATTACTCGTCCAGGAAAAATTGAACATTACAAAAAAAAGTAAATAAATGAATAAATAAATAATAATAATAATAAATAAAAAACACACGATAGTTAACATTTGTGCTTTGAAATGTACAACAACCACCCAACATTCAACTTCAGATTCACCTTTACAACACCACACAACCACCACAACAAACAATCCACCCGACCACCTCCACACCCACACCCAGCTTCCCCACCCACCCACCCTCCCTCCCCTCTCATTGCTACTTCCTAAACTAACCGCTAGGGCCACACCAACACCCCGGGGCTTGGGAAGTGGGCGGAAAGGTGGAGGGTGGCAATGGCGGAGATGGAGATGAAGGTGGAGGTGGAGGAAGGGAAGGGAGAAAGGAGGGGAAGATCTCAACACAAGGCATAAAATACATACAAAGGGGCGATATATGGCACTCTGAGACAATGGCACTCCCCTTCCTGTCTGAGAGGCACAATGGCACTGAGAGAGGGAAGAGAACTCCTCCAAGTAGCATTCTGAGGGTGCCACGCCATATGAAGGGGGAAATGAAGGGCCGAAGAGAGGAAATTTTGGACACACGAAGAGAGTTGGGATTATGGGAGGGGAGGGGAGGGGAGAGGAAGGAAGGAAGGAAGGCTGATCAGGAAAAAGAAATGAAAGGAAGAGAGGAAAGATTACGTTTGGAAAAGTATGAGGTATGAGGCCAGGGATGAATAATAATAACTTGATATAAATAAGAAGGATGAAGGAGTAGCTATAACAGGTGAGTGAGAGATGAAAAAGAAAAGAGAAAAATTGACTGAAAAAAAGGTAAGAGGGGTAAAGAAAAAAAAAGGTAAAAAAAAAGCAAGGAATGTATGTAACCAGCACAAGACAGATTCATGATTACGGAAAAAAAAGAAAAAAAAAAAAAACCCAGCCATAACCTTAGAGAAAAAAACAACACCACCACCAACACCAACAACAACAACACCGACTTAAGTAACACGAGGAGACGAGGAGAGCGTTACAAAACACCACCACAATCGTAACACACAACTCAAGAAGAGAATTTTGCACTAATATTGACAGTGCAAAGTTAGGGAGGCGTACGAAGGAGGCTTTGTCATCCCCAGCAGGTAATATTGTGGCCGGGGCGGGGCGGGGAGGTGAGGTGAGGGGAGGGGAAGAGAGGGGAGAAGAGGGGAAGAAGGGGATGCAATGGGAGTACAGGAACGAGGGAGGCGGTACAAGGTAGAATGGGGGGTTTAAAGGAGGGGAAACAAGGTACAAAACAGGGCGGGGGAGGGGAGAGGCAAAGAGAAACTGAGAAAAGAGAGTGAGTGTAGGAGAGGAGAGGCAGGGAGGGGAAGAGAGGGTGGAAGGTGAGCGAGGCAAGGTGGGGTGGGGTGGCGAGTCAGGCGGGGTGATGCGAGGGGGTGGGGGCGGGGGATGGTTGGGGTGGGCGGAGGGTGGGGGGAAAGGGAACAAGGCTTCTCAAAACAAACGAAATAATTCACTTCAAGTTCCTGTAACCGTCGTGCTTTTAATTTTTAACATTCAAACATAAAAGCAAATAAAATACATAATTTGTGCTGAGTACACTTTTATTAGAAATTTTCGTTCCTTGACGTATTAGAAAAAAGAAAAAAATATTCGAGAACAATACAAACTTTGCATATCTTTATTATTTTTTTTTATATGATGTGCAAGTTTGAAAATCGTATGTAACGTACGTACATAAAACTCATTTACGGTACTTAGACATCACGTATTTTCAAACTTGTGGTACGTGTGATTGGTTGAATTGGTGTGTCGTCATGTGTCAGAGCGGGGCGTGATTGGCTAATACTAATACTTCCAAGGTACCGAGTTTAAAAAGAGTTCAAAAATATACTCCTGAGGCACAACGCGGCTGCAGAGGAACACAAGACCACTGAGGAGGCGGGAAGGAGTGGAGGAGGAAGGTGTGTGTGTGTGTGTGTGTGTGTGTGTGTGTGTGTGTGTGTGTGTGTGTGTGTGTGTGTGTGTGTGTGTGTGTGTGCGTGTGTGTGTGTGTGTGTGTGTGAAGGTGCAGAATAGACATACAAGTGAAAGAGTGAAGTTGTGGGAGGTAGCGATTGGTAAGATGGGCGGGGTCAGTGTGTATGTATGTATGCATTTATGTATGCATGCATGAATGTATGCATATATGTATGTATGTATGTATGTGGAGGGGGGGGAGGGAGGGAAGAAGGGAAACATTGTGGGGCGAAGAGGGTATGTGGAGGAGAGGATGCAGTATTAGAGGGAAGGGGATGCAGAGTGCCGGCTCCTTTGAGACAGGAAGGAAGGGGAGGATGGGGGAGAGTAAGGGAGGGTGTTGGGGAGATGCAGTAGTGTGAGGGAACAAAATGCGAGTCAGTAATAGAAGAGATGGATGCACGCGTGGATGTATGGAAAGATGCTGCAGAGAAGGATGCATAGAGAGAGAGAGAGAGAGAGAGAGAGAGAGAGAGAGAGAGAGAGAGAGAGAGAGAGAGAGAGAGAGAGAGAGAGAGAGAGAGAGAGAGAGAGAGAGAGAGAGAGAGAGAGAGAGAGAGAGAGAGAGAGAGAGAGAAGCATCCCAGGAGGAGAGGCAGAAGGGGGCGAGGGAAGAGGTGATAAGAAGAAGCGAGGAGCGTTAGAAAGAAGGGAGGGAGAGGAGGAAGGGTACTCAAGAAGGTTTTATTGATCCGGCACAGTGTTGATGACGAAAGACAAACGCCCTAACCCCTAACCCCTACCACTACCACCCTCCCATACACCCACTACCCTCCCCCCTACACACACACACACACACACACACACACACACTCCAAGCCTCACCCTACCAACACCTCAACACACACACGTTCACACTCGTACATCATCTACGTACATGCATACATTCTACCTTCCATGATTAAGAAGAACCACAGAACACAGGATAGAGTAAGAGTAAGAGGAGGAGGAAGAGGCTATTGAAGAGGTGTGAGGAGGAACAAAGGAGGTGGAGGAGGAGAAGGAAAATATAGTAATTAAGAAGAGACGAGGAGAGAAGAAATAAAGAGAGGGAGAGAAGATTAAGAGGGAATGAGTAAAAAGGAGTGAAAAGTTATGAAGGGGTGAGAAGAGGGAAGTAGGAAGGAGGATGAAGTGGAAGGAGAAGTAAGTGACAACAGACTCTCTTCTTCCACTTTCCTTCCTTCTTGCTTCCCTCACTTACCATTAATCCCTCCTCTTCTTCCTCCTCCTCCTTACATGATTAATATTACATCAGAGTTTTACAGTTTTAAAAAGTGAGTCTTTTACTTGCATTCCTATTAAACATATTGCCAATAGAGAGAAAAAAAAAAAATCATGCGCGAAATATTAAAAAAAAAGAACATAATTATCTGAGTTGATCCTAACAGCCTCATTGCTAGTTATGTCACGCCAACAACCAATCACCACATACCCAGAAGCTCTTCATCAACCAATTAACAACATTCACAGGCACTTCCAGCCAATCAGAAAGCAGAAAAAAAGCCTTGAGTTACAGTAAGTTAAGTTTTCATATCCTCAAGAAGTGGGGAAGGGAGGAGGGTACACCAACCCACCTCTCCCCTCTCCCCTCTCCCTCCCCTTCCACATCTATTCCCCTCTCTCACACACACTACCCTAACTATCCCTCTCCCCCTCCCCCTATCACCCCCTCCTCCTCCTCCTCCTCAAGACGTGGATCAGCCAATGGGCGTTGAGGAATAGAGAGAATTCATGATTTGCAGATCTAAAAATTTAGCCAATCACAACTCTCTTTTTCACTCTTGGGGAAAGCGTGGTCCAATCAGCACTCACGTGTGTGTGTGTGTGTGTGTGTGTGTGTGTGTGTGTGTGTGTGTGTGTGTGTGTGTGTGTGTGTGTGTGTGTGTGTGTGTGTGTGTGCAAAAGGAAGTCAAGCGGAGAAACAAAATTGAAATCATGAAATTCAGAAAAAAATAATAATTAAACAACTTTGGGGAGAATAAAGACCATGTTTATTATTGCAGTGAGCAAATAAAGCGAGGCCAAATTTGTCTAGTCTGACTTTACTGGAGAGAGAGAGAGAGAGAGAGAGAGAGAGAGAGAGAGAGAGAGAGAGAGAGAGAGAGAGAGAGAGAGAGAGAGAGAGAGAGAGAGAGAGAGAGAGAGAGAGAGAGAGAGAGAGAGAGAGAGAATAAAAAAAAAGAAAAAAAATGAAAAGCACAAGAAAAAAAAGAAAGAAGCAGAATCCATTAAATAATTCTTATTAAACCAGCCAGGTGGAAGTTGCTCAGCGCCGGGAATAAACTATTGCACATTTAAGCGGGAATAATCTCTCACTCTGACGCCTCACCCGGATAAATGTTCATGTGGACGACAGAAGGGAAAAAAGAATGCAAGTATGAAGGAAAGAAACACGTGATAACATTGTATGACTAGACTCTGGCGTGTAGGTGAGGGGGTGTGGGGTCCTGTGTGCACGGAGGAAAACACACACACACGCACACACACACACACACACACACACACACACACACACACCAAGGAATTTTATAAAGTATGCATCGAAATATATTGAAATTCATATGTAATAAGGAAAAAAAATATGTTAGGAGTTGATGCAGTTTAAGCAACAACAAAAACAAACACAAGAACTACAACAATAATAAGGATAATAATAATAATAATAATAATAATAATAATAATAATAATAATAATATAAATACACAAAGAACAGAGGACAGGAATAGTATAAGCAGCAGCAACAATAGTAATAATAGTAATACTAGTAGTAATAGTTGTTGTTGTTGTTTTTGTTGCTGTAGTAGTAGTAGCGATAAAAGTGGCGGTAATAGTGGTAATAGTAATGGTGATGGTAATGGCGGCGGTGGAGCACATACTACTACTACTACTAATATATAAACAAAACCGTCAATAGAAAACATAAATTTCTTTCAAAAGCGAAAACAAAAACAAAAATAACAATAAAATAATAAATAGGTGACTCATAAAGACACTGGCTATGTAAAATAATACGCCACTTATTTTATTACAATTATATTCAAAGTGTACGAAAAAATATTAATACTACATTAATGAGATACTACTACTACTATTATTATCATTATTATCATCATCGTCATTATTATACTACTACTTTTCATTCTCATTATTATATATATCATCATCATCCTTACTATTCCTTTCAAATAACCAACAGCTGCATATATAAAGGTTACCATCACCTCACTCCTCCACCTCCACCTTCACCTCACCCTCACACAACCTTAAGACACTCCGCTACCACAACAAACAACTAAACACAGGAGTAACGACTAACAACAAAATATATCAATGAATAAATAAATAAACAAGGGATTATTTACTGGTTACCTGACACCTTTAACCACACACCTGTCACCCTAACACACACACACACACACACACAGCACACCTTCCCGTAATATCTCGTCACCCCACCGACACACCTCTCGTAATATCTCATCACCCCAACCACACATCACCAGCAATACACCGTCACCCCGTCACCCCCACCTACACATCTCCCGCAACACCCCGTCACCCCACTCACCTCCCACCCTCAACACCAAGCTGTTTTACGGAACCGCTACCTAAAAATAGCTCGTTTTGGAAATTAATATAAAGTTTGAAATGGTGAAAAAGGAACATTGGAGTGTGAATGTTTTATTTATGGTGAACAAACACACACACACACACACACACACACACACACACACACACACACACACACACACACACACACACACAGTTCAAAGTCCATTAAAACCGTGTTTGTCGTACTACATTTCAAGCTGCAGTCGATGAGTCAAGAAACAGAAACACACACACATACACACACACACACACACACACACACACACACACACACACACACACACACATACACACACACACACACACACACACACACACACACACACACACACACACACACACACACACACACACACACACACACACGCATCGTATCTAAAACATGTTCACAGCCACAGGTGTTTCCGGATCATTTAATTTAATTTAATTTAAGCGGAACAATTCTGCTTCACTTTACCTCAGTACAGAGAAAAAAAGAAAAAGAATTACCAGCATATTTCACGCGTAACACGAAAGAACACACATTACAATTGCAAGTAAAACACTGACCTTACCATACCTTTTACCCTCCAGCCAGTAGCATTAAAAAGACTATGAATAACTAGACAAACACTATATCGTATTGTCCACCAACACACATGATACATACAGAGTGTTCCTTGCTAAACGTCAGAGAACACCACACCAAACCACAATACCCCTGACAACCTTCCTATCTACCTGTAGGGAACTGTATTCACTTCCTGGATTGACCTACCATATACAGCACATGCACTCTTCTCTTCCCTTCCCAGCTCTACCTATCTACCTTCCTGTCTGTTATCACCTAAGGCCAATGGGTGTTATGCTGTGTACCGCTTCACACACTTTACCTGTGGGAGTGTCTAGTAATTACCACGACCAGCTAATTAACCAGCCCTCACGGCACGCCACGCGGGAGGTAGAGCCACCACACCACCGTCAAGAGGAAGGAAGGAAGGAAGGAAGGGAGGGAGGCGCCGCTAGAGAGATGGAGGGACGCAGAGGGTGCCGTAGTGATGCATTGTGTAATTTTTCATAACAAGACGAAGAGATGCAAAGTATATAC
>JAPQNM010000013.1:25401298-25403798 GCA_029783475.1 Metacarcinus magister | reverse complement strand
TTAATTAGACACACTGGCCACCACGAGCCCTACAGAAGAGTCTTGTTACAGCTCCGGCGAGAGAGAGGGGGTGGGGAGAGAGAGAGAGAGAGAGAGAGAGAGAGAGAGAGAGAGAGAGAGAGAGAGAGAGAGAGAGAGAGAGAGAGAGAGAGAGAGAGAGAGAGAGAGAGAGAAGGGGGGGGATAGGTGTGGGAGGCGGAAGCGTGGTGGTGCACGAGGTCCTCCCTCACTGTGGTGTTGTTTTGTAACAGCATCCACTAAATACTCACACGCGATCATTAAGCAATATCTATCTAGCTGTCTATCTACATGTATACACAAGGCAACTGTGTTAAATGCTAATTTACTAACCACATACACACACACACACACACACACACACACACACACACACACACACACACACACACACACACCACTCAACACGTGCGCGGGCGTGAATGTGATATTAAACACTGGTAACATGTAGAATATTATCATACATTACCTACATAATCAGAGAGAGAGAGAGAGTGTGTGTGTGTGTGTGTGTGTGTGTGTGTGTGTGTGTGTGTGTGTGTGTGTGTGTGTGTGTGTGTGTTGGCGTGCAGGCGGAGGGTGGGTGCTGTGCGGCGGGTGAAGGGGCCCTGGGCGGCATTCAGAGGGTGCATTATAACGCTTGTTGTGCCCACAGCTGACTCCAGGATAAAAATGCCTCTTTTGACCCTACAAAGCGATCAGGCTAATTTGCAAGCCGGCCCGAGACCCGCCGTCCAGAAGCCACCCCGCGCGCCTTTCCCTCTAAATAACCGGGTCCTGAGCCTCTAGCCCTCGACCCCAACACACACCAGGGTACAAGGAGGTAAAGATCTATATTTTTGCCGCGTTTGAAATGGAAAATGGCGTAAGAGGAATGGAAATAAAAATAGAAATGAGGAATTAATCGGTGGTCCCACGTCGGTGTTGCCCTCACGCTGGGTCTCGAAATACCGGTGAGAGGGCCCAGTCATGGAGTCCAGCCATCCATTTGTTCACATTTTTCTGAGCCAATTTTTATCGTGATGCATTTCTTCGCGTGACCCAACCACCCTCACCTGCTTCCCCCCCTCCCCTTCCTCCACCTCTATCCCCTCCTGCTCCTTTACCTCCTCCTCTTCCCAGCTGTACCTGCTCGGGACATAGGCTATTGAAGTAGTAGAGTCTGCATGCCAGGAAACCTCACTCACTCTCTCTCTCTCTCTCTCTTTCACACACACACACACACACACACACACACACAAACGGTTCATCCACACGGCCGGGTTCCCACTTTATTTGCTTGCTTGCTGCTCTCTGGGTCGGTCACGTGATGCTTCCCAGACTCAGCAGACACACAGCCTTTCGTCAACACACACACACACACACATCTTTCCACTCTCTTACATTCCTCAACCAGGCATCAACATCACCTACACATTAAACTATCACTGCTTACCATTACTTACGTGAATCAAATTATACTCAGATGCATAACCTGAACCAACAACAGTACAGTCATCCAGTGTTTCATGTGTCACGTCCTTCAACACACACTCATGCAGGTCAAATATACACCTCCAGATGGTAAAGGTGCACGGTGTTGTATATACATAACACCGTCACGATCACCACCAACACACACACATTCCTCCCTAATATACACATGTGTCTCCATCTATCTCATCACAAATTTTCAACTTTTATATAATTCATCCTCTAGTTTACACGAAGAAATGCAATATTGTGATATTTTTTTCTTCTCTCCATCACAGACAGATGAATTATATTAGTGAAAATGAGGATACGGTAATGATCGCATTTATATCACTCACTCTTTCAAGCAGAATTATGGCAGGCATGCGAATTAATATAGGGAAATATATATGTATGGGAATCATGATATAGTAGGTGCGAACACATGGTATACTCCTACGTTACTTGTTGTTGTTGTTGTTGTAAATTATTGGAGTATAGAGTGGGAATAATTTGTCGATTGGGGAAGGAATATTATTACCTTATGATATGTATTTACTTCTTAGTTCTTACCTCTCTCTCTCTCTCCCTCTCTGTCTCCTAAATAATCATGAGCATGTTCACATATTTACCACAATAATAATAAAGATAATAATAATAATAATAATAACAACAATAGTGACTGGTGGACAGAACAACAATAATAATAATAATAATAATAACTACTACTTATACTACTACTACTACTACTACTAATAATAATAATAATAACAACAATAATAATAACAGCTGTTCCTGATTTTAGTTACTCGATTCTCTTCACATCAAACATTCAGACCTTGGCCACTGGTTTACTCCGGCACTTTAACTATACTTGTCATTCAGAATACCATGTCTTTTTCACCTCACTATTTATTCCATACACGTCTTACACCCTTTGGTATAGTAGGAACACTGGAATCCATATATAAATAATAACAAAATGCCGCAAAACTTATCAAAATGGACTACGATATCCATCCTCTAACGG
>JAPQNM010000013.1:25376298-25398798 GCA_029783475.1 Metacarcinus magister | reverse complement strand
TCCTCAACGCCAGGTAGCCATTCACGCCTCAAAATGGACCCAAAATACGAAATGCTGTTCTCATTCTGACTTAAAAAAAAACCAAACCTTCGCAACGTTTTCTCTCATTTCTACTGCATCTTTTACCTTGGATCCTGGCTACGTGCTACCACTCACCCCGCCTTCCTGCTAGCGTGCCGACACTACTTTCCCAGAGTACTGTGTTATTCTGCTACAATGATTTAATTTTCACTTATAAGATGAAGAAGAAAATGATGCTTGAGGAGGCACTGTTTAGACGGGATGTACTAAAATTGCCTAAAATGAATGTTAGCGACGCTCGTTTTATATTACAATTAAGACTCCAGTGTTATATGTATACATTGGTCTCATTCTATGTCTTGCACACTGGATTTATGCCTAACATATAATGATTAAATGTGTTCCTTGTTTGGTGAGCCACCTGATTAATTCCAACAGACGGCCACTTACATGGTTTATAAGGGTAACCCTGACTACAGGTAACAAAGTTGGTATTTCGTGGCTCGCTGCTCATGAGCCCGAAATGCGAGTCTAATGGGAAGGGTAATTAAATTTCATAAGGGTGGAATCTATATAAAGTTAATGAATCTCATAAAGGCTTTTTTCTTCATTTTTTTTACTGCAGCAACATCGAACCTAAAATGAGATAGTGCACTTAAGTTATTCATATTCCGCCATAAAACACAGTATCGCGTACAAAGTGTTTAGTATACTCGGGGACGTGAGTTATATTCCATCGAGGCGAGGGTGTCGGGCTCACACACGAGACCCACCAAACCCAAGCCTGTATTCCAAAGCCTGGAGTCGTGGCATTCCCTTCATTACCAAACCATCGACGCTTGTTACGTTGTATCTGTAACACTTCCCTTCCATGCATCTCCTGTTTCTACACGCCATCAGTGTTCCAGCAGCCTTCTCCGTGCTTTCCTTTGGGGTCCACGTTCCCTCCCTTCTCAAAAACTCCCTCCTGCCTCAGTGACCATCTCCCCTTCACGCCCCTTTATTCTCGTCCTCCCTCTGTTCCCGTCCCCTCTTTCTATGGTGCTCCGCCTATTCTAGGGACGTGCCAGACCCCTTTCACGTGCGACAAAAAGAGGCGCCAGGGACACCTCTTCGTCACTCAGTTTCCCAAAAACACGTGAAAAAGAGAAGAAAGGGAGGGCGGGGCGCGGTCCCTCAGAGCCAGGCGGACAAAGGGAGGCTTCACCGTCCCCTACAGTCTACACCACCTCCTCTAGGCCTTACAAATTGACTTATTTCTTCTGTACGGATACAAAATGACGATATGATTTGCATCGTTTCTATGTATAACGTTATGAGCCAGCACGAGGGGCGGCGCCGCGGTGCAGCCTAGTTTAGCCTGCGGCAGTCCCCTCCCAGGAAAGGCGGAGCTCTTCCCACTTGTGGTCCTTCTGCCGCCAAGCCTCGCCGCCGCCGCCGCCACTACCACAATAGCGCGACACAAGAGGAGCCTAATCGGCTGACCAAAGGAGGAGGAGGAGGAGGAGGAGGAGGAGGAGGGGAGGAGGAGGAGGAGGAGGAGGGGAGGAGGAGGAGGAGAGTAGCGGGAGAAAGGTATAGGCCTATTCAGACTTAAAAAATAGAAGAATTCAGAACCTTCCCTCCCACCACTCAACCCTTTTCATATATTTTTGAGACATCACCCCCTCAACCCCCCCTTACCCCCCTGCCCGCCATTCCTGCATAATAGCCTACACCTCAGACGTGCCCGCCCCCAGGCTGATCGGCTCCGGGCGAGGATAATCACTTCTTATATTAGGCCAGAGAATGACGGCGGATCGCGGGGCGTCACCAAATCCAACACAATCACCAACACCTTAACTCTAGGACTTCACTATTACCAGTCATCACCATCACCACCATCATGATCATCACCACCATCATCACCACCATCACCAATGCTTCCTCATCAAAACACAACGACAATCACCACCACCAATCCTCCGAGACAACACAGCCCCTCTTCTTCTTCCTCCTCCTCCTCCTCCCTCAGCCGCGCCTCCACCATTACCGATATGAACACGTCCCCGCCACTCCCCGCCGTCCCCGCGCCTCACCACCACCACCACCACCACCACCAAGGGCCTGCCTGCCTGGGTTCCCGCCTTCGTTTTCAGATATCAGAGTCCAGTCGATCTTTCGGTTATGCTTTGTCCCTCTTTGTACTCGGACACACACACACACACACACACACACCCCGCACAGAAAGACCCACAAGAAAACAAATATAGTATATCCTCATATGTTGTATTTATATATATTTTTCCTTTCCTCAGTATACATATTAATTCTATGAAGGACAAAGAAAACCTCAGAGGGCGCAAGACAACGGAGTTCCTAATACATTTGGTCCTGGTTCGTCTCATCTTGCGGCGACGTGAAGCCAAGAGGAATGCAATGTGAAAATGATGGAAGAGTTAATTAGAGAAAACCGATGAACTAATAGAGATAATGTTAAGTCACGACAATGTGGAGGCGACTCACTCCTGTTTATTACACGTTAGTAGGTACTGCACTGCCCCGGCCACACACACACACACACACACACACACACACACACACACACACACACACACACACACACCAATGGCTGCACGCTACCCGTCTATGCCTGTTTAGATACTGTCCTCAATGGAAGTATAATATGAAACATTGGGGATCTGATGCCTTTGTGAAAATTCTATAAAAATTCTGATAAAAGTATATACTCTACACTAATACATATCCCGGGAATAACGGTATAAAGGATGACAACCTTGACGACGTATGGGTCCGGGAAGTCGTGGCACCGAGGAAAAGGATGATGGGGTGAGACATGTGTAAGTTACAACACAACATTAAGACGAAGAATAACTGTGAGTGAGGCAAGTCTTACTGAAGTTATAAGATCACGTAACGATTATCTTCACTTCAGGATAAAAACTTCAATCCAAAGACAAACAACAACAACAACAAGAGGACACAGAATACATGGAATGTTGCAGAAGTAGGCTGTAAGGAGGCCGTGTTGCCTCTCTGACTACTAATCGCGACTGAAAATGAGTTCATCCACTGCCATGTCTAAGGGAATGTGTGTACTCTCTAAGTCTTTTCCAGCAGGGGCCGCGGGAAGGAGGTGGAGGGAGGTGTGGTACGGAGGGAAGGGGAGGAAACTGATAACGGCGGAAGGTAAGGGAGGTGGAAGGGGATGGAGAAGAAAGCGTGGAGAGTGAATGACGATGCATGAGTAGAGAGAAGGATGAAGGACTGTGTAGAGTAGAACAAACACTAATGGATGGAAGTGGAAGGCATGGTGGAGTGTGAGTAGGATATGTGGAGCACGGAAGGGAAGGTGAGCGTCAAGCTAGATGGAAGGAAAGAGGTGGAGGGCAGTGGAAGGCTTGTAGGACGTGGAGGAAGGCGAGAGGCGCCCCACGGCCGCCCGCTGCCTCGCCCTGGGAAAGCGACACCCCGCATACCCGGTGCCCCGACCCCCCTATTGTGTCGCAGCGTGTTCCCTGCGTCCCGATGCGTTGCCGCGGCGCGAAAACACCGCAAGCCGTACATCCAGGCCCAAGGCAAGGTCCTGGAGGCGGCATCCCTGAGTGCAGCCCTTCGCCCCGAGGTGCTGTGTGGTGGTACAGCGGCGCCAGACATGCCTGAGCCTCCCCTGCACACGAGGACGCCGCCGTGACGAGGTGTAACGCGAGACGATCAGGACGCGTTGATAGTTATCGTTCCCAATTAGCCTTCTCTTTGAGCCAATAAGGACGCCGCTTTCAATGGCGGGTACTCCCCCTCCCTTTCCTCCCCTCCATACCTCCTCCCTCCCTGCCTGCCTCAGATTTCTGCAACATTCCCTCCATTCCCCCTCCTCGACAGCCTGCAACGACCTACTGTTTCCCTGGTGAACGTCACACTTTTAGTTACAACAGCAGGTCATGTGAAAATAATAACTGAAAAACAATGTGAAAAAATACCGTATTGATATGAACCTAAGCGAAGTGGTAGCGGTGTACACTGATCGTTCACCCGCCAGCGGTGTTCCCTCTGGTCTGGTTTTATCGTACGGCCCTAGCCTCCCCCCCCCCACGACCCTCTCGCCCCTGCCCTATACCGGCACCTCCCGGCAGGTAGTCGAGTCATGATACCGTAAGTATCGAGAATGAAGTCACTAAACAGACACCACACACCCTGTAGGCCGCCGCAGGGCAGCTGTGGTACGTCATGGGTGTATGGGGGGGGGTGAAGGGGGGTGAGGGGCGGAAGGTGAGCCCCAGACTCCCCAAGGCACTCATGCTTCCTCGAGGGTGATGTTAAAGTATGTATGAGTGAAAACCTTCTATTGGGCACGGATACCAGGTAATAAGAGAAAAAATATATTAAAGCACGTGATTACTAATGTTCAAACGTAAAGCTAAACATTTACGTTAATAGATACAAAAAATAGATAAGTAAATAAATAAATGAAATAAAATAGAGATACTTGACTTGTATACACCTATAATCAACGGTCTAAAATATAATTTCTGTCTGTCTGTCTGTCTGTCTGTCTATCTATCTATCTGTCTGTCTATCTCTTTCGTTCGCTTCACACCCACGGACATACACGCTGTAGTTACGGAGCCACAGCCAAGTGTACGTCAGCAGGACAAAAACCTTCACTAATGTTGATCCAAGGAGCCAAGATGTTAATACGATACGAGGAACAAAATAGCAATCCATTAAATACACCAAGTAAGGAAAGCCGTGCACAAGACTCTTTACCTTAGCGTGGGTGAGTATAGGGGTGACTCACGCAATACAAAGGACAGAAGGAAGGAAGGACACACTCATAGAACATAAAGAGGAAGGAAGACAGTAAGTACAGACACCTGCTTGAAGAAAAATATTACAGGAGGAGGAGGAGGAGGAGGAGAGGCGGAAGAATAGTAGGATAAGCAGGATATGGAAACAAGAAAAAGCAAGATAAAAGTAAACTTGTTGAATTATAACAAGAAAGGACAGGAAAGCGGAGGAGGAGGAGGAGGAGGAGGAGGAGGAGGAGGAGGAGGAGGAGGAGGAGGAGGAGGAGGAGGAGGAGGAGGAGGAGGAGGAGGAGGAGAGAGGCGGCGGCGGCACAAGAGAAAGAGATGGAAGAGGAAGACAGCGGGAGACGCCAAGTCGGTTATTTCCCTGCGAGGTTCCTCAAAGCCAAGGCCTCAAAGGGCTCGGCGGGACACTGCCAGGTAATGACACAATACTGGCTGACTCCTGGAATTGGCGGGGCGGGGTGGAACGAGACGAGAAGAGACGAGACGAGGCGGACTGGGGCGGGAAACGACGGGGCGGGGAGCGAAGGGAGGGAGGGAGGGAGGGAAAAAGGATGAGAAGGTTGTCAGAAGAGGGTTGTTCAATAAGGGAAACTGGATAAAAGAATATGTGTATAAAGATGTAAAGAAGACAGGAAACAGAGGACGGATGGAAGGCGTGTGATGTTGTGGAGTGACTTCATGGAGGTGATGATGACGTGTGTGTGTGTGTGTGTGTGTGTGTGTGTGTGTGTGTGTGTGTGTGTGTGTGTGTGTGTGTGTGTGTGTGTGTGTGTGTAATTCACCTACGGTCTTGAGTGCCACATTAGAGACATATTAGAACTCAAATGGACCGTTCTATTACTAATGTTAAGACTTGCACACACGACACATCACACACCTCGTCCTCTTGCTCAGGAGGCAAACTTAACACCCTGAGCGGGGCGCGAACTTTTACCTGACAAACACGAAGACGTTACTTGTGACCTAGTGTGTGTGTGTGTGTGTGTGTGTGTGTGTGTGTGTGTGTGTGTGTGTGTGTGGTGTGGTGGTGGCGAGGGTGGTGCGTGGTGGTGAAACATTTCCTTTTAAACACACACACACACACAGAGATAGAGAGAGAGAGAGAGAGAGAGATAGAGAGATAGAGAGATATAGAGATAGAGATAGATAGAGAGATAGATAGAGATATAGAGAGAGAGAGAGAGAGAGAGAGAGAGAGTTTACTTTGTACCAAGCCAGGAAAGATGAGACAGAGAAACAGAGACACACACACACACACACACACACACACACACACACACACACACACACACACAGCAGTTTAGCAAGGAAGGCACAGACAGAGGTCCTCCCGCTTGGCTGACTCTCCCCACCAAAGGGTCGGGCCACATATCCTTCAGCAGCCGAGATCCGACGCGCCCTGTGAGTCGCTCGGAATATTTACTCGGCTTGGTGTGCGGCTCAAGGGGTCGTGGTGGAAGGCGGGAAGCGGGGGTCACAGCTAGGGGGTCACAGGGGGAGTCACAGCGAGGGTCACATGCTTCTGGTCAGTCCCTGTGAAGGCAGAGTACGTCCTGCCTGCCACTGGTTTCACTTCACTTCTTCGTTTCTACCAATACATCACATAGACAGGAAGAAATGTCCAACACAACTTCTCACTAGATTTTTCACGATTCAATGTGTGTGTGTCTCTCTCTCTCTCTCTCTCTCTCTCTCTCTCTCTCTCTCTCTCTCTCTCTCTCTCTCTCTCTCTCTCTCTCTCTCTCTCTCTCTCTCGGTGCTGTCCCTTCATGAGTAGCATCTTTTCCATGGAATAAATAAAACAAGGCCATTTTACATCTTCCTGGCCTTTTATCTTCACCTTTATCTCTCCCTAGCGTAGAAATAATCCCTCCCTCCCTCCCTCCCTCGGTCTTTTTTTTTTTATTGTAGTAACATAACGCGCCTGTCAAACTGAAACCAGAGTCACCGTGTGTAACGTTATAAGCCTGACACATGATTTGCCGCCACGTATGCATCATGGTCTCACCTCCTGACCTACACAAGGCGGTAAGTCTTCGGGTCTTTCCAACCTCATTTAATGTAATTTTTCCCTTTCCTTATAAGGCAATTTAGTTACGATGAAATAACTTGAGGAAGAATAAAATGCTACAGAGTATATGCAATCATTATACAGTCTATGGTATCTATTTTGTGTACAGAGAGAAAGAGATAGATAGAGAGAGAGAGTGAAAAAAAAAAAGACAGTGAGATAGAACAGAGGCGGTGACTGCAGGCGCTATACCTTGAGGCACCTTTAAACCTTACTGGATGTGCCACAGATAGCAGCACCATTTATCCTGTCACTCACCATCAGTGGCACCCATACACATGTTAGTCTGTGCCAAGTGCAGTGCATTCTTGTAACAGATAAACACGACTACAGTTATGCTACTATAAATACAACAGGTCTTAAATAAGGTAAAGAAGAAATGATGGAGGAAAGGGTTGGTGATGTTAGCCAGCCAGTCTGCAGCCATAACACTATAAGAATGACTTACCCTAGTTTTCGTGGTTTTTGTTGAGCGTTCTGTCCCTCTACTCATGAACTCCGTCGGCACACCAGCGGGGTCGCCCATCTGTGTGGTGGGAGAGAAGCGGTGTTGTGTAGGAAGGACAGACAGCAACAGCCTTACTGGACCTAACGAACACTATTACTTGAGGAGAAAGGTGATACAAAAGGAAAATTGTTTATTGATCATGAGAAAAGAAGAAGTATTAAGAAGCATCACAGCTACAAAGCCTCGCCTCAACGGCCACACCCAAGGCACCTTTGCTAATCAAATAAAAATGCCATTATAAGCCGAGTATTTCCAGCACACGTCCGCAGCATGTCCTGGCCCATTATAATACATGCATGAAACTCGCCATCAGATACCCAATATCAAAAGTTTCATTAATGTTAGTAATTAAATTCTTCCCGACACAATTCCCTTCCTGGAGTGAGGGCTTCGTCCCGCACGGCACGTGGGGCTGCCTGAGCCGCCACCGCCACCTGCCAGGGGACGGAGGCACAGGGGAGTGAGCACACTTACCTCGGCCTGGCTGGCGGGCTTCGGCTTAGTCTTGAAGTCATCGTCCTCCTCTGCGGAAGGAAACATAAGGGTGAGCGTGAGCTGAACAACAACAATGAAACGGTAAAAACGGATAAAAAGACGGTCACCTGTACATACCACCAATAATTATAACAATAGCAATGATAATAACAATAATGAAATTGATGATGATGATGATGATGATATACATACACACACACACACACACACACACACACATATATATATATATATATATATATATATATATATATATATATATATATATATATATATATGAAACAAAACAGTCGTAGTTGTCTTCCTCCACATCACTCCTTCCTTCATTATCATAATTATTCATATCAATAATCATATTATTATCATTATTATAATTATAACCATCCCTATTATTCACTAAGCTGCATAACCATTCATTAGGCTGCAATCTATTCGGTTACATCACATATATGAATAAGATAACTATTAAGATAACACATAAATGATGTCTTTCATACAAATGAGTGTCAGACAAACAAACAAACAATATACTTTATAACGAGACGATAACAAAACAGACATACATAATTTATTCTCCCAGCGAATAAAACTTTTCTGTAAAAGTTAAAATGTTCCCATAATTCAACTCGTGACGTTTCGGTAAAATTGTCTCAAACTATTTTCCTTCCTCGTCCTTTCTTCCGTTGTTAAGGCCACGCGGGACTTTGCATAAAGCTGAACTCTCCCCTCACACCCTGGCATGCTCTTTAACAGTGGACTATAGTTAAATTTTTAAACAATTTCCCCCAAGTGAGGTTCGACGCATTCTCATTTTTCTCTTCTTTTTTAGACTTCAATAAATGTATGGTCAGAATTTCTTTAATACCCAAAGTTTGATAACCACTCGACTAAACAGATGAAAGCTTCCAAAGACTAACTACTTAATTTTTTTCAACTATGCTCATTCTAAATATGTCTACAGTGACACATCAGTAAAATATTTGATCCTATAATTACACATCTCATCCTTTGCAAAACTGAATTAGGTTAAGTTTGGTGTTGAAGATAGTTTACGTAACATTTTCCTTTCCTGTCCACTGTGTGTGTGTGTGTGTGTGTGTGTGTGTGTGTGTGTGTGTGTGTGTGTGTGTGTGTGTGTGTGTGTGTGTGTCATAGAGCGTGGCGGCAAATACACACACACACACACGGGCCTCCAGATCCCAGCTATCTTCACCTTCATCAATAATGGATAAAAAGTATTGCCACCGCTCCATTAAACATCTTGATCTCCTTCACCACACAGCTTTCAACAAGGTAAGAAGAAGAAGAAGAAGAAGAAGAAGAAGAAGAAAAGAGAATAAAACAACTACCTAATAGATATAATAAATACAGTAAAAAGGCATTACACAACTTAACTCCCTTATAATACTCTGCTTTAGTAGCCTGTGTTCCGCCCTGTGTGTTTCTCCCCCCCCCCCCACCCCAACCCCCATGACCAAATGACAAGCAGTGCATCATCAGCAGGAGGAGGAGGAGGAGGAGGAGGAGGAAGATAGAAACACCTATTAGTTAATTAAAAAACAAAATAAATAAATAAATAAGAGTCCACAGTGAGTGAAAGAAATAGAGAAAAAAAAGAAAAAGAAAAAGAGAGATAATTTACCATGGCTTGGGGCTGGCGAGGAGTTAAAATGAGATACAAGGAGGAGGAGGCAAGAGCGAGAGGAGAAAAAAAAATATACATCAATGAAAAACAATTACACCGCGTGACTTAATGTAAATGAATAACACCAGAGATTCACGCGGGGAAGAGAGCAGAGGAAGGGAGGAAGGAAGGAAGGATGGAAGGAAGAGAGAAGAGGAAGGGAGGAAGATAGAACGAGGGAAGAAGGAAGGAAGGAAGGAAGGAAGGAAGGAAGGAAGGAAGGAAGGAAGGAAGGAAGGAAGGAAGGAAGGAAGGAAGGAAGGAAGGAAGGAAGGAAGGAAGGAAGACAGGGAAACAGAACAAGAGAAGAAGGTAGGAAGGGATCGAGAGGAGGAAGGAATGAGACGCTTCACAAGATGGCCTTACAAGTTCCGAGGCAGGCAGGTAACTTGTCACAGTTCATCAGGAGGCGAGGCACAGGTTAATTTGATAAGCGAGAGCGAGAAGCAATAGAGGTGTAAAGGGGAATAATCAGACTGTGTATAGTGTATTTAGAGGAGGAGATGCAAAGGGAAATATTTGACGTCTAAGTTTGAGTTACATACTGAGATAAGCTGTCATACCTTAAACTTGAGTTAGAAATAGCGTACACTATTGGCATTATGTTCTCACTATCTATGTCTGATTGCGAGCGATGTAAAGGTAGGAATATAATTTTTAAAGTGATTAGGAGACTGGTTTAGGGTAACATTGAACAAGCATGAAGACTAAAAATCCAGTTATTCGCTATCTCTTAAAAAAAGTATAAAATAAAAGACTTTTAAAAAGGGACTAAGACACGCTCTCTCTCTCTCTCTCTCTCTCTCTGTGTGTGTGTGCTGTGTCTGTGTGTGTGTGTGTGTGTGTGTGAAGGGTAAGGAACATCGTTAGTACCTTTCTTGCCTAACATGAATCCAGTCCAGTAACAGAAGCACTACTTACTCAGCCTCAGTCAGATGCTGGACGATGCTGAACATATCAACCAATGAGGGTAAACTTATCGAAATAGTTTGTATTTGATCTAATTTCCCCAAAGAGAGAGAGAAGAGAAGAGAAAACCCATACATACTGGACCACAGATGTCGGTGTTTACAGACTAATTCCCAAAATGTTGCTTTGACGCCGATACATTGAGAGTAAAGTAGGAGGAACACATATTATTCTCTCCCTCTATCTTATCTTATCTTTATCTCTCTCTCTCTCTCTCTCTCTCTCTCTCTCTCTCTCTCTCTCTCTCTCTCTCTCTCTCTCTCTCTCTCTCTCTCTCTCTCTCTCTCTCTCTCTCATTATGATGTTACTCCCTCAACAGAAGACCTTCATCTCCCGCCTTCTTTCTTTACCTCAATCACAATTTTCTCTGCCGCGCCATTCATCCTTAAGGCATTTCCCTCAAGGCTACTCTACACCTTTGTCTTCTTTCCCACCACCTTTCTTTTCCGTTTTCTTTCCATTTCTTTAACTACACAACACACACACACACACACACACA
Source organism: Metacarcinus magister (assembly GCA_029783475.1). Lineage (NCBI taxonomy): Eukaryota > Metazoa > Arthropoda > Malacostraca > Decapoda > Cancridae > Metacarcinus > Metacarcinus magister. Next base: position 25,387,737 of record JAPQNM010000013.1, on the reverse strand, counting down.
CACACACACAGGAACTGACCCCTTCACTTTCCTTCTCCCTAAGTCATCCTCCTTCTTTTCCTCGTTCTTCTTCTTTATCTCCAACTCGTCTCTATATCACTTTGGCTCTATCCTCACGCCCCTCCCTCCCTCCCTTCCCTCCCTTCCCCGCCGCCTCAGCCAGTCACCTTTAAGGGCGGCTAGGGTGCAGGGGCATAATTCCCTTAGAGTGTCTCGGTTGGGGCATTACAGTGGTAAAAGGTGGAATAGGGGAGCTTTGCGGCGGGTCCTGAGAAGGCAAACACCATTACTTTTCCCCTCTCCCTCTCCCTCCCTCCCTATATCCCTCTCTATCTATCCATCCCTTCCTTCCTTCCTCTCTACATTATCTTTTTATCTCTTTCTCTTAAATAGTATTAGTTTTAACCCTGATTTCAGCCTTACCTCTCATCCTCCTTCCTCTTGCTCTTCCTTCCCCTCCTCACTCATACAGTGTCTCCCTTCCCATACCTTCGTCCCTTTATACAGTAATTCACTCTGTCAACCTTTTGCGCTTCTACATCACACTATCTAACCTCACTCTGCTGTACATACACTGGTGAAGGATGGAGGATAGAGGAGGTTGAGGTTGAGGAAGAAGAGGAGGAAGAGGAAGGAAAGTGGAGACACAAGGAAACAAAGGAGCTTGGGGGAGAGTTGGTGAGAGGTATTGATTGATTCCTCTCCGTCTTCCTCCTCCTCCTCCACCTGCAACACCTCTGCTGTCATCTGCAACACCCAGCCTCACACCTGCATCACCCCTCTACTCAATACACTACAACACCTTCCTTCACAACTACAACTTATTATTTTTACCTTCCAATGCTGTAATACGTATTCTCACACCTTTATGATCCCTTCCCACATCTATAACACGTTTAGCTGCATTGTAACGCTTTGTCTATATTCACATCTACTGTATAAACATTCTACTTACACCTGTATGATTCCTCCATACACCTGTCTCACCTTGACTTACCTAATCAACTACAACAAACACTTATCTCTTCCACTCCCTCCAGCAGAGTAAGTGGATATATAAGCTTCCTAAACCACTACTTTTTAACCACATCTATTGCAGTAAGTTTCCCAGGTACTTACTTACAGTGTGTGGGTAAGTTATCACGACTTTCTTCCTCCACAAAGCATCCTCTATAGAATATTTCCTACTTTAGATCACAACTTAATACAACCTAACTAGAACTACTACTACTAACTACTACTACTACTACAACCTTAAATCACTATAGTCATACTTTGCTCTACTCATCCTCATCACAATTTCCATCACTCTGCCCTTCCCTTTCACACAATGGTGGTCTTAGAGTCATTCCCGTCCCACTCTCAGTCCACAGCACTCCACTCCCCACTCCCGCCCACTCCCCAGGTCACCCAACCCACGCGATACTCCGCTCAGAGCACTAATGACGTGTGTGCAGGAGAGCAGGATGAGAGAAAGGAAGACGCGATAAGGAAAAGGGAGGTAAAGGAGAAATGGAAGAGGAATCGGTAAATGAGAAGGAAGATAAAAGCAAAATGAGAATGATGTTTGATATAAGGACATGAATGAGAGAGAGAGAGAGAGAGAGAGAGAGAGAGAGAGAGAGAGAGAGAGAGAGAGAGAGAGAGAGAGAGAGAGAGAGAGAGAGAGAGAGAGAGAGAGAGAGAGAGAGAGAGAGAGAGAGAAACATGAGTCAATTTTAGGATTCCCATTAAGAAAAAAAAATATATAATGACGGATAATATTGAATAACAATTTCGGGAGCAAAGAAGCGGAAAATTACGACCACGTGTGTGTGTGTGTGTGTGTGTGTGTGTGTGTGTGTGTGTGTGTGTGTGTGTGTGTGTGTGTGTGTGTGTGTGTGTGTGTGTGTGTGGGTGTAAGAGAGACCAAAGAGCACTAGCAGGTAGAAATGAGCACCAGAAAAGTGTGAGGAGAGCCCCGCCGCCCGCTTCCCATTACGTCCACATTACTCAATCATTTCCACCCACCCGTGCCCTCCCGCCCGCCCGCCCGCCCGGCTTCAGGTGCGCTAAAAACAGTCCAATAAGAGTGATTCAGTATGAGTTTTCCCTCCAGAGTGCTAGCGTGTTTGCCCGCGGCGCCGCTAGAGGGCCGCACCGACAGCAACGGCATGTAGGAGGAGGAGGAGGAGGAGGAGGAGGAGGAGGAGGAGGAGGAGGAGGAGGAGGAGGAGGAGGAGGAGGAGGAGGAGGAGGAGAAAGAAGAAGAGGAGGAAGAGGAGATTTAGTGACTCGCTGGGTAAATGTTATCGTTTCGCGTTGAACATTCAAAGCCTGACGTGTGTGTGTGTGTGTGTGTGTGTGTGTGTGTGTGTGTGTGTGTGTGTGTGTGTGTGTGTGTGTGTGTGTGTGTGTGATGGTGGGCGGGCATTGATGATTGCAATGTTTCCGTCTCTGCAGCAATTCTTCTTCGTCGCTTTATTAATTTATATTTTCCATTCAGGAGGGAACAGTGAGGTGAATGGAAACTGATTGTGAGCATGGGTGATCTGCAGTGCCGGGGGGGTGGGTGGGGGAGAGAGAGAGAGAGAGAGAGAGAGAGAGAGAGAGAGAGAGAGAGAGAGAGAGAGAGAGAGAGAGAGAGAGAGAGAGAGAGAGAGAGAGAGAGAGAGAGAGAGAGAGAGAGAGATATTACACCCGATATGTATGTCAAATAATTCATGATATATATTATGCATTTATAAATAATGATAGTTTATATACAGGTGTGTATGTCTACTTTGTTTATTTATAAGTATGACCATAATTATATTATTATATTAAATAAGTATTTTCAACTTGAAAATTTTCTATGTATTTGTATTTCTTTTTTAGTGGTTGTTTTATTTACTATAAAGGAGAACGCTCACAAAAGATACTGTGGTCAATTAGCTCTCTCTCTCTCTCTCTCTCTCTCTCTCTCTCTCTCTCTCTCTCTCTCTCTCTCTCTCTCTCTTTCTCTCATCTATCTGTGTGCGTGTTTTCTTAATTGTATTTCAGAGAATTGAGTCAAACTCTGTGTCCAGTCTTTTAAAAATATATGTATCACATTTTGCCTTAAAACTGTGAATGTTCTTGGTACACAAGGCTTCTCCCGATGATATACGAATATTCCATTGCTTTATTTTGTCTTAAACATTAATTTTCCACATTTTTCTTTAAAACTACCTTATCAATTTTTTTATTTGTTCTGCTGAAGGGACGAAGATCTATAGTCTTTATATAAAAAATAGTAATTACATATTACTATTTAATTCATTCTTCTATAAACTAGATTTTTTACTAGAACTTGCCTCCGTGTACTGTGTTCTGTATCTTAACTTTGACCTAACTTTAACTTTTGTTTTTTATATATTCAACATGGCAAGAGTTTTTATTTGTCTTTCCTTTCCTATGTAATGTTTGCTCCCTTCTGTGCCTTCTATAGCTGTTCCATCGCAGTTCTCTCTGTTTTACACATGATTATTGAACCATTCATTTAACATCCCCACTTTAACCCTCTGGTGGGGAATGCCCTTAAATAATTTTGCTTTATACATTGAACTATTTACATCGGTTTTTGTTAGTTCATATTTTGAGTTAACTTCTTTTCAGTTCTTCATAGATTCCTTTAATAATACAACTAGTACTTATAGCCTTCCTCTTTAGTATCAATCATGTCATTTGTATATATGCGTGTATACCAATCACACACACACACACACACATATAAACACAACACATACAGGTAACTCAGCTTGAAACGATAATAGTGAACCTGTAACTATTTATCTCTCTTTTTGCGTTCATGATCTTGGCGTCGAGGAAAGTGGAGGGAAAAGCCAGGACCCGATGGTGTGGCGATACGGAATTAAAGGTGAGTGTGGCGTGTGGCGAGGAGCAGTGAGTTGATGGGAGAGGGAGAGGGAGAGGGAGAGGGAGAGGGAGAGGGAGAGGGAGAGGGAGGAGCACCAGGCTATGACGTCACATTGGTCCACCGCGTGTGTTATTGTTCAGGGCAAGAGGCAGAGTAGGAGAAGTGAGTGGAAGGTTCGGTGACGGTGAGAGGGAAAGCGAGTAAGAGATAGGGAATAAAGGTGGTGGGATGGGAAAGAGTGAATACATGTGATAGGGAAGGAAGGGAGAGATATAAGGGAAGATGAGAGAGAGAGAGAGAGAGAGAGAGAGAGAGAGAGAGAGAGAGAGAGAGAGAGAGAGAGAGAGAGAGAGAGAGAGAGAGAGAGAGAGAGAGAGAGAGAGAGAGAGAGAGAGAGAGAGAGAGAGAGTGCCGAAGGAAATACACAAGAGAAGGTGGTGGAGGAGAAGAAACAAAATTGTGAAAAGGGGGAGAAGAGAAGGAGGAAGAGGATTTAGGGAGAAGGAGAAGAAGGAGAAGAAGGAGGAGGAGAAGGAGAATACATGAAAGACGGGAAGGTGGAGAAGAGAGAGAGAAAAAGAAGACAGAAGAGGAGCGCACCTGTGTGGTCTGTGAGGGGGAAGGGAGACTGGAAGAAAGATGGAGATAAAGAAAGAGACGAGAGGGAGAGAGGAAGAGAGAGAGAGATAGAGAGGCGTGAGGGTGAAGAAAGTGTAGGAGGAAGAAGAAGAAGAAATACTACAAGGGAGAGATAGAGAGGATGAAACCTGGGTAGCGAAAAGAAGCACACAGAAGGAAGGCAGGAAGGAAGGAAGGAAGGAAGGAAGGAAGGAAGGAAGGAAGGAAGGAAGGAAGGAAGGAAGGAAGGAAGGAAGGCAGGAAGGAAGAAGCAATGCGTAAGATTAACGATAGGCTAAAATAGAGATAATTTAAAATAGTACTTAAAACACGATGTAACGGAGATGGAAAAGTGACAACATGTAAATTGAAGGATAAAGGGAAGAGGACACATGGAGGGAATGATGCAGAAAATTACATGAAAGAGGACAACAAGAGAGATAGAGAGAGAGAAAAAAAAAAGAGAGATAGAGGTGGGAATAAGGAGAAAAGATGGAGTGAGGGAGGAAAGATATGTACTTACAGAAGTTCTCTCGTGCAAAGGAGAGGAGAATGCAAGGAGAGGAGGAAGGGAGGGAAGGACTGAGAGAGAGAGAGAGAGAGAGAGAGAGAGAGAGAGAGAGAGAGAGAGAGAGAGAGAGAGAGAGAGAGAGAGAGAGAGAGAGAGAGAGAGAGAGAGAGAGAGAGAGAGGGGGGGGGGAGGGGGAGAGAACTGTTCAGTGCTCATTGCATTTCTTAAGGGCTTTCTCTTTCTCTCACAGAAAAATGTGGAAAGGAGGAGGAGGAGGAGGAGGAGGAGGAGGAGGAGGAGGAGGAGGAGGAGGAGGAGGAGGAGGAGGAGGAGGAGGAGGAGGACAACAACGACTAAGACGACGACGCCTAGATAGAGGAGCAAGGAAAAAAGAGAAAAAAAAGAGAAGAGGAGAGGAGGACGAGAATGAGAAGAGGGAAGAGGAGGAGTCAATGATATGAATTAAAACTAGAAGAGTGAGTGAGAGTGAGTGAGAGTGAGTGAGAGGCGGGACTAATGGACTGCCTCCTCCTCCCGCGGTATTAAAGTGAGAGGGAAGAGGAGGAGGAGGAGGAGGAGGAGGAGGAGGAGGAGGAGGAGGAGGAGGAGGAGGAGGAGGAGGAGGAGGAGGAGGAGGAGGAAGAAGAAGAAGAGGATGAGGAGGAAAAATGCAGATAGGGCAAGGAGGGAAGAAATTAATTTAAGGATGATGTGAGTTTAAAGATAAAAGAAACTGAAGAAAGAAAGTGAGAGAAAAAAACAACAACTATATATACCAGTGTGTGTGTGTGTGTGTGTGTGTGTGTGTGTGTGTGTGTGTGGTGTGTGTGTGTGTGTGGTGTGTGTAGGGGGAGGAGGGTGTACACATATTTTAAAACACCTACAACACACTATACTTATTTTGATTTCTTTTTGTCTTAACTAAACTAAAATAAGATTTAGTTGTTTTTTCTTGGGTCATCTATATTATTATACTTTATTTTATATTATACTTAATTATCTTACTTTCTCATACTTATAAGAGAGAGAGAGAGAGAGAGAGAGAGAGAGAGAGAGAGAGAGAGAGAGAGAGAGAGAGAGAGAGAGAGAGAGAGAGAGAGAGAGAGAGAGAGAGAGAGAGAGAGAGAGAGAGAGAGACACACACACACGGGCAACATCATGGGACACGGTTGAGAGAACAAGGGAGACAATAGAGGAAGGAAGGAAGGAAGGAAGGAAGGGAATGAGGGAGACTCAGATATGAAGGGGAAGGGAGAGAGAGAAAAAAAAAGGAGGAATCAGTCAGTCAGTAAAAAGAAAAAGAGAGAGAAAAAAAAGAATTCGCATGAGAGACGTGGACGTGGAAAGTGACGGGAAAAGAAAGACAACTGTAAGAAATTGCGATATCCATTCCTCTCTGACAGAATGACACACACACACACACACACACACACACACAGCCCCCCCACTCCCCCCCCTACTCTCCAATACTGTCTATCATAGTTTTTCATGGGTGTGGAGGGAGGGAGGGAGGGAGGGAGGGAGGGAGGGAGGGAGGGAGGGAGGGAGGGAGGGAGGGAGGAAGGTGAGGCGGATGAAATGTGTGGAATAATGTGTTTCTGCATGAGGTTATGAGTAGGTAAACATTGATGAAGGATAGACATAGACCTTTATTCTGTTGATACTCATTCACCTCCTCTTCCTCTTCCTTTTCCTCCTCCTCTTCGTCCTTCTACTCTGCCATAATCACATCTACCACTACTGATTACTACTTTCCTTCCTCGGCGTCTACATAATCTATTGTTATCTATCTTTCATTTCCGTAACCCCTCCTCCTCCTCCTCCTCCTCCTCCTACTACTACTACTACTACTACTACTACTACTACTACTACTACTACTACTACTTCTTCTACTACTACTATTACTATTCCTTTCACATTCACCACAATTCATCACCACCACCATCATCATTATTATCATAGCGTGTCATCAGCATTATGTAGAGTCATACAACCCCCAACCCCACCCTCGGCCTTACCTCCCCTACCCTTGCACCCCTCCGCCCTTCATCCCGGTATGGGGTTTAAGAAATTATATATATAAGAAAAACAGAAATCAAAAGTTGGAAAAAAAGGAAAGAAAAAAAAGAATTGGGAGGAGAGAAGAAAGAATGGAGGAAACGGAGGAGTAGAAGGAACTATCTTTTCTTGGGAATCAAACCCACTCTCTTTCTTTTCCTCCTCCTCCTCCTCCTCCTGCCTGCTTCTCCCCAACGTTTCAAGCTCCACCTCAAATTCCAATTCCAGGATCGGGAATGGCGAGGGCGGGCAGACACGCCGGGTGGGAATGGTCCACTTTTCCACGCCCGAGAGGAGGCTAGCGGAGGAGGGAGACTGAAGGAAGAAGGGGAGAGAGAGAAAGCAAGAGAAAGAGCGAGAGAGCGAGAGAGAGAGAGAGAGAGAGAGAGAGAGAGAGAGAGAGAGAGAGAGAGAGAGAGAGAGAGAGAGAGAGAGAGAGAGAGAGAGAGAGAGAGAGAGAGAGAGAGAGAGGAGAGGGGAGAGGGGAAAAGAGGGGTGACACTGCGGCCTTATCCATTTCGAAATTCCATGATGAAATTCCAGTTCCCTTTAGAGCCGTGTGCTTCCCCTCATTCCAGCACCCACGGCCTTCTTCCCTTCACCACCAGACCCTCACTCTTCACTTCTACACCATCCCTTCCTTCTCCTACCACCACCACCACCACCACCCTTGGCCTTCTTTCTGCCATCCACAGCTCCTTCCACATAAAGCTCATCCATCTTACCACAGCCTACACCCACCTTACACGCGATTCTTCATCCTTCAATCCACCACCACCACCACCACTAATACCGCACATCCATCCCCCGCCACCACCCCCCCTTTTTTTTTTTATTTAACTTTCTATTCCATTGTTCAGACCAGACAGTCCGCCACCTTCACACAGTCACCCGCCACCTTCACACAGTCACCCGTCACCTTCACAGAGTCACCCGTCACCTTCACAGAGTCACCCGTCACCCTTCCTGAATCCCTGACACAAATTATTAACAGTAGAAAAAAAATATATATAATTCGACAGGGAGGTAAAGCAAGAACATGAAACGAATCCACCTTTTCACAGATAATAATAAAAAAAAGAATAAATATAGAAAGGAAGGAAGGAGTATATGAATAAAACAATGAATTACAGAAGAAGAAAATAAACCAGGAGAAAAAAGAAGAGAAGGAAGGAGGAGGAAAAGGAGATGTGGGTATGCAAGGTGTACACGATAATGAATATGGGATTAAAGTCGGATCCAAGGGGGGGCGGGGGTGATTAAGGGAGAGGGAGAGGGAGAGAGAGAGAGAGAGAGAGAGAGAGAGAGAGAGAGAGAGAGAGAGAGAGAGAGAGAGAGAGAGAGAGAGAGAGAGAGAGAGAGAGAGAGAGAGAAGAATACATTTTGTTTTATGAAGAGAAAATGGTATGTCAAGGGAAAAGGAAAACATATTAGGAAACGCGTAAATGCAAAACAAAGGAAAATACGATAAAATAAAAGGAAAATACAATGAATAAAAAATAAAAAAAAACCGAAGAACATGGTAACAGAAAAAAGTGGAAAAACAATACAAAACAAAAGAAAGATTATTTTTTCTTTAATGGAATGATTGTGATAAGCTTTCAACACCTCTTTTTCTCTATCTGTGTCTGTCTGTCTTTCTATATATCTGAAACACACGTAAAAACAAACACAATTGGGGTGGGTGGGTGTGGGTGTGGGTAGGAGTGGGCACGGCACCAGCTATAGAAGGCGAGGGGTGGGTGGAGGGGAAAGAGGGGGCGGCACGGCAAGGTAGGAGGTAAAGAGAGAATTTCCCTCCACATACTAAGAATCACTGGAGCAACTAACTATTCTTTAGGTTCAATAAGTGTTCGATACTCATTAATAAACAGTTCCGATGCTTTGAAACACTGAACCTTCCTGCCACTCTAGTAACTCATTCCTTCATCCACTTACTAGCAACATCTTTTTTCATTCCTCTGCTCTCACGCTCCTCCCCTTCCCTCCCCTCCACAAGACAACACAACACACCAATTTTCTGACCCTCCCAGAGCCTTCCTCACCACCACCACATATTCCTCAACCTATCAGCCACATTTCCGTTCAGTAACCTCCACATTCCATACCTCCCTTCCTTCCCTTCCCTCAGCCTACAGCTACTCTCCATCGCTGCTGTTCGCTTGCTGTATGTCTGGCTAACTTACTAACGTGGAGAGAACATTCGCTGCTTCCTTAGGTTCACGGGGCCTCTACCGGGGAGGACTAAAACAGGGCGGTGAGTTGGAGCTGCTGCTGCTGCTGGACAATGGCTAGGAGAGGAAGTCTTGATGCTAGTGCAGAGGACACGGTGAGAGGGAAGGGTAGAGTGACGGGCGAAGAGAAGGGAGAGAGCAAAGCAAAACAGAATTATTCGAAAACTGAGGAAAGGACATGGAAGGGAAGGGAAGGGAAAGGAAGGGAAGGGAAGGGAAGGGAAGGGAAGGGAAGGGAAGAGGAAAGGAAAGGAAAGGAAAGGAAGGGAAGGGAAGGGAAGGGAAGGGAAAGGAAGGGAAGGGAAGGGAAGGGAAGGGAAGGGAAGGGAAGGGAAGGGAAGGGAATGGGAAGGGAATGGGAAGAATTAAAATAACACTGTTGGTGCAAAGAAATAATGACTTGACAAAAGTGACATAATGTAGAATGGAAAAGGGAGAATTGAGTCTGCCTGTCTGTCTATCTATCTATCTACACACACACACACACACACACACACACATATGAGAAGCCTGGGTATGTAGAGGAAAATGAGGAGGAGAAGGAGGAGGAGGAAAAGGAGGAGGAGGAGGAGGCAGAGGAGGAGGAGCCAGTTCCTCTCACAGCGACGACATCCCGTGAAATTGACTTGGAATCGGGTGTGAGGGGAAGAGGTGACATCAGAGGGGAGAGGAAGAGGGAGCGCCGGGGAGAGCCAGGGAGGGAGTGGTCTGGTGGGGTCGCGAGAGACAGAGAGAAAGAGGGAGTGTGAGGGCAAGGGAGTGTGTGTGAAGTTGGGGGAGTGAGTGAGTGAGTGAGAGGAGAGAGAGGAGGGAGAGAGAGAGATAGAGGGAAGGAAGGGCAGAAAAGAGACTGAGCAGAGGGGATGCAATATATATATATATATATAAAGAGAGCGAGAGAGAAAGAAAGAGAAAGAGAAAGAGAGAGAGAGAGAGAGAGAGAGAGAGAGAGAGAGAGAGAGAGAGAGAGAAAAGAAAAGAAAGAAAGAGAAAGATACATTGACACATGCCCGATACAGGACCACCACAAAGAAAAGAATGTAGAAGTAAAAAAAAAATATACTTATCTCCAAGGACTTCACTTAATATATATAAAAAAAAATGAGAGTGAGAGAGAGAGAGAGAGAGAGAGAGAGAGAGAGAGAGAGAGAGAGAGAGAGAGAGAGAGAGAGAGAGAGAGAGAGAGAGAGAGAGAGAGAGAGAGAGAGAGAGAAACAACCGTGAAATTGGTTGGACAGCGTCAGAGCGGCCGGCCAGCCATTTTACCAGCCAGCCAGCCTCAACCCTCACCACCTCACTTTTTTTTTCTTTTTTTTTTTACTATGTGTGTGTGTGTGTGTGTGTGTGTGTGTGTGTGTGTGTGTGTGTATGTGTGTGTGTGTGTGTGTGTGTGTGTGTGTGTGTGTGTGTGTGTGTGTGTGTGTGTGTGTGTGTGTGTGTGTGTGTGTGCCCTTTTTCAATCTGGCTTTGGAGAGACCGAACCATAAATTGAAAAGCGAGGGAATCCACAAATGTGAAATCGCAATTACAATGAGTAGCGGCGGCCACATTCTCACGCACACACGTACATTTTGGGGGAATATTCACACTACCTCCCCCCCCCCTTTGGTACCCCTCACCCATTCCCTCTCCCTCTCTCTCCCCCCCCGAGGACTCCTGAACACTGACTTTTTGCTGCTGCTGCTGCTGCTGCTGCTGCACGAGATACGTACCAGTGATACAAAACATACAATACACAGTTGTTTTATTATACAAGACATGGGAATGTTCTATGCATCACAATGACTATAAAATGCAAACGCCGACTGTGCGTGTATTATTTACATATTTATAGATATACATTTTTTTTTGTATTCATTCGGCCGTCGGTGAGCTGCGAGGCAAAGAATGCAGGGTTGAAATATTTTGCTTTACGTGTTGTATATTTCAAACTGTTTTACCCCAGCCAGCACCGGGCGGCGAGGAAACGGAGGGCGTGTGGAGGTGGACGTGGAAGGCTGTCTGGGGGCCGTGCCACTGACGCTCTTATCAATACATACATGTATACACACACACACACACACACACACACACACACAGATATGCATATATAGATAGATAGATAAATAGATAGAAACAGACAGACGGATAGATAGATAAAC
>JAPQNM010000013.1:25361298-25366298 GCA_029783475.1 Metacarcinus magister | reverse complement strand
CATCCACAGGCTGACTCGTCCACCAGCCTGCTGACTCGTTCCAAAGCCTACTGTGTCGTTCTCAAGGCTGCTGACTCGTCCACCAGCCTGCCGACTCGTTCCCAAGCCTGCTGACTCGTTCTCAAGGCTGCTGACTCGTTCCCAAGCCTGCTGACTCGTTCTTCCCTAACCTGTTGACTATTCCACAACCTGCTCACTCGTTCCTAGACACCCAGTCGCCTTCTTGTCTGGTGGCTTCTTTACTGGCAGTCTTAAATGTTTTTTTAGAGAGGATGAGAGAGAGAGAGAGAGAGAGAGAGAGAGAGAGAGAGAGAGAGAGAGAGAGAGAGAGAGAGAGAGAGAGAGAGAGAGAGAGAGAGAGAGAGAGAGAGAGAGAGAGAGAGAGAGAGCTCCACACTCGTGTAAAAGCCTCATGAAAATTCAATTTGGCATCGTAGCGGGATAATGGAAAAAGTAAAATGTTTTCAACTTTTCAAACAAGACCACCGCGCCGCCCCACGTCAGAACCTGGCCAAAGGAACCCTCGCCGGCTCCCTGCACACACACACACACACACACACACACACACACACACACACACACACACACACACACAGACACACACACACACACACACACATACAGATATATACGCACGCACACACACACACACACACACACACACACACACACACACACATACACACACACACACACACACACAACAACACACACACACACACATACACACACACACACACACACACACACACACACACACACACACATTTACACACTTAGCGAAGCATACCCGACACACACACACACACACACACACACAAACACACACACACACACACACACGATAAAAACCAGCAAACAAAATACACTTTGACGTGTCATCTATCGTCTTGAGTGAACCAAGAAACAAAAAAAAGCAGTTGACATTTGAGAGAGAGAGAGAGAGAGAGAGAGAGAGAGAGAGAGAGAGAGAGAGAGAGAGAGAGAGAGAGAGAGAGAGAGAGAGAGAGAGAGAGAGAGAGAGAGAGAGAGAGACAGTGGGTGCAAGTGGACAGCTTCAGACACGCCCCCTGAACACCGCTTTCCGTGTAGGTATTCAACGTCGTTCGAAACTCAGGGAAGAGGATGCAATACCGTCGAGAAACACCATATACTGCAGGGGAGGAGGAGCCAGGGAGCGGGTGGAGGGAGGAAGCGAAGGGAATGGAAAAGGAAGGAAGCCTGGAGGTCTACGCTGAGGTAAGAGGGAGGAAACAGGACTGGGGAAATAGTAGATAGGAGAGTTGGTGGGTGAGGATGGAAATATAGGGAGGTGAGAACATTTTTAAGAAGCTATCCAGGTAGGGAAAAGTTGGAGAGGTGTATGGTAAAGTTAGGAAATGTGAGACGGGGGAAGAAGATGACTTTCGGTGTGTGTGTGTGTGTGTGTGTGTGTGTGTGTGTGTGTGTGTGTGTGTGTGTGTGTGTGTGTGTGTGTGTGTGTGTGTGTGTGTGTGTGTGTGTCCTTTACGACGATGCTATCTAGTCATTTAATACTTCATCTAATTCCTAAGATCATAACTTAATTTTTTTCTATATATTCTGTGTCGGCTCTTCTATACAGTGTGTGGACCTAAGGCTGTACTGAACAATTTCCTCCCAACCCTAAAATAAATAAATAAATAAATAAATAAATAAATAAATAAAAAAAAAAAAAAAATATAAAGAAAATGAAAATGATTACGTATACCTACCAGACATCCGATTGTGGTTAATGCATTATGAAGGTGACACTGAAACAAGAAGGCACATATTCCACACTCATTTTCTCATCTCTACATGTTCTCGTGTCATCAGAAGGAGGCAGTCTTAAAAGGGTACAGTTTCCTTCCATCTATAAGGTATTCAATGTATTTTTTTTTCTTCCGGAACCACCATCACCACCACCACCACCACCACCATCGTCACCACTACTACCATCATCACCACCGCCGCTACAGCCATCACTATAACCAAGACCTTCCATCAAGTTAGGTCATCGCGCGAAAACATTTTTGTCTACAGTTTTGGAACTTAAATTCTCTCTCTCTCTCTCTCTCTCTCTCTCTCTCTCTCTCTCTCTCTCTCTCTCTCTCTCTCTCCTTCCTCTTAAAGTGGAGGCAACACGGCTCCCTCTCTTCCCCTCGTTCCATTTTTTCCCTCTTCCAAACTACAGCCCTTCCTTCCTTCCCTCCCTCCCTCCTTACGTGCAGAATGGAGGGGAGGAAAGGGGAAAAAGTCTTTTTATCTTCTTGCATTTTCCCTCGTGTGCCATAGGCTTGACCTTGCCCAGACCTGCGTGCTGTCCATAGTTGACATCCACGCCTGGTAATGTTATACAGCACCTAAACGAGACTCAGGGAACCCAAAACACTGTACGTGACACATGGTTATACTGACACCTACGCCTCATAGAAAACAGAGAAAAAATCATAATCTGTTATACAAATAATGAAAAAGTAAACCAAAGAAACTCAAATTCTAAAGAAAACAAATAAGGCAATTGTGATGTTATATAAGGTAAGATAAGATAAGATAGCTTTATCGTCACATCGAATGCAAATGATACAACATGAAATTCCTTATGGTATGATCTAAACCTGCATACTACTAATAAAGTGAAGGATAGATGAAAAGTGAATTAAAGTAAATACATGATGACAACCGTTAGTAGCTGGTGAAGAGGACCATCTATGACTTACGGGTCAAAGATTCCTCAGTTGTTTACCATTACTTCAACACTTACACTGATAACGTCACTCATATAAGTGACTACTATTCCTATACGACTTGGGAAGTTAGCGTCCCGTCCAACTTAACTTGTCATTATATCCTTAAGAGTGGAGGAGAATCACCACCGTGTGTAAAAATTGGACAGAAAGGATAGGAAACTAATAATATAAGAGCAAAAAAAACAAAAACAAATTAAGTAAATAAACCAAACAAATATATAAATAAAATATGCAATACTATTCTAGTAAATAAAAATGTTACTACACTTATTTTTTTTGTTTGTTCTCTCTCTCTCTCTCTCTCTCTCTCTCTCTCTCTCTCTCTCTCTCTCTCTCCTCTCTCTCTCTCTCTCTCTCTCTCTCTCTCTCTCTCTCTCTCTCTCTCTCTCTCTCTCTCTCTCTCTCTCTCTCTCTCTCTCTCTCGCTCATATATCTGAGAGAAAAAGAATTGAAGGGGAAAAAGAACGAAATTTTCCTTCCGAGGTGACTCTGGGTTTTTGAAGCGACTGTTTGATATGGTGACGAGGGAAGAAGGGAAGGGAATGGGGGATGAACATGGGGGGGGAGGGGGGGGGCACGGAGGAAAAGGAAATTGTAAAGAGATTGGTGAGAGGGGAAAGTGAGTAATGGGTAAAAGATGGAGGAGGAGGAGGAGGAGGAGGAGGAGGAGGAGGAGGAGGAGGAGGAGGAGGAGGAGGAGGAGGAGGAGGAGGAGGAGGAGGAGGTGGAGGAAGAAGAGAGGCTGGAAGGGGAAAAAAGAAATACGGGAATTTGAGTTCTCGAAAGTATTGACAAAAACAGAAGCGAGAGAGAGAGAGAGAGAGAGAGAGAGAGAGAGAGAGAGAGAGAGAGAGAGAGAGAGAGAGAGAGAGAGAGAGAGAGAGAGAGAGAGAGAAAGAGAGAGAGAGAGAGAATCATCATCACCTTGTCTTTAGTTCCTTCACCCATATCAATCGTCTTTCACTTATGCAATTTCTTTCTTCAATAATACCTCTCTCTCTTCTCTCTTCTCTCTCTCTCTCTCTCTCTCTCTCTCTCTCTCTCTCTCTCTCTCTCTCTCTCTCTCTCTCTCTCTCGGGTCGGTATTGGCATTCGGAAACTAAGGTCATTTCCCCGTTTCTTTGATGTGCCACCAGCCTAGAGCCGGGTACCTCTCCTTGCCGTGGATAGACAGAGATAGAGGAACACACACACACACACACACACACAGATAGATACACAGATACATATCGATAGACGCACATAGACAGCAAAGGGAGAGATGTACGGGCTAATCTTGTGGTTAACTTTCTGAATGTATATATACGCAAGTGGTCTGTCTCTGTGCCTCTCTTTGTGCTCTTTTTAACCTAAGTTTATATTTGTAAATGTATATAATGGTGTGACTCTGACTCTGACTCTGACTCTCTCTCTCTCTCTCTCTCTCTCTCTCCTTCTCTCTCTCGCCAGCCAGCCCCGAGGAACACTATGCCGGTGTTCCAGCCAATATTTACCGCAAGAGGCCGCCAAGTCCTCAACTCCCGCCCTAAAGGTTTCCACCTCCGCCGCAGCTCAAGCTTTCAACTCGAGCCCGACACAGTTTTAATTCACAACTTCCCGATGAAACATTTCCCGCCTCTCTCTCCTACCCATCCCCTACCCTGAACCCCGAACACTCTCATCTCTCTCTCTCTCATTCTCTCTCTCTCTCTCTCTCTCTCCATCTATCCATCCAGAGTTTTCTTCACAATGATATACAAGCGTACATACCTCACCCTCAAGCTTTTCCCCGTCTTCCTTCTTTCTCCTCCTCCTCTTCCTCTTACTACTCCCTCCCTAACCCCTCTTTCTCTCTCTCTCTCAAACTGTTCTCGCCAAAAGTGTAGCGCATCCATTTTTATTGCCGCGCTTTCCCCAGGCCAGTTTATTGCCGCCAAAAGTCACTCGAGCGCGCGGGAAACAAAAATGGCGCCTCAGCATACACACCACCGCTAGAGTTTCTTCCGCTACCGGGCCGCAGGTGACGCGCTAATTATGCTGGAGAACTTTTTGGGGAGCAGGTGAGTGGAGGGGGAGGGGGTGAGGTGAGGTGAGGAGGGAGATTAAGGGGTGTGTGGAACAGAAAGGCAGGTGTGCTGGCGGTAAGGAAAAGAAGGAGAAATGAGTGGTGTTGAGGATGTCAAGAGATGAAGAGGAAGGAATGGAGGTTGAAGCTAAGGAAGGTGTGTGGGGACTGTTGAAGGTGGTAGGATATGGATAGAGAGATATGGA
>JAPQNM010000013.1:25331298-25346298 GCA_029783475.1 Metacarcinus magister | reverse complement strand
CCTTCAAGAAAATGAGTGTTGCGAACAGTGTCTTCCATATTCATTCTTTGCCTTATGGGAAGCGTGTCTATCTCTGTCAACCTCTCCAAGTATTGTGAGCCTATGACGCTACAAAGAGGAAGGCGGATCCTCAACACACCGATGGCCAAGAAGTGAGAGAACCATTCCAGGTGTCAGGGTCGCCGCAGAGAAAGTTTGTGTTACTTATCAACCATCACGGCGGCCACGATTCCTTACAGCATCCTGAGGTAGAACCACATCCCTGAGGACCTACACTTTGGCTGCTGAGTAAACAGGCGACTTCATTCCGCCATCGTGTATCCAAAGGTGGTTAATGACAGTCTTGTTACGAGCGAATTAATACTATGGAGGAGGCTTTACCGAAGAGGAGAAGGAGGCCAACAGCAGTAAAAACAACAGTAATAAATGTACTACTAGCAACAATATTAGCTGCACAAGGACACACGCTAACAGTAGGAGGATGACACAACAGCAAGAACAGCAGCAGCAGCAGCAGCAGCAGCATGAGCCGGGTTCCAGTCTCCGTTATGACTCATAAAAGTTCAATTTCCAACATGGAGGGTTTTTCTACATCCCTTCCCCCTTTGGCACCTTACTCCCTCTCCTCCCCCTTCACCCCTCAGGCACACCACCTACTCATTTTCCATCTCAACCACTTCTCCTCCACTCATCACCGTGCCTCCCCTTCCTCCCACACCTTCTCTCCCCTAAACCCTTCCCTCTATCCACCCCTTAACTCCCCTTCTTGCCTCATTGGATCATTAGCTCCTCGCCCCCTATCTCTCCCCTCCCCTGACAACCCAGCTTCCCTCTCTCACCGCTCCCCCCCCCCTCCTCCTCCCCCCGCCAACCTCGTCACGCTGAAACTGCTTCCCTTATTGACACGCTGAGGCAGGCCAGTGATTGGGCGTCATCAGGGCCACGCCGACCAATCACAGCCGCCAATAGAGTTACCAAATTTTTTTCCATTTTCCTTGATGCCCCGACCGTGCCAGTCCAAGGTAAACGGTTTAATTTTAAACCAGCATTTTTTTTTACTCTTCACTACATTACCAAAGGAAGGTATAATTTTGTTGTTGTCAATTAATTTTTTTTTCTTTCTTTTTTTTTTCTTTTTGTTTTGTTTTTACTTAACAGAAGCGGTTGTGATCTTTCTGAAAAATGAACATACGTGTAATAAAAAAAAACTAATTATAAAAAAAAATAAAAAATAAAAAAACGAATTTGGTAAGTGAAGCAATCGAGTGTGAGCGTGTGATTCCAAAAGGGGGGAAGGAGACGCAAGGAGTGTGGGGGAGGGAGGATGAAGGGGGAGGGGGGATGAAGGGGGATGGGGGGGTGAAGGGGGCTGCGGGGTGGAGGGAATGGATGGAGCAGCAGCAGCAGCAGCAGTGAGGGAGGGGGGGGGGGCGGAGAGGCAAGATAAGGAGGAAGGAGGATGAGCGTTTGAGGAAGGTGGGGGGAGGGGGAGGGGGAGGGGGGGAAGGGGGAGGGATGAAGAGCAGGACGGGAGGGATCAAGCATCATTCGTTCTTTAATAACTACCATTCTCCCCCCTCTCCCTCCTTCCCCCCCTCTCGTAAAGCGCTTTTTTTCCTCCCCTTCTCTCTCTTCGTTTCTGCTCCTCCCTCCTTCCCTCCTCTCCTCATCGTCCTTCTCGTTCTCATCATCATCATCATCATCATCATCTTCTTCTTCCACTGACTTAATCACCTTATAGTTTCAACCTTAATATACAGAAGTCAACCATCAACACTCCACCAACTTCTTCCTTTCCCTCAACGCAACCACCACCACCACCACCACCACCATTGCCTCTCATTTTGTACCCACCGCCACTAATTACATCATCGTCACCCCCTCATCACCTTCTTCAGACACGCACTTAACTCCATCATTAACTAAAAGTCAAAAATATATCGCTGAAATTCAGATATACATTAATGAATCGCCATTTTTTCATTCTCCGATGTTCACTTTTTTGATTTCATGAGATGTAATGTTTACCAACCTGCTTGGCTTTGGCTTTGGCTCTCTCTCTCTCTCTCTCTCTCTCTCTCTCTCTCTCTCTCTCTCTCTCTCTCTCTCTCTCTCTCTCTCTCTTTAGTTTTCTTCTTATTTTATTACTTTCTATTCTTTGCTTTCTGCATCTGTGCTTGGAGTCAACATTTTGCTATTTGTGTTTCTTCCTATGCATCATTCCGTAAGATTGCACGATGGTGTGGCGTGGTGTGGTATACAATGGTGTGGTGTGTGGTAATGGTGTAGTGTGGTGTGATGTGGTGTGACGGTTTGATGTGAACTGGTGTGATGTGGTCTCATAATGTAAGACATCACTAAGTATACTTTTGAAACCATTGCTTCGTCTTTAAAGGGAGAGACAAAAACAAGGAAGAGGACGATGACGATGACTAGAAAGACGAGGACGAGGACGACAAATCAGGAAGGAGAGAGAGAGAGGGAGAGAGAGATAGTGTATCAGGAATTGGGGTGCAGGAAAGCGAGCCTCAGCAAGTGTCAAAAACAGCAGGTCCACCCCACT
The DNA here is from genome assembly GCA_029783475.1 of Metacarcinus magister. Taxonomy (NCBI): domain Eukaryota; kingdom Metazoa; phylum Arthropoda; class Malacostraca; order Decapoda; family Cancridae; genus Metacarcinus; species Metacarcinus magister. Next base: position 25,343,735 of record JAPQNM010000013.1, on the reverse strand, counting down.
CCCAGCGTCGCCCGGCCAGACCACTGCTGCCCCGCGCTGTGTGTGTGACAGGATGGCTTGCACTCTGCCGCGGAGGGACGCTGTGTCATAGTATTATCACATGTGTTGACTATGTGCCTCACCATAGTATGTACATTTTTCTGTGCTTCCCATTCCTCCAAATTTTTTTTCTTTCTCTCTTTCTCTCTTATTATATCTCGCTTTATTCTTTAATTCTAGGAACGTTTCTTTCCCTGCTCAAGACTCCCTTCAGCCTCTCAACATCCTGTAAGTCTATGGGAAGTGTCTCATGCCTCTCTAAGTCCTGCAAACAAATTTCAAATATTTATTCAACTCAAAATAAGAAAAAAAAATTGTGTGTGGATTCACCTATGGTTGATGTAACATATGGTAAAGTTTTTTTTGAAAGTCGTCTCCTTCAGTCCTGTCCTGCGATCAGTTATTTTAAAAAACAAAATTTTTTATGTGCACCTGTCACCTCTCTATTCTGCTTCCTCTTCGAATATGTTCTTACCATTTTTTTTTCTTATTTTGATTAATTCGTTGACTGATGTCATAATTTTCCGGATACTCGAACATGTCATATTGGGAAAAAAAATCTCTTCCGCCTCGCGTGCTGTCGCCCTCCTTGCTCCCACCCCTCAGCCACTTTCCCTTCCCTCCCTCCCCAAGTAGAAATGTTCCCCTCTTGGACTCACTCAATGCACTCGTCAAGACATCAAGCATAGCGCAAACGCACACTCCAGTACTCACGCACGCATCCTTTCCCAAAAAACACACGCAATTTCCTACTCACATTTACATCAAGTTTGTTAATTTTTGTGATGAATTAAGTCTTGCATGATGACGCTGTGCATTCTGTTATGTCATGTTAAATCTTGATGCCTTAATGAAATCCTTGTCTTATTTTCTAACATTTCTTTGAACCTCTTAGCCATATTTTCATCCAGGTATTGAAAGTCCACACCATTCTGTCCACTACAATACACACACACACACACACACACACACACACACACACACACACAGGACTCACCTCTACCTTAACACCGGCAGCTTACCCTCTATTACCTACAAAAAAAATCTTCCTTCACTTCAATGCATCCAATGTTTTTTCTTCTTCCCCTTTTTCTTACCTGCGTAACTGGACTCATCTCCCTTTTTCTGCCTCACTTAATGTCTTCTAAACTGATTCCAACATCCGCTGCGTCCTCTTTCTTCACTGAACTTCCTCCAGCACAAAATATCCCATGCATGCCCTGACTGAACGTGTTTTATGGCTCATCCACGTGACACTCTTGCCTCACGCTTATCAAATATCAACACCATACAGGAAAATATTATCTACCTTTCATTTCATCATCTTTCTCTCCCCTAATCCTTTCCCTCTCTCTTCCTATGGCCCTCTAATAGTGATGCAGGAAGAATTAACGCAATGAAAATTAATAATAACAATAATAATAAAATAAGGAAGGGGATAACGTGACATCAACACCGAAGCATGAAACTTAAGAAGAAATATAAGAAGGGAAGAAGAGAAGTACGGTAGCAGAAGGTGAGGAGAGAAAGTTACTTCAATATAATCATTCCTCCACCACCACCACCACCACCACCACCACCACCACCACCTCCTCCACGCTCAGCAACACGTACAGAAATAAAATAAAAAAATCACAGCACATGTCTATACTTTCCACGCCACAGCAACAGTTGTTCTCTCGCTGAGGCAAACAGGCCAGGTGCTGCCCCCTCCCCCCACACTCTTCCTCCCCCCCCCCTCTCTATCATGCCCAGCGCGGCCCTCAAGCATCACGCCAAGACAACGGAAACATCACAGGATTATAGATCAGAAATGACTAAAAATTTCCTCCACCCCACCCAAGAAATTATCTCTAACCACACACACACACACACACACATTTAACACATACACACGCACACATATATATATATATATATATATATATATATATATATATATATATATATATATATATATATATATATATATACCGAATCTAGATTAACGAAAGAAAGAAAGAAAGAAAGAAAGAATAATAAAAACAAAAAACTCAAACAACCTCTATGATGAGTTGCTGAAGTCGTGCAAACAAACAAATACACAAAATCAAAGCACTGCGCAGGGATTCCAAAAATGCGCCAGTCGCCATTATGGACCAAAAAAAAGTGGGCATATCCTGGACCGAGCAAAGACCCAGAGTGCAGTTAAAATATTCACGTCTCATTAGCAGCAGCCCGATTTTTGTCTGCTGGTGCCCCGGGGAGCGAGGAGATGACAACCCAGGAGAGGAGGAGGGAAGGGAAGAGGAGGAGGAGGAGGAGGAGGAGGAGGAGGAGGAGGAGGAGGAGGAGGAGGAGGAGGAGGAGGAGGAGGAGGAGGGAAGGTTAAGAGGAGAAAGGCATACGATAATATATTGTGAAGGGAGAGTGAGGGGAAGAGATGACAACGTAAGGATGAAGTGAAGAGTGAGGGAGAGTGAAGGAAGGATAGGGATAGCTGGCTGGCTGGCTGGTGTGGTGTGGTGGTGTGTGTGTGTGTGTGTGTGTGTGTGTGTGTGTGTGTGTGTGTGTGTGTGTGTGTGTGTGTGTGTGTACAAAAAAACTAATGCACACAAAAAAAAAACACTTGTAAAACATGAACAAACACGAACAACACAACTTACAACTAACTGAACAAAAACTGCATCGAGGAAAAAAAAAAAATAAATCTTACACTAATGAACAATTGCAAATCAGAGAGAGAGAGAGAGAGAGAGAGAGAGAGAGAGAGAGAGAGAGAGAGAGAGAGAGAGAGAGAGAGAGAGAGAGAGAGAGAGAGAGAGAGAGAGAGAGAGAGAGAGAGAGAGAGAGAGAGAGGAGGTAAGGTGAGGGAAAAGGAAGGACAGGTAGGTGATGGAGGTGGAGCCGAACAGAAAACAGGAGGCTCGATGGGAAAGGAGGGTGGAGGGCGGCACAGGTGCGTAAGGTAGGATTAATTAATGGGAATCACCGCAGCGGGGAATGGAGTGTGTGTGTGTGTGTGTGTGTGTGTGTGTGTGTGTGTGTGTGTGTGTGTGTGTGTGTGTGTGTGTGTGTGTGTGTGTTGAGCAGGTGACTCTATGATAAAATAACAAACAGGTAAGCTAGTCTAAGACCTTTCCAGCCACGTTATAAAAACTTTCCTGAATAAAAAACAGTATGTAGGATTTCAATGACAGTTAGCAAGGATCATGTTTCCCAGTATCCTTCCTTCCTCCTCCTCTTCCTCCTCTTCCTCCTCCTCCTCCTCCTCCTCTCGTCCACAATCCACTGACTAACTTAGGCTACAAGTTTTCCTAATTTGAAGGCAAGTTAATTACATCGATTAATACGGAAACCTTACAAATTCACCTTCAAACAGCTTCTTTAAGGAAAAATATCGGTGGTACTTTCATACTTTGGGTTAAATCACTATACAAAGTCATATGTTTGAATAGAAAGTTGCAGTCTAAGTATTCCATCGGTTCTAACTCTTACATCAGCAACATGGAGCCTTTTTTTTTTATAGTTCTAGAGCATCAACTTACCAGCAGATTGAAGAGAACAAATCTAGCATGACAAGGTGGGTAAGTGTAGGACAATTTGAGATGTGAAAGTGGTAGGAAAACTCAGGTTGAATAAGAAGACAAAGTGTTGAAACGTTAAGTGTACTCTTGTTTCAGCCTAATTTTCCCTACCACCTTTATATCTCAAATTATCATGACAAGTTTAAGTATAAAGAAAATTATGAACAAATTTTAGGATGCATAATGAATAGCATTGATAAATGGAGATCACGTTATGCATACACCAAACTGAATGACTGACTGACTGAAGTAAACTGAAATAAACGAAATGCAGAGGTGTATGGAGGAGAATACTGGGAGAGTCTTTGTCCTGCAGAGGTATAACAGCGGCTATCCGTGACAGTGACGGCGATGATGGTGATGATGATGATGATGATGATGATGATGATGATGATGATGATGATGATGATGATGATGATGATGATGATGATGATGATGATGATGATGATGCCAAGCACAAAGGTCAGGTCTCGAGTGCCTTCTACAGCATTCAGGGCCATACCAGAGTTATGACTAAACTTTATGTGCATATATACATCATACAACCACACACACACACACACACACACACACACACACACACGCGCGTGCCACATCAAAGTCCGCCACTTTTTTCTCCTCTCATCTCATTCTTCCATTTCCCCTTTCATACGTAAACTCGGGGACCCGCGGCATAAAGTGGTAAACGGGTCTCTTTTGTGGCGGTGGACCTCGGCATTAATTTTCCACAACCTGTGAATTAAACCGGTAATCAAGTCACTCATGGAGACGCAAAACTCCCGCCGGCCGCTGGTCAGAACGGGTCAGCCCAACACACACCGGATAAACACATGCGTTGCCTCTACTGCTCACCCGCCGGCTTCCACGCGGCTCCTGGGGGCGTGAAGGGGAATAGATGTTTTCCTGAAGTCGAAGGCGTGGAGAAAACAGTCAGGAAAGGGGAACGAGCTAGTCTAACAAACAGGCGATTAAGGAGGCCGTGTGGGTGCTGCCGGGGAAGCAATTCAGCGTGTATATTTGCATGGCTTCGCTGACCACAATGGACGCCAGCCAGATTAAAATCCAGGGAGGTTTTCTTTTGCGGGCTGCGGGGGCCAATCCCGGCGTGTTGACTCTGGGACAATGGTCAGCCGCCGTCACCCCCGTCCACCTCTCCATCCCTCCCTCCCTCCTGTCGCCTGCCACACACACTCTCTCTCTCTCTCTCACACACACACACACACACATAACACACACACACACAGTATACATCTCATGTACTCACACTTTTCCTTATCCCTATGTAAGTAAAGTACCAAGAAGCTGACATTTTCTATTTTTTTTTTATATAAATAATTTTCGCCACATTCCTGAACATCACAATTCTCCACATTTGCTCCTTTCTTCCCTAAACCCACGCAGCAATTTCCTCTCTTTTGGTGTCTTTTACATATTTTTTTTCTCCCACAAAGCTCGTCCCTCCTCTTCCCTTCGTCCTCGTTCACTCCTTTCTCCCCTCAACCTTTCCCTTCTAATTTCTCCCTTTCAACACTCTACTTCTCCCCCTAACTTGCCCCCCCCCTCCCTGGACGCTATTCCCTTCCTCCCCTCCACACAAATATCTGACCACAACTAATAGCTATATAAAACATTCCCCTCACTTCTCCTCTCTCTAACGGGGTGCCTCTCGGAAAAAAAGATACACTGGACTTTAATTAACATTTCACCTGGCGAGCAGTCAGTGTGCACAGGTAAATACAGAAAAAAACTAACAAGGTGATTAAAGATTGAATTAGGCCTGTGGAGTCCACCTGGATTCATTATGTAGAGTCAATTAAGGGAGGCAGGCGAGGTAAAAACTAGCGAAAACCCTGAGAATGATTTAGTAAGTGTTTTATGTTTTATGTGTGTGTGTGTGTGTGTGTGTGTGTGTGTGTGTGTGTGTGTGGTGTGTGTGTGTGTGTGTGTGTGTGAACGTGAACGTGTACGGTTTGACATGTCTGCTCCTTTATGTACAAAAATAACACTAAATAATTAAGTAACCTTTTGGCTATATAAATGAAAATTTCATGTATCTGGGCGAGCATAATAAATAAACTTTTCCCTCTACAGTACACGAGTATAGCCAGCCAGCCAGCCAACCACACAGCCACACACGACCAGGCTGACACTGCTGCCGCCGCCGCCGCCGCCGCCGCCCCCTATCATCCCCCCTCCCCCCGAGCCTCCACTAAGACGCAGGGGAGGGAGGAGTTACGCGGGGAGCGGCAGTCATCCCTCAAAGCCCTCACATCCCACACGTGATACCCAATCCCAATTCTCCGTTCCAATTCCTACCGCTCGATTATCACTGGCGTCCTACCGCCCTCCCGTCTTGCCCGCGGCGCTGGAACACACTCGCCCTTCATTCCCGACACACAAGGCTCGATTTCCACCAGCGGACAAGCCTGAGGGTTACGCCACGTGGGATGTAGGTGGGTGTCCGGGAAATGTATGAGTATTCTGACAGTCTCAAATCAAACACCAGATTCCAGTCGATAAGCGCCTTATCCTGGGATCCGGTACGCACACTGGGGATCAATACGCCCTTGAGTACTACTTCTTGTCCTGATGCGTCGCCAGGGGTGCCACGGACGACCAGGGACAAGGGGTGAAGGGATGCCACCGCCACCACCACCACCACCACCACCACCACAAAGACTTAGTTTGACACGCGTCCCTTCGTTGGTCACAGCACAACCTCAAAGTAAACCGAGTAAAATATAAAAAAATATAAATAAATCAAATAAAAGAGTAGAGAAAAATGTTATGTGCAGTGTGTCATGAACATCGTCAATGCCGCCTCCCACTCGTCCCGCTGCAAAACATGGATGCTGCTGCAGAACAAAGGCCAAGGAACAACACACACACACACACACAGACAGAAAAAAGAAAAAGAATGATCATAACGTAACGGAGTCTCAACACAAGATGAAAAAACCTACAACGGAACACTATACCACCACAGAACACTATAACACAACACAAAATTACAACACAATGCAACAATGCCATTAAACATTAGTAACCCACAATACAACATAACACAACACTACCAACAGAAAGCATGCCAGCCAATACCACGCCACACATCAACATTCCACACACCAAACACACCCACCCACCCACCTACCACTCCGCAACACTCCACTCACACAAGTACACGCAGCGCAACACACTACACAGCCTCCCGCACTTCAGTAACACTCGGCCCAACCACAACGCAGCAAGGAAACACGTATCTCACACCTTGGACAACTTGAAGATGAGGCGGTGCAAGACCTTCCTCACAGCCATACACTAATGATGAATAAGTACACAAGGAAAGGTACTACATGTCCCATTATAACTACCATGTGTCCTCTCACTGCAATTTCCATGTATAGGCAACGTAAATGAGTAAAGTAACCTAGCTAGTTGTCTAATTCACCCATTTCTACATTCATTATTACCCATTATGAATGCTACAGTAATTGCATGCACCTCTATACTCTTAGTAACATTACCCACACGCTGGAAAAATCCTAGTGACATCATTGGTACTACTTCTGGAAATGTCAGCTTTCTATTCTAAGGTTTCAGACAACCTCCATGTTACCCACACTGATCCATAGTGGAGTCATGCCGCTCAAAACAACTGTAATAAACAATCATCAACGACATAAACCTAGAGCTTCCCCACATAAGAGGACTAAAATATGAAAAAAGTAAGCTGTAAATATATACAATACGACCTAACAAACAGTGCTGCTCCACCTCTAAGGACTTGAAACACACGGCTCAAGGAAAAGACAAGATGGTGCAGTGTGTGTGTGTGTGTGTGTGTGTGTGTGTGTGTGTGTGTGTGTGTGTGTGTGTGTGTGTGTGTGTGTGTGTGTGTGTGTGTGTGTGCGTCTGCATGTGTGTGTGTGTTTAGTACATAAGCACGCACGTATTACTGCTACCAATTCGTGCAGGAGTGTAGCAGGAACCTTTGAGTCGCTTGGGCATGTTTTCCTGCACGTGCATCACACGCTGCCTTCTATCAACGTTATAAAAAAGTTCCTCTCAACATGCTAATTGCTCTTCCTCCTCCCGGACAGCTCGCCGCATCACGCTCTCAATGCGTCATGTATTTACTCAATCTAACCAAAGACATGAACAGATTACTAATGCTTCATACGTTGCCAGGAAACGCTGCTGTCAGGTCTATCTGCATCACTTCATTGACAATTCACGAGACTAAAGAGCAACGCCATTTTGTTTTAATAGTATGTCTCAAGTGTCTCAACTGTCTATACGTTACTAATATGTGGGTGACATTTTCATAAGGGTCATATATGATTTTTTATTATTTTTTGTGTGTGTGTGTGTGTGTGTGTGTGTGTGTGTGTGTGTGTGTGTGTGTGTGTGTGTGTGTGTGTGTGTGTGTGTGTGTGTGTGTGAGAGAGAGGGTGTTAGCATATACTGGTTTATAGGAGCTAGATATTTCCGTAATAGTTGTTGATTGTGTTGTGGGGGTGACACCGGGTGAGCAGAGTGTTGCTGGCACCACTATGACGCCTCTCGCAACACATGACTCCAGATAACAACAACACAAAGGCCTCACCTGGACGCACCAACACTTCCCGGGCAGAACAGACTACATATCACACAATCAATGCAGGTTATCGGATAATTTGAGTCACTAGAATGTCACTTTTATGCACTTAATATGTGTATGTATGTATGTGTGTGTGTGTGTGTGTGTGTGTGTGTGTGTGTGTGTGTGTGTGTGTGTGTGTGTGTGTGTGTGTGTGTGTGTGCTGCAAATCATATATACGGTCACATAATATGGCGCGATGACTTTGCAAACTGTCATTACCTGATAGTAGTCAATAACAGCAATAACAATAACAATAACAATAATAACAATAACAATAACAGCAGCAGCATCAGGAAGGTTAACATGCTATCCCACCACACTGAGCCACGTGAGTCTTCCTAAATCTTGTACCACCACCACCACCACCACCACCACCACTACTACCACCACCATCACCATCACCACCACCACCACTACTACCATTAATCTACTGCCTGAAATTCGTCAACAGTGCCAGCAGGAAGCAAGTCACCTCATTGTCGGCATCTTCTCTTTTGCCTTGATTCGCGAAACTGTGCTCAGTGTACCAACTTTTACCCCCAATGGACCACCAGCCGTTCAAGACAGTGGCAGATCGGCAGGTGTGGAAGTCCGAGGCGGGGATCATAACCACCACCACCACCACCACCACCACCACCACCACCATCACCACCACCACCACCACCGTCGCGGCTCAACATGGCCCAAAAACAACCACGAGAGAACCAACCGAGACTATATTACATTAAATATAAACAACATCATATCAGATGCAAAATGCAGCATCAGCTCTCCCAAACAATCCCTGGCCTGCCTAAAACTTCCCAAAATGGAGGTTGACAACACAGGTGAATGAATGAACGGTGCGCTGGAAACACGCCAGAGGGAGAACCAATCAACGGCTCAGGTGAAAAATAACGCAGGAATAACAAGCCTGATGCAAACACCGTCAGTTATCTGCCTCTCGGACTTAATACAGCGACCAACCAGGTAGCTGATGTCATACATTTATTCAACCAATGAGCGATCAGATATTTATTACAGAGGACCCCAAACCACCAACCAATCACCGACCGCCATTAAAATGCAACACAGTGCCACGAGGGGCATAAATATTACACTCTGTGGCAGGACACCGACAACAGCAGCCTCTCCTTTATTATTTCACGTAGGCAGGCTGTTTTATCCTTCTGACGGCGCCGCAGAGAGAGAGAGAGAGAGAGAGAGAGAGAGAGAGAGAGAGAGAGAGAGAGAGAGAGAGAGAGAGAGAGAGAGAGAGAGAATTATGGTGAGATAGGTGGGGTAACGTCGCCCGACACTTAATATAGACTTAGCGAGTCTTTGGCGGCGGCCAGACCCAACGGGACTTGTCGGGGTGATTATGGCTTCCACGGAGGAGGAGGAGGAGGAGGAGGAGGAGGAGGAGGAGGAGGAGGAGGAGGAGGAGGAGGAGGAGGAGGAGGAGAAGGAGGAGGAGGAGGAAGAGGAGGAGGAGGAGGATAATGGAAGGATTAGTCAAAAGTTTCCCTCATTCTCTCTTCGTCCGTTGTCAGTTGAGCTGATATTCGTCCTGTTCGTCTCTCTCTCTCTCTCTCTCTCTCTCTCTCTCTCTCTCTCTCTCTCTCTCTCTCTCTCTCTCTCTCTCTCTCTCTCTCAGCGTCTCATTACCGTCACTAAGAACCTTCAATATCTCGCCTTCCCTCGCCACCTTCCAGCATAACATCTTTATATCCTCCCTTCGACTTCCCTCTCTTAATTGGTCATTTTCTCTCCTCGTCTCGCTTCCTCTCTTTCCCTACCTTCAACTTTTCCCGTGATTCATTATAATGATTTCCCTCCCTCCTTTCCTGCCGTAATCGCTCACTTTCTCTAATTATCTCACTTCCTCTAACCCTCCAGCCTTCCCTCCCTCCCTCCCTTCCCTCAATCTCTCTTCAAGCCTCCTCACTCTTCCCTTCCCTCTTCTTCACTATAAATGGAAAAAGAAAAGACCCAATCATTTTTCTTCCCCACACCCTCGCTCTCCCTCTCTCTCACCTCTCATCACACTCCTCTCCCCGCCTCCCACCTTTGCACATTGAGTGACCAGAGTATAAACATATATCAAGTCATTTTTATTTTCTTTCTTCTCCCTCACTCTTCTTTTTCGCCCAAGGTTCGCGGCACTACCAGGAAATGATGTGGTGTTTAATACCTCTGCACGCTGGTAGGGAAGGCAGGCAGGTGTGGAGGAGCAGGTAGATGGGGAGGGAATTAGAGAGTGAGAGAGATGGAGGAGGAGGAGGCAAAGGGAGGGATAGCTAGGAAGTAAAAGATGAAGGAAAGCTGAATGGAGACTCTCATTACCCTCTACTGAAAAAGATGGGGACGTGGGGGTGCTGGGGGGGGAAGTTTGGGGGGGGTGGTGTTGCAAAGGGAGGAGGAACGTCACCTAGAAGTGCACCTGTTCTCACCTGGATGGTATTTTGTTCCAATTTTTTTTTATTTATTTTTTCCTTAACGAAGTGAAATAAAAGTGATTTTTTTTTTTGTCTTCTTTTTTCTCTCTCGTTTCTCTTTCCCTTTCCCTTTTCCCCCGCGGCCGCCGGTTCATCCCTCTCCCAATACTCTCTCCTTCAGTCCACCAATATTCCCATGTCATCTCGGGATATATATATATATATTCTTTTTTTTTTTATGTTTTATTTTTTTACTCCTTCAAATCTGTCTTCCATTTTTTTTCTTTCTTTCCACCCTACTTTCCTCCTCTCTTTCCCCTTTATCGTGCAGCAATAGAGGGAGACGGGTGAAGGGTGAAGGAAGGGAGGGAGAGAGAGGGAGAGAGAGGGGAGGGGGGAGGGTGGGACAAATAAGACGCGTTCGAGCTGTGAATAAAAGGTCATATTGGGACGAACAAGAAATGCTGGCTGTCTCCTGATTGGCCAATCCTGAGGACGTCTTGACCTGGGCACGTTCCCCTCCACTCCCTCCCTCCCTCCCTGACCCCCCACCATTACCAAAATTAAACCTCTCCCGCCAGATGGAAACCGGAGCAAAGGGCACGGTAGGGTCGCACATATTTTTGTCCCTTCGTTGTGTTCTGTCTCCTGCCATCGAGGACACCATCACGCCGCCTGCAGCGTCCTCGCGGGGGTTCTGGTGGGATCACTTCACCTCTTTCTGGGGTTCAAGAGTTCCTATTAGCCCTTCGACGGGGACTTCAAGAGCGGGGAGGGGGAAGGGTAGGCGGCGCGGCGTTCAGAGCCAACCTCATCTAGGCGACTATCACACATTTTTCTATAGGGGAATAAAAACGTAGTGTTCGTAATAACTATTGTATTAAGACCTGTGTGTTAGTAAATACAACAAATGATTTCCAAATATGGATTACCACATTCCTAAGCGAGGAGACTGACAACTGTTGTGTCAGAGGCCGCATGATGAGTCAATTGGAACAAAAATGACATGTAAGCGTTGTGCTGGGAGCAACATAATGACTTTTGAGTGGCAGCCAAAGGGATGGAGTGAGCGGCGAAGGTAGAGACGGACCAGGGAACGGCGGCCATGCGGGGAACTGTAATTGATAAGGCATGAAAGAGGAACAGCTGTATGTGTGTGTGCGAGAGCGAGAGCGAGAGAGATAAATAACAAAGATGACACTGATAATAGTAATAATGATGGGGAGAGAGAGAGAGAGAGAGAGAGAGAGAGAGAGAGAGAGAGAGAGAGAGAGAGAGAGAGAGAGAGAGAGAGAGAGAGAGAGAGAGAGAGAGAGAGATGATATGACAGTCAACAGAAGGGAGATGAAGCCTGCAACACCACATCCCTTGAGGTGCAGTAGAGTGGCGTCACAGTAACCAAACCCTGACAAGTGAACATCGGCCCGCGCTGCACCAAAGCCGGGAGAGACGTGTTCAAATCGCGCCTCGGGTTCCAGTGCGTCTCTTCAAAGAACTGCACTATTTTAAACTTCGCTTTAGTCACCCAAGGGAGAGAGGAGCGCACTACACCCATACCTCAGCCACAAGTACCGTACATATAGACAAGGGTGGGTGTGCGTCAAGGCCAGGATGTACTCCACTTGTGTCTTGGTCTAATTGTATATACTCACCAACTACACAATTTTAATCTTGTCGTAGTTTTTCTCTTTCTCCGTTAAGATCACGAGTAATGGTGTCTCCTATGCCAGATAAGTATTATAGACATTAGGAGTATACTGCACTAAGAATGGA
>JAPQNM010000013.1:25321298-25326298 GCA_029783475.1 Metacarcinus magister | reverse complement strand
ATTAGAGCCTGCGCCTCCCAAAAACATGCCTTCTTATTGGCCCCGCCCTCACTCCAGCCAGCCAGTCACCGGCAGCCACGGGAAGGCGGCTTGACCAATCTGGCGGAGCGTCGGGGAGGACGGGGAGGAGCCTGTGAAAATGGTTCAGCCCCACTGTGTATGTTTTTTTTCCCTTCCCCACATTGTCGACTGCACTCGCGTCTAACCAAACAGAGGCTGATGGAGGAGGCTTACACCGGTATGGCGGCGAGAGCACCTTCCTCCCCTCTACAGTAACACACGCCCGCAGATATTACTCCGGCACCAATCAATACCTCGGTAGGGGTCCATGGGGGGAGGCGGGGAGCACTAGCGAGGGTGTCCTGGCGGCGCCCCAACTGACGGCACCAACAGGAGGGTGGGCGGGAGGGACGAGAGGCGCCGAGGAGGAAGGGAAGGGGTTGGGCATGACGCTACAGTGGTGAATCGGAGGCCGGTGAAGAGTCTGAGCAGGGCGGGCGGGAGCAGCCTGAAGGAGGAGAGGAGGGCGCCGCCGGAACACAAGAGCTTTTCGAGGCCCACCTGATGGAGCGACTCTAAATGGCCTGGAGTGGCACCTCACGCTGAAAGACACCCTGAACCCCGCTACCCAGAATGTTTTCAGGGAGGACATGGCAAGGCAACCGCTCTCGCTCCTCCAGCCTCGGGCACACATACATACGTACGTACACACGCACGCACACACAAGAGAAAAAAAATTAGGACAATATTCTCTCAGCAAGGACAATTTAAGATGAAAAAATTGCATAAAAGGTACTTAAAACTGGCATGACCCAACACAATGGCTGAGGACCTGGATTACAGCTTTCGACTGGAGGCTACAAAAAATATGTCGCAAGAATTCAAGCATTCTATTCACTGATATAATGTATACATGTGAAATTTGCAGGCAATAGATGCTGAAGGAGGTCCTCTCAGTGTGTGCCCGGGCGGGGTGGTGAGGGGCGGGGCGGGCGGCGGCGAGGGTCGCCTCTGTCAGGGAGGCGACTCCTTGTTGACTGTGTAGATGGAGCCTTTGTCACGTGCTTCCAGTAGGTCGACGTTGTTGTTGTTGTTGTTGATGATGGTGATGGTGATGGTGATGGTAGTGTTGTTGTCGTTGGTGTAGTGTTAGTGGTACTTTCATTATAATTGTTATCATTGTGATGCACGTGATTACACCGCCATGCAATCAGAAACATTCAGTAAAGCAAACCTAGCCATAATAATAATAATAATAATAACAACAATAATATTAACGATGATGATGTTAATAACAATGATGATGATGAAATATAAAACTAACAACAGGATTAAAAATAATAACACTACTATTACTACCACTAATATTAATAATAATAATAATAATAATAATAATAATACAAACAATATCAATAATGTGATTATTATTATTGTTATTATTATTACTATTATCATTAATATTAATACTATCATAATAATCCTAATCATTGAAAATACTACTACTACTACTACTAGTACTACTACTACTAATAATAATAAAATAATAATAATGAAAACAATAACAAAAACAATTGTTATTATTGTCATCATTACTATCATTATCATTATTATCATCATCATCATTAATACCATGTCAATAGTACCAACATTACTGTTAGTGATATTACCGTCACCATCCTTCCACAAGTGTACCCAACAAGCAGAACAAACAGTCATTAACGTATAGCCAAGACGTGCCATCATTCCAGCTGGTGTACACTTGTCATTGCCGTGTTGCGTTCACAGGTGGTGTTAAGGAGACACACTGTACTGACTCCACATCAACGCCCCTGAACCGCCCGCGCACTCCCCCGTAGCCTGACAACACCAACACAGTCATGCATCCACGTTATGATCTCAGCGTGAAAGGTAAAGCAATAGTCTAAGACGGATAGCAAGTCACAGCCAGGCCCAGTGTTATCATTCTAGTGGGACAGCTGACAGGAGGAGGAAGGAACCAACTGAAGTGATGATGATGATGATGATGATGATGATGAAGAAGAACAACAGCAGAAATAGCACCAGCAATACAATAACGACAAAAACTACGACGAGAATGAAAAGAACAATAATAACACAAGAACATATTTCAAAGAAGAATATGATGATGATGATGATGATGATGGTGAAAATGACGATGACAAAGCGAACCACAAAATCAACCACAACATAGAAATCATAATAACACAGAGAAGGTGGAGTAAGAGGAGGAATAGGAGAAAAAACAATAAAAAAAACCCCAACAACAACAACAACAACAACAAGGTAGAGATAAATAAAGATGAGCAAAAACAATTCAAAATATAAGAAAGGGAAAAGCAAGAAAAAAATAGAACATAAGAAAGAAAAAAAAAGATAATTTTACACCAGTAATAAGCAGAACAATTTATGAGTTTTCTGAGAAGCAAGATTAAGTAAAGGAGAGAAGAGCACATGCAACTATGGGACCGTATGTTACTCTCTCTCTCTCTCTCTCTCTCTCTCTCTCTCTCTCTCTCTCTCTCTCTCTCTCTCTCTCTCTCTTCAGAACGGAGGAGCCCTGTAAGGATGTAAATATTAATGAACAGCAAAGGTAAACTCTCGACCAGTGTGCCTTCCTCTGTTTTCTTTACGTCTCCAACTCTTTCAAAAGGAGTATCGAATCGCCACATGAGCTGCGTTGCCTTTTGTCTTTTTGAAATTGTACTCCCTCTTTATAGAGCTCCACTTAGCGGTCTTTTCTTTATCCACTTATTTCGTAGCCCTGGGCCTCTCTCATTTGTGAAAAAAAGTAATAATATAAGAATAAAAAGAAATAAAAAAATACCTGGCTGTGATATCTCGGACGAAATTACCGGGAATAACTTTATTACATCAGCTATATATATAAAAATGACTGATCTGCGTCTATTTCAGAAAGTTAAGATTCTAGTTTCAGGTTATTAAGTGATTCTACTGAAATTTAAACACACATACCAGACCACTTACTGATATCATGTCACCATTTGTGCGAATATTTTGTTTGTCTCAGAGTATCAACAGACCTAAATAATTTTCCTACATTCCTTTCGGCTGATTCCATTAGTATTCCCCACACCTGATTACGTCTCCACCTTACACTGTTCTTTGCATCTTCTTCTGTCACATCAACCACCTGCACGTCCTGCCCTAACAGTAGCTATACACCTCGTCTTTAGTGTTCCTCCTCTCCTCCTGTGTGGCGGTTCTAGTCTAAGGGAGTTACAACGGTTCACTTGTAGTTGAAGCTTGTGAGGATCCGCAAGGCAGTAGTCGCCCTCCATTATACTAACTGTGACCTACCTGCTGACTGACTGACTGACTGGCTACTGACTTGCATCACTACACAGACGATTTTTAAAAAAGTGCACAAATACATCTGTTTTACCCTTTTTTTTTGAATGTATTGCACACTCACACACACACACACACACACACACACACACACACACACACACACCAATCCTGTACAATGCAATAAGAAACTCGGGCCTTTGTATAGCTGATTAATACGAACTTTGTCTCATCCACGACAAACATCCGAGTATTAGCATGAGCAGCACACACATACTTGTTTGCGAGGGGGCGTAGACACACACACACACACACACACACACACACACACACACACACACACACACACACACACACACACACACACACACACACACACACACACACCAAGGCAAAAAAATATCCCTCTTTGGACTTCAGGATTTGTACAGGAGTCTTGGTTTAATCCTGTGTACCACCGCTTAAAGCTGTATGGCTTCTTACTTTTACACGAAAGACGAGCGGCTCCTTTGTGATCAAATCTATTTTAAAATGTACGTACATGCTTACATTAACGAAAACATAAAGCTTCCGTCACAGATTAGCAATGCTTGGCGGTGTCCCCAGAAGGAGCCGGCACCATACCTGTCTGTGTTTTCCTGCTTCTGACAATCACGCCGGAACAAGGCCATGACGCACCACATCACACCACCGCAAGGGGACTCACTCACTATCCACGTCACCTATCCAGTAGTGTCCCGAGCGTCCCTTCACAAGATGATATACACATACACCTCGCTTAGGCACAAACCCCGCACCCTCTGTAAACCTTTGCCTCCCCCACACAAGCTGAGGTCTTACCCTCCCGCAGCCTCTCCTCCCAGCATGTCCCGGGAAGCACGGAGCAGGATTCAGGGTGAGGAGGCGTCCTTATAGCGGAGGGGTTAAGGTCCAATGCAGGTGGTGTGGCGGGGTGAGACGAGGCACCACCACACATATTCCCGTGCTCGCATAACAACCCCGCGTCCCTACACCACTAATCAAAGAGAGGGAGGTAATGTAATAAAACGATGCACTTCAGGTGATACAGGTAAATGAAGAGAGGAAAATATCGTGACTAATTTGAGGTGAGAGGAGAGTTTGAGGCGTGGCGGTGTGTGGCAGCTGCCTCCGTGCCACGTGCTGGGCCCACACGTGTTCGCCCGCCCATCATGTGTCCACCGCGTGCCCCGCCCTGCCCACGGCGTTCCCTACTTCCAAGGGTAGGTTCAGGGGAAGGGAGGAGCAGAACCCAGCCAAGACTAACACTTCTCCTCCTTCACTCCGCCCCTCTTCACCCAAGGACTTCTTCACCCCTTACACTCAAATATGTTTCATTTTTTTGTTTCTTTTTTCTAACTGACGGATCCTTGAGACTCCATTTTCTGAGCGGGACCGCCACAAAATGGAGCCCGGAGTATTTACCGCCCGCTAATGAGGCGCGGAGGGGGAGGGGGCGTCTCCGGGGGCTGCATCCTCGCCGGCCAGCACGTGTGCCGCGCTGCTCACTGTCTCTTGGCTCCTGCCTCCTACCTTCCTATCATCACCACTCACTCTATGCCAGTCCACCTAACTTATTCGACTTCAATGTCACACTTGAAAAAAATATACACATTGATGAAATATGTATATAAAATTCACCATGTTACACA
>JAPQNM010000013.1:25308798-25316298 GCA_029783475.1 Metacarcinus magister | reverse complement strand
AACTACGCAGACAAGACAAGAGATAGAAGAATAAAGGAAGGAAGAAAGGAAGGAAGAAAGGAAGGAAGGAAGGAAGGAAGGAAGGAAGAAAGGAAGGAAGGAAGAAAGGAAGGAAGGAAGGAAGAAAGAGGGAGAGTGATACATGAGATAGCGGAGGAGATAAACTCAAAGAAAAAGATCCAGCTCTCTCTCTCTCTCTCTCTCTCTCTCTCTCTCTCTCTCTCTCTCTCTCTCTCTCTCTCTCTCTCTCTCTCTCTCTCTCTCTCTCTCTCATTCTCCTCCTCGTCTCTTCCTTATTTTCTCCCATTAAAAAAATCCCTTATTCTTCCTCCATTTTTTTCCACCTTCCCCACCCCCCCCATTCTACTGTCCCTTTGTCCTCCTCTCCCTTCCTCCTCCTCCTCCTCCTCCTCCTCCTCCTCCTCCTCCTCCTCCTGTCCATCCTATCCTCCATTCCTCGCCTATTTCCATCACAACACTCTCTTCCAATCTCTCTCTCTCTCTCTCTCTCTCTCTCTCTCTCTCTCTCTCTCTCTCTCTCTCTCTCTCCTCATCCCTTGCTATTAGTGTGTTTTTTATCTCCCCTTCGCAAGATATCAGTCGCTTAATCAGGATGTAGAGGGGGAGGAAGGGGAGAGGGAAAGGGAGAAGAAGGGGGAAGAGGGGAGAAAGGGAGGCAGAGGAGAGGGAGGAGAAATGGTAATGGAGAGGATAATAGGAGAAGAAAGAGAGAGAGAGATCATATGCCAGGGAAGCTGAGGGAAAGACGAAGGAAGGAAGGAAGGAAGGAAGGAAGGAAGGAGAAAGGGAAAGAAGAACAGAGGAAAAAAAGGGAAGGGAATGAAAAAAAATAAAAAGGGGAGAGGTATCACGCTTTCCCTCGCAACATTCACGGCGTTTTTTCCTTTCCTTTTTTCCCCTCAACATTCACAGCTCAATTTTCTTTCATTCAAATACGGAAGGATCAAATGTATGTATGTATAATTATTTCTATTAAACACTAACATTCACACCACACTTTTGTTTTCCTTCTCTCTCTAAAATATAAGTTAAAGAAAATAAATTGAAGTCGTTTCCTCTTAGGTTAATATTTTCAGTTTAGTTTCCCTGTGTAACTAAGAATTTCTAGCTATAGTTTCCTCTCTTTCTTTTGCCTGAATTTACGTCTTATAAGCAAGGAAACAGACGCTGAGGTGAGCATTATTTCCAGCGAGAGAAAGAGAAAGAGAGAGAGAAAAAAAAGAGAGATAAGAGAGAAAAAAAAAGAAAGAAAAAAAAAAGAAAAGAAAAATACAACACCACGGTCGAAACTACACCAAAAATAAATATATAAATAAATAAAAGAAACAAAAATACATTACTATAAAATTAACTTCATGCGTCAATAATAATAACAATAATAAAAAAAGTCAAAAAATCAAAATCAAAATCGAACTTATTTTTCCCAGCCCATTAAATTTCAGCGACAAGAAGGGCGGGCATGGCAGCTAATCCGCGAAAATATACCCTGGCCAACTTTGGTATGTGTGTGTGGGGCCATTTTTTTCCCTCTTTTCGATGCCCCTCCCTCCCCCCCTCACCCCTCCCTCATTCCCTTCACCCTAAAACCCCGCTTCCCCTTGTGATCTGATGGGCGGGGGGCGGGGTTTGTGATGGCCCGGGAAAGAGAAAGAGAGAGAGAGAGAGAGAGAGAGAGAGAGAGAGAGAGAGAGAGAGAGAGAGAGAGAGAGAGAGAGAGAGAGGTATGAGTCCAGCTTAATCTACAATATGAAAAAGTCTGTCCCTAAGGCCCCTTTATAATCCTCTATATAACCCGGAATCAGCACCCTCTTCATTCCCCTTCCTTCCTCCCCTTCTTCCCCTTCCTCCCCTTCCTTCCCTTCCTTCCCTTCCTCCCCTTCTTCCCTTCCTTCCCTTAACCCTCCTCCCCTCCCCTCATCCTGCCATTAATTTGTACTGAGAAATTAAATTACTATTAATAACCAGATCTCTTAAACTGCATGAGATAGATAGATAGATGGAGAGAGAGAGAGAGAGAGAGAGAGAGAGAGAGAGAGAGAGAGAGAGAGAGAGAGAGAGAGAGAGAGAGAGAGAGAGAGAGAGAGAGAGAGAGAATATTGTCCCGTCTTCCACTCACATATCGATGCAAATGTATGCTATGATTCTCCTAACATTTAATTTCTCTCCACATCAGCCTAATCTCCTTTCAGTCTGTTTCTGTCAGGCCGATGTTCCTTCCTCACTATAGTTTTACCTCCACACCATTCCTTCCTTCTAATAGTCTCCATTACACGTTGCCATTCCTACACTTTACTCTCCCTTCCTTCATTCCCTCTTCTATTTTTTCACTTCACCTTATTCCCCTCATTCTTTCTTTCTACCTTTCCTAGTCACTCCTCTCTCCCTCTTTCAGTTTCTTAAGTCTCATCGAGGCATTAGCTAATAATAACCAGCGTTTATCTTTTCTTTTGTTTATTCTTGTTCCTGTTTTTTTATGTACTATGGAGGAATGTGATAGATACTAATATAAGCCTTACGACAGGTGAATTATAGGTAAGGACCCAACTATTTCCTATCATTAGTATTGGATTCCCCTTTATCTAGTAGAGGAACATATATATTCATTTTCTTTATCTCCTTATTTTCTTGTGTTCTCATATCGCATCTCACGTGATACAGTTTACATTCAAGGAAATATGTAATGTATAACACACGTCGTAATCTATGAATGCGTCTTATACACTATAGACCAGAGACCAATTTTACGATGTGGCAACAGTGAAGCTAAGCGACTTATATATTTAACGTGGAGGCAGCACCAGCAAGATGATATTATACTAGTAACATCACACCTTGCATGTAATTGATGTAATGAGTAGGATTTGATCGGTGAAGAGACACAAGACGAAGGAGTAGTAACTTATGTCTCTAACGTTTCCACCAGCTGTGTTTCCTTAGAGAGAATAACAAACTAGAGGATGTAAGAAAGCTAATATATACAATCCATATCTACGGAATGCACAGTTAAAATGTACTAAAGATAATTCATTCACACACACACACACACACACACACACACACACACACACACACACACACACACACACACACACACACACACACACCACTCACACACACACACACACACACACACACACACACACACACACCATCCCTTCATCCTCTCATGTATCACCACAACACACACTCTCCTATCCCTTCTTTCTCCACTACGAGTATACCCGACAGCCTCCATCCACTACCACTGCCCCCCCCCCACCATGTTACCTCCAGAACCCCGCCCCCGCCCCCCCTCCTCCCTCCATTTTCAACCCCCTACTCGCCATCTTATTCCAGCAAGATTAATTTGCTGCGACGCCCTTCACTTTTGAGATAAAATATTCAGGTTTAATTTCATATCACTGGGGAGTCGATGGAGGAGGAGGAGGAGGAGGAGGAGGAGGAGGAGGAGGAGGAGGAGGAGGAGGAGGAGGAGGAGGAGGAGGAGGAGGAGGAGGAGGAGGAGGAGGAGGAGGAGGAACAAGGGAGCAGAAGTGTTGGGAGAATAGAGGAGAAAAGGGATGGAAGTGAAAAGTGAAAAGAAGAGAAAAGAGAGAAAGATGGGGAAAAAAAAAAAGCGAGATTCATGGATAGTGCTGTGTGTGTGTGTGTGTGTGTGTGTGTGTGTGTGTGTGTGTGTGTGTGTGTGTGTGTGTGTGTGTGTGTGTGTGTGTAAAAAAAGTACAAAGGAGCCTTCCACTTTGCTGTGTCCTTTTGTCTCTTAACAGGTAGATATTATCGTGGCAAAGTACAGCTATACAGACAGCCTCGTTAGATCCAGTACGACTGCTGATGTCTGTTCTGCTTTTGTACTCCTTTCTACTCCTCCTCCTCCTCCTCCTCCTCACACACAACAACAAAAGAAATCTGGCAAATTAAGAGTCAAAAATAAAACAAACAAGCCGCCCCCTAAAAAAAGAGAAAAAAAAATAGCAGATACTGAATAAAAAAACAACAACAGTAATTATAAAAACAGTCAAGAAAATAATAAGAATAAGCACTCCTATTTTTTTCTTCCTCTCCTTACATTCATTTGCACCGCTTAGATACCACAAAAACCAAGTATAATTAATTGTTATTCACCAAACTGTATTGTTACTGGAAGCACTATTATGACGGTAAGCCTCTGAGACCAGCGAGTATTGCAGGTAAGACAAGGTAGGCTGTGGCAGACTCAATGCGGTGGTTGGTAAGGGGAATTGAGGCTAACAGCGGTGATTAACGGAGCAGGAGGAGGAGGAGGAGGAAGAGCAGGATGGGAATTGGAAGGTGGATGGAAGAGTAACGATGAGTGTGGGAAGGTGAGGAGAACAGGGTAAGGAAAGTAAGGGGAAGGGAAGGAAAGTAAGGAGAGGAGGAAAGGGGCAGTGAAGGGTGTTTCTGTAATTACATCTCCGTGGGCAGGTAAGGTTGTGATTGTGTTTGGTGTTTGTATTGTAAGTGTTGTGTTTCAGGGGAGGACGCACACACCTGCACACACCTACACACACACACACACACACACACACACACACACACACACACACACATCTTTTATCTTATATCCTTCTTCCCTAAAGTGCTATGTGTGTGTGTGTGTGTGTGTATTAAAAATGATAACACTACCACCACCGCCACGATCACCACCATTATTATCATCACCATCACCACCACCACCACCACCCCATCACTATCATTATCAGCACCCTCCCTCCCCCCCTTTCTCCCCCGGCGCCTCGTTATGCTATTAAAACTTGGCGCTTGGCGTAAATATCCTTTATTTTTTAGTAAGAATTTCCCCCGTAATGAGATTCCACACATTTTTCCCTCTCGATGGAAGTTTCATTATTAATTATGCTCCACCTCAATTTGGGTCAACTTTACCTGCCTAAGAACCCCCCCGTGGTATTAACCTGGTCCAACCCGACACACCTGGGGGAGCGGTGGTGGTGGAGAGAGGATGTGGTAGGTAGTGGTAGTGGTGGTGGTGGTGGTGTGTGTGTGGTATAGTAATGTATATAATAAGTAGTGGTAGTGATATAATATGGTGGTATTAAGTAAAATCTACATTTACGAATCTATACCAACTGTTCTTGTTTTCAAATACACAAGCTCAGACGGAAGAAAGCACACCTACATACATCCACCCACCCACACACCTACACCTACACACACACACACACACACACACAAGGTACGTTAAGCAAAACTCTACAGTCCGCCTCGAGCCCCCTCCTCTGAGTCCGTTCCAACGTGCACCTGTTCACAAAATTGACCAATCAGCCTTCGCCCGCCTGCTGCTCCCCCCCTCCCCTCCCCCCCCCCATGAACCCCATCCCAATTACAGGGGGATTGTTAGCAAGGGGAAAAGTGAATAACCCTCTCCCACTAACTTTGCCTCGGCCACGCTTTTACCAGAGATCAAAAAAGTGGGGATAAGGACACTTTTCAGGAAGAGTTGATATAATAATAACACCTGAAGTAAGAATAGTAATGTTTAAAACTAGTAACAGTAGTAGTAGTAGTAGTAGTAATGGTGGTGGTGGTGGTGGTGGTGGTGGTGGTGGTGGTGGTGGTGGTGGTGGTGGTGGTGGTGGTGGTGGTAGTGTGGTGGTGGTAATAGTAATAAAAGTGTATAAACTAATAATCTTATGATCTTTATTTTAATGATTGTTCCACTGACTACTGTGACGTCTTATAATGCCTTACACTTAGTCCTATAGTCATTTTTTTTTTTTTAGTTGACCGAAATACACTGAGTTAGCTCCGCCCCCTTCCATCTGATTGGTCTACAGAACGCGTACGAATATTTGCATGATTCGTAATAAATAAATAAATAGGATCGGGTTTATTTAATGAGTTATGTATTATTATTATTATTATTTTTTTGAAATGTACTTTTGTTTAGTTGTTTCACATTATAAAGCCGACAGATTATTATGCTATTAAGAACTCCATCATTATTCATTTAAGTCAAAGTCAATATATCTTGAAGCTACACAGTGTCATTAACTTCAATGTAAATAATACGTTCAATCTTAATGTATCATAACTATTATTTCTTCTTCATAATATCAAATAAGGAAACAAAAGTAAATCTAAAAAAAAAAACTATATATATATAACTTATCAAATAATCCTAATCATATATATTTAATACAAGTCATTTAAATATACAGACACGTTCCCTTGACCAATCAGGTGGATGGGGGGTGGAGCTTACACAGGTACTACATTTCTGCAAACTTAAAAAAAATAAACCCGACTATAGTCACATGAGTCTACACTAACCTCACACTTCCATCCATCCATCCATCCATCTACGGTCAACTATTAAAGATGACGTTACTTTATTCCCTCCTTCCATCCACTCCCAAGACAACTTTTGCTACCCTTCTCTAACTGCCTGCTTGGAGGAGGGAGAGGAGGAGGAGGAGGAGGAGGAGGAGGAAGAGGAAGAATATTGGTCTGTTTGGGGGTAGAGAAGGGAATGGAGGTGGTACTCTAGCTTGCTTATGAGGGTCAAAGGAGGAAGAGGAAGAGGAGGAGGAGGAGGAGGAGGATAGTATATGGACATAATATACTGATCTATCTGCTTATGAAGGAAAGAAGAAGAGGAGATGAAGGTTGAAGAGCATGAGAAGAAAGAGGCGACTGAGGTGGTGGAACAGGAGGTGGACGAGAAGGTGAGGAGGGAAGCCATGGTTGTGGTGGGAGAGGAACAGTGGAGGAGAGGTGGGAGAGAGAGGGGAGTTGGTGGATGAAGAGACGACTAGTTGGCCATCTGTCAATTTAATGTGTGAGTGAAGGCGTCCATTTAGCGGCCAATCCGTGCGGGCGGGAAGCTGGGGGCCTCAAAGACGTGTGGACAGAAGGGCTTAGCGCAGGGCAGCGGTCAAAAGCGGCCACGACACAGAGAGAGAGAGCGAGGAAGAAAGAAAAAAAAGAAAAATGAGAAAAGAGGGAAGCCTGGCGGGGAGACGAGAGAACAGAGAGAGAGAAAAGTGAAGGAGGGAGAGAGAGAGGGAGAGAGGAAGGTTGGTTGCTAACAAGGATTCACAAGGGCAGTAGGAAGGAGAGAGGGATGGATGGAAATAGAGGTGAAGCAGGTGGTATAGGATGTGGAGGACTGAAGGGAAAGGATGCAAGGGTATGGAGGAGTGAAGGAGCACTATATGGACCGTCAGGAAGGAGGGAAGGAAAGACTGAAGGGAAGAAGGGAAGGAAAGAAGGAAGGAAAGAAGGGAGTATAGAACGTGAGGTAAAATGGAGACCCAAAGGAGAGTGCATAGAGGAGGGAAGACTCAGGGAACTGCTATAGAGAAAGAAAGGAAGATGTGAAGGGAAGGGAAAGAGAGAGGCGGTGAGGCTGGAGAGACGGAAGGAAGAGATTGGGAAGAGGAAGACTTCTGAGGCGAGAAAACAGGCAGTTTGTGAAGGGACTAGAAGGACAGAGAGTGG
>JAPQNM010000013.1:25301298-25306298 GCA_029783475.1 Metacarcinus magister | reverse complement strand
TCGCAAAAGACGGAAATATAAGCAGTATGAGAAACTCCGAGTATCAGTAACCCCGAGACTTTCCTTTCCCCTTACTTCAGCTCTCCCCTCCCCTCACTTCCCTTCCCTTCCCTCCCCTAACCCAGTAAAGAATAAAAAAATATATATAACCCTTCCCCCCCGTGACTCCCCTGGGACACATCCTTCACAACACGAAAATAGTGACCAGGTCGCCAAAACTATTTCGTCAGCGGGTATAAAATGCTTGCTTGTCTCTGCTAAAATGCCGGACGAGTAAGGGAGTAATTAATTTATTATGTCGAAAAAGTGTCCGAAAAGGTTTAGGACTAGAGGGGGAGGGGCAGGAGGGGTCTGAGTAGAAAATTATATATGTATCATGAACGTGTGTGTGTGTGTGTGTGTGTGTGTGTGTGTGTGTGTGTGTGTGTGTGTGTGTGTGTGTGTGTGTGTGTGTGTGTGTGTGTCGGTGTGTGTCGGTGGTGGTCGCACGAAATAATGTTGGTTAAATGTTTATACTTTGGCCACAACCTCTGAGCGGGGATGGGCGGTGGTGGGGGGAAGGTGGGGGAAGGTGGGGGTGGTATAGTAAGGTTGGGGGTAAGGGGGTCGGTGGTGAAATGTTTATGGATGCGGTCTTTCTGAACTGTCAGGAAAGTGTATAGAGCAAAATAGCACGATTTTTTTTTTCTTCTTTTCTCTCTCTCTCTCGCGATCCTAAATTGTTTCAGAGCTTGAGGCTAAAATGTGTTGTTTCGCCGAGCCGAGGCTGACACAACGGGAGTGTCTCTATTATTATCATTATTATTACTATTATCATTATTATCATTACTATTATTATTATTATATTACCCTGTGGTGATGGCTGCAAAAATACTACCATCATATTCTTTGCGGATCCTAAAGGGTAACCAAATGGGGAAGGAGCGAAGGATCTCGGAAGCCCCTCCTCTGTACTTTGCCTTATAAAAAGACAAGGCAAAGAGCGGGAGGGAGAATAATGTCTTTCCGAACCCTATATGCCTGGCCTTGGCTACCCCTCGTTAAGGTGGATATAAACAAAGTATATATAGAGATTATTATTACTATTGCTGTCATTATTATCATGGAAATTGATGGTTGGTGGTGGTAGTAACAATAGTAGTAACAGTAGATTTTAACGTATTTTTCTTATTTACTTTAATAATAAGAATCTAAATGACAAAGTAAATCAGCAGAGCGGTGAATACATACATGGAACAAACAGTCCATCAACAATAAACGGCTTCAATGAAATATTCGCAACACAATGACCAAGCATGACCACAGCACAACACAGCACACCAGGGGAGAACAGTATGTGCCGCATTGTTATACACACACACACACACCCACGCACACACGCACACACATAGAAGCACAGAGTATATTACGAGTATATCTTCCTATATTTAATACCAGACAATCTTCCTGTTGGTTGGAAATTGATGGTTGAATTTATTCCTTTTCATATTCGATATATCTAGTTATGTATCGTTGAGGCTGACAGTCGTCTTGTCTTTAAATATGCACAGAGATACCCTACACTACAATGATATAAAAATGGTGTTATATATAGTACCAGAAGATTTTCCACCCCCACACACACAAAAAAGTGAAAATGTTTGAATAAAATCATAAATAAATATAATTCGCAGATCAAAAAATATGTGTTTGGTTGTTTGGTGTCGGGTTGGAGCCTCGCCGCGACCGTGTCAGTGTAGGAGTGCGTTACCTGCTGCAGAGTTGGTGATCCTTGCCTTAAGATTTTATTACATTTTTTTTTTCTTCACACGAGGCGATGCTAAGGTTTAACGGATCCATTACCTAAAACTAGAAGAGGGAAGGCACAGTGTTGCAAAGCTTACCCGTGAAGGTGGTCAACGATGGAAAATACAATTTCACTTCTACATCATATGTCATTATTATTATTATTATTAATATTATTAATATCATTATTATTATTATTATTATTATTATTATTATTATCATTATTATTATTATTAACATAATCATTAATATTATTACCATTACTATTATTACCATTATCATTATTAACATAATTATCATTATTACTATTATATTTATTATCAATATTGCTTTTATAATCATTATTAATGTTATAATTATTATTTACATTGCTACTAAAACTACAATTACAACAACAACTACTACTACTACTACTACTACTTAGTAATAATAGTAATAATAGTAATAATAATAATAATAATAATAATAATATTACTATTAGTAGTAGTTAAAGACTATAGTAATTATAACAATAATAGTAATAATCATATAAATAACAACAATTATAATAATATTATTGATAATAATAATATTAACAATAACAATAATAATATTATGTGTATGAAGCCAGTAAGCATTGAACATTGAGAACAAGCTGGTTGTGCCTCTAACCACGACCACCACAAACAACATTATAAATAAAATAAAATAAATAAATAAATAAAAAACGACCTCAACTACCAACACCTGCATCTCCACTAGTGACTTTACACTATCATCATCACCATTTCCTACATCATGTATCCCCGACACCAGAAAACATCCCCTTCAACACCTCAAGAGTCTCTCGCAACCTAAATACTAAAATAATAAAAATATTACCACCATCCACAATAACATCTCACCACCACCACCACCATCCCCACCAAACTTTTCCAACATCACAGACAACACCAACACACCACAATCACCACCAGAGAAGTGCAGCAACACCAATATAATCACCTTCATCACCACTATTTACACGGTGATGAAATAAGATATAAACACCATTACCATCATCTTCATCACCATCACCACCAGACTAGGACCGGCAGACAGCCCCGCCGCCTTTCAGACAAGTGAAGTGGAACGTGCTAGGACAAGAAGTTAATCTCACCATCTCAATGACACACACACCTGCCCCTCATTAGGCCTACAACCGGCACTCACCCCTCTACCCTTCCATCACCCACCCGCCCCTCCACCGCCCACCCGTCCATCCGCCTCCAATTCTTCCCTTTCCTTCAGCTCTTACTTTTCTCCCCTCCTCCTATGTCCTTGTTACTAATTGCTATTGCTCAGCTTGTATGTATAGGTGTGTGTGTGTGTGTGTGTGTGTGTGTGTGTGTGTGTGTGTGTGTGTGTGTGTGTGTGTGTGTGTGTGTGTGTGTGTGTGTGTGTGTGTGTGGTGTGTTTGTTTACGATGGTTATCACAATTTCCTCCACATTATCCTTTCATTAACTACTGTCCCTACTTCGTTTTTCACTCCAACGTATGTAATTCCTTTCCTAACCTATCGCCATATCCTTCACACACACACACACACACTTCTTTTCCTCTTCACTCCTTCACTTCAGCATCACCATCCCCTTTCCCTTCCCTCTCTTACCTAATTCCCCAATCTTTTAATACGACTTTCCAGCCACCCTGCTGCCTTCCCCCGCCGCCCGCCCATACACTCGCCTCTCCTGTTGTCACCCTGGCGCCCTTGACTCCCGCCGCGCTCTGAGGATGTCACTTTGTCGCCCGGGGTCTTTGTGGCGGGCGTGGGGCCCCCTTGTCACGCCTGTGTCTCGGTCCTAATACCAAGAGCGCCACTAACACACACGCCATCGGGTAACCTCCGGAATCCACGCGTTCTCCCCTTCAGTGGCGTTGCTCCCCTGGCCCTTCAGGTGTCCGGTGGGAGGCCTCGGGGCTGGGCTGTTAAAAGTTTCAGTTTTCCTTCCGGAGGCGGATATACGGTGTTATCAGTTAAGCGGACTGATGCCACATTAATTTTTATTTTGCCGCTCAGTATGCCTCCCTAAGGTGGCGGTGGACGCGCGGAGGGGGAGGCGCTAGTGGCCCTACCTGCACGACGCCCCAAGGCCCAAACCTTCCTAAAGCCGCCCGCCCGCCCTCGCCCTTTAGCCAACTCGTCAAGCAGGATTTTTATTTTGGGCGCGAGCGAGCGGCGGAGAATAGCGGAACACAGGCTGCCTCGCGCCGCTGCTGCCGCTGCCGCCGCCGCCAGGTAGCACGGCGGCCACCTGCTTCACTTTGAAGGTGAAAATCAAAGTACTTTTTATTAAATACTTGACATTTTTGCTTTGCGAATCGTTCAATTTGAGGGCCATTATCGCAACTTTCGTCCGACCAATCGTTCGCTCGCATTCGGTGTGGAGTTAGTCAGCTTTATCAACACATTTCAAAAAGTTAGAAAAATAATTATTCTTTCATTTTATAATGGCCCACCCCCTCACCTCAACTCTTCCCCCCTCAACACTGGGCTCCTCCTCCTCCTCCTCCTCCTCCTCCTCCTCCTCCTCTCCTCCTCCTCCTCCTCCTCCTCCTCCTCCTCCACCACCTCCCCTTCTTCCTCCACTTCTCCCTCTAGGCAGACCAATTTTCCTCCACTACACCCTTGTGATTTCCTCCTTGCCTTGTTTTCCTCTCCGCCATTTCCCTCCATCTGAATGTTACTCCTCATCCTCACCCCAACTACTTTCTCTTCCCTTCCCACCCCTGCCTCCCCCACCACGCACACCTCACCGATACCACACCACCACCTGACGAATATTGCTGTACATACATACCAACCTCAAACCCCGTGGCTGTAAATATGTACATCCCTCTCACCCAGCTACCATGTGTGTGTACGTGTGTGTGTGTGTGTGTGTGTGTGTGTGTGTGTGTGTGTGTGTGTGTGTGTGTGTGTGTGTGTGTGTGTGTGTGTGTGTGTGTACATCCCCACACACATACTACCCTGGCAGCTGTGTATGTGTGTATGTGCACCTCCCTCATACCGAGTGAGTGCAGAGCGGCCCCGCCCCTCACACCCCCTCAGCCTGCCTCACCCAGTAGGGACTTGCCTCTATAATCACCTATGCATCATTACAGCCCCGCCAAATTAAGGCCCGGCGCGGAGTCCAACACAAGCAAGAAGCATAATTAAGTCAAACAACACTCACGGTTGCCTCGCTCCATAATT
>JAPQNM010000013.1:25276298-25293798 GCA_029783475.1 Metacarcinus magister | reverse complement strand
ATGAAGCCATGAAACAAGGTAAGGGTGATGGGGGGAAGCACATGAATACTTTGAAACACTCTGAGAAAGCAGGATTCACGCACGGGGCTCTCTCTCTCTCTCTGCCTCTGCCTCTACCACTGAGTCACCGCCTTATTTTCCTGATAATTATGCCTGGGATGGTAAGATGTTGCCGTGCCGAGTCCTGTCACTCTTGGATTTTACGAGAACGAATTGTATTGAAATTCGAGCCAGATTAGTGTCAATTTTAAATCAAAATAAAAAATCAAAAGTTCATAGATTAGGCACTATTATTACTTCTGTGTTAATTAGTTTTTTATTCCATTGCAAATCCACCAGGTCGGGACACGCCCAGCACCTGCCGCCCAGAAAGAGTGTGCCTCCCTTGTTCCTTCCTCTGCCTTGATTCGTGACGGCGTGAAAGCAAAGCGGTAGTCAAGAGTTAACATTTTTCTCAGAGACCCCAAAAGAAGGACGGCTAAAATGACATCTCCCCAACCTAACCTCTAATAGCACACTTCTCTACCCTCCCTCACGCAATCTTCCAACACTCCCCTTCCCTAGCACTCCCCCAGACCAGCCAGAGGACGGTAATATCATTGGAGGAAACGGACTTGGCTCCTACGAGAGACAAACAGAACCAACTGGAATTGAGGGTCGGGACAAACAGGCCAGCCGTGCGCCACCCCCTCACCACTCTTATTGTGACCAGGGGGTGAGGCAGGAACAGGGGAAGGAACGACGATATTGGGTATAGAAGAGTGAGGGAGGGAGTGGCTGGACGGACGGACACGAGGGAGGGAGGAGAGAGAGAGAGGGAGGGAGGGAGGGAGAAAGGTGAGGGAGCATGTGATATGGTGCGTGGTGCAAGAGTAAGCCATTGTAGTGTTGCATGGACGTGTGGAGGAGCGAGGAAGCGTGACGAGAGGTGAGGGAAGGTGAGGGCAAGTGAGAGAGAGGGCAAGGTAGGCTGAGGGAAAACAACTGAGGGTCAGACGATAATGAGGAAGATGAAGGATTGTGTAGGATAGTGTGTGAGGATGTGGTGGGGATCCTATGATGCTGCGGCTGATGATGATGATGATGGGACTGCTACGAGAGAGAGAGAGAGAGAGAGAGAGAGAGAGAGAGAGAGAGAGAGAGAGAGAGAGAGAGAGAGAGAGAGAGAGAGAGAGAGAGAGAGAGAGAGAGAGAGAGAGAGAGAGACTGGGATGGGATTAGAGCGGGAAACGGAGGGGAGAGAAGAGATATATTGGCGATACTGAGGGATGGGGGGTGGAAGGGAGGGAAGGAGGAAAGAGGGGGGGGGAGGAGAATCTAGGGGAAAATGGGGAGCCTGAGGCGGTAGCGGGAAACCACGGAGCATTTTACAAACACTTGACGGAGGCTTGTAGGAGGAAGGGGAAGGGGGAGAGGGGGGAGAGGGAGGGGAGGTGAGGGGAAGAGAGAGAGAGAGAGAGAGGGGGGAAGAGGAGGAGATGGTATGTGTAAGCGAGGTTAGGGAACGTTACGCTTGCCCTTAAGATAAAAGTGTAATGTTAGTATAAAGGGAATAAAATGGGAGAAGAAAAAAAAAGGGAAGAATCACCATTGTTCTCTTGATTTATTTATTTATTTATTTTTATTTGGAACGAACATGGCGGCTGTTGATGATGGTGGTGGTGGTGGTGGTGGTGGTGGTGGTGGTGGTGGTGGTGGTAGTGGTGGTGGTGGTGGTGGTGGTGGTGGTGGTGGTGGTGGTGGTGGTGGTGGTGGTGAACCCAACACAACAATCACTTATAGTAACAAACAGAAGTAACATGTCACACCTCACTCAATACAATATGAGTTGAGTTGGATTCCCATCACCCCTTCCCCTACCATCACCCCTTCCCCTACCATCACCCCTTCCCCTACCATCACCCCTTCCCCTACCATCACCCCTTCCCCTACCATCACCCCTTCCCCTACCATCACCCCTTCCCCTACCATCACCCCTTCCCCTACCTTCACCCCTTCCCTTGCCGCTGCCAGCCTTCAACCCCTCACTTTAGCCGCCATCTCCGGATAAAAGAAGGGGTTGGCGCTCCCCACACCAGCCATCCTGTCACCCATCAAACGAGAGAGAGAGAGAGAGAGAGAGAGAGAGAGAGAGAGAGAGAGAGAGAGAGAGAGAGAGAGAGAGAGAGAGAGAGAGAGAGAGAGAGAGAGAGAGAGAGAGAGAGAGAGAGAGAGAGAGAACAGAAAGTCTACATAGTTTAATAATACGCCCTATATATATACCAGCTTAAGGTCTTATGTTTACTGAACGTGGACAAACTCGAGCTGCTGGAATCACTACTAAGTCTACAGTACCACCCTTGTATAGTTAGGTCTTAGGGAGAGTACAGTGTAACATCACCAGGCAGTGTAACATCACCCCAACACCGTCATCCTTGATCTAGAGATATTCTTGTAGTGGATGGTTGTCAGTTATCTACCAGCCTGTCTGTCTGTCTGTCTGTCTGCCTGTGGGTGCACGCGGTGGCCTTATATTCCAGCCAACAGCAGTGTCAGCAGGGCCAAGGAATGCGAGGGGAACGAATAAATAACAAAAAGTGGCGCAGTAAAATAAAAACGGTCTCACAAAAATATATTCGTATATACGCGGGGGTTTTGCATCCACAAATAATTGAAACTGAGCCTTTGTAATATTCAAAGTGAGTGGGGGGGGGGTTTGTTTATTTGTTTGTTTTGACAGTTGGTGACCTTGCTGGCCGGAACACTGCGTCAGGGGTTAGGTAGTGCGTGTTAGAGGGAGGGGAGGTGGGGGGCTGTACCCTCACCTGATCACCACCAAGGAGGAGGGGGGAGGAGGGGAGGAGTGTTGCATGTTGGGGGTGTAGAGTCCAGCTGACCGCCATGACAGAACACCATTTTCACCTAAACCTCCATTTTACGTGTTTTCCATTCCTAGCTGATGAGGAGGGTGGGTGCATGAGAACAATAGAGCACACTAAGCATGAGGTAGTGAGGTAATGTGTCTCCAAACCGTCCATCTCATACAGTCATCATTACGACTCTCCTCTCCTCTCCACCCGTGCACTCTCTCTCTCTCTCTCTGCTGCTGCTGGCTGGCTCTGTTGTTCTCTATAAGCACTGTTTTACCCACTTACTGCCCCCCTAATGCATTTTCTCGCATTTACCATGTCAGCTTTTATTTTTTGTCCTCTTACTGCGTACGTACATATCTCTTCTCTTACATTCATCCGTCCTGGTTATCTACTTCCCGTCTCTCCTCCTCCTCCTCCCTGCGTCTCTCCTCCAGCCTCTCCCGCCCCTTACTCTCTCCCAAAGGCTGTCGTGCCAACATCGCCACTCACCTCTAAAAGAACCCAATATCTCGACACCATTTTTTTATCGACTCCTTTCGTCCCTTCATTTGGAGGAGTGAGATGAGGAGAGAGGGAGATGGAGAGGAAGCGGAAGAAAGCAGATGATGCAACAGAGGTCGAAGAGAAGGGTAGAGGAGGGAGGAGGGAGGGGGATAAAGAGACTTAAGACTGATACCAGGAGGCCAAGTAACTATATAGTCCAGATATTTGTGTAAGGTGAACTTTACCTCCATCGCTTCGAAGGCTGAGTGAGTTCCCTTGGCAAACATGCATGTGTAATACCTAATACGAGTGTGTGTAAGGCTCGCAACACTACCATCGTACACTACCTGGTCACTCTATGATACACACTTGTTTTTTGTCTCGTCTTGCCCAACTTACCACATCACTCAACAACAGCCCCAACACACACACACACACACACACACACACACACACACACACACACACACTCTAAGGCTCCTCAACGCATCACGTGACCATCACACACAACCCGTAAAACCACTAAATACAACGGAACCAAAGCACGGGTTGGATTCGCTCTATAGGTCTTACGTTCACAAAAACAGTAATGCAGGTCTTCCACACGCCGCTCAGCCACTCTACAGACTCTAGGAAGCCACTCCACAAACTTAGAACTATTCCTATACACCTTCAAGCCTCTCCTCACGCTGTGGTACCATTCAACACGCCCAACAACCC
The DNA here is from genome assembly GCA_029783475.1 of Metacarcinus magister. Classification (NCBI taxonomy): domain Eukaryota; kingdom Metazoa; phylum Arthropoda; class Malacostraca; order Decapoda; family Cancridae; genus Metacarcinus; species Metacarcinus magister. Next base: position 25,289,743 of record JAPQNM010000013.1, on the reverse strand, counting down.
TCCACACGCCCCGAGGTTCCCCTAGGCCGCAGGAGGAAAGAACCGCCGCCAGTCCCGGCAAGACGGACCCGGCCTTTCCATCGCCACTAATCCGGTAGACTGTGGACAAAAGGAAGTTTGCTGAGCCTTTGTATAGTGCCCGCTGACCACGGCTCAGTCGAACCTGAGTATGGTCGGCAGCGAGCTTCCCAACCCCTGCACCCCCACCCCCCCTAACCCAAAGTGCCCACGCCCATCACCCTTGTCGCAGTGCACCTTTCCCCCTGCCCTCGCAATCCTGCCCACAGCCGCCCCACGCCAGGGAAACACAGTGTCGCATGAACAACAAGCCGTCAATACAGCCTCCCGAAGCACCTGATGGAAACGCTCCAGAAATAATGACCTGGCCGCGACAACCGCTGCTCTGCGCCACGAGAGTTCTCCTCCAGCTTAAGAATTAAAATCTCATTAATTAGACTTTCATTCCCCCAAACTACTACAACATGATTTTTTCACATCTATAGAATGAGAAAAATGGAGAAAGAGAAATAGAAAAAATGTTACCGCGCAAAAACCCTCAGAAGCCCTGATGATGCAAATTTGCAAATTATCTCCTGTACGCACAATGACGTCACTTCATTCATGCGGTAACACACGTTCGGAATTTCATGAACAACTCCGCTGCTGCACCTCCTCATCAAGAGTCTCGCTTAACCGAACGTGACCTGGCGGGGCCGGACAAACGAGGTTCACTCCGCCTCCAATCAGGGGACGGCCAGATGAAGCGTTTCTGAAAAGTCGGGCTGAAAAAATACGAGGATTTTCTTGAATGAGCACTATACAAAATTATGGGGGAAAGTGCAGATTTTTTTTCGCTTTCCGTGCCAGAGGAGCCGAGAAAAAGCGAGGCCGGGAGAGAGACTCATTCCCGGGCGATCAGGGCGTCTCGCTATTCATCCAGCAGCGAGGCTCCTGCTTAATTTACCGGGCGAAATGTGGGGTTCGTTTTTATTCTTTCCACTGCGTCTGGGGTGCCTGGCGGGGTGAGAGGAGGAGTGGTGGTGGTGGTGGTGGTGGTGATGGTGATGGTGGTGGTGGTGGTGGTGGTGGTGGTGGTGGTGGTGGTGGTGGTGGTGGTGGTGGTGGTGGTGGTGGTGGTGGTGGTGGTGGTGGTGGTGGTGGTGACTGCCTGTGGTGTGTGGTGTAGTATGTGGTGGTGACTATCGGTAATGTGTGAGGTAGGAAGGAGGAGAGAAGAGGAAGAGGAAGAGAAGGCCGAATACAGGAAAATAAAGATAAAAAAAGAAAGAAAGAAAAGAAAAGAAAAGAAAGAAATTCAGACACGCGTTTATTTGTGCTTTATGCCTCTCCTTCTGCTTTACTTACTTTTCCCTTCTTATTCTTTAACTATTAGTACTTTTCCTCCCCACTCCCCCCCCCTACAATACCCATCACCCAGGCAGGCAGGCAGGCAGATATACAAGCAGCCTTCCCACGCCTCTCCGCCGTGGGTGATCCGAAGGCCACCACACACACACGTTACTCTCACCGGCCTAAATCCCATTTGTGCGTCGCTACCTGTCCTCTTCTCCTTTATGTCTCTTTCTTCGCTCTAGATAATAATCATTGAGCCGCGCCGATTCCCCAAGTGGCCGCTTTTACTCGTGTGTGTGTGTGTGTGTGTGTGTGTGTGTGTGTGTGTGTGTGTGTGTGTGTGTGTGTGTGTGTGTGTGTGTGTGTGTGTGTGTGTCTAGTAGGATGGCATGAGGATGAGGATAAGGTAGCGGGAAGGTAACGAAGGTAGGATCAAGTATCAGTATTAATGTCAGGAGGATATGAAACCTGGTGCGAGGCGTAGAGGGAAGGGAAGGGAAGGGAAGGGAAGGGAAGGGAAGGGAAGGGAAGGGAAGGGAAGGGAAGATGAGAGTAGCAGGGAAAGGAATAGAGAAGGGAGAAGCGAGGAAAGAGAGAAAAAAAAAAGAGAGAAGAAGAGAGATAGAAAAAAAAGAGATAGGTCAAGATTTTGGTTGGACAGTGATGGGGGGGACGTGTAGTAACCAGAATAAGAAGAGAAAAAGTTTGGCCTGCATAGAGAGGGGGACAAGTAGGATGGTAGGCTGGAAGGCTGCAGATGTTAAGTGGAAGGGAAGGAGGGATGAGACAAGCGAAACAGCAAGTCAAAATGGGAAAAAGCAGACAGAGGAATAGCAGAAGGAGGAGGAGGAAGAGGAGGAGGAGGCAAAGCAGAGACAGACAGACAGACAGACAGACCAGACAGACAGACAGACAGACAGGCAGGCAGGCAGGGGACAGGTGTTGGGGGGGGCATCATTGTGAGGGTCTTGACTGGTGTGGCTCTCATCTCGTCACACCCATCCAAGGCCTGTCACCGCCCGTCCCTCCCTCTGTCCGTCACCAGCGAAGCCGCCCGTCACTAGAGGCCTTTGTCGGCGACCTGTCTGTCTCTCTATCTGTCTGTCAATGTGTCCGTGTACCTTCCTCCTTCCTCCTCCTCCTCTTCCTTCGTCAATCAGGCAGCAGCTTCTCTCCTTCCGTTACTTCGTCTCACTATTCGGACAGACAGTAAACAAACCGCACCTAATCTTTCTCTTTTATCCATTTCTCATCTCGCTAATATCTGCACTATCATTCAAACTCTTTTATTTCTAAGCTTTATTTTTTTATTTGTTTATTTGTATTATTCAGGGAAACTAAAAAAAGAGAAAAAACTATATATATAAAAAAAAAGGAAATAAGAGAACTCTAAATATTCTTCTATTCCTTTCTCCCATTCCATCCAAATTTAATCTAATCACACCATCAGCATTTTTTACCTCTTCTCCTTGCTACCTTTTATTATCTAATTTTTACTCTTCCTTGCCAGCCTGCTCGCCTTCCTCCACCTCCACCTCCACCTCCACCTGCTCCACTCCCATCAGCAGCGGGGAGTCGTCCACCAGCCAATCGGACGAGGCCAAACAGTGGCACCCGCCCGCCACTGTTTACCTCAACATTTCACGGCCTGGTCGTCTTGGCCCGGTACCAGCGCTTGAGCAAACTCGCGCGCCCCCACCCTTCCAAATGGAGAGGAAACACTACCCCAGGGGCCGGGACATAAGCAGAAACCCATGATACACCCGAAGGCCCATGACATAAGTAGGAAGGTATTGTGTGGATGAGCTCACAGGCACACAGCAGGACATGGATACCACACCGGCCACCACCACATGACAAGCTTAGGACGTCAAGACAAGGCTGAGGGAACACGGAATACCACACACACACACACACACACACACACACACACACACACACACACACACACACACACACACATATACAGGGAGAATAGATGAAAACAATGCACATTATAATCTTTCATCTATTACTACTAACATACACACACACACACACACACACACACACACACACACACACACACAGACACACAAACACACACACAGCTGCGGGGCGGACAAGTGTCAATACCTAGACAGAGGTAAACGCCGCTTAAGCTAGTGTAGATTCAGCCACTGCCTCGCTCGGTCTCCCTCCCAGCCATCTTAATATTTGCCAGCTCAGCCTCCCGACACACCACTCAATAATTCAGGCCAAAAAATGCTGCCCTTGCCTCCCCCCCCCCATCTTGCACCCACGGCCCGTAAGGTTAGGGTATTTATATGTTTACTTTTCGTTATTTATAACTTTTTTTCGAATCAGAGAAACGTTTTGCTCATAACAGGGTGGATCGGAGGGGGAGCCTGTGGTGAGGTCGGGGAGGGGAGCGTGGGGATAGGAGCGGCTGGGGCAAGAATGGCCACAAGTGAATTTACATTATAGTTAGAAAAGTATTTTGTTTTCCAGCAAGGCTATGGAATCAAGACACAAAACTAGACTGGCATGTGGCTTCCATATTAAAGCAAATAGCGTCACCACAGAACACAGCCCCAGCATCATCTGTGCGGGGAGAGAGGTGATGACACGTACCCTGCGACAATCATGCAAATTATGCCAGCAAACCTTGACGTATATATCTGTGACAGGAGTTAGATGTGCATGAGTGTTAAACAGATAGTCATTCCGTGTTTCATTTCCGCCTTGGCTTGAGTACGAGTGCCAGCAGAACACTTCCACCTCCTCGTCATGATAACACCTCGTCAGCGTCCTGAGCACCGCCTGAGTGGCACACCTGCACCTCCCAGGCCTCTTCCTTTAGGGGGCTCACTCCTCACCTACTTCCAGGAGGGGCTCCGTCTCCTTCCTCCCTGGCCGCCCTTCCCCTCAGGCAACACTTACCCGCTTGGCAGCATCAGGGCGAGATGAGATGCGTTAAGGTAAGCAGCTTACCTGCTGAGCTCATTAGCCCTACAAGGGGGCGTGGGGGGGGAGGGGTCACCACTCGTCCCCCTCTGCTGGGGCTTCTCCCATCCTCTCTCACCTCCATGTCACTTCTTATATTACTGCATGGAACACTGATTAAATACCCATCCCATCACTCCCTCCCCCGCCTCCTCCCCTCTTCCATGAACCTCCATCATTCCCCCACCCCTCCACCAACCATTCATTACCTCCTCCACCTCATCATTTTTTTTCTTTTTCCTCAAATCCCACACAGTTCTCTACACCCCCCCTCCTCCCCGCCCCCAGACCAGCACCCGAGCACCCATCACGTGATTGTAAGCGGATAACTAGTGCTTAATTCCATAATGACCCCCGTAATGTAATCACCATATCATTAGGCTACTTATTCATTACAGTCATACAAGATAGCCACTCATTTATGGTAACCGCGATAGGGTCACGTTAATAAGCGAATACAATGGAAGTTTGGGAGGATGAAGGGCGTCAGGTATTTCTCAGAGTAACAAGTCAAATGATCCCTTAATTGCTGCTCCTCACGCCGCTTCCACCCGCCACAGCCAGCCTCCACACACCAACTTTCCACATGATCCACGCTAAACTAGACTTACTCCACATTCCTCTCACTTACATTCTACCTCCACTAATCCTTCAGACCCCAATATTCTCCGCCTCCATGCTACCTCAACTCCTCCCGTTCACTCCAACTCCACTCTCCTACATTTTCCACTCCACTCCCCTCACCTACCCAAACACTGTAAGCTCTGATCTTTGTTTCTGAAAAGCCGCTTTATTACCTTTCCTTAATTGATCTCAGGTAAGATGTCTCCCTTGTAACCTCATTCCCGATTACCTGGCGTGGGACTAACCCCCTAAACCCCTCCCCAATGCCCCCCCAACCCCTACAAATCCTACCTTCTCGCCCCCAACGAAATATTTAAGAAAAAATAGCATATTTCCTCTAACTTTTGTCCTTTTTCCTAATGATATGAATTCTTAAAGTATACGTTTTATAATAGTGACTTAAAGAAAGGAAGGAGGGCGCAGGGCTGGGAACACCTCTCTGCCAGAATCATTACATCAACAAATAAAAAGAAAGTAGAGGAAAGTATTTTTTTCATTATATTTTTTTCTTTTTTTGAATGGCATTATGTGTATGCAGGAAAAGGTAAGTTGTGTATAATAGCATGAGGTTGTTCTGTTTAGGTTCTTGTTGTTATTATCATCATTAATGAAACATAACTAGAAACTATTTTCCTATACAACTTGCTCTTTTCCGCACTCGAATAATAACAACAATAATAATAATGATAATAATAATAATAATAATAATAATAATAATAATAATAATAATAATAATAATAATAATAATAATTAGTAAAAGTATTAGTATTATTAGTAATACTAGTAGTAATATCATTATTAATAGTTATAGTGTAATTGATATTTATGTTGCTGATACATTTATTATCATCATAATTATTATTATTATTGTTTTTGTTACCATCCATATTACCATTATCACCATTATTTTAGTACGTAATATTACTGGAACTACTAAATACAAAGAAAAGAAGAATATCTGGATCTTAACTTGAAAAAAATAAATAAATAAGTTGGCTTGTTATGAAACAGAATGAGAGTAACAAACATAATACAAAAAAGTAATGCGATGAAGAGAGATGGATAATAATGGGAGTCAGAGGAAGAAGAGTAGGATGAATATATGAAAAAGATATGTCATTACTGCTTTCTATTCAATTCTATTCTATTACCACCACCACCACTACCAACACCACCACCACCACCACCACCATCAACACCACCACCACCACCACCACCACCACCACAACACCACCACCACCACCACTGCTAAACTCTCAACATCCACTACACTGAGAGCTAAAGAAACCTAACCTAACCTAAATAAAAATACAAAAAAAAGATACATAGATAAACAGAAGTAACTGAAAATCATCTCGTGAGCTGAAAACAGACCAACATGTGAAAAAAATAAATAAAGTGTATGATGAATAACACGGACGGACGGACGGACGGACGCGGACGTGAATGGATGAAGAATATTGCGATGGGAGGTTCTCACGACGATCTCTCCCCCTATGAGGCATCACTCCTATACCCGGAGGCCCACTCATCCCCCCACCCCCTCCCTTCCCGCCCTAGCAACTACCCCAACAACTGGAGGCTCTATGGCGCCCCTCCTGCCTCGCTAAAAATGCCTGGGCGCCGGCCATTCACGGGGGTGTAAAAAATGAGAGCAGCCTTCACCCTCTGTGTTTGCAAGAACAAATGGGTAGATTGTTGGGCTGTGTCTCCCTCCATCCCTCCCTGTCGCTCCCCCTTTCCCCGTCCCTCCCTCCCTCCCTCACCGTTCCCATCCCCCCGCCGTTGTTGCCTCTGCCTGGTTGTATGTGCATCTGCAAGCATCCCAGCCACTCCTGATCCCCTGCCAGCACCAGTCTAGTTCAGTGTATAAGACAGCATATGATATAACCAAGCCTGACCCACCCTGGCTTCACCCTGCCTCCTTGTATCACCTGCCAGAGTAAACGTTTCCCCCTTCCCTTCCCTTCCACCTGCACTGGCCTTCCACTCCCTTGCTTCTGTACCCACAAGGTTCAGTGTAAGCTCTGGACGTAGCACACAAACTCCCTCCCTCCTCCCCTCTCTCTCCACCTCCAGTCTAGTGCTTCATGCTAACTATAACACCGTGGATACTTGGCCCTTCCACTCTCTCCTCCCGCCCACGTACTTCTCGGAAACCAACGGCGGCGGCAGCAGCAGCAGCAGCAGCAGCAGCAGCAGCAGCAGCAGCAGCAGCAGCAGCAGCAGCAGCAGCAGCAGCAGCAGCAGCAACAACAACACACGACCTAAGTCCTGATCCTGTTTACGGCGCGTGTTTGAGTCTATGAATTTTGATATATTGTAATTGTATGTACACTGTAACCACACACACACACACACACACACACACACACACACACACACACACACACACACACACCTGAGTCCATCATTGCAGGTCGGCGGTGAACTCTTTATCTTTTTTATATATATATTTATTTAATTAAACTCTTTTACCACAGACACTCAAGCTTAGCCACACCCCCCCCCCTCCCCTAACACTTCACCACAGTAGAGTACATCCCATCCACCACTATCCACTGCATTCCATTACCACCACACTATAGCGTGCCTCACAAATATACATTAAGGTGTGTGAAATAATATTTGTCTGATGGTGGTTTTAACCCTACTATTATTACACATATATAACACAGCGGCAACTATTAAAACTTGTTAAAACACACACATACACACACACACACACACACACACACACACACACACACACACACACACACATATCCCCGCCCCTCTTCTCACCATACACAATATCCATATTTTACCTCTATCCCCCATAATACCTGTATCCCTTATATTCCCCAAAGAGAGAAAGGGAGGGAGAGGTAACTTTCCATCTTCCCTTCCCTTCCCCCTTCCGGAACCACCACAGCACACACCACACCCCTTCCCCCCCCTACCCCCTTTCCTCTTCCTAGCACAACATATAGAATTCGGTACATCCTTTCCTTCCCCCCCCCCTTCCGGAACCAACACAGCCCCCTTCATCCCCTCTCCTTCACACGAGGAAGAACACCCTATTTCTTACATTCTCTCTCCTAGCCTTTCCTTCTCTTCACTGAAAGTATGTAGTGCCTAATACCTAACTAAATCTTCTCGCAGCCGTCAGTATAAAAAATAATAATAATAAAATAAATAGTGTGTGCTTGAAGAGAAACGTTCTACCTACATCTTTCGTTTTAGTGCTTGACAAATCATCTGTTTAGCACACATACCTGTCTGAACCAAGCCACTACCTGTGTTATGGTGGGCAGCCTCCTCTCTATATACCTTGTTCAGTCGCTTGTGTGTGGCTGTTCCCAAGTCCATTCCCCAAGTAGTGACACAATGGAACTCTGGAGCAGATTGTTGTATTCTGTTTATTCTTCTTCCTCTACACCTTCAAAAGACGAGTATTAGGTTCCTTCCAGCAGTGTTATAAACTATTGCTTTTCATTTTTTTTTCTAACTTGTATATCGCACCAGAGTATTTTTTTTCGCTAGCCTGTTTTAAAGAATGATTATATATGAAATAGATTAACATAGATGGATACATAGATAGCTATACAGACATAGATATAGGTAATACAGGTGAGTGAATCTGGAAAAAAATGTATACCTTTGTAAATCCCACTAATAGTTTAAAGGGGAAAATTATCACGCATCTATAATGATAAAAAAAGAAAAAAGTATGTCAGAGTAAAACTTTCCCCCACACAAAAATATAATAAAGTGTCTGTCGAAGGTAAATCTGAATAAATGTATCAAATTATATATTTTTTTCAATTTTATTCTAGGCGAGTGAAAGGTGGACAGATATTCATATATATACTAGCAGTGAAGAGGTGAAGAGCGCACGCACACACCCACACCCACACCCACACACACACACACCCACACACACCAGTAGATATGCATGTGAGTGTACAGAAGTAGATGCAGAGGATGCTGGGAGATATAAAATACACATTGAAACAGGAAGCTGGCCACCAGTAGCACTATCATCATGTGTGTGTGTGTGTGTGTGTGTGTGTGTGTGTGTGTGTGTGTGTGTGTGTGTGTGTGTGTGTGTGTGACAATTATCAAATGACCAAACAATTACATCACTCATAACAACACAAACATAATACAGGTGAGACAGTATAAAAATCAAACACTAAATAATATATAATAAAAAAAAACATGCAATTAATGAACATAAACACACACACACAAACACAACCACAATCAGATCGAGAGAGAGAGAGAGAGAGAGAGAGAGAGAGAGAGAGAGAGAGAGAGAGAGAGAGAGAGAGAGAGAGAGAGAGAGAGAGAGAGAGAGAGAGAGAGAGAGAGAAAGCAAGCCAAGCAGCCAGCCAGGCATGCAGCACGCCCCCTTCTGCACGGTACATTAGGGCTGGTGGAGGGGAGGCAGGCCGGGCACCACCTCTTCGGACACTCAGGTGAACAAAGGTACGGCAACGCACCAGTAATTAGGACGAGTACACGTGGAGGGCACCTGGGCCTTAGTTTTAATTACTTTTTGTTGGTACAGAATATTCCTAACCATTGGCAGGAAAAAAAAAAAATAGGGAAAAAGGAAAAATTGCGCGCGACCAAAAGTTGGGTTTAATTGGTCCTTTCTTCATGTTGCTGATTTTTCCATTTTTTTCTGCCTTTTTATTTTGTTTTGTTGCTCGGTTATTTCTTGGGTATTTTCATTTTCATTACTTCAATGAAATACAATAGGTGTGTGTGTGTGTGTGTGTGTGTGTGTGTGTGTGTGTGTGTGTGTGTGTGTGTGTGTGTGTGTGTGTGTTTTATCTAATTGCATTTCTACATCTTACTAGTCTATCGTCTTGTATAGAAAACCGAATTTCCTCACAACTTTCTTTAATCTACTCTTATATAATTTCTTTTTGTGTCCTTTTCACTGTCTAGGTACTAAACAATTACTAATATCAATCTTTTTTTTTTTTTCTTTTTACCTATGACACATTTATATACCATGATCAGAGCACCTTCTTATCTCCTCTCTTGTAATGCTGGTAATTGTAGCTTATCAAGTATTTCTTAAGAGCCAATATCTCTCAGGCTCATCATCTATCTTGTAGCTGGTTTTTTTTTTATATACTTTCTCAATCTTCTCACCACTTTTTTTTTCAACTGGGAATTCCATAATGCTGCTACATATTCAATTGTTGGTGTTATGAATTATGTAATAGTCTATCATGTAATATTTTTTTTTTCTCTCTCTCTCTCTCTCTCTCTCTCTCTCTCTCTCTCTCTCTCTCTCTCTCTCTCTCTCTCTCTCTCTCTCTCTCTCTCTCTCTCTCTCTCTCTCTCTCGTTACCAGGGGACTCGGAAAGCTGAGGGGCGTGAATAATGAGGTGGGGACAAAAACGCAACCCTTTCACTCATTAAAGGCACTGTGAGCACTGGGGCGGAATGCAATACATGCACTACGACCATCTATACAAGTGTGCAATACATGAACTGTTATGTTTCATGCACTATACACTATGAATTCGAAGAGAGAAAAAAAGGTGCACTATAGATGTCATTACGTTACCAGCAATCGAGGGGAAGAGTGCACTGTATTAGATGTTATTATATGGACTATACACAGCGACATCATGTAGTATACGAGTATATACTTAAGTGTATGATATAAGTACAGAAATCTTCACTCAGTGGTAAGGGATATAATGGCAATAATATATAAATAAGTAATATAACACAACTAAGTCACTTCTACTTCTAACCTTGCAATACCCATGGATAGTATGCCTGCAGTACACGGTGCAACCAAATTCACACGTCCATAAAGTTTCCTACAACTTATAAACGTCTTTGATCGAATCCCAACTTGTATGAACGGAATGATTAATTAAGGTTTCAAAAGTTTCAATAAGTTTTTCTCTTCTTTTTTTCCCTATAGGTCACGCTTGAACACGCTATTCTATGGAGGACTGACCATATATACAACATCATCGTCATCAACAGTCAACGTCATCCATAACTACAACAAATCGATGTGAATAATAATAATAATAAGAGACACGTGATCTAAGTTCCAGTAAGGTAATAACATCACTGGTGTTCCCGCTACTCAAGGAAATACACGTAAAAAAGAATATGTATTGTTGAGCCACATACTACACCACACACACACACACACACACACACACACACCATGCAGGCTGTCGTTGGCTTCATTCCTCACCATGCAGAGGGAACTCCAGCCACTATCAGACGTGTTTGTTAGCATAGACATTAGTGTTTGATGTGCCGGTTTTGAGACTCTCTTACATACCAAGAGTAAAAGATAAGGAAATGGAGAGTCTTGAGATAGGTGGAAGGAGCAGAATGGTTAAACTTATCAAGATACAAAAAACAAACATACATAAGATAGATAAGTAGATGGATAAATATGTAAACGGATACATATATATGGATAGATAGATATATAAATAAAGAAAGAGAGAGAGGAACTGTACTAATAATAGAAAAATATGTGTCAGCTGGAAAACTTACAAAACATTCCTCAATATAAATCAAGTACAGTTCACCTTTCCCTCACCTGAGACACACGCTGGATCGTAAATGATAGTGAGTTTATTACCTTACAGCACCGCCCCCTCACCGGCCCTACACAGGTGACACGTGGAGGTGCTGGAGGGGCTGGAATACCTGTCAGTAACGGGCACCTCAACCCACAACACACCCTCCGGAAATGATGCTATGACGAGGAAGAAGGTACGTACAAATCTGTCCTTTCGAATATATCATGTATCGTAAAATATTCTTAGATAAAACTATTAGAAATTTACGTGGATGTAATTAGTGGTTCCATAGGTATACTTATCCACGTGGGAGGATCTTCTAGAGTAACCGAGATGGATTAGCCCTTGACTGGTGCGGCAAAACAGTAATGTAATGTGATATATGAGTAATTCAGTCACTTGTTTATCTATTGCGTTACACATTCTCGCTACACTATTGAGGATCAGCGTCGGTGTTGTAAGAGTGACCAGGTAAGTTAGTTTTGTTTACTTTCCACACAGTATATTAACCTGAAGGGCACGACCGAGGTGAGGGTGTGTACTGACCTCTGCTACGTCGAATTGCTCATTATGAATATTACTACTTTTTACAACAATTATTACTACTACTACTGACTACTACTACTACTACTACTACTACTACTACTACTACTACTACTACTACTACTACTACTACTACTACTACTGCTGCTACTACCACTACTACTACTACTACTACTACCACTACTACCACTAATAATAATAATAACAATAATATAAACAATAATATAATCATTATCATCATTAATATAATTGCTACCATTATTACTTTATTATTCCTATTATTATTATTATTATTATTATTATTAATTATTATTTTCATTATTGTTATTATTATTATTATCATCAGGTATTATAATTACTACTAGAATATGATTATTATTATAATCATTACAACTAATACTACAACAACTACTAATATTACTAATATTGCTACGACAGCAAATAATAACAATAATAATAGTAATAGTAATAATAATAATAATAATAATAATAATAATAATAATAACAAAAATAACAATAATAATAATAATAACAATAATAATAATAATAATAATAACAAAAATAATGTCAAAAATAATATTGTTCGTACTAATGCTGATTTTTTTTCTTCTTCTTTATCTCATTATTATTATTATTATTATTATTATTATTATTATTATTATAAACACTATTATTATCATCATCATTATTATTATTACTATTATTATTATTATTAACTATTACTATTCCACTAGTTTCCCTTAATCACCTTAGACAGGTATTAAGTAACCGATGCAAGTGTACAACAGAACACACACACACACACACACACACACACACACACACACACACACACACACACACACACACACACACACAGCAAGGAAGGAAGGAAGGAAAGGTGAGGATAAAAAATAAAAAATAAACTACAAGGGACAAAGAATATACCTTAAAAAAAGAAAGATCAAGTTTCCCCTTCCGCGCGCCGCCATTTTGAACAGTTTTCCAGCGCCTGGTGGCCCTCCCCTCCCTTCCCTTACCGTCCCAACCCGCCCCGCCCACCCTAACCCACCCTACCCACCCTAGCCCACCCCATAAGCCTCCCGCCCGCCCGTCACCCTCGCCTTCCTATCATCCCTCCGTGTGTGCGTGTGTGTGTGTGTGTGTGTGTGTGTGTGTGTGTGTGTGTGTGTGTGTGTGTGTGTGTGTGTGTGTGTGTACCACCATCACCATCATTACACCTCCACCTATACTGCCATTAACAACACCACCATCACCACCACCACCATTTACCTTCCCCGCTAACTACTTTACTTATTTTCAACATCATCAACACCACTTAATTACGACAGTTATTATCACTACTACTATAACAATCATCATCATCATCATCAT
>JAPQNM010000013.1:25266298-25271298 GCA_029783475.1 Metacarcinus magister | reverse complement strand
GACATTTACAGGCATACGTGTGTGTGTGTGTGTGTGTGTGTGTGTGTGTGTGTGTGTGTGTGTGTGTGTGTGTGTGTGATATAGATGAAGGGAAATGAAGAGAAGAGAAGACAAGACAAGACAAGACAAGACAAGACAAGACAAGACAAGACAAGACAAGACAAGACAAGACAAGACAAGGAAGAGAAGAGAAGAGAAGAGAAGAGAAGAGAAGAGAAGAGAAGAGAAGAGAAGAGAAGAGTAGAGAAGAGAACAGAAGAGAAGACAAGAGAAGAGAAGAGAAGGGAAAGAGGAGAATACAAGACAAGACAAGAGAATGGAAAAGAGGAAAGAGAGGAGACGAAACGCGAGGGGAGGGGAGGAAATAAGAGAAGAAAAAGAGAGAAAAAAAAAGAGAGAGGAGCAAACAGTAGAGAAGAGAGGAAAGCCGTGACAAAAGAAAGACAGAAGAAACGCAAATAAAGAAATAGAATAAAATAGCTTAAAAAGAATGCAAGAGGCAGGAGAAAAAAAAAATGGAAATAGGAAGTAAGAAGAAAGAAAGGAACAAGAGAAAAAAAGAAAATAAGAGAGAAGACAAAGTGAGGGGAAACAACCGATAAAGGGGAAACACAGGATACAATGAAGGAGAAAATAAAAAAAAAATAAAAATAACGGTAAAAGGAAAAGTTTAACACGACAGAAAATACAGTAAGAAAAAAAAAGATAAATTAAAAGGAAAAAAGATAAATAATAATAATAATGAAATGAAAGAAATATAAAAATAAATAAATAAATAAAGTAGTGTAGGAAGGAAAGGGAAAGACAATAAAGGAAATATAGTAATGTGAAGAAAGAAAAATAAAAGATGCAAGTGAACAAAGAGAGAAAAGAAGAAAAAAATGTAAAAAACGGAAAAGAGGGTTGGAGAGAGAGAGAGAGAGAGAGAGAGAGAGAGAGAGAGAGAGAGAGAGAGAGAGAGAGAGAGAGAGAGAGAGAGAGAGAGAGAGAGAGAGAAAAGAGAGAGGAGCAACGTACGATTAGAGACGTGTGTGTGTGTGTGTGTGTGTGTGATAATTGGTTCATGATGATGATGATGATGATGCGGTGGCGGTGGTGGTGGTGGTGGTGGTTGTGGTAGCAAGGTTCAGTTAAAACAATACATAACAAAACGGTGTGAATCTTCAACACACACAGACAATGCCGACCTTAAAATATTTCCAAAAGTTTACATCTGTTTCTTCAGTTTAATGAAAGAATAATACATTTTGTCATCCAACCTTTCTTTGGGCGCCATCCTGAATCAATCTCTCTCTCTCTCTCTCTCTCTCTCTCTCTCTCTCTCTCTCTCTCTCTCTCTCTCTCTCTCTCTCTCTCTCTCTCTCTCTCTCACACACACACACACACACACACACAGCTTGGCCGCCGCCTCCCCCTCCTCCCCCGAGCGGTGGGCGGAGATCCAGTTGACAATTCGATCAATAGATGGCGCTGGCAGTCATTTTTTCACCCCAAACAAGCCACGCCAGGATGATGTGAGGCGTTGGCGTCGCTTTCCTCATACATTCAACACCTTATTTAGCTGTGCCTGATCGTGCTGCCGTGCTTGTCTGTGTACCAGTGACCAGCTGACGCATCTGTGATCCTCCTGAGTCAATGTCTCCGCTATGAGATCACTAAAAGGGCGTAGAAGTGAAGTCATCTTGCCAGGTAGGTGACGCGTTCTCTCTCACCCCGGCATCATTGGAGGACTCAAAGCAGTTCCTTGGTGAGTACGGGATAAGGAAGAAATATCGATATACATTCTTGAGTGCCTTGTCTTGTTGTGTCTGAGATCAAATGTTGGTGGTGCATTAATACTCCGAGACCGAAGACATGTTCAAGTATATCAATTTGTCTACCCGTCTGTGTGTGTGGATGTGTGTGCGTGTGTATGTGTGTGTGTGTGTGTCATCGTCTACTGTCGGGTCCTACATACAGCCTTGCCCTTGTGATCACGTCCCTTCTTCTTCAGTAGTTAAGTTGTGACCAATGGAGAATGCACGCACCATAAACCTTGTAGTTCGCTAACCCAGTATTCTCAAACACTTATAAACAAACACACGGTGATGATTAGTAATATAACATAAACACCACCACAACCACTACCACAACCACCACCGTAGGACAAAACCATAGCGGGGTAATTACCACAGCCACAATTAATCGCTGACTCCCGCTGCAACAGGTAATTCAGTGCAAGAGGGTATCAAGGTGACCCAGCAAAGTAATTAACTAGAGTGAGGATCAGTGCCACGTGTGACTGGGATTACCGGCATTACTGGGGGCTTAGCGGGCCATGTGGCAAACCATAGATTACCGCCATCATTACCGGGGCTAGTTACCAGAACAATTATACTTTTACGAATTATGTGGGTAATCGGTGACAATACATCGCCACAGCCACGATTAATTCACGCCCACGTGTGTGTTTATAGTGTTATATATATTACACACACACACACACACACACACACACACACACACACTAATGGCATTGCAAAGTGTTGAATTTTATAAAGGAAAAAACAAGACTTTTGTTCCCATAAGTGATAGTAGTAGTAGTAGTAGTAATAACAAGGTTGGTGGTGGTAGTAACAAAAACAAAAACGATGATAATAATAATAACAACAATAATAATAATAATAATAATAATAATAATAATAATAATAATAATAATAATAATAAAAATAACAACAAATAATAATAAGAAGAATGATAAACATAATCGTTATCATTATTACTATTATTACTATTATTACTATCATTATCATTACCAGTATCATCATTATATTTTGCACCTTTAGAAGCAGTTACATACAAGATACCATAAGATGTAAGCAACTAGATACATGGTGGAGAGATAGATAGATAGATAGAGAAAAAAAAACAGACAGACAGACATACAGAAACACACACACACACACACACACACACACACACACACACACACACACACACACACACACACACATACATACACATATACAGTAGGAGGGAGAAGAAAGAATCGCTTTAAAGAAGAAAAGAGACAAAGAAGTCATTAGAGGAACACAACACTTAATCAAGATGTACATAGCTGGACTTATTTTCTTAATACTAACACGCTAAACACACTCTAAACAGCTTATATATAAAACAAAGCCAGTACTCTTAAAAAAAAAAAGTAAAGTAAAGTAATACAATATACAACAACACAGTATGATATCAAACCGTAAATAAAAAGATAAGTAATACACTAAAATTAATACTTAACATGAAGAAAAGGTGGAATTTTAACATGTCAAAATTATTAAATCTGACCCACTTAAAAAAAATAAAGTAATAATAATAAAACAAAAAACAAAAATCATCTTAATGACTAACGTTCTTCTATCATTTCCATTTTAAGAAGGCATCACCAAGTAAAACACACACACACACACACACACACACACACACACACACACACACACACACACACACACACATTACACTTTATCCATTCATCCATACACTAGCGAGACGTCGTTGGTTTTTAATTAAGTATACATCATCACCATTATTTGTATTACTATCATCATTATTATTATCAGTATCATCATGAACAAACAAAACGTATGTAGACTTAAGGTAAATACATTCTACACACACGTTCCTTCCCGCCATGCAGACTTTATATCATGAATTTTTAGGGTAACGAAGACCACCACCACCACCACCACCACCACCACCACCACCACCACCACCACCATCACCACCACCACCACCACCACCACCACCACCACCACCACCACCACCACCACCACCACCACCACCACCACCACCACCACCACCACCACCACTCAATGCGAGGTGTTATACGGTCACTCCTCATTACAGCTGTTTCACTTTTATTAAGCCAGAGTTAACGCAACAACTTTGATCCTCGACTTGAAACCACAGCACTGAGAAACAGCCTCGTTATGGTGTGCTAGGCAGTAATGTGTCACCTAAACGTAAAATATCAACACTCAGTTCCAGCCTCAACATCATTACATATTTTTCAACAACTCACTGACACATTATGGTTTCTCTATAACATAACCCGTGGAATCAGGACATTTTGACTTAACCCATGAAATGAAGACATTTTAAAATCACCATTGAAATCAGGACATTTTAACATCACCCATGAAATCAAAGAAATTTAACATAACCCACCAAACCAGGATATTTTAACATAACCCGTAAAATCAGGACATTTTACCACAAGAACCAGAACTAGCCTCACAACATCACCAACAATCCTTCACGCCGTAAGCTCCGCCACACAGTTCATGCAGTAATAGGTCCACACAACACCACCTCACCACATACTGCCTAACGCCACACAGCACATCGCAAGTGTGTTATGTGCTGTATTGTTAGCTGTCAATTTCCCTGATACAAGACCTCACAACGCAGCAGCTACACAACATTGACATGAACTTGCCCTGACAGGAAGCTCAGATCACAACGTTGAAGAATCTAGCTCACGGCTCAAATTTTCCTCCGTTTCTTTCACAGCATAATTGGACATCAATAACGGATCATTCAGTTTTAGAGAAAATTAAAGGATGCAACCTCGGCCTCGCTTAGCCACGGACAAGACTGCTGTCATGAATTTGCTTTGACAGACACACAACATTGGATAAACACATGTAACGCAAGACAACCTATTAGCACTGTCACCTTAATGCAACCACACCATTTTCTAACACCATCATTACAGGCTACAGGAGCGAGAGAGAGAGAGAGAGAGAGAGAGAGAGAGAGAGAGAGAGAGAGAGAGAGAGAGAGAGAGAGAGAGAGAGAGAGAGAGAGAGAGAGAGAGAGAATATCCGTACTAGTATACTGCCTCTCATAACATCAACCCTTAGTAGCAGTATTCTAGATCGTCCTGGGTTTAAATGCGCATGCCTTGTGTATCCTCCTGTCCCTTCTAGCTGGGTGGCTCTACTCTCATCAGCCCTAGCTAGTAG
>JAPQNM010000013.1:25256298-25263798 GCA_029783475.1 Metacarcinus magister | reverse complement strand
TAGCTGCACCGTCAACACCAGGTGGCTTCGTTAGTCTCTGTGACGCAGCGGCGGCATCCTCACGGAGGGGCGCCGCCACCACCATCACCACCACCACATCTAGGGCCCCTCCAACGCCATGACCTATATCAAGCCTTTACGCGGACGCTTTAAACCCAACGTCCTGTAGAGGGCTTCGGGATGCACTACGGAGGGGGAGGGGAAGGGGAAGGAGGAAGGGGATGGAAGGTGGGTGTAAGTTCCTTTGATCTTCCTACACTGCAGCGTAAATCACGTCACCCCCTACTCCCCCCTCTCTCTTCACCCATCGATCTATCCTCCCCCACCGTCCTCCTCCCACACCTCTTCTTCCTCCTTCTAGTCCCCCTACACCAATTGTTTCTCTCTACATATCTGCCTCTTTCTGGCCACTTCTGACAGGTGCACCCCCCACACCCTTTCTCAAGAGTTCACAAGGAGGACATCACAGAGTTTCTACAAGACCTGCATCCCTACTACTACTACTACCCTCCCCCCCCTCCTCCTCCTCCTCCTTCTCCTCTTCCTCCTCCTTCTCCTCCTCCTCCTCCTCCTTCTCCTTCTCCTCCTCCTCCTCCTCCTCCTCCTCCTCCTCCTTCTCCTCCTCCTTCTCCTCCTCCTCTTTCTCCTCCTCCTCCTCCTCCTCCTCCTCCTCCTCCTCCTCCTCCTCCTCCTCCTCCTCCTCCTCCTCCTCCTTCTCCTCCTCCTCCTTCCCCCCATCATCACTCCCAGTCTTCCTTACACGCATACAACAACGCATCTATGGACATTCTTCAGACTCATCCATGCATACATACATACATACATACATACATGCATACACAAACAAACACACATACATAAAAGATAATCTGGGCACGAAATGATAAGTGCAATGTATTTTTTTTTAGGTGAAATTCATTATCTTTCGCCTTAATATTTCAAGACAAAGTAATGCATTATCTATTATCCTCATTAATAACCAGTTTCTTCCCTCCTTCCTTCCTTCCTTCCCTCAACTGCATTGCCTCTCTCTCTCCTTCCTTCTCTCTCTCTCTGGCTGGGTCGGTGCTGCGTCTGTCCCTTCCATTACCTACCTTACCTATCCCCTCCTCCCCTCACCTGTCCTATCCTGTCCCTCGCCTCCCCTCATTCAACTCAAGTCTTTCCTCTTCTCACCTGGAGTCCTCATACACACTCAACCCTCACCTCACTCACCGTCTCTCCTCCCCTCACCCCACACCCCGTCACCCCGTCGCCCCTTCCCTCCCCTCTCCCTCTCCCCTTGACTGTACTCCCTGACGCCCCTCGCCTGCATCCCGTACTTCCCCTCATGCCTCCAGCCATCTTCAGTCTTCCTTCAAGAGGGGGAAAGACACCTAAACAACGCAGTCTGTGAGGGAAACTGAGGGGAAAGGTGGGTCTTGAGAATGAGGGGAGGAGGGGCCAAGTTTCCTCGCCTTCCTCCCCTCGGGTTAAGTTCTTCATCCGGGCAACCCATTTCAATTATTTTTCCCCTCTTTTTTTTCACCATCTCGGCACACTTCTCACATAACCCTTCTAGTTTAAGTTGGGTAATAAAAACCCCTACGTAAGAAAGAAAGGGGGAAAAAAGGAAGAGGGGAAAAAAGGAAAAGGGGGAGAAAAAAACCCGTTGAAGCAATATAACTGTAAGAGCAACAGTTCTACTTTTCCCCTTCATCTGTTAATTGTCGGCGGTAGAATTTTTCCTTTTTGTTTCCCCTCACTTCTATTATCATTAGGAGGGATTGTAAAGTAGGCTGATGATGATGATGATGATGATGATTTCTTACATTTGTTATCCTTTCTATGTCCTTCCACACTCTCCCTTTCTCCTCCTCTTCTTCTTCACTTCCTTGCCTCCTTTCCTCTTTGTATTTCTCTCTCTATTACGGGAAGGAAAAATGAAAAGGGAGTCAGGAAAATGAAGGTGGGAGGGAACCAATAATATCATTAGGGAATCATCATTATCCAGCACTGCCTCAGGTTCCTTCGCGTCTCTCTCTCTCTCTCTCTCTCTCTCTCTCTCTCTCTCTCTCTCTCTCTCTCTCTCTCTCTCTCTCTCTCTCTCTCTCTCTCTCTCTCTCTCTCTCTCTAACATGAATAGTCTTAAGAAAGGCTTCACCTCGTCCTCTACGGACTGGTTTCCTTAACACGGAAAAAGCGAGAGAGAGAGAGAGAGAGAGAGAGAGAGAGAGAGAGAGAGAGAGAGAGAGAGAGAGAGAGAGAGAGAGAGAGAGAGAGAGAGAGAGAGAGAGAGAGAGAGAGAGATCAAATAAACTTAATGCTTTCAATAAAATGAGAGAGTAAGATAATTTACGAACTCATCATTATACTTCTGGAAATTATGACTCGCGGTGCAAAAATCAACTTTGTCTATGTAGGACGACGACGGTGGTGGTGGTGGTGGTGGTGGTGGTGGTGGTGGTGGTGGTGGTGGTGGTGGTGATTGGCTTGTTAGTCAAAACAAGTACCAAGGTTGTTATAATATCACTTTTTTATTTATTTTTTTACTTGACTACCTAAGTTGATTATTTCGTAAGACACATGCCAAGAACACTGAAGCTTCTTATGTGTGTATGTATGTATGTATTTATGTATGTATGTGTATATGTATGTATGTATGTATGTACAGTACCTCCTTCCTTCCTTCATATCTACTTGCTTTCCTTTCCTTTCTCCTTCCCTCGTTTGCTAGCCTCTCCTTGCCTCTTTCTTCTCCCTCCCTCCATCTCTCTCGTCCTTGTTCTCTTTTCCCTCACTGCCTTTTCCCCTCCTTCTGTGATTTCTCAATGATGTCTATTTCTTCTTTCCTCCGTGTTTCCCTTCCCCTCTCCCTCACACTCTTTCCCCTTCTTCCCTCACTCTTTCCTCTTCCTCTTCTTCTCTCACACTCTTCACTCTTCTTCCCTCACACTCTTTCCTCTTCACTCTTCTTCCCTCTTCACCTCATCACAAGGCAACACACACACACACACAATATAATATTTAGCGCCGGAATGACTGTGTTTATGAAACTCAAATATGCACAGTCAAATCTGGCAAAAAATTGAGGTGAAGGCACACAAGACCTTTTGGAGAACGACACAAAAATCAACCCGAAGGAAAAGACAGAAAATAAAAAGGGTGAAAGCTCCAATATTCCATCTTATCTTTCTTCTTTTCCCCCCTTTCTTCCTTCTCCCTTTTTCCTCCTTCTTCTTGTTCTCTCCCCCCTCGTCAACCTCCCTTTCTTTCCATAGTCTCCTAGTCTCCAGTCCACTACCTCCTCCTCCTCCTGTTCCCCTGTAGTGAAGTCATCGGTAAAAATGGAATATAAAAATCCCTTCTGACTGGACATGCTGGAGGCGTGTTATAATGGACGGACAGCGAGGGACACCTTAGACGCCCCCTTATGGTGCGGCGCCCCCTACCCCCCCCCCTACACCTCCTCCTCCTCCTCCTACCTACCCTAACCTGCCCCACGCTTCCCCTTCCCCTCCACACACATCCCCAGTGCCTCTTTTGTTGCTTATCATATTCGAAAATGTTCTGATATGTGTGTGTGTGTGTGTGTGTGTGTGTGTGTGTGTGTGTGTGTGTGTGTGTGTGTGTGTGTGTGTGTGTGTGTGTGTGTGTGTGTGAGAGAAGACAAAAAATTATGAGGAAACAAAATATTACAGTAAAAATGATTAAAACAGATGCAGGAGAAAGATATAAGTAGAAAAGTAGAAAAAAAAGGAGAGGGAGGGGAGTAGCAGCAGCAGCAGCAGCAGCAGCAGCAGTAGCAGTACAGGTGACCATTACATTTAGCCTCAGGTGAGCGAGTGGTGGCCATCCGCCTCATCTTACACCCCTGGGCTCGTCCCCTCACACCACCTCCCCCTACTCTCACACCACCACTCACCCCTCCTATCACACCACAGATACTCCACTTCGCAACCCTCCCCTCACCCCCCTCTTACTCCTGTCTTCCGGAGGGGTGGTGATGGGCCGCCCAACGCATTACTCCCCTTATTACTGGTGCTGCGGGGCTGTGGACGTAAGTTGAGAGTGAGGCTGTGAAAGTTAAGCCTTATGGGGATACATCTAGGCCTTGTGGGAGGAGCATAACGAAGGGGTAAAGGAGGAAGGGAAGGAAGGTCTTGTGAGGGGAGAAAGGTTAAAAGGAAGTCTCGTGAGGGAAAGTTTACAAGATGAGAAGACATCGGGGACTATGAAGTGAGGGGAATCCTTTTGGGGGGAGGATGGGGAGTGTGCAACGAGGGTGAGAGGAAGGCCTTAAAGTGGGGTGGTGGTAGCTAAGGGAGGGTAGAAAATGTGATGAAGATGTGAGGGTATGAGGAACACCTGGTGCCTTGTGTGAAGGGAAGAACGCCTCATAACACCTCATAGCTAAACGCAACAACGTATAACTGATTCATATATTTGCAGGCAGATAGAGACGAGTTTAGATAAATATAGAAAGTGTTTCGACTAACATATATCTCTGAAAAATAGATTAGTTACATTATCTGAAGAAGAAGAAAAAAATCCATATGATCTGAGAGTATCATCCTGTCTTACCTATTATGTGTATCCATGTATGTATGTATGTATGTACACTTACGTATGTGAGTCTAAGTATGAATTAACACGCAGGAATAATCAATAGCTTATGTGACAGAGTATTGTTAGTAGTTTTCTTAATAATAATAATAATAATAATGAAAAAAGACGCAAGAAAAACAATAATAATACAGCAATACAAGAATTCTGGGTTAGAGTGAATATTTACAACAACCACCCCCCATACAAGGGACACATTCCATACCTAGCACAAGCATCAAAAGCTTGCCATTATCCCTTGAGAAGCTCTTTTAGGGGGTATAGAGAAGCGCTAGGGACGGGTGGGGCGGACTCTCCCTCACAGCGGTAGGAAGAAAATAAGATTAGCTAGAAAGAGAGAACGTGTTTCCTTGCAGGGCGCACCACGCTAACTTGGCT
Source organism: Metacarcinus magister (assembly GCA_029783475.1). Taxonomy (NCBI): domain Eukaryota; kingdom Metazoa; phylum Arthropoda; class Malacostraca; order Decapoda; family Cancridae; genus Metacarcinus; species Metacarcinus magister. The sequence goes on along the minus strand of JAPQNM010000013.1, from coordinate 25,258,815 downwards.
GCCAGCGCTCTACTTTTCTCCTCTTTTATCCTTCCTTAGTTTATTTCATTCTATCCATTCTCTCTCTCTCTCTCTCTCTCTCTCTCTCTCTCTCTCTCTCTCTCTCTCTCTCTCTCTCTCTCTCTCTCTCTCTCTCTCTCTCTCTCTCTCTGTGTGTGTGTGTGTGTGTGTGTGTGTGTGTGTGTGTGTGTGTGTGTGTGTGTGTGTGTGTGTGTGTGTGTGTGTGTGTGTGAACAATAGAAGGTAAGAATATAGGGAAGGCGCACTGAAGAGGAGGAGGAGGAGGAGGAGGAGGAGGAGGAGGAGGAGGAGGAGGAGGAGGAGGAGGAGTGTCATTCTGTAGTGTAAACAAACAAATGAAAACTTGAATATCGGGAGAAGAAAAAAGTAACAATAACGCAATGATGATAATAATAATGATGATGATGATGATAATAAAGATGAAGTGGTGATCGTGTTATAGTATTGTTGTAGTAATGATAATAATGATGATAATGGTGATAGTGATGATGATGATGATGATGATGATAGTGGTGATGATGATGATGGTGATGGCGGCGGAGGCTACACATGCGGGCCACACCACGGGGGTTCATCATCAGTAGGAGGAAGGAGAAGTTAAAGGGATCGAAGGGAGGGTGGGAAAGACGGGATGTGGGTGAGGGAAGGAGGACGAGGAGCAGGAGGAGGAGGAGGAGGAAGAGGAGGAGGAGGAGGAAGAAAGAATAATTTGAGGACAATAAAAAAATGATCAACAATAAATACGTGTGTGTGTGTGTGTGTGTGTGTGTGTGTGTCGGAGAGAGAGAGAGAGAGAGAGAGAGAGAGAGAGAGAGAGAGAGAGAGAGAGAGAGAGAGAGAGAGAGAGAGAGAGAGAGAGAGAGATTGATATTCTTCCCTACTTTATCCCCTCCTCCTCCCCCAGCACTCCAAGCTGTAGAAGTTCTCACGCACATTCTGCCCCCAGCATCACCCCCCCCCCCCACCATATCTACTGGCCTCAGCCTTATTTGCCCCCCCCCCTCTACTCCGCCCCTCCCCTCGCAAAGCCCCCTGCCACCCCCTACCAAGCTCCCTTCAAGTCCCCTCACTCCTGTAGGCCCTCGTTCCCTACACTCTCCCCTCAGCCTCTCCACAAGAGATTATTATTTTGCTGTGAATAGTATAACGATATGGAATTACAATTGTGAGAGAGAGAGCGAGAGAGGAGAGAGAGGGGAGGAGGGTTCAAAATTATATACACAGTCTCTCTCTCTCTCTCTCTCTCTCTCTCTCTCTCTCTCTCTCTCTCTCTCTCTCTCTCTCTCTCTCTCTCAAAATTGATAGCCAGACCACAAAACTTTCTAACTCCTACAGACAACATCGTGTTCCCACCTACCTGTACACCAGCTAAAAAAAAATAATAATAAAAAAAAAGAAAGTGAAAAAAATAATAATAGAGAAAAATGAGCATCAATAAGCAATGCAGGTTTCTAGTTAAGGAAATGAATGAATGAATGAATAAATGAATGAATGAATGAATGAATGAATGACAGGTCTATTAGCTTCCTCTCAATACCATATGATCTTTGAACCAAAACTTTCAAAGGGATAATGGCATGCAGGAAGGATGGATGGATGGATGGATGGATGGATGGATGGATAGATAGATAGATAGATAGATAGATAGATAGATAGATAGATAGATAGATGAATGAATGAATGAATGAAACATGAGGGAGGAAGAGGAAATAAAATAACTATAAAAACTGAAATAAGTTCAGGGGAAAAAAAGGAAAAAAAATATCTAGGACACGACGGCAAACATGTACACATTCTCCTGGAGGGTTACGAGTACACAGGGGAAAAAAGGGAGGGAGGGAGGGAAAGAGGGAGGGAGGAAACACCGGGGAAGTATAGAGGGAGGGAAAATTCGAGGCTGCTACTGGTCAACACTTCCCTCCCTTACCAGGTGGAGGGATGGAGGGGGGAAGGAGGGAAGAAAAGGAGGGAAAGGAGGGAAGGGAGGGAGGGTCGAGGGGCGTGATAGTGTCTCACACGGTCTTACGAACCTTTTGTATTGGCGTATCAAATCAGCCTCCCCTTCCACACTCCTCCCTTCCTCTCACCCTGTCACCATCCCCCTTCCTCCTCCTCCTCCTCCCTTTAAAGCTTCCAGTTCCCCTTCCATCCCGCCCCTGCCGCCGCCCCCTGCACCCTGCCTCACCGCCCGCCTCTCTCCGCTTATCCTCTTCCATCTCCAGCTGTCGATTGGCCGGTGTCCATGGTACTAATCTTCCTTATAATGGCGGTGGAGATCTCGCTCCCTAAAATCCCCCTCCTTCCTCCTCGTCCACCTCCTCCTCCTCCTTCTCCTCTTATGGCTTATACCCCCCCCCCTCCTCCTCCTCCTCTTCCTCCCTCTCCAAAGTTTCCCTGCATCCTCCTCTTTTGGTGTAGTCAGCGGGGTGTTGAAGAGGAGAAGGGGAGGTGGGGTGGACGCGCCCTCCTCCTCCTCCTCCTCCTCCTCTCCTCTTT
>JAPQNM010000013.1:25236298-25253798 GCA_029783475.1 Metacarcinus magister | reverse complement strand
TACCTCCTTCCTTCATTTCCCTCCTCCTAAGTCTCCATTTTCCTCCACGCAGTAAAGATTTCCCTCCCTCCTTCCCTTCCCTTCCAATGCCGCCGCCGCCGCCTCCTCCTCCTCCTCTTCCTCCTCCTCACCATTGGACCCAGCCTCTTCCTCGTCTATATTTAAGTCAGTCAATATAGCACTTTACTGACACAATCAACCGTCTTTACATATTTCACTATATTTCTCTTTTATATATTTCCATTTTATCCTCCTCTTCCTCCTTCTTCTTCTTCCTACATTTTCCTCAAGTGCAAAATACGTGAGATCTTGAAAAGTGGAGGTCCATTTTTTCTTCGGCAAGTCTACTATATTATTTTCCTGCATCACCGAGTTCAATAATGCATCCCGTTGAAGCTTTGACGTTCATTTTTACTGGTCTTTAATATTTGGGCTTGTGATATTCTCTCTTCATCATTTTTTCATTTCTAATTTTCTTCTTTCTTTTTTTCTTTTCCTTTTTTTTTCTCTCTCTCTCTCTCTCTCACTCCATTATCTTTTCTCCAAACTTATACAAAAAAAAAAATAATGTTCAAAAAAATGTTTCTCATTATCTCCATAAAAACGGTTAATTATCAATCTCTCTCTCTCTCTCTCTCTCTCTCTCTCTCTCTCTCTCTCTCTCTCTCTCTCTCTCTCTCTCTCTCTCTCTCTCTCTCTCTCTCTGCCACCGCTTCACTTCCGTGTTTCGTCATTCTTTCCTTTCTTCCTTTCATTATTATTTTCTTCCTTTCCTTCCCATTGACGTAATAATATACAAAATTCATGATTGTTAGCGAGAGAGAGAGAGAGAGAGAGAGAGAGAGAGAGAGAGAGAGAGAGAGAGAGAGAGAGAGAGAGAGAGAGAGAGAGAGAGAGAGAGAGATACTACCGTCACACTACACAATAGGAGAATGGGGAAAGAAAGAGAGAAAGAGAAAGAAAAAAAAAGAACGAAAGAGAGAGAGAGAGAGAGAGAGAGAGAGAGAGAGAGAGAGAGAGAGAGAGAGAGAGAGAGAGAGAGAGAGAGAGAGAGAGAGAGTATTGGGTGGGATGGGAGAGAGAGGGAGTGGGCATAAGGAGAGGAGAGGTAGTGACGGGTAGTGAGGGGGGTAGAGGGAGATGCACGGGGAGGTGAGGGGCAAGGGGGGGGGGCGAGGATGAGGGGGGTTGGGGGTGTGGGGGGGAGATGAATGTAGGTCCAGGACGGATGAATGATTCCCCTGAGCATCTGGAGGCAGGATTGGGTTTCTGGATGCTCTCTCTCTCTCTCTCTCTCTCTCTCTCTCTCTCTCTCTCTCTCTCTCTCTCTCTCTCTCTCTCTCTCTCTCTCTCTGAAGGTGGTTTAGGCGTCAGAGTTGGAAAAGTAGAAAAAAAAAACGAGGGTTGGGACAAGTACTCACCACTACCACCATCACCACCATCATCATCACCACTATCACCACCATCATCACCACCATCATCATCACCACTACCACCACCATCATCACCAACAAATTCTATCCTGAAACATTGCCACGTTAACCCCTTCCTTCCTCCCTATCCTTCCCTTCCCTTCCCTCTCCCTTCCTCTCCTCTCCTCTCCTCTCCTCTACTCTTCTCTTCTCTTCTCTACTCTCTTCTCTTCCCATCCCATCCCTTCCCTTCTCTTCCCTTCCCTTCCCTCCCTTCCCATCCCATCCCTCCCTTCCCATCCCATCCCATCCCATCCCTTCCCTTCCCTTCCCTTCCCTTCCCATCCCATCCCATCCCATCCCTTCCCTTCCCCCCATCCCCTCCCTCCCTCCCTCCCTCCCATCCCTCCCTCTCCCTCCCTTCCCTTCCCTTCCGCCACAAGTCTCCAATTACACTCTTCTCTTAACACCACCAAAGCCAGGCAACACCCCCCCCCCTCCACCTCTCCTCTCTCTCTCTCTCTCTCTCTCTCTCTCTCTCTCTCTCTCTCTCTCTCTCTCAATCAGGAGCCGCAAATTAAATACAACGCTGGGGGTCCGTAAAGCCTGATGCGTTTGTACGTGGGCGGCGACGCGGTGTGATACTTGGATAATGAAACACTGAAACTCTTTTTGATTCGCCCGATGACTGATGCGTGAAGGGAGGGAGCCCAGGGGAAGGGGAGGAGGAGTGGGAAGGGCGGGAGGCATAGGTAGAGTACGAGAGGGACGAGGATAGGGTGCGGTGCGAAGGGAGGGAAAGAGAGAGAGAGGGAAGGTATAGCTAGCCACTCCCCTCTGTGATACAACATACCTCCCCCTCTTCACCCTCCGTGCAGTTCCTATACCTCCTCTCTTTACTTATATCTATGTGCTGTATAGGAGGTGCACGGCGGCCAGTACTTTTAGTGAGTGTTTAATCTAGCAGGGCAGGTGATATTTAATTAAGGTGTGACTGATGCTAAAAGGTTGCAAGAATATGTAATTTACTGCCATGTAAGAAAAAAACTACATATGTATAGGCAGTCCATGCATTTAAGTCACTAATATTCGTTGAGAAAGTATTATGTACGGTTTGGAGGCATTTTATAAAGTTTTCTAAGCATCGATCGGAAGTTTCTGTATTTGTTATCTGTGAGCTTAGATAACAAGGCTTCACAGGTGGTGGTGGTGGTGGTGGTGGTGGTCGCCTTGGTGAGCCTTGTGTCTTGTGTCTCTCCTCGGTTAAGTAAACATTCAACAAACACTCAAATCACAATCCATTTTCCATATAAACAATTAATTCCAGTCTGTCCACCACACATGCACTGCTATTACCACCGCCGTCACTGTATCTTCACTATCATTTAGCTTGACATGAAAAAAAAAGTATTAATAGTAACGAAGCAAATTAAAAAATCGAGTTAAAAAAAAAAACTAACAAAAACATTCTCCGTCATTAAGGTGAAGTAATAAAATAACATATAAACTTTCCAACATCACGGGGAGCAATACATACACACAACATACTACACACACGCACGTAAAGCTCACCAAAGAACTTCAAAAAAGAAATTTCAAAAGACCCCGCTTCGCACCGCTTCTCAGGAAACCTCTACGACAAAGGAGCAGCGGCAACTGGAGACGCCCGCACTGCCCCCACCTAGCTGATTTTCCCACTGCAATTAAGGCCCCCATCCGCGCCTGATCTGACGGTCAATCTGCACCCATTGCATCCATCAACAGGCCTTTGTTGGGCGTCTGACTCCGCTTTGTTGCACACGAATAATTGTTGCTGTGAGGATTATCTGTCAAACTGGATTTCCTTCGTTCTACCCGCGATGGAGGGATTTCATATTGGATTTCCCCGCGAAGGAGTTCAGCTCAGAGCGGTAGATTCCTCACGCAGGGAAGGAATCAGAGAGCAAGCTTGTTGTGGCCACGTGATGCAATCTAACACTCACAAGGGAAGGGAAGGTTATTTGAAGGTTTGTATATAACGACGATGATGATGATGATGAGAACAGTTATGCTGCAAGTTTTTAGTTTTTATTACCAGTATGAACGCCACGCACAGGCTAAACTTTCCTATGCTACCAATTGATAATCTCCAATATAATAAATAGTGATGGTAATAATGTGTTCGTCCGTGTTATCTTCTTATCTAGTATTCCTTCCTTCACACTCCACCAGACCAGATCACCGCGTCTCCCACCAATCATCATTTATTTATTTATTTATTTTTTTTATTTATTTATTTATTTTTGTTGTACGGTATTCTCACACGGGAAGGTCGGAAGTATAACTGGGGTCGGGTTTTTGAGTATCTGATTTCCCATAGACATAATAACATTCCATCCACGTAACAGTTCTCATATAATCCTTTCCACTGACAGTTTCCAGGTTAGATTAAAAAACAAAATTCATAATGGAATCAATAATATTTGACTTAAATTACGACTCCTTCAATTATTTATTTTTTTTAGAGAGAGTGAGTAAGAGAATAAAAATACCCCAGTTAGAATCTCACCGCCTTAAAATTACACTCAGCCAGCCCAGTCCCTTAATTAAACTAGACAGGTAAGTGTGGTGGTGGTGGTGGTGGTGGTGGTGGTGGTGGTGGTGGTGGTGGTGGTGGTGGTGGTGGTGGTGGTGGTGGTGGTGGTGGGTGGTGATGATGATGATGATGATGATGATGATGATGATGATGATGATGATGATGATGATGATGATGATGATGATGATGATGATGATGATGATGATGATGATGAAGTGAAATCAACAAAAAAAATGATGACCATGTTTGGAAATCGTAACTGAAAATCAAACTTATTGTTGGACATAAAAGCAAAGGAAACAGTTAAGAAAAATTAAGACTGTTTACATTATGTCTACTGATAATTTTGATCACTTTAAAGACGAATATTGTAAAAGCGTCTGATAGTAATGAACAAAATTATGGGAGAGAACAATCGAACTATAAAACCTATTAAGATACTGCCCTTTTGTAGAGTATATGTACTGCATAACACATTTCATTACCTGTTTGAAGTGTGTGTGTGTGTGTGTGTGTGTGTGTGTGTGTGTGTGTGTGTGTGTGTGTGTGTGTGTGTGTGTGTGTGTGTGTGTGTGTGTGTGTGTGTGTGTGTGTGTGTTTCACAGTTCAAAGTCAATTTAGACATCACATACTTCATAAAAAAACAAAAACAAAAACAAGATAACACAAAAATCCACGAGACTGGCAATGTTCCTGACTCAAAAGGAAATCCATAATCGCAATGATGAGGCCACCCGGAGACAAATATAATGGCGAGGGCCAGCTGTGAGGTGGAGCTGTCCTGTACACACCTTAATCATCCCATGAGGAAGGGGAACCCAACCACTACTAACGCAACAAGCACCTCGCCTAAAGTTGCTTCCTTGCCGTGGCCCACCAAGGTTGGGAAGTCTGGCTTGCCCTGATTAGACCCGCTGAAATTGTACCTTCTGTGTATTAGTCGTGATTGGTTGGGAAAGGGACATTTCCTGAGGCGAACAAAGCATCACTGTGGCCTCCTGTGGTGGGCCTGGTGGGAACAGCCCCTTTACCCACAGCCACTCCTTCCCTCCCCTAACTCTCCACTCATTCTCCCTCTCAGCCTGACACATGTTGTCCTGCCTTGGTCCTCCTCTGTGTGGGAGTCACAACACAGAGAGATGAAGGAAGTGTCGGCTTTGCGGTTACTTGTCAAAGATAAACAACTCATCTTTTTCTTATATAAGACAAGATTAACGTGGTAATAAATAAGTTAATGTATTAAATCATAATGTTTTCACCTAAATTTCATACGGTTTGATTCTCTACACAAAACTGACACACGAGGATGAAGCATCAATTAAAACTGCAATTCTCATCATCCCTCAAACATGTCACATTCTATTAAACTTTTCCTATAAAGGTATACAACAAACAACACACATTCAATATTCACCAATAACCTACAATAATCCTGTTTCAGTATGTATGTACTTCCACATGCATATGCATACCCAAACCTCAAATATGTAAATCTAATTCCTTTCCATTTTGCCTTTAAAGTCTAAAGTGCAATATATACTAACTGTTTGTTGTATACTAAAATATGCAACTACTGAGTGATTCACAATATAACGAGCAAAATGTACTGACAAAGGGGATCAGAGTTAAATTCTGTAATTTCCAGCAGAGGGACAAGCAGGGAAGATGCCCAACAAAAGCCCTATTCAATCCCCATTATGAAAGAAGGGTAGTATTTAGATGCCCCAATTGGGAGAATATTTCTGAAATTAGGGAGAAGGGCTGTAGGTGCCTTGTGTGATTCTTTTTCATGGAGGTGTTGTAAAGGAGAAGGAAATGAGAGCTAATTTAGAGGTGGGTCTGAATGGTTTCTATTGAGGGTGTGTGAAAAGTGAAATCAATAGAGCAAGTTTAAAGCATCTCACTTGTTGTGTATGTGGGTGTATTGTTCAGTGGGTGTTGTGGTGGGCAGGAGCTCCCTCCCCCAGTGTACTTGAGCTCCTCACACTCCACCCAGCCCACCCTCCAGTCTTGATTGCGTTGTTGGGTCACACTGTATATTTGTAACAGCTGGGTGGCAGCAGCGTCTTCTATATTCATTAAGAGTAAACTGCGGAGAGTGTGCAACTGCAGTACTTAATATGTGTGTGTGTGTGTGTGTGTGTGTGTGTGTGTGTGTGTGTGTGTGTGTGTGTGTGTGTGTGTGTGTGTGTGTGTGTGTGTGTGTGTGTGTGCGCGCGTGAGTGCGTGTGTGTGCGCGTGAGTGCGTGTGTGTGCGCGTGAGTGCGTGCGTGTGTGCGCGTGAGTGCGTGCGTGTGTGTGTGTGTGTGTGTGCGTGCGTGTGTGTGTGTGTGTGTGTGTGTGTGTGTGTGTGTGTGTGTGTGTGTGTGTGTGTGTGTGTGTGTGTGTGTGTGTGTGTGTGTGTGTGTGTGTGTGTGTACATACATATCTATATATATCTATCTATCTATCTATCTATCTATCTATCTATCTATCTCTATCATATATATATATATATATAATATATATATAACACACAGAGTGAAGAGAGAGAGAGAGAGAGAGAGAGAGAGAGAGAGAGAGAGAGAGAGAGAGAGAGAGAGAGAGAGAGAGAGAGAGAGAGAGAGAGAGAGAGAGAGAGAGAGAGAGAGAGAGAGAGAGAGAGAGAGAGAGAGAGAGAGAGACCAGACAAAAAACACCATAAACTCTGTACATGAGAGCTGAAAATAAAGAAAAGAATGTCAATGTCTTTTTGAAAAAAAACATAAAAGTATGTATACACATTTAGCACACTTTTTTTTGCTCTCTTCCTTGATTTGCTGCCTCTGGGCCTGGCTAGTACAGACTCAACATCATCAAAAATCTTCTTTTTAAAATTTATTATGAGCCCTGACTATGAGAGGAGAGGAGGCACTAATGAGCACATTGGATGGAAACAGAGGGATCCCACTTTGATATCCTCTCTTGCCCCTTCATTTCACAGCTATGAAAGGCCCACTTTTCCCAATTAAATAATTAATGATGAATTAGAAATGCAGAGATGTGTAAGAGGTCATCTCAAAATAGTCCCACTGATTTCTTAAAGTAAGGCTCATATTGCAGTAGCAAAGAATTCCTTCGGCACACTAATTTTAACGGGTCAAAAGGCAGAGAGTGTAAGTGCCTCTGCTGAGAACTGGAGCCACACAGAAAGAAGCACGTATTGACTTAATTACGTAGAATTTTTTCATTCAAAACTTATAAATTAGTGGTTTAGAGTGAATGGGCTTTTTGAATGGGCTGACCACCTCTGTGTGCAGTGGAGAGGGTGTTCCGGCTCGAGTGTCACTTACCAGCGCTTCTGATATAGTCATCCTCCCCTCCCCAGAAATCTTTTGATAATTAGGGTTAAGGTGTAAGTCAGTCTTTTTATACCTCATTTACACCATAAAATACCAGTAATATGATCACCTTACAAACCCTCCCAATTAATGCCGAGGGGAAATTCACACACACACACACACACACACACACACACACACACACACACACACACACACACACACACACACACACACACACAAAGAAAAAATGAAAAAGAAAAAAAACCATCATATTTCCAGCAAAGAAAGTATAAGTACTGTCTCATACTTTCAACCACATACACAAAGTACACCCACTAATAACCAATAAGGAGAGGAAACTTGATCTGGCAAAGTTCACCCATTTCTCAATTGTCCGGGAGCCACAAAACCCGTGATCAAAAGAAAGGCAGCCCTACCCATTGAAAGGATCTCAGGCCCGGCCAGACCCATGAACCCTCCCGGCTAATTCAAAAGGAAGGAAGAATGGGATCAGCCGCGGGAGGGAACGATAAAGTACATAAGCAAGCCTTCACCTCCCTTTTATTATTCACACTAGATCAAATGAACCGCTCTCATTGATGCCAAGTTGGGTGGAGGAGGTGAAAACCCTGATGAGTGGGAAACGGTGAAAGAGATGAAAAATGCACCTGAAAGGGAATGCAAAAATATTGACCGCCGAGTGAAGGATTGCAGAGTGCATGGTTTACTGTGTCAGGTGGGAACTTGGCGGTGGTGGGAATTTTGCGGTGGTGGTGGTGGTGATGAAGCAAAAGTAAACAGAACATTAAACAGGAATGTACAATCATGGATGAAGAGAGGTACAACAGCACGTAAGTTTTCATCTTAACTTTATACAATCTAAAAAGTGGACTAGTGGGTATAGCGCTCTTCTTATTTATCATATTATAAGCAAGCTAAAAATACCACAGCTAAGGACATTTGCAATCTATTCATCTATCTATCTATCAATCTACTACCTTTCTGTATGTGTGTGTGAGTGTGTATAAAGAGAGAGAAAGATAGATAGATAAAGATAGATAGATAGAAAGCTAGAGAGATAAATACAGACAGACAAACAGACATATTATTGATCTAGTCAGCCCTTTTTCACTCCAGTAATCCCCTCCCAGGTTGTGGCCCAAACGGAAAAGCCTCCATCTACACATTCCCACACAAAGACTAAGGTTATTGAAGTGAACACCAACAAAACAGGGAACGCATTATGCAAGTGAGATGTATTTCACTCACAATAATCAATACTAAACAACCAAAACACCACTCATGAAGGATGGTTTAATTTTTCTGTGTGTCTGAGCTCTTGTCTCCTTCACCCGATACCAATCCTCAACCACCAAGACTGAAGAAGTAAGACAATAATTCTTACTTACCTTATCTTCAATGCAACCTTCAGGAATTAATTAGCAGCATAACACTTACCTGGAAGAAAATAATTATCCTCAGACAATGATTCAAGTTTTCTATACAAATCTCACATATTGCCTTTAAATAATAACATAATACATAATCTTAATGAGACTATTCCACCTTTCTTCTTGATTTTCCATAAGAAATTACAATTAAATCATGAATTGCTGGATGTTGAATCATTATAGCAATAATAATTTTATGAATTACACTATCTATCTATACCAGGCTGTTATCCCATACAGGGGGTAACCAAGACAAGACACACATATTCACACATACATAAGCACTTCCCTCACTTAGCCCCTAGATCCCTATAAGAGAAGAGAAGTTCACACCACCCAAACACTGCATAATCATCCTTCCTTACTTCACAGATATTCCTCTTTCATGCAATGCTCTTTTCACATTATCCCTCCATCCCGTTCTTAGCCTTCCTCTCAACCTTACACCTCTCACATTGAACCCTATTAATCTCTTCACCAACCTATCCTCCTCTATTTTCTCCATGAGCCCAAACCACCTCAACACACTCTGCTCTGCTAAACCAACCAACTCTCTCATAACACCAATTCTCCTTTGCACCTCCTCACTTCTCATTTGGTTCATATGCATTACTTCACATCTTACCTCCATTACATCTAATCTCTTCTCCTCCACCACTACAATATTACACAATTTCTCCTCTGAATCCGCCACTCAGGCTGTATCATCCGCAAAAACAAGCTGATGTATCTTCCACTCACTATCATCAGGATTTACCAAACTGAATCCTCTACCTAACATTCTCGCATTAACTTCCCTTACCACACCATCCATATAAACATTGAACAACCACAGTGACATCACACATCCCTGACATAGTCCTACTCAAACACACACACTATTTCCGACTCCTACATAAGCTTGACTATTCACATAAAATATTCTTCACACCTTATAAAGTCTGCCACCTAGTCTATATGATCATAGGACCTTCCACAAGCCATCACTATCAATCCTGTCATATGATTCTTCTAAGTCCAAGCCCAAAATACTTCTTTTCCTTTTGCCAAACTCTTTTCACACACCTGTCTCACAGCAAACACCTGATCCACACACCCTCTTCTAAGGCCACATTCCTCCTCACATATAACACCACCTGTACCCTCTCTGATCCTCTTTATCAGTACCTAACCAAACACCTTACCTACTATACTCAACAGACTTAAACTCCTAAAACTAGCACACTCATACTTATCACCTTTACCTTTCTACAAGGGAACTACAAATGCACTCGTCCAATCAACTCGTACCATACTGGTCACAAAACACACATTTAACAATCTTACTAACCACTTAATTGCACTTGTACCGCCTCTTTTTTAAACATTCTACATCACATCCATCCAGCTTTCCCTGCTTTCATCTCCTTTACTGCCCCTTGTACTTCCTATTTCGTAATCTGTGCTTCATCTAACCTTCCTAACACCTTTATTCCATTTTCCCTTCCTTTTGTCACCTTTCACGAACCGCAGGAATTAAAGTATTAGAATTCCTGTAGCCCTCACCTAAAGGCATTGAATATAATAATAATAATAATAATAATAATAATAATAATAATAATAATAATAATAATTATAATAACAATAATAATAATAATGATAATCTATCTATCTATATCACCAGGCTGTTATCTCCATAAAATAGGGTAACCAGGACAAGGCAAGCATACACACACCCATGCACACATATAGATACATTCCCCTCACTTAGCTGCTAGACCCCCATAAGAGAAGAGAAGTACATCCGCCCAAACACTGCGCATCAGGTCAGTCTTACAAATGGGGACGAGGGTGGTGTTCGGATCCACAACAGGGTCCCATGCCACTTCATATTTAACTCGTGCCCTCTTTCTCCCTACACCTGATATGATCCAAGGGTCACACCTGATCCGCAAGAACCTCCTCTAAGGGTCATCAAGACCACGTCATTAATCATGCATTCACCACTACTCTCCATTCACTTTTATTCTGCGCAATCATCCTTCATTGCTCCACAGATATTCCTCTTACATTCAACGCTCTTTTCACACCATACATCCATCTTTTTCCTCGTCTTCCTCTCAACTTTACACATCTCACATTGAATCTTACTATTCTCTTCACCAACTGGTACTCCTCCATTCTCTCCATGTGTCCAAAACATCTCAACACATTATGCTCTACTTGATCAGCTAACTCTCTCGTAACACCAGTTCTCCTTCACAACTCAACTCATCATTTCTCACTCGTTCCATTTGCGTTACTCCATACATACTCTTCAGACGCCTCCTCTCCATTACATTGAATCTCTTCTTCTCTACTGCCACACTCAATGTTTCATCCCCATATAGTGCAGTGGGCACAGCTACTCCTTCATACAACCTTCTCTTTACATTCATTCCCATCGCTTTACAACTAAACACCTTCATTCCTCCCAACACATAGATTATATCCCACTTAAGGGAGAGTAGCCAAGACAAGGTGTTTAATTATGAAAATAATAGTACTAACAACACCAACAACAGATGCAAAGATATATCCAAGTGGTGTCTAAGTGGTTCCTGTTTCAACCCTTATTTGGTCCCCTTTTTTTATTATTCTTTCTTCTATTCAGAATCAGCAATTGCAAGTGGGCTTTTTTTTATAACGTGTTTTGTTGTCCTTGGCCGGCTCTCCAATAGAATAAAAAATAAATAAATAATGTCTACCATCCTAGTACAAACTTGGAGTCACTAACAGATTTGTGTGGCTCAGAATTCTACAATTACTGTCAAGTACTTATTTTAGTTGTACTTTTTAAATACACTTCGGAAATACTTTTATGGATTTTGATTTACACAATATAACAAAATTTTTGTTGGGTAAAATTTCTTAAAAATCCCTATTGCCAACAAAATCAAACACTAACATAAATAAATATGTCAACAAGTGACAAAATAAAAACAAATAGCATGATCTCTTTCTTGTAATAAAATTGTACTTATGTCATGCAATTGACAACCATTTAATATCCTGCCTCGTTCATTCAGACTAGGAATGCTTTCCATATAATGACAGAAAAAGTACCCAAACCATGAACGAATAAGAATGAAGGTGCTCAGATGACGTATTATTGAGCATCTCCGTGTGGGATGGTATTTGGTGCTGTGCTATATATAAGTTAATCTACTTAATATCTATCTATTTATCTATCCATACACCAGCCTGTTATGCCTCTAAGGGAGGGTTGCCAAGACAAGGTACGCCAGGGTTCATGGAGATGTAACTCTCCTCTCCACCTCTGCACCTTGTCTTTTTGTAGGGCAGTACACAGAGGAGGGGCTTCCCATACCCCTCGCTCCGTCCCTTTTGTCGCCTTTTACGAGCCACAGGGATTCTGGTGGTACAATTCTGGTAGTGCGCACCACAAGGCTAAACTTAATACCTAACTATTCATATTATTTTCAGAATCTGCTTTTCATTCATATATAGCACATGGAAGAGAATATAAAAAATAAAATATTCTGTTTAGTGGTATGTTTTACTAAATACTATTACTACAATACCATCAAATTATTTGTAACTGATTAAAAACTACACATTCTAAGATTACCGCAGAGTTAATGGATAAAGGAATTAAGTCGGTAAAAGAGCAAAAATCTAAGTAAAATTGAATTATTACAATTTTAGGGATAAATCAAAATGTGATATAATAGGAAGCACTTTGAAATTACTTTAACTGACAAAGCAGATACGCTTTCAATATTCAACTTTATATCAAATATCAGAGATGACATAAGTTGGAAGTTAAATAAAAGGATGAATGTCACTGAAGGCAAGCACCAGTTACACTTATCCTTGAATATTAATGATAAAAAATAGTAAATATGCTTTGGTTTTATAATTTACGGAACAGCTATGTGGCCCATTTCAATATACTATTATATTACATCCAAATTTGGTTATATTCTACTGTTTAAAACCACACCAAAATTTGACGGAATCAATACTTTTTTTGATGATGCTGCATGTCTTTTGGTTTGTCTATATTTTTTCTCTATATCTAAATACTAACTTATCTATTAATTATCCATCCACTTGGTGAATTATCCACCTATCCATCTATTTATTTAACTACTAATATTGCTTCCTATCGATGTAGTACTTGTCTGTTATAATACTATATGATAATGATAGACACCTTCAAATAAATAACAAATATTTTACTTAATACAGTTGCTTATGGATGGACTGGAGTGTGGTAATGAGTAAGATAAATGAAAGTTTATGTATAAAGATGCTTGAATATTTAGTGAAAAAATTAGTATTGGGTCATCTTTTGATGTGCATGAAACACATAATCTAGTGAGGATAGGTATGATTACATTTAAAAATACTTGTATAAAACAAAATTGAAAATTATAAAGTAAGTAAATGTATAAGAAAAATAATGATGTGAAAAGATCTAGAAAATGCCAGGTTAATAAAGAGCAATATTTATCAAATAAGTCAATAAAGAATAGTTATTTCCATTAGCGACAAGCTACACCAACTGTTTAACTGTACTATAATAGTTATTAGCCCTGTGGTGGAGGCTACAAAAGGGACGGAGCGAGGGGTCTGAGAAGCATCTCCTCTGTATACTCTCCTATGAAAAGACAAGGCACAGAGAGGAAGGGGAGAGTAATGTCTCCCTGAACCCTGCCGTGCCTTGTCTTGGCTACCCCCTCTAGATGGATAAGAGCCTGGTATATAGATAGATAGGTAATAGTTGCCATGAAAGCATGATTCAAGGTCAGCTGGATTACCTCAAAAGTTTGAAAAACACAAAATATCAATCACAATGTTGAAATAAAAAAAATACCCAGCAAAAAGTCTATCAATAACCTAACAAACAATATGGTCCATTCCTTTTTGGGACTCTGGTACCGGAGGATTTTTCTCTCATGACAGGTTTGCTAGAGACCACGCAGCCAGGTGTGACACCAGTGAACAAAGCCGACATATGCATGCATGTATGGAGCCAATGAAGATGATAATAATGATAATTCTTTAGCTCTTTGGCCAGTCTCCCTTTGAAAATAATAATAATATTAATAATAAACTTTAAAAAATCAATGTCTCACCTCTCTGTTCTCGCTGCCATGCGAGTGTTGAACACAATAATGCCAAGGATTTGCCTGACCCGGTGGGGGACTCCAGTAGACAGTTCTCACGACTCTTCAGTCCCCTAATGATCTGTAGGCCACCTCAAAGTTAGAATATACACAAAAGGAAATGAGCACTTGCACACATATGCATATATATGTATATAAGTGCAAATGCATATATACATACATGCATGCATATGTGAATACAATTAAGTACAATATAGAACCATCCACAATGAAGAAGGAAAACAGATGTTATATAGCTATAAATTATACATAATGAAAAATAAAAACCAGTACCTTATGACAAAAAGTATAATAAATATCACTTCACCCCATGCATGATTTTTTTTACATATTACTGTTTTCCTTCCTATTAAGAGTTCACATTTTGAATTAGTAAGATTTAATAGAAGCATGAAATCTTCTGATATACTGAAAAATTATCTATACAAAATCAAATGACACACTAATTCAGTCAAATAACGTACTATACTATAACATCAATGAATTATAAATACAAACATGCGTGAAATACAAGGTCTATAACTAATGCATACTATGATTTGACAAACAGAGGTGAAACAGAAACTATAACTTAAATCAACGAAGATTAACTGAAGTACAACAAGAACAAAGGAAAGACCAAATTTGGGAACGCTTTCAAAGATAAGATCAACATGAATTAAAGAAGAAACCAAAATTTAAGATATGTAAATGATTTGGGAAGTACAAATAGGTGATGGAAAGGACATAACCAAAAGATCAAACTGCAGCTGTAACCAAAGCCTGTCTGACATGACCTCCTCAAGGGACAGTAGGCAAGGCACAGTAGATAGAGGGTGACTAAGCAGGAGGTAAAGATGAAATTGAAAACTTTGAATAGAGAACCTGGCAGACATAGATGCAGTGATAAGATGGATAAAGAAGACTGGGAGAGGCCTTTGTCACCTATGCATCTTCAATGAAATAATAATAATAATAATGATAATGATATTAATAATAATAATAATAATAATAATAATAATAATAATAATAACAATAATAATAATGATGATATACTAATAGTAATGATGATGATGATGATTTATAATGACAAATAAATCTGAGGGGAAAATAGTAGCATCTTTACTGCTTCAACAACTTGGTACAGCCTATGATAAGAGTGAACCTACCTGTCCCATCATGGCCAGCTGCGACGGGTAGGGCTTCACAGGAATCAACACCGACACACCCCCGATAGGGTATTTCATCTGCTTTGGCTTTTGTATCACCACATCCTGTTTTAATTTATCCATGGCTCACCCTTCGTCCCCACACACCCCTGAAAAGAATAAGGTAAGCATATGTAAGATATAGAGCATGTACAAGTGTGTATGTGTGCGTGTGTGTGTGTGTGTGTGTGTGTGTGTGTGTGTGTGTGTGTGTGTGTGTGTGTGTGTGTGTACGTGTGTGTGCGTGTGGGTGTGTGTGTGTGTGTGTGTGTGTGTGTGTGTGTGTGTGTGTGTGTGTGTGTGTGTGTGTGTGTGTGTGTGTGTGTACGTGTGTGTGCGCGCGTGTGTGTGTCTAACTAGTTATATTTACCTAGTTATAGTATACAGGGCCTAAGCTACACTCGTGGTCCTGTCTCCATATCTATATTTATCCAGTTTTTCCTTCAGTTGCTGTACGTGCATTAGTTGCCATTACAGACAGACAGACAGACACATACAAACAAACAGAGATAGAGATAGACAGACGGATCAGAATATAAATTTCCGTATTGTGTTATTGAAGGTTCTTCCTAAGGTATAAGCGATCTGACAGGTAAGAGAAGGGGATGAAAACCACGTTACCACCACCACCACCACCACCACCACCTCCTCCTCCACCCCGAGGCCGCTCAGCACGATAGGGGAGTGAGGTAACACCCCGCTCCACCCCCTTCATGCCTCACCCACACACCCCAGCCATGCAAATAATATGGAATGTGAAAGATACACACAAACTGGCAGGTATTAAATGTTGGCAGGAATAAAGGAATACGTTGTGTGGCGCGGGTCGTGTGGGCGGCAGTACCCGGAGCATGAAAGGTAGGAACAACACAACACAACACAACACAACACTGGAATGAAAGTGCCAATCAAGACCCCATGCAGCACGCAGCCTCCACCGCGGCCCGCCACCACCAGCGGCAAACCTCTCGAAAGCCCCGTCCCGTGAGGCGCCTTCATTAATAGCGTGGCTCCTGCTGCACAACATTCTAGGGAAAGTCTAGCAAACGTTTCAAACCATGCCAATGCAACGAAATAAACACACAAGGGACTTTATCTATTTATTTTTTTTACTGTCTGTGCAAGATTTAGCACAAAAAAATGCTTGCTATGGGTAAACAACATGGAAAAAATATAGTAGTTTCGCAAGAGAAAAGTTAATTCAGTTCCTGAGGTGACCTTATTGTCAACCTTCAAGTTTCATTCGTAGGAGGATTAAATAACAGAAAATCACATAATGTTCTACAGCTGACTAGAAGACCAGTCCCTAAGGAGTCATCATTTGGGAGCGAAAGAGGCACCGATAAAGACTGTTAAGACCTGATATGAATGCTGATTCTGAGATATTTAATGTACGGAATTTCCAGTTACGATTGAGAGTGAAGAACAAACGGAGATTAATAAAGAGTACAGTAGCGTATATGATTATGTGTTCACTGTGGATGGTTGCCGTAGTTAGGTGAGGTTGGTAGGTAAAGATATTGGGTTTCAACACACTAAAAACTACTTAATTTTCAGACCCATTCTGAAACAAAACATTAATCAGAGTTAACATTCAGCAGTGGCTTTATGGCGCAGTATCATATTTCCTATCAAAACGGTAGTAAGTCAGATCATTTAGGGAAAACGCGAGATGTAATAATGCATCCCCGTAACACAGGATTGGATGAGGCACTGAGCTTGAGTAAAGGATAAATATTGAAAGACAGAACGAATGTATAAAAAAAAAAAATAATAACAAAAATAAATAATCCTGCAAGACACATAAACACATAAACAACATAAATAACATGGAAGGAATCTATACATCTATACAGCAACTCTTCTTCTGTTTCCACGTGAAGTTATATACATACAATTTCTTCCATTCAATTAGTCAGAATCATAATGTATAAAAACAGAAGACAAACTGCCTGTTACTGGATTTCTTCATTTTTCCTCCGTAGATTTCATCCTCCTACGTAATCCCACAAATCGTAAGAAATTGGAGGACTGTCACAAGAAGAAGAAAAAATACATCCTTCTATCCACATAATCCAGTCTCTATCCCAATCTAACTCACTCACCCCTCACCTTTATCCCTCCTTCCCTCATTCCCTACACCACAGTCTCCCGTCCCAGGCTTCCTATTGTCCCTCACTCTCCCAACGACCTAGTTTAGCCAGCACACCTCACCCTCCCTAGTGGCCCTTCACCTAGAGTCACCCGGCCACCTTGCCACTTGACAGCCGCGTGTGAAGGACAGGTGAGGCAGGTGTGGAACGCAGGGAACTCAGTGCTGGTGTTCCTATCAGCGACCATCACTAAGCCATTACCTGCTGTCTCCCTTAACCCTAAACCTCTGTATTTCCGACTAAGGA
>JAPQNM010000013.1:25223798-25231298 GCA_029783475.1 Metacarcinus magister | reverse complement strand
CTGGACAGGCTACAAGGGCGAGAGGACTAGCTGTGGGTGGTAGTAGTGGTTGTAGTGGTAGTGGTAGTGGTAGTGGTGGTAGTTGTGGTTGTGGTGGTGGTGGTGGCTACTGAAGACGAAAGCTATGTTACTAGTGCATAAATAGATGAAAAGTGAACTGATGTTTAAGTAAATACAGTAGTTGATAGTGGTAGATTAAGCAAGAGGTGTAGATGGTTGTGGTAAGCAAGGGAGGGAGGGAGGGAGGGAGGGAGGGAGGGAGGGAGGGAGGGAGGGAGGGAAGGAGGGAGGGTGGTGGTAGTAGTAGTAGCAGTAGTGGTAGTAGTGGTGGTGGTAGGGTAGGTAGGGCAGGGGTAGTAGTGAAAGGGAAGGGGTAGGCAGGGTGGGTCGTAGCCAGGTTTATAGCCTAGGAAACACCTCACCTGATACTGAGACTCCTAATGAAGGCTAACAACGAGAGTCCGGTAGTCGACACCGTGTTACTTCAGCGTGGGGGGGAGGGGGGGGGAAGGAGGGAGGGTCAGAGGAGGTGTTGGAGGTAAGGGAGGGGGAAGGAAGGGAGAAGCTGGAACTAGAAGGGAGGGTAAAGACAGACGGAAGGGTGGATGGTTGGTGAAGATAACGCAGGTGACTGGTATTCTATTACACCACAACACCACAACACCACAACACACACACACACACACACACACACACCTATGGGGAAAGACAAGCGTAAGGAGTTCATCGTCACCCTTGGACACACCCTTACAAATACACTGGTTTCCTAATGTGTGGTTGACGCCCAGGTTATTCAGGTTAAGTTCTCACCCACGCATCCTTTCTACACAAGCCACAACTTTTTATCATATCCTTCCTCTTGCAACATAAAAATATACATATGTAATTTGTTGCAAAACCTGCTTTGTTGTTTTCCATAAAAATGTTTTGCATGTTAAACACTCAGGACATTTAATTGAGCACTTATACGATTTTTCTAATGAAATTTCAAAGCAATGATATTATTCAAAGCTTAGTCATAGTGTTATTATTAAAAAAATGACCGGTAATCTCTATAAAAAGTTGTGCAATTGTGAAATAAAGATTAAATCAGAACAAAGAACTTATTAACTTCACTAATGGCTGGAACAGTAAATCAGAGGAAAAATGTTTCATGGTGGAGTGTAGCCGCAACAACACAACCTCATCACCTGTGTTACACATTACTCACTCCTCGATAATATCAAGTCATTCAGTGCTTATGAGACAAGTGCACGGCGTGGCACCTGACCATCATCCACACACTGCCCTGCTCCAGCCTGCTCCAGCCTGCTGCGTCGCCTGCACACAACCACTAATAGTCATGGATGTCTACCTAATGGTCTTTCTCCATACGTTAGTCATTTTTATGTGCTTATTAGTTGAACACGTGTGTCCACTCGCTACTACTTACTGTGGAAAGGCACTGACCGCCAACCAAGGCCTCCTCACCCCCCTTACCTTGAAAAATAAGCTAACAAAAGAAAAGAAAAGAAAGACAAATCTCAACATTTCTCATAAGTAAAAATTTATGTATGACGTCAGCTGAATAAGGAAAAAAAACACCACTCAAGATGTCTGTTTGATGATGATGATGATGATGATGATGATGATGATGATGATGATGATGATGATGATGATGATGATGATGATGATGATGATGATGATGATGATGATAATAAATATAGCCAGAATAAAAAATAATACCAAACTTAGAACCTTAGATCAATCTCTACCTTACATTGTACTGAGCTACGATGAATGTTCCTTTTGTAGCCCATGCTTAATTGTATGTATGTTTAAGACAAAACAATGATAAAAAAAAATATATAAATAACGCTACAACACTTGGTCTCATTTCAACCTAATGAGAGAGCGTGGAGGTCGAGAAAAAATATATATGCGAAAAAAAATCAATGTTTATCCAACGCGTTTTCTATATATTTAAAGCCTTTCTCCTGTACCATAGAACTACTACTACTTCTACTACTACTACTACTACTACTACTACTACTACTACAACTACTACTATACTACTACTACTACTACTACTACTACTACTACTACTACTACTACTACTACTACTACTCTCCCTTGCCATCCACGGGTCGCATCATAATCAACTCACCGTCCAATAAGAATCCAGAACGCATCTCAAACTTCCGCCAACTATGCGTAAACCCTCCTCCTCCTCCTCCTCCTCCTCCCCCTCCTCCTCCTCCTCCGCATACAGCTACGTGTTTCCCTTATCCTCGTCACCTACATCCTCGTTTTCTGTGTTTTAGTTCTCGTTCTTTTTCAGTTTTTTCCTTCCTCTATATTCTAGTCTTCACCTTTATTGTCTTCCTTACTGTTGCTTTTATTGTCATCTTTTATCTCTCTCTTTTTTCCTTTCTTCTATCCACCACCACCATCACCACCACTACAACATCCTCCTCCTCCTCCTCGTTACTATCGCCAATGGTCTGTGTCCTCACCCTTGTGTCTTCCTCTTCCTCTTCCTCTTCCTCTTTACGCTGTCATTACCTCTCATCATCCTCACCTGCCTAATTACCTCAAGTTTATTTATCTTAGGTATTTACCGCTGCGTACGTTAATAACCCATAGACCACCGTTAACTATCTACTAATTGCCCTTAATAATCCTCCTCCTCCTCCTCCTGTTCTTCTTGCTATGTATCTTGTTGTTGTTGTTATTGTTGTTGTTATTGTTATTGTTATTGTTATTATTATTGTTATTGTTATTGTTATTATTATTATTATTATTATTATTATTATTATTATTATTATTGTTCTTGTTCTTCTTTTCTCATTATTACCGACGATCATTATTATTAACTCCTCCTCCTCCTCCTCCTCTTCTTCCTTCTATTTTATTTTCTCTCCTTATTGTTTTTTTTGCTTCTTTTTATCTTCACTTTAATTATTTTGGTTAATATTTTCATTCTAGTCGCAAAAAAAAAATTAAATACAATAATGTAATAATAGTAAGGTAGATAACTCTCTCTCTCTCTCTCTCTCTCTCTCTCTCTCTCTCTCTCTCTCTCTCTCTCTCTCTCTCTCTCTCTCTCTCTCTCTCTCTCTCTCTCTCTCTTTATTTTCTCTTTTCTTTGCTTCATTAAACAATCATTACCTTCATTTAACTTTCCTTCACTACCTCATAATCTGCTTTCTCCTTTCTTCCTCACTCTTCCTATTAAACAACTATCCTCCTCCTCCTCCTCCTTCTCTTCGTCTTCGTCAGTACGGGTTTAAATTTACGGGAAGTAGATAAGAAGGTGACTGCGTTTGGTTGGGAAATGATTCTGTAACCACGGGGTCCCCTGCCTAGCACAGGGGCGAGGCAGCGGGTTACTGGGGGAGATAACACGCACCTCAACTGATACTGGACGGGGTGAGGGCAAGGGAGGGGAGGGGATGGAAGGGGAGAGGGTACAAGAGGTGAAAGGAAGGAAGGAAGGGCGGTGGTGGAGGTGGTGACGGGAGTAAAAAGAGAGTGATTTTAATGTAGTGGTTAGAAGGGAGTAGAGTGGGGATGAGGAGAGGTGAAGGTAAGGTGAAGTTAAGGTAAGGTAAGGTAGGGAGGGAAGGAAGGTAAGGGGAGAGATGGAGAAGAAGGGAGGAAGAAAGGACTAAAGGCAGTAGTGATGAAGAGAAGAAGCAAAGAAGAAGAGGAGGAGGAGGAGGAGGAGGAGGAGGAATGTAAGAAGATACCAAATGGGGAATAAACAGATGATTAAAGGAAAACAGATATATAATAATAATAATAATAATAATAATAATAATAATAATAATAATAAATCAATAAAAAAAAACGCTTACATGACAAGTGATGATTTGCAGTAAAGTGAACTAAACTACTTAATGAAGAGAAAAAAAGATTATTCATAAGTCAATCATCATCAACTTAATAATGCAATACGGAACACAAATTCTCAAGATGAACACGTAACATATGAACACAATAACACAAATAAAATCACAATAAACGGACGATAACGGATAAGAGAGAATAGTGGTAGTGGAAGAGAAAGAAAGAGAAGAACGTGGTACGGGAGGAAGGGAGGAGGAGGAGGAGGAGGAGGAGGAGGAGGAGGAGGAGGAGGAGGAGGAGGAGGAGGAGGAGGAGGAGGAGGTAGTTGGAGATAAAAGGAGTCATGTCAACAGGAGATAGCTGGAGGAACGAGGGGGAGAGTGACAGTTACCTTCACCCAGGGTAGTCAAGACAACGTGTCGGGCCTGACGATGGCCTCACTCTGCTAGTCTGTATCTGCTGCTGCTTACTACTACTACTACTACTACTACTACTACTACTACTACTATTAAACTCTCTCTCTCTCTCTCTCTCTCTCTCTCTCTCTCTCTCTCTCTCTCTCTCTCTCTCTCTCTCTCTCTCTCTCTCTCTCTCTACCCCCCTCTTCACTCCCTGGCAAGCTTCGTGGGGTAACAAGTGGCCCAGTTTTCCCTTATCAGCACCAGCAACGCGGGGTAGAAGGCCATCTTAACCTTTAGCTTGGTACAAGACGTCCGGGAGAGAGTAAGGAAGCGGAGATGGAGTGACGGAAGAAAGGAGGGAAGAGTGTAGGAAGGAAGGAAAGGATGGAGTACTAGAGAACGTTGCATGGAAAGTTAGTAGGAAGAAAGGAGAGAGAGTGAGAGGGAGGGAAAGAAGAGTGTGAGGAGGGAAGGAAAGGATGGAGGGCTAGAGAACATTGCATGGAAAGTTAGGAGAGTGGGACGGGATAGATAGGAGAAGTGTCAGTTTAGGGAAGCTGCGTGATAGGCGAGTGCAGGATGTGGTGGAGAGGAGATACATTTAAACCTACTGGAGGAAAACAATGATGCTGGAGAAGCCAAATCAATGAAGGGGGAGGCTGTGCTGTATTGCAAATGAAAATAATATACTTGTGGAGGTGATGGAGAGAGATACAGGGAGAGGGAATAATGGAAGAATCTAAAGAGAAGAGGGAAGGGATGTAGGTGTTGGAGGGAAGAGACGTGAGGCTATGTTGGTGAAGGGAGGAGGAGGAGGAGGAGGAGGAGGAGGAGGAGGAGGAGGAGGAGGAGGAGGAGGAGGAGGAGGAGGAGGAGGAGGAGGAGGAGGAGGAGGGAGTTAAGGGGTTTGGAGGGTTGGAGGAAAGATGGGATTGTAATGGAGGATTTGGGGTCATGTTGGAGGAGGAGTGAAGGGGTAGGAGGGAGGAGGACTGGAAGGAGGAGGAAAGGGCTGGAATGTCACACTGGAAAGGCTGGACATCTACCAACAGACAATTAAACTCTGAGTGTCCAGCCGGTAATGGGAAGCCGATATTGTCCCTTCCTCGTCCACCACCACCACCATCACCACCATCATCATCACCATCACCACTAGTACTACCTACTTACAGCTTATTACAGTATCGTTATCACCACCATCAGCATTACTTACGACGGCACAATTACATCACCACTACTATTATCTCATCACCACTATCATTGCTTCACTATTACTACATTGCAATCGTTACTGCTTCACCACCACCAGCATCATCACCACTATCTTCACTGTTCCTTCACCACAACCCTCTTTTTTACACCACCACCACCACCATCATCACCATCACCAACCGGACCCTTAACAATCAACAACTACATTAATGACTTGGCAAGAATCACGTTCATTACCTAATCTAGTCTGTGTTTTTATTTCTTCTTCTTTATCATGACGTAATATGAAGACAATACTACTATTTTTTTTGTCTTTTTTTTCTTTTCCTCCTTTTTTTTTTTCATACGTAGCTGATGTTATTTGAGTGCCCCGTTTAGGAGATGAGGAGGACAGGCATTCATTCAAGGCACGTTTTAATACCAGATGGCAGGCAGGCAGGCAGGCAGGCAGGCAGGGTTGGTTTGGGTTATGTCAATAAAATAACAGTCTCGCCAAGTCGTCCTCGTCGTGTCCAGCGCGGTGACTTCGGTTCTGTTCTGAATATGGAGCAGTGTGACGGACCTGCGTGGCTGCTGGTGGTGCCTCGTGGACTTAAATGCAAGGGTTGGGGAAAATTCCTAGCCATATATTATAAGAAGAAAAAAAAACTCAAGGAGAGGGAAGATTCTAAGTGTATATTTTCAAGGCAGGTAAGTGTGGCATTAACACAGAGACCAATAGTAAAAAATAAAGAGACAGTAACACACACACACACACACCACACCAAAAAAAAAATAGTATAAATAAATAAGTTTAGCAGCCATCCGTCACCCGGGCTTGGGGGCGTACATTCTCAACACCTTATCTATACACTGAACCAGAACAACAACAAAAAGAGAAGCACTAATGATGGCGAGTACCAGCCGCCACCATACCTCCCCGCTGCCCCACCATCCATCACCCCTCCGCCTCCTCAGCCCGCACCATACCTGCCCCCGCTTGTTATTGAGCTTCCAGACCCACGGCCGGGCTCGTAAAGGCTCACCCGCCGCCCCCACCACATTCACAGCATTCACAGCATTCCGCCATCCACACTGTCCCTTCCCTGTGTCTTCCACGCCCAACTCCAGATGAATTATTTATTTACTTCTAGTGGCACGCCGGGTGAGAGGAGGAGGAGGAGGAGGAGGTGGTGGTGGTGGTAGCACTAGGAGAGGTGGGGAGACGGAAAGATGATAGGCATACTTATAATGGTGGTGGTGGTGGTGGTGATGGCAGTGATAAAAATTATAAATAAATATATGAATGCGATTATGATAAGGAATAAAGGAAACGGTAACAGAGGAATGGTGAAGGAATACTAATAACAAAGTAACTTACATCATCTATAGTGGAAGGAACAGCAGTGTAATAATAAGAAAAAAAACAGTAACAACCACATCACGTTGAGAACATAACACATAACAGTGACATAAGAGAGAGTGAGAGAGAGAAAAAAAGAGAGAGAGAGGAAATCACAATCATAAAAGTAATATTATCATCATGAACAACAGTACCAACAACAGCAACAACTATTACTATTACTATTACTACTACTATTACTACTACTACTACTAATACTAATAATAATAATAATAATAATAACAATAACAATAACAATAATATAGAAAAAAAACACGAAACTGCTGAGTGGCTACTGCTGTATCACCTTCCTAAAACACCACACACACACACACACACACACACACACATTGTTTTTTGTCTTCCCTCATGACGAATGGATGTGTTTTTGTGAGGAGGAGGAATGTGAGGGTTGGAGGAGCAGTAAGGGAGGAGGGGGTGAGGGATTATGGTGGAGGAAGGAGGAGGTGGAGGGGGCAGGATGGGGGTGACAAGAGCAGGATTGGGGAGAGTAAGGGATTGGGTGGGGGGGGGGTTTAGAGGGTTAGTTTCTCATGGGAACGAAGGAGGAATGTTTGGTCATGATCAGGAGGAGGAGGAGGAGGAGGAGGAGGAGGAGGAGGAGGAGGAGGAGGAGGAGGAGGGATAAGATATGGAGGAAGATAAGGACATACA
>JAPQNM010000013.1:25216298-25218798 GCA_029783475.1 Metacarcinus magister | reverse complement strand
GAGAGAGAGAGAGAGAGACGAGAGGAGAGAGAGAGAGAGAGTGTGTGTGTAACTAGCAATATTTCCGGCTGGGTGCCCTCCACTATGGGACGGATACGGTTAAGTTACGTCATAAACATTTGTCTTTATGCGCAAGAATCCGGATTTTGTGCCGGTATAATGGAAAGACAAGGGTGGGTGGGTCGGTCGGTCCGCGGGAATCCAGGTCACCACTACTTTAATAAGGTGGGTACGGAGGCAAGGTAGAAGTGGTGGTGGTGGTGGTGGTGGTGGTGGTGGTGGTGGTGGTGGTGCATACTTTTTCTTCCTCTCTTCTCCGTTAAATAAAATAAAAAATAAAATAAAAAGAAAGAAAGTTAGGCAGAAGAGAGAAGAAGAAAGAAGAATACATCAAATAAACAAGAAATGAGAAGAGAGAAATATAAAGGATAAAAAAACGATAGAGAATATAAAGAAATATAGTGATAAGAGCGAACCGTTAATGCTTTCGATAAGGAATGAAGATAAAGGAGCAGGAAAAAGGGGAAGATAAAAGTCAATCCCAAGACGACAAGAAGGAAAACTCTGAGGTCGTTAAGTCTGCAGATAAGTAAGTACAGAGACGGATGATGCAAGTAGAAACAGCAATGCAGGATCACTATCTTTGTAAGGCATTGAATTCTCTCACCTTCTTTTGCCTATATTACTCTCTCTCTCTCTCTCTCTCTCTCTCTCTCTCTCTCTCTCTCTCTCTCTCTCTCTCTCTCTCTCTCTCTCTCTCTCTCTCTCTCTCTCTCTCTCTCTCTCTCTCAAGCAGGTTGTCACTCTTTGCTATGTTGACATTAATACCTTCCCTCCTGCTGTGTGTGTGTGTGTGTGTGTGTGTGTGTGTGTGTGTGTGTGTGTGTGTGTGTGTGTGTGTGTGTGTGTGTGTTAATTCTCTCTCTCTCTCTCTCTCTCTCTCTCTCTCTCTCTCTCTCTCTCTCTCTCTCTCTCTCTCTCTCTCTCTCTCTCTCTCTCTCTCCTCTTCGGCTCTGTTACATCCTTCGTTAAGTTAAATGAGTTGTTTTTTTCCTGCATTACACTCTTATCATACTGTGTTTATCTTATTTATTTCCACATCCTTCCTCTCGTTCTCTTTCCTTCAATTTGGTACAAACACTCATCCCGCCACCACCCCCACCCCCCCCCCACACACACACACACACACACGCACATACCAACGTTTGTGTGTATCATCAGCACCATTATTGACGAGAACAACAACAACAACAACAACAACAACAACAACAACAACAACAACATCAACATCAACAGTCATCACCACCACCGGAATGATGACGTGATGTGATAAGATGACTCATTTGAATTCCACCTGCTCCCTTGTCCCCCCCTCCCCCCCCCCACCACCACACAACACCAGACTCCAGAAACACCATGCCTGTCCCCACCCACTCTAACAACACCATCACCACCACCACACCACTGCAATACCACCCTTCCATCACCACCATCACCACCACCATCACCATTCCTAACATACATACATACGCACATTTAGCAGCTGTACCAACGATCAGCTGTACAGGAATATACAGGAAACAGCGAGGAAGTGGCATTAAAACTACATGGATATTAACTATTGAAACACACACACACACACACACACACACACACACCAGTACACAGCAAACACTACCACCCACCCCCCAAAATGTCTGTCTGTGGCCCCACCTTCTCAAAAAGTTAAAGTGGCTTCCCCCAATACCTTGTTACGTGGTAAAGATGTGCAAACGTATTATCAGGTGAGTGTCCGATACCTAAATTAACGCTTACTATATCCTCTAATACATATTACTTAACCGATAACTTTATTGGCGGGTGGAGAGAAGTAATTCACGCTATCCATGTTCTCTTTTTTGTATTCCGTATGTGTCTTCAATGTTTCCTGTTTCCTCTCGCACCATCACCACCACCACCACCACCAACACTACTTCTATTTCCTTTACAAATACTTAGATAAAATATTTCATCTTGTTTTGTTTTTTTTATTTCTTTTTCTTTCTCATGGTCCTCTTCTCCTCCCCTCCTTACCCCTCTTCCCCCACCCCCTTTACCGCCACCCTCAACAACTACAATCTAACACCCCAATTACCACCACCAACACTTTCTCAAAACATACCACTACACCCCCCCTCCCCTCCTCTTCCTCCGTCATCACCATTACCAACACCTTCCTCCTTCCTCCTTCCTTCCTCCTCCTCCTTCTCCTCCTCCTCTAGTCACGCAATACTGCCATTTACCCACGCTTCCTCCGTCCCTCCTTCGTTATCTCCCACCTACTTCCTTCCTCCTTATCTTCCCCCCAATCGATACTCCTTCGGCCAACTTTCAGACTTCTCGGATTTCGTATAAAACAATGGAGGAGATGATGATGATGATGATGATGATGATGATGATGATGATGATGATGATGATGATGATGATGATGATGATGATGATGATGGTGATGGTGGTAATA
>JAPQNM010000013.1:25206298-25213798 GCA_029783475.1 Metacarcinus magister | reverse complement strand
ACACAACCACACATAATAAAACACAATAACACAAGAGTAACACCATGGAAGTAAGAGAATCAATCACCATTATGGAAACTGGACACAATAATAATTAATAGTTTACACCGCATAAATAACATTCTCTGTTAAAAGACAAAACGTTTCTGTCGGCAATACTTCATGGTCAACACCTCCTCCTTTTTTTCCTCCTCCTTCTCCTCCTCCTCTTACTACTACTACTACTACTACTACTACTACTACTACTACTACTACTACTACTACTACTACTACTACTACTACTACTACTCTTCCTCCTCTTTTTTTCTTCCTTCTTCTCGTACTCATCTTCCTTCACAACCCTTCCTTTCTCTCTCTCTCTCTCTCTCTCTCTCTCTCTCTCTCTCTCTCTCTCTCTCTCTCTCTCTCTCTCTCTCTCTCTCTCTCTCTCTCTCTCTCTCTCTTCACACTCCTTCAACTCGTCACTAGCCAGCCATCTGCTACACGCACCTCCTCCTCCTCCCCCTCCTTCTTCCACCTCACTTCATCAACCAACCCCCATCCCATCCACTGTCTATCCACACCATCGTGCAATCCATCCCATCCCCTTCCCTGGCCTGTCTACTATACACTCACCTCCACCTCCTCCTCCTCCTCCTCCACCTCTCAGTACCATTAATAACACACCAACAAGACTGGTATCAAACATAAGCTCTCTCGCACCAACACTTCCGGTCTGTCAGTTGAAATTACACTCCCTTCCCTTCCCTTACCTTCCTCCTCCTCCTCCTCCTCCTCCTCCTCCTCCTCCTCCTCCTCCTCCTCCTCCTCCTCCTCCCACCTCACACTGGCCAATCGTTCTAACTTATGCATGCGTTATGTTCTGGCAGGTGAGATAATGGCCCTTCCTGCACCCATTATTATTGGCTTTATATCATGTTTTTTTTGTTTTGTTTGATTATACCTGTTGCTTTGTTATTATTGTTATTATTAGTGTTATTGGTGTTTCCCTTCTTGTTGCTGTTGCTGTTGTTGTTGTTGTTGTTGTTGTTAGTGTAATTATGGGAGTTTTTGTAAGTAGAGGTAGTAGTAGTAGTAGTAGTAGTAGTAGTAGTAGTAGTAGTAGTAGTAGTAGTAGTAGTAGTAGTAGTAGTAGTAGTAGTAGTAGTAGTTGTTGTTGTAGTGGTAGTAGTAGTAGTAGTAACAATAGTAGTAGTAACTGTTTGTAAGTGATCTATAATATCCGCTAAAAACAATCTCTCTCTCTCTCTCTCTCTCTCTCTCTCTCTCTCTCTCTCTCTCTCTCTCTCTCTCTCTCTCTCTCTCTCTCTCTTATCTAGTCTTGCCCCGCCCTAATGTCAGGGTGATGAGGATAGCAAATTCCCTCAACATTTTACATAAAATAGTTGACAGGAAGCGCGCAATATAGATAACGAGAGAGAGAGAGAGAGAGAGAGAGAGAGAGAGAGAGAGAGAGAGAGAGAGAGAGAGAGAGAGAGAGAGAGAGAGAGAGAGAGAGAGGAAAAAAAACCCGGTAAAGTCAGTAACAAACAGCGATACAGACAAGACCAGAACATACACACACACACACACACACACACACACACACACACACACACACACACACACAAACACACACACACACAAACACACACATATATAAACACACATACACATACCCATCCATTAGAAAAACAATAATAATGATGTATAATTCATGTGTTCCTTCCTTCCTTCGTTCCTTCGTTCCTACCTTCCCTCCTCCCTCACCACCTCCTCCCCGCCCTCCACTCTCCACCACCATAGGCAGGTGTGACTTCTTGACTCTATACAGCATGACTGACTGACTGACTGACTGGTTAATACACAGGTTCGAAGCCCAAGACCCCCACACCCTTCACCCCTTTCCCCTTACCCTCATACAACACCCAGTTATTTTCTTTTTTTTTCATATATGTGTCTGCATGTGTGTGTGTGTGTGTGTGTGTGTGTGTGTGTGTGTGTGTGTGTGTGTGTGTGTGTGTGTGTGTGTGTGATTGCATAACATTATCGTATTCCTTATGTTTACTGTCAGCTGACGTGTCATAACGAGCAGTTAAGACATGTATATTTTTTGGTGGGTCATGTGTTTTTTTGTCTCTGGTCTTTTATGTCGTTTACTTTTCCTGTTTCTGAGTGTTGTGTGTCTGTGTGTATGTCTTTGTCTGTCTGTGTGTATGTCTTTGCCTGTGTGTATGTCTTTGTCTCTTGCACAGCTGGGGTCCCTCACAGACTCACTCCAACCAAACCTCACAGTGAGAAACGGATACTATAATGATCTTCTCATAACGTCACTAATAAACAACACTAATATATCACGAAACGTTTAGTCGAGCAGTGCGACGGAAGACGAATGGTTTGTGTGTTTTAAAAGCGAGGGGAGGAAGAAACAAAGTGGATGTACTGTGTTGCAGATTGTAAGTGATAAATAACAAGGAAAAGAGATGAACGAGGAAGATAAAAAGCAATTCTCACACGTAGGATAAACACCCCTTTTCCTCTTCCTCTTCCTCCACCACCACCACCACCACCACCACCACCACCACCACCACCTCCTCCTCCTCCTCTCTTTTCTTCTTTTAATATATTTTTTTTTCACGCCTTTACTTTCATTTATTTTTATTTTATTTTATTTTTCTCTTCTTTCCTTTATTTTCCTTATATTCCTTTCCTTTCCTTCCCTCTTCACAAACGCCACCAAACATAACCTCATATAACCACCACCACCACCACCACCACCACTACCACCACCATCACCACCTCCTCCTCTTCCCCCATCCTCCATCCATTACACCAAAACCTCCAACTTCATAGATTTCTCTCTTAAACATTTCTAAACAAGGATGAAGCAAGAAGGGAAGTGAGTTAGTGTAGTAGAATGACCTCCTCCCTTCAATAGCCTCGCCCCTGCAGCAACACCAGAGCTAATCCACATCCTAGCATATCCACCTCACCACCCACAGTCAACTTCCCAAGCGAGGGTAAGGAGAGGGGGGTGAGGGTGGTGATGAGAGGGAAGAGAGGGAGGGGAGATAGTGACGTATATGTATGTGTGTGTATGTGGGTGGGTGGGTGTGTGGGTGAGGTTATCTTGTTAAAGTCTTGTAGATTCTATAGTGCAGTTATGAAAAGATTATATAGAGTGAGTTATAGAGAGGAAATTAGTTAGTAAATCAATGTGAAGAGTAAGTAAGCGTCAGATATCGAAGGCCATATAGGTAGTGGTGTAGTTATATTCATTTTATAGTTATAGTGTCTAGGAGTCGAATCCGTGGAGGCTGGTAGAGATTAGTGACACTACTGACGTTGAAGAATGAAGGAAGAGAGGAAGAGAGTGATAGAAGAGAATGCAGATAAACATAAATACATCAAGGTGTTTCTATCATTCTACAGGTGAGATAATTAACAGGTAGAGTCACTTCTCCATACACCTCCTTAGCAGTGAATCACCAACAACACCACCACCACCACGACCCACCTCCCACTCACCCATCCACACCAAACCCACAACAACACCACCACCATCACCACCACCAACACTAAGAGACAGAAAAAGTGTTATTAATAACTTTATATACAGACAGGGATGAATACTCCACATTATTTAGAAGATGTTTATCACCAAACTTCCGCTGCAGGGAGTGAGAAGGGGGAGGAAGAAGGGAGGAAAGGAGTGGAGGGTAAAGGTAGAGAGGAAGTGTGTGTGTGAGATAGATGGAAAAAGTGGTGGAAAGAAGAATGTGGTGTTAAATGAGAAAGAGGAGAGAGAGAGAGAGAGAGAGAGAGAGAGAGAGAGAGAGAGAGAGAGAGAGAGAGAGAGAGAGAGAGAGAGAGAGAGAGAGAGAGAGAGAGGAAGTACAGACAAAGCAAGGTGAATCAGTGAAGAAAGGAAGCAAGTGAGAATAGACGGTAAAGAGTGAAGACAAAGGAAAGGGAGTGAAATGACAGTGTACCAGGAAGAGGAGGAGGAGGAGGAGGAGGAGGAGGAGGAGGAGGAGGAGGAGGAAGACGAGGACAAGGACGAGGTAGAAAATAATAACAGAGAAGAGAGAACGAAGAATAGAATAAAGTAAGGGAGGAGGGAGGAGGAAATGTAGCGATGAGAGATGAATGGATGAGACCAACGAGAGGAGGGAAAAAAATAAAATAAGACAGACAACATTATCTGTACTTTTGACGGTGTGTCTGTCTGTCTGTCTGTCTGTCAGTACCTACCACACCCTACCACCACCCCCTTACCACCACCACCACCACACCACACCACACCCTTTCCTTTTTATAACCACACTAGAGTCAACCACATTATAAAATACATCAACACCAACATCACCAACAACACCAACAACAATTCTTCATACTAACCAACCTTCCCCACTACCACCCTTACCCTCACCCTTCACACTCACCGCCTTGTAATCCCTCCCCCGCTCACTCCCTCATCTTGCTGTCAACACAAATTGGAAAGTAGAGTCGAGGTGTGGCGCCGCCCGTCACCCACACAATGGCCCCGCAATGCCCCGAGCTACCCCAACGAGGCACCTTTTGGGTATTGTTCCGTCTGGCTCAGCGGCGCTAGGTACCACGCCTCGAAATTATATACCACACCACCACGGGGTTGAAAAATACCATGTGCGTGTCTCACAGTGCTCCTGCTACCACCACCACCACCACCACCACCACCACCACCACCACCACCACCACCACCGACAGCCCTCCCGTCAGTGTCTTCCGGGCAGGGTAGAAGAGAGTTGTCTCCGGGTAGACGCGTCCTTTGTGCCTCGCCTCGCCGGAGTGAAAAGATCGGAAGAAGAGGTGGCAATTTGAAAACAATACGGGATTCAATTGGACACAGAAAATGAGGTTCACGTTCCAGGAAACATGCTGACGGCAGGGAGGAGCGACGGCCCTGAGCAGGCGTGTGCGGGGTGGCGTTCAGCGTTCAGCCTTCACGCCGCCGCTGTGACCTGAAGGCGTGGGCGAGGGTAACAAAGGGAGTGTGTGAGGGTGTGGGTGGTTCGTATGCCATCAGTCGGTCACTAGCTCAAGGAGTAGATGTAGGTCATGCTCAAAGGTGTATCTGTATCTCTCTCTCTCTCTCTCTCTCTCTCTCTCTCTCTCTCTCTCTCTCTCTCTCTCTCTCTCTCTCTCTCTCTCTCTCTCTCTCTCTCTCTCTCTCTCTCTCTCTCTCCGATACGCATCATACTTTAATTCAATTTCCACTCTCCTTTTCAATTCCTTTGCAGTACCATCCTTCTACCGTCAATTACCTCACCCCCCCACACCCCGACCAGCACAGCATACAGCCCCCACCCCACCCCCTACCCCACCCTCGCCACACACCACTGCACACACACACACACACACACACACACACACACACACACACACACACACACTACCCATGCATATCCTTTCCCTCACCCTAATGCACTAACTACACCTCCCTCACATATCCACCAACTTCCCTTTGCTTTCTTACTGTTGATCTTGTCCCACCACCACCACCACCACCACCACCATCACCACCACCACCACCACCACCACCACCACCAACTTCACTTCACACCTGTGTTGATCATTATCGTTTTAGGGACGGTACGATTTTCAATACTCGCTGGGGCCGTTACCTCCGTCTTTACACACACACACACACACACACACACACACACACACACACACACACTATCGTTGGTGCAGTCACGTCTGTGGGTGGAGAGAGGGGAGAGGAGGGGACACAGGAGGATGAGGGAAGGGAGGGGAGAGGGAGAGCGAGAGGGAGAGGATGCATTACCTGGCATACCTAGGCAATTAGGTCCACTTACGAAACTCTGATTGGCAGGTATCACACGTGCTTGTACGCCACACATTTCAGGAGGTGGAGGACGTGCAAGCGTTTGTGCATATTATCTCAGCGGCTGGTGTGTGGTGGAGATATAATTACAACTAGTTACAACAGCTCCACACCGGTTATTAGGCACGTCTTCACAAACCACAGGCATTGCTGATACCACGAGTAATGCTGACGATAAACGATGTGCGGTGGTGGTGGTGGTGGTGGTGGTGGTGGTGGTGGTGGTGGTGGTGGTGGTGGTGGTGGTGGTGGTGGTGGTGGTGGTGTCGTGGGGCCGTTATTAGAGCGGCTCTTAAGACATTTTTCGTTCTTATCCTCGTCCTCCTTATCAATTCTTATTCTTTTCCTGCCTCCTTTTTCATTCCTCGTTCTATTTCTATTTTTTTTCAGGTTCTGTGTTATATTTACGATTCTTGGTGTTTATTTTATAGATTCTCAACGACCACCACCACCACCACCACCACCACTACCTTCATTATCATCACCATTACCTTTACTATCGCCATTATCATTGTACTGTTTAGGGTAGTACATGGGGAAGGGATGGCTGTCACCACCACCATTACTATGAGTACCAACACCACTACTCATCACCACCACCTCTAAGTATACGTACCAAACACCACCACACACCAATATCACTCACCACCACGACTGTTTCGACCAACACCATTAACACCAGACCCATCACCATTTTCTACACTGTCCCTTCCCCCCCCCCATCATAACAATCCACAAGCCCCAATTGCACACCAACACCCAACACCACTACTACCCCCAACATTACTATTTCGTCCTGCACCCAAACACACAGTCACCAGTAGTAGTAGAAGTAGTAGTAGTAGTAGTAGTAGTAGTAGTAGTAGTAGTAGTAGTAGTAGTAGTAGTAGTAGTAGTAGTAGTAGTAGTAGTAGTAGTAGTAGTAGTAGTAGCAGCCTTGTGCACTGTGGGGTGGGTGGGGTGGTAAGAATGAAGTATTATTTTATTTATTATTTCCGCTACAGACACTTCCAGCCAGGCAAATTAGATGGAGGCGACGAAGCGACAAAGGAGGAGGAGGAGGAGGAGGAGGAGGAGGAGGAGGAGGAGGAGGAGGAGGAGGAGGAGGAGGTGATGTAAGGGGGATATACACACCACGAAAATGACATAACAAATACATGATGATAAACTTCTTGCCACAGCCAACACATAATCTCTACTTCAATGGTGATGCCAATGAAAATTCCACAACCAGACTGTATACATCGTTTTTTTTAGTGAATTTCCACCTTCCCCCAGCAAGTCTGACGCAGTGGTAGTCTGTGGTCTTCCCCGCGTGTGACAGAGGCTCTTGAGAATCGCACTCCCTTTTGTGAGTTGTACACTGTAATAACACTGCTTTACTTTACCTCCACCTGCCATCCTTTATCCATGAGACTTACTCGCAAATACAACAATGGTCCAACATGATTACCTATGCCACTAGTATATGGAAAGGGTATAGCGTATATAAATGGGAGGGAAAAGAATAAAATGTATGTTAGTAGCTCTTCTTTCTCGTCCCCTGCAGACATTCCGCTTAGTACTGTTAGGGATTCAGGCTTTCAAAATATTACTGCCAACCTGTCAATGCATTGTTATTATAGACAAAG
>JAPQNM010000013.1:25196298-25201298 GCA_029783475.1 Metacarcinus magister | reverse complement strand
TATGCATGGTTTGAGCGGCCTTACGTAACACACAAGAGGATTTCACAGTGTATAAGTATCGAACACACTAAGAGAGGAAGCTTGAAGTATGTATTAGATATGAAACTGGTTCTCTTCCGCAATATTTTCCCTCAACATGTGTTTTTCTGAAGCTATACTAGTTTACGCAAATGGAAAATTTAGCGTGAGATCGATCGTTAAGTAACATCTCTAGCACGTTTAACACTGAATTCAAACCGTTACATTTCAAGACGGTTCAGTAAGGTATCAGCAGCCACGAACAGGAGAGGTAAGTAAAGCCAGTAAGCTATAAATTAATCTGATAATATATAATGACATCCACTTCAATTTCATATACGAGAAAAAAAATTAATTATAAGTAAATAAGATCTTTTCTACAAAGCAATACAACACAAACTTAGGTATAAAAAAAAATAAATAAAAAAAAAAAAGAAATTCAGCAAATACACAACATATATTTGAAAAAGCAGACCGTATAGAAACACATAGCTATCGAAAATAAAACATAAAAAAATCATAGTAAAAGATACAATCAGGTTGACAAATGGGTTATCACCTTACTGAAGGGGAGAAGGAGGAAGGGGGAAGCGAAGGGAAAATCAGACCACATTGTTTCCATCTCACAGTCTCCTTATTTCCTTATATTATTATTTGATTTACTAAGAAGGTAATAGAGGAGTGGAACAGACTAATAAGAGTAAGAAAAGTAGATATTAATAAGACACATTAGACACATTTATGGATGAAGAAAACAGATGGTAAGTGTTAGGTGCATAGGAGCTGCCTTGTGTAGGTCAACTAGTCTCTTGCAGCCACCTTATGTTCTTATGTTCAGTCTCCCGTCACAGTAGGATTGGTCTTCATTATAGTGTGCATAGAATGTTGCCTCAATGTGCTTATGATGTTAGGCTACGAGAAAGGTGTTTTTAAAAGTGTGCTCACTACATAAAGTCACTGATTATTTACAGTATTACTCAGTTCACAATAATATCATGTATAACTAACACCTTATTTTGAATCTTATCATAAGTCACTTGATCTGATTGAAAATGTTATGTTTCCTGTAGTATTTTTTGACCACGGTCGTATTTTGCAAACCCCCCCCCAATTACTCATATTTTGTATAGAGCACCAAAAAAAATTCAGGTTATAATGATTGTTCGAATAAATCCCCGAATAGTTAATACATTTTTCGGTTATAATCTCTATATCCAACATCTATCTTGTACCGACATCCTATGAAACCGGTCTAAAGCAGGTATAATAAGCACCTTTACTGTATGTTCAAATTCATCTTTTTTTCTTTTCTTTACCGGGTGGTGGCGTTTGAACTCAAAAATATTATGAAAAACACAGAAATTAAATGAGTGGATTACTACGTAGTATACTATATTATATTAAATTAATTATATTACTTCCCCTTAGTTCACTGGCGTCTTAATAGTGTTAGCTGAGATGAAGTTGTTATGGAAGATTATTACCACCATGATAACTGTTATTATCGTTTACATAAATAATTCAGATATTAAGGACATGAACGAGAGAAAACTTATACTAGAACAATAAATTAAGAAAAAAAAGGCATTAAACATTTAAATTTACATCCCCAGCACCTTACTTATAAAAGCAATAATTATGAATGTTGTTAAGCGATCTGAACATTCATGAAAAGTGGATTTTTTAACATATGTTTGCAGTCTCCGAACGCAAAGTTATCATAGTGTAACTATTATTAGTATAATTGCTATCATTATCATCACCATAAATAAAACAACGTGTCAGCGCTGATAAACACACACATACATACACACACGCACGCACACACACACACACACAAAGAAAGAGAGAGAGAGAGAGAGAGAGAGAGAGAGAGAGAGAGAGAGAGAGAGAGAGAGAGAGAGAGAGAGAGAGAGAGAGAGAGAGCGAGACGGAAGGATCAGTGAGTTAACAAGATAATAAATACACCTTATAACACACTATTAGGAGCCACTTCATTCACTGGTGATGATAATATTAACCTACACGCTAGCAGAGAGCAGAGCCGCGGGCCAAGGAAGGAGGGAAAGGAAGGAAGGAGGGAGATACAACAGACACAGTGATGAAGGAAGAGGGAAGGGATGGGAATGAAAGGAGGAGAGAGAGAGAGAGAGAGAGAGAGAGAGAGAGAGAGAGAGAGAGAGAGAGAGAGAGAGAGAGAGAGAGAGAGAGAGAGAGAGAGAGAGAGAGAGAGAGAGAAAGAGGAAAAGGAAGAATGCAATGAGTGATAATGACGGCACAAAGGTCGGGTTATGGATCAGATGATGATGATGATGATGATGATGATGATGATGATGATGATGATGATGATGATGAGGGTGGTGGTGGTGGTGGTGGTGGTGGTTATTGTTATTGTTGTTGTGGTGGTGGTGGTGAAAAAAAAAGTTAGTATGAAACGTGAAGATCTTTTTTTTTCTCTCTCTATTTCCTCTTTTATCACACCTGCAGCACCTCCTCTCCTCCTCCTCCTCCTCCTCCTCCTCCCTGTAGTGGCAGGAAGCCCGGGCACAATTACCACACCAAACAAAAAGTGCTATTGTCATCAACTGATCTTATCCTCTTCTCTCTCTCTCTCTCTCTCTCTCTCTCTCTCTCTCTCTCTCTCTCTCTCTCTCTCTCTCTCTCTCTCTCTCTCTCTCAAAATTTCCTATTCAAATGTGGACAGATTGAACTCCAGGGCGGGGGGAGGGGTGAGAGGGAGGAGGGGGGCGGGGTGAGGGGGAGGAGGGGGGCGGGGTGATAGGAAATGGAGGGAAATGGGAAAGTGATAGAGAGCGAGGAAAGAGGGAGTGGGGTTGATGGCATGAGGAGGAGGAAAGAGCGTAGACTGAAAGGATGGGGAGGAAAGAGGGGAGGGGAGGGGAGGGGAGAGGGGAGGGGAGGTAATGTGAGGGGAGGGGAGGAGAGGGGAGACAGTAGTGATGGTATCAGGTGAGGGCGGAGGCAGGTCATCCGGTGTTAATTGCAGGCAGTAATGACCATCCATCACGCCATCTCCTCTCTTCTTCCTCCACCACCACCACCACCACCACCACCACTACCACCACCACCTCCACCACTACTACTACTACTATTACTACTACTACTACCTCTGTTGTTCTCAGTCTATACATCACAGAACGACTATTATAACCATCATCAACACCATTTTTATACTTCGTGTTTAACTTTAACTACCTACTACTACTACTACCACCACCACCACCACTGTATACATCCTAGTAACCACACATCATTTTCTATCCTAACCTACAGTAGTCTACCGTTAAAATTTCCTCTAGTTACCAACCACAAATATAAACACACACACTAGATTAGTTCTTTGTCTTACTAATCACCGCATGAAAACACACGAACAACGATCATCACTAAACACACACACATACATACACACAACGACTCCCCCCCCCCGCCATCACCTCCTTCACCTTGGACACCCAACACCCCTTGCCTGCCGTCATTAGGTCGTGAAACATGTCCAAGATAACGTGCAACCCACACTTAGCGGATGTTCTCCCACCCATAACTCAGGCTTACATTACCACCGTTTGCACAACACTCGCTTGAGGAAGGAAGGGAGAAAGAAAGAAAGAAAGAAAGAAAGAAAGAAAGAAAGAAAGAAAGGAAGGAAGGAAGGTAACATGCCAAGCTGCACTGAGGGAAGGGGTGGATAGGAGAGGAGAGGAGAGGAAAGGAAAGGGAAGGGAAGAGAAAGATAACAGAGGAAAGGGAAGAGAAGGGAGAGAGAGTCTATAGTCTTCCAAATCTTAACATAGATTCCTGGTGGGGCAGAATCCAGTCTTCCCATGGGTCCAACGCTGCCATGTCTACGTGAACTAGCCAGTTAGAACTTGATGCGCATAAGTAAAAGGCATATAAAATGCTTTAACGAATATCCATGCATCATTAAATACAAAAAAATTCATGTATAAAAGAAAAGTTAACGTTCTACGCTTACGATATTCATATGGCAATAACGAAGCGCGGCATACATTTTTTACAGTGTTGCTTGGAAAACGTTATCACTTTTAACAACTTTCACCGTAGTTCTTAGTAAGGTAAATGCTGCAATAACTGTGTTCTAAATACAATATGAATGAATATAGCAATAAAATGAGGTATTTCGTTAAAGCATTTTATATGTCTTATAGGAGAGAAGGAGAAGGAAAGGAAGAGATGGGAAAGGGAAGGGAGGATTTGTGACCAAGGCTGTTCTCTCTGTTCTATCAAATAAAGTTTAGTTTTGTTTTAACAATGTTCTGTTATTTATCAATGTAGGTTAAGGTTTGGTTAATATAGGTTATGTTATGTTAGGCTAATATAGAAGCTATCAAATGTTCTCCATGACTAAAGGTAGGGAGTTGGACGAAGTGCAGTCCCGAGACGCAGACGTAAACAAACGCCATTATGGTGAAGATGTAAAATTTTACCTTCAGTGTTATATTGAGTGTTATATTTGTTATATTCTGAGAAGGTTTTTTTTTAATTACATTTCCGTCGCAAATTCCTAGTTTCTCATATATTCAATGATTTCTATGAGACCTTCTCTTCGAAAAGTAAAGTTTAGTTTGGTTTGAACAAGGTTCTGTTATTTGTCAATATAGGTCAAGGTTTGATTAATTTAGGTTATGTTAATTTAGAAGCTATCAAATGTTTTCTATGACCAAAAGTCGGGGGTTGAGCCATTTTCTTTCGTAGCCACAAGCCATTCAGGTGAAGATGTACAAATTGACCTTAATCTCATCTCTGAATGGTACTAGATTTGACCAATGATTATTATTTTTTTTTTTTTAGTTCACAGCACAGTGATGTTATGCACAATAATAACTCTTTACCATGCAGACAAAGGAAGGAAAGAAGAGGAGATATGCATGTAATGTTGGATGATGACACGAACCATTTGATTTATCATAGCAATAACTAATAATAACAATAATAATAAT
>JAPQNM010000013.1:25186298-25191298 GCA_029783475.1 Metacarcinus magister | reverse complement strand
ACAAATACATGTAATTATACATCCTGCAATAAAGAAAAATACAGAAAAACATAAACATTATCATTATCCATAAGAAAATCAATCTAAATTACCATTTTACTGTACCTGGGCTTGCGGAGATGGAGATTGGTCTCGGTCGCAAAATTGGCGTATCGCAAAATTGGAACCCGCAAAATTGGGGGAGCACTGTATTATATTATTAGGTTTTCACAAGACTGAAGCGTTTTACTTACATATCACCATGTACTTTTAAGTCTATTCATTTAGTACGCCAAAACCTTGTAATATGCGGGCGGCTTCAGACCACATGAACTCATATTTATGTATCGAACCTATTTCTATTAATTCTCCTTATATGCATCTGAAATTCACTGTTATGCGATTGTTGGCTAACCACTATTGCATTGAATGATACACACCAATCTTGCATTCATAACAGTAACATATAGATGTGGTATCTTCCACTCTTCATATTTCATTATTACCTGAAGTGAAGAGATTTTGTCCTAAGCAACCCATATTTATCAAAGGTCCCTCACTGGTTCGCAATCATTTGTTCACAGCCGTCAAGACTATTCACGGCTAAGAGTAAAGCATGTCACATCTGAAACCCTTTGCAATCCTGTCCCACGTGTGAACACAGGCCTCCTTGTGATAAGCTAAAATCACCATAGATATGATCTCTACATTGTTAAATACTAGTTATATACGGCAATTATTTTCACAGTTATCTAGCCTACAAGTATATTATTACAATCGATGTAATCAAAGAGCAACGATAATCAAAACAGTAATTTCGCCAGTATCCGCATTTATCCACATTATCAGGACCTTGCCAATATACAGACTAGGTTTTTTTTTTTTTTTCATATCGTCAAAGGAAAACAGTACATTCTGAGTCTGGAATATCTATGGTGCAGGTTTATGCTTAATAGATAAATGCGTTCTTTATTTGTACGTGTATATGTTTATCTACGAGTGCGGGGAGGTGAATGGTACCTGTGATAGCTGTAGTCGTTGGATGGTCAGGGAATACTGTATAAGCTTATGGTATTGAATGAATAGCTGGGCCCATCATAGCTCCTATCAGAAAAATTGTTTCGTCCTTAAAATCAATGAAAGCCGACTGCTGAAAATTCACCAATCATTAGAAATTTGGGTGAATCTTGGAAACACTGCATTTATTATGGAAATGGTCTTAAACAGCTAAGAAAAAAGTTTTAAATATCACTATGAATTAGAGAAATTAAGGTATATTTGCAAAATGAAGTTCGGACAACATATAGCTACAATTTTTTGACTTAACATTCAATAGTTTTCATTTTTCCAGATCACTTTTCTTTTATAATGTTTAAGAAGTCAGGCTTGATAAGAGTCAAGTTTGAGGTTAGGTTAGATTTTTCAGTTTTTTAGGATAATTAGTTACTCCAGTGTTTTAAATAATTCAACTAATTTTGAGACAATTTCTGGGGCAAACCGCTTGTTTCTGTTTTCACCCTTCCCTCCCAAATTAAAGGAAACTCAGGGAAATCAGCATTTACATGTAAGGAAACATTAGAACAATGTATTTGCTGCATAAATAAGGAATTAACCAGCAAAACCAACCAATTCACATTAAAAAACAATAAAAAAGTATTTCTTTAATAGACTAATTATAACCTAACCTAACCTAAACCAAACTAACTACCGCTTTAGTCCTAAAGACATTGCACAAGAAGGGTAATTTAGAAAAATGAAGGTGAAGGGTTTTAATAAGGGGGATGTAGGAAAGGTTTTAACGGTCAGTAGTCAGGTTAGAATAAGAAGTAACAGATTCAAACTGGAAAAACGTAATTTAAAAAAAGAGATAGGCAGAAATTGGTTTACAAATAGGGTGGTGGAT
This sequence comes from Metacarcinus magister, assembly GCA_029783475.1. Taxonomy (NCBI): domain Eukaryota; kingdom Metazoa; phylum Arthropoda; class Malacostraca; order Decapoda; family Cancridae; genus Metacarcinus; species Metacarcinus magister. The sequence goes on along the minus strand of JAPQNM010000013.1, from coordinate 25,189,416 downwards.
GATTGGAACAGACTCAGTCAGTCTGCAGATAGTTAGTGCACAGACGATAGGGAGTTTTAAAAGAAGACTAGACAGTTTTGTGGATGGGGTTGAAAGGTGGATGTAGGTAATAAGGCAGTATTGGAGTAACAGGAACTACCACGTGTAGGCCTCCGGGCCTTTTGTAACTTTCTAATATTCTTATGTTCATAAATCAATTAAATTTTACCATAAGTGTAAAAAGTTAGGAACCAATTTTTTTCTCTTTAATACTTACCTTTATAATGCACTGCAAATTCAACCTCAGATACTTATTCAGATAACCTCAAATAGTTATGCCGCTGAATTACAAAAATAAATATGAATTTTTTTTTTTTTAGGTTACGTTAGGTTTAGTTAAGTTTGGTTATGGCGTCTGCACCTCCCACAACACCCTACTTTTAGTCATAGAAAACATTTGATAGCTTCTAAATTAACATAACATAACAACTGAACTAAAACTAACCAAACCTAGGTAACTATACGTAACGAAACTTAACCAAACCTAACTAAATCTAACATTACCTTAAAAAAAAAAAAAAATTGTTTCTTTTACTTTAGGCAGTGCTTACAGGTACGGCAGCCGAACCTGTAAGTGCTCGCTTATAGATACAGCACGTACCTAACTTTTGGGTCATATAATATAAAAAGCTTATATAACCGAACCTAACCGAACCTAACCGAACCAAACCGTACCTAATCATAACCTAAAGAATACCGTATCCTCATAGTGCTCCTTTATAGATACGGTACGTTACCAGGTAAATAATAAGGCACAGGCCGTACGAATAACGGATGACAACGCGATATGACTGCCGTATCTCTAAGCACTTTGTTTCCTTTCTGTAATTCAGCGGCATAACTGCTTGACGTGATCTGAACATGTATCAGAGGTTGAATTTGCAGTGCATTATAAAGGTAAAGGAGATATCGAATGCGTCGCCTTACGAATATTTACCACTTGAAATACCCATATGATTCATGAAGGTGATAATATAATAAGAAGCAGCAATAAACTTAACCATTACGCAGATTAATTAATATCTTTTCAACATCTATATACAGTTCCATCAATTAGCTAGTAGTGTAAGCTTCCTCGATTACTGACAACTTACAGAACAAGATCACAATAATCATTCATGCATTACGTGACACCAAATGTAACAACTTGAGGAAACGAATACTCACCAGTAAAACTTTTGGTTTTGCCTCACATGCAAGAGATGTTATGACGTCACATGTAAACAAACTGAAAGTATGAAAAGTGTAACCTGTAAAACTACTGAATCACTTCACTACTATTTAACCACAAACCAAAAAATATAATTACCTTTCTAATATCATCCCCTTTAATTATCACATCGTTTTTGTAGTCTAATTTGAATATAGAATCAATGAAGATGATGGTAACTTGTTATGTAACAAATTTGGCGGGAGAGTGAACGTTATCGGCAGAGGGAGATTGCGTGTTATTTTTTTAAGAAGTTATGGCTCCTGTGAAGTTTGAGGTAGGTGAAAGTTCATCAGATAAACTCATGAAAACATCATATATCATCTATGTCTCTATTAAAAGTCTTACATCTACTACATGTCCACATTTCGATCACAACGGATTTAAGGAAAGTGGCGGCAACTGGCACTACCCTTCCTTCTCCTTAATGTGATGCAATAACCCACACTGCTTATCATTGGAGTTATCTTATCTTATCTTATCTTGCTATATGTAAGTAATGTGCTGAGTAATGTGGTCCTTAATCATGATCTAGGAATATTAATGAGTTATTTGAGTTATTTAGATTTATCCGCCGTATCTTAGAGTATATGGTAGCTTTCCATTTCTTTCCCCATTGTAATCAAACTAATTGTCCAGAACCACTAAGGCGAGCGTCAACCTGATAAACCCTTATAATTTATATTCAACTTTTTCCACTAAGCATATAAAAACAAAATTGACAGCAATCACTAACCTATACAGTAAGCACACCCAATCCTGCAGCTGCACACCCACGCCTTGTCGCCAATTCACATCCAACTGAAGTTTTATGTATTTGTGATAAGCTTCCGTCACGTACTACCGTCCTTATGTAGCTTGAATTAGGTAAGGCAGTGATGACAGTGTTGTTACGGTTGGCACCCATGAGGCAGCTTCGTGCCCTTGGGGTGAAGAGAAAACAAAGAACTTACATAGACGTGGGAAGGAAAGGAAATGTATGGTTTTGCTGTTATAATTTTTGTATTATTATTATTATTATTGTTATTATTATTATTATTATTATTATTATTGTTATTATTATTATTATTATTATTATTATTATTATTATTATTATTATTATTATTATTATTATTATGACCCTTGGATGAGGTTGTCGTACATCTGGTGTGACCCTTGGACTTGGATCATATGAAGTGCGCAGAGGGAGAGGGCCAGCGATGCCATTTATGGGGATTTTAACCTAGATCTGGCTTTTTTCAATGTGACTTGGGTTTCTGGGCGTTTCTTTGATTAAAGTCCTTCTATATAGGGTTTTTTTATGTTCTAATGATTCAGTATGCACTTTTGCTAAAAGAAGCGTTTGTAGTAATTTGAAATATACATTGAAGAGTCACACACGCGCGCGCTCGACAAGACGGTTACCGGTACCTTTCATGAGTTCGATATGAAGTATAATAACAGGGGTTGTGGATAGGACCGCCTCCCTTCGTCCTCATTTGCGTGACTGACCCAGTGTTGCCAGGTTCCCACAAAGATCCCATATACCAGGTCAACTCACAACGACACGCGTAAACTGGGCGTGACGTCACTCACCCCTTACCGCCCGTTCACACCTCACCATCCTCCTCTCTGCGCCATTATTTCTTTATCACACACACACACACACACACACACACACACACACACACACACACACACACACACACACACACACACACACACACACACACACACACACACACACACACACGAGTGTATACAGGTGTAAGAAAATTAGATAAGGCTACACATTTTACTTTTTTACTAAAACATCAATTATCTCTAATCAGTTAAGTAGAGCTACAATACCCTTATTCTACTTTACTTACATAATATCTATCTATCCAT
>JAPQNM010000013.1:25161298-25171298 GCA_029783475.1 Metacarcinus magister | reverse complement strand
AGCTACATAATGTATAAACCTTACCAGCTTTTGAATGTATACAGTATTTGACTAGGTACGAGCTTGAAAATATATTGCAATAAGTGAAAGAGTTGTGTCAGATCAAAGGGAATTATTTATTTGAAGGAAAATACTAATGCTTCCCAGAGCAATCACGTGAGTTTCTCTTTTTATCTGCTGTGACGATTAGAAATTGATATCAGTCCAGCAAATAGTTATCGTAATGGTTTAAGTGCCATCAAAACACACACATTTCAGTAGAGCTTGTGACACTGATGCGCAGGGTCGTCATGCAAGCAGAAATCCTGGGAATGGTTTGAGGGGATACACTTAGACCGAGTGGCATTGATTTTATTCACTTAAAAAAATAATGACGATTTTATTGCAGTTTGACATATTTTCAAAGACTTTGAGAAATTATTTTAAAGCTTCACTAAATCAGTTTTTGTAGCTAAATATCTCTCACTTTATATCAAGGTGAATACTGTAGATTTATTTATAAATTTTAATGCTTCTCTTGTTGTCAATTGAATAAGATGATAAATACACAAACAATAAATAATAAGTATAAAGACTGCTAGGAATGTAATAGTGTTTTCACTTGTTCTTGTACACACATTAATAAGAGATGTTGAGTGCACTAACAAAACGGCCAAATATGAGGCACAAATTGTGTTATACTGTTTTTTTTGTTGGCAAAATGAGAGGAAATTGTAGTAATATGCAGTCAGTACTTGAAGCATGTAATGGGCGCTATGAGTGGACATCCTTACAATATCAGATAGCTTCATGATTACTGTGTATTAGCCATTTTCACCAGGCGACTGTCCTCCTGCAATACATCCAGTTACAGCGTGTATAAGGCCTTATCAAGTTTTTTTCTTCATACAAAAGCTCTTATTGAACACCGAAATTTTACCTTATTGCGATGAAAGGCTAGTCTATTACATTAAGTTTTACAACGAATTCACAAATTACTTCGTGTGTGTTGGAAAGAAAATAATACTTTGCACATTCATTTGAGGTGATTACGTACCCTATAGTATCATACTGACTAACTCGATCATTTGGTCTCTATAGCTCAATATTCCAACACTCTTAATTAATACTATATAATAATCATCTTCTTTGGTCTTAAAGGTATAACCATCGCAAAGTTAATTTCAGGTTGCGTATTATCTCAAACTACTCCAGGCTGTATCAATCTAGTGAAGTAACAGGTAGTTAGCTGTATTCAGAGCGCCATAGTTTGCTTCGCTCTCTGGCCCGTAATGTAAAAATTCCTCAACTGTACGTTCTGGTAGGAAGCCTAAGATGAGCCTTCCCGCTACACCACCAGACTTTCAGTTTATCTCAACTTTACCAGAGGAAAGCCGTACATCTTCCTTTTCATGGGGGTGGGGGGAGGGTTGAGGGATGAAGGATACTGGTAGGATACGGTAACAAGCCTCCAAGGAATGAGGGCGTGACAAGGGAAACTAGGAACTTTTTGTGGATAAAAAGAAAGACTTAAAACATTATTATTATTTTTCTTATGCTCGTTATAATCTATTCCTTATTACTGAGCTTTAGAAAACATTTTAATTTTGATCTTGAAGGAGTTGTCTCTCTTGAACGTACCACCTCTACCACCTCCAACCCCCACCACCCATTCATTCCTCCATACACGTGCATCATCCTTAGCGCCCCAAAGAGGCTGTGCTCCGCCCCATCACTATCATCGCCGAGACAACTGATCGCAAGAGAGGGTGGTCGCGCGAGCATGTAATTGATTAACATTGCTTCATTTTCCAGCCCATTACTCTGATGCTTCCCTTTCTCCCGGCAGAAAGAGATAGATAGATAGATAGATAGATAGATAGATAGATAGATAGATAGATAGATAAAGAGAGAGAGAGAGAGAGAGAGAGAGAGAGAGAGAGAGAGAGAGAGAGAGAGAGAGAGAGAGAGAGAGAGAGAGAGAGAGAGAGAGAGAGAGAGAGAGAGAGAGAGAGAGAGAGAGAGAGAGAGAGTAGTAAAAGAAAGAAAGAGGCTTGCAACGTTTCCTATATATTGTAATCTGAATAAAATTATGTAATTCTACAAGAAAATGTCAGTAAGCAATAGATGCAAGATAGTTACGTTGAAGTACGTATAGCGAAATAGGATTCAAGTTTGTATTAAATTCCGACCCAACATTTAACACCAATATTCTTACCGAACTATAGTATGCAAGTCTTTAGTCCTTTTGGCACATTACGGGTAGACTTACTGTTCAATTATTCAATAGCAAAATGTGTAAGATTTTATCCAATTCATATTCTTTGTTATTTATTATTTGAATGTCTAACTGTTACCATCTGACAAACTAAAATGTGGCTGGTTTTGTCCGTAGAGTTGTAAGTGCATTTCTGACTTTCTTCTCGGTACCGCTCTGTTAATACTTCATAGTCAGTACAGCCGCAGCGTCACTCACACACAACTGACCTCATTTTCCTCACCTTGAATCACCTCGGGACATCTGACTTCAAAGGCATTAAGGCACTCGCTCAATCTTACCTGAATCTTTTTTTCTCACTCTCTCCTCAGTGCTTCATTCTTTCTTTCTCTTTGTTTTAGTTATTCATTTGGTGATTACGTAAATGATCCAACACCTTCCTTCCTACAGTCTTGAAGTTACTCAGGGTAGTTATCCCATCATCACATCACCACCAGTCATCGCCTTACACAATTCAACTACCTGTGTGGTAAGGTAATCGCCTTCATAACAGGATATATCACCCGTTGAATCTCCTTACAATCAAATATGTAAATTACGTATCACACGCGACCACTTACATTCTTACTCATGCCTCGATCAATACCTTTGTAAAAGAATGACTTCAAAGTTTTCTTGAACTTAACACAAACGGTCTGCCTGGTATCAAGTGCACTTAAAAACTTCACTACCAGACTTGGCATTCCCAGCTTACATGCATGATACGAAGCGTCTCCTTTTTAAATCAATAAGCTGTGCACTATTCACAGGAAAGACAAAACTTTTGAATTCAGTCAGCGTTCACACCCAGACATTATCCATCCAACACCCGCTCAGATCGATGTGTTGCTGCCGCTAGCCCAGTCATTAGCCGGCGTCTCTCGTCTGCTGCTTCACACCCAACCTGTGGAAATGACACACCGTTTACTTAGACACACCTATGCGTGCCATTATCTTTACAAGCCTGAATTATATACGACCTTTGTTCCCCGCGGCAAGGAATGTACATAGTTAGCCAGCACCGAGGGACCAAGGGGAAGGTTTTTACCACACAGTACAAGCAGTGTGGAGAGGGAGCAAGGCGTGTGGGGATATCTTTTTTCGTCCGTGTATTTTGTAATGTTTCTTTGCTGTGCGTGAATCTCGTTAATGAAACTGAGTTGGAAAGCTGGTTTGGTAATGGAATGAGTGAGCGTCTGTCATGCTGCCTCTAGGACTGTGTGTGTGTGTGTGTGTGTGTGTGTGTGTGTGTGTGTGTGTGTGTGTGTGTGTGTGTGTGTGTGTGTGTGTGTGTGTGTGTGTGTGTGTGTGTGTTTGTCTGTCTGTATGTCTGTTTATCTGTCTGTCTGTCTGTCTCTGTCTATCTATCTATCTCTCTCTCTCTCTCTCTCTCTATATATATATATATATATATATATATATATATATATATATATATATATATATATATATGTACATCTGTATCTATCTATATATCTATATATCTGTTTATTTATCTCCCTATCAATATGTATCACATTGTGTATATCCTTGAATCAATATTTATATTTATATGTCTATCTTTATATCTTGCTGTCTTTAGTTTTGTTTAGCTTTATTAACTTTTTTTGGTATATAGTATGCAATTGTATATGTGAAATAATATATTACACACACACACACACACACACACACACACACACACACACACACACACACACACACACACACACACACACACACACACACACACACACATAATTTTCCTCGTTTTAGCTTTGACATAGCAAGAGGGAGGAGGAAAGAGAAGTTTCCCCTCCCCCTAATATGTGGAACGAGGCTGTTCAGGCGGCGTGTGATCGTTAACGAGGGCAGTTCATGAGGAGTGGAGGGTGGGAGGGTAGGGGCGGCAGGGTTAATGAGGTGTTGATAACGTGGTTGGGAGGGTAGAGGAGGCGGGGAGCAAGGGAGGGGAAGCAGCTGGATAAGGAGATGGAGTAGCACTATGATGAAGAAGAGAAGTGGTAAGGAGAAGAAGGAACAAAGGAAGGGAAGGAAGGAAGGAAGGAAGGAGAAGGATGGAGAGGTTAGAAAGATAGAAGATAATAGGAGGTTAAAAGTAAGTTAGTTGAGGTGTATATCTTAATTGTTTGTATGAGAAATGGATAAATAACACTCGATTTATTTTTATCTCTCTCCTCTCATCTCATTCTCCTCCCTCATCCTCCTGCTCCACTGATTCTCTCACCTCTTACTTCTTCCTCACTTCCCTCCCTTCTTCAATTCCTCTTTTCTCCCTCCTTTCTTCCCTTCTTATCTTCTCTTGCCTTATCCTTCCTCCCCTTCTGTTCCCCTTTTTCTACATCCCTTCATATCCTTTCCCCTCCTCCCTTCTCGTCTCTTCGTCATCCTTGTTCTCACTCCTTCTTTCTTCTCCCTTCCTTACATTCTTTTTCGTCCCTTTCCCTAAGCATGTGTATCCCTTGTTGAGTCTTGGTCTCCCCCTCCGTTGGCTCTTCCCTGTGGTGCTTCTCTATATATCTATGGCTCTTTTCCCCGTTCAGTCGACCCTCATTTTCTCCCTCAGCCTCCCGCAGCGGGGACTCGTGTATCCCGCACCTCATTACTGGTTTCACTGGGACACTTTTCGATGATGCATCACTTAGTGCGCGATGTCTTCCCACCCTCTTTTTTTATTTTTTTTATTTACTTTTTTTTTTATATTTATGCAATGTAATTATTTTGCAGAGAAGTTATTACATCAATATTATATATATTTTTTTTTATATCCTTTTATCTCCTTCACCCTCTTTCCTTCCCTCTGTTACCCTCATTTCTTGGATCTCTTATTCTTCTTTCTTTTTGTTTTCTTTATCCTTTTTTTCCGTATTCCCAGTATATATTTTTTTTCATTTTTATTTTCTCTATTCCGTTCCCGTATTCCTATCTCTCTTTTACTCTTACTCTCTTTACCCTTCTTCTCAATTTATCTTTCTCTCCTCTTTCTCCTTTCGTATTCCAATTCCTTACCGTCTTCCCTTTATCATTTATTTTTCTATCCTCTCATTCTCATTTTTTTTTCTTTTTTCTCTTTCGTGCTTTCACATGCTCTTATGTCATTTTAATTGTTGTTTTCTTGTTCATTGTCAAAATTGTCTCTACTTTATGTTCATTGTTACTAATAGTTCTTCGCATCTACACAGTCACTTGTTTCTTATTTTAACACTCCTCTTTTTATCTTTTTTTCACATTATTTAAACACGTAATCTCTATCTTTTTGCTCTTTATCTCTCTCTCTCTTCTTGCTGTTACCTTTATTCTCATTCTTTTCCTGTGTACCTATTTCCAGTGTTTTTTTTTTTTATTTTTTTTTTATATAAACAGTTGCTTTAATTCCTCATTATCACATTTACTTTTACTACTATTACTTACAGTTTTTATTTCACAGTTTTCTCTTCATTTAAAACAGTTACTCACACCTCATCGAATTTCTATGCAATTTAACATTTCTCTCATCTCCATCCTCGTCTCTCACACCACCACTACAACCACCACCACCACCACCACCACCACCACCACCACCACCACCACCACCACCACCACCTCCTCCTCCTCCTCCTCCTCCTTACCGCCGCCACCCTGCTGTGAGGGGCGGCATCATAAGGGCGGTGCTCCTCCTTAGGATTTACGACCACTCTCCCTTAATTGATGCCCTTCACTATGGGCGGAGGAAGCGGTCCAGAGAAGGAGCGTGTGTCACAAATCCTCCTTCCTCTATCCCCTCCTTCACATACTCTCTCTTTCTCTCTTTTTTTTATCTCTCTCTCTCTCTCTCTCTCTCTCTCTCTCTCTTTCTTGTTCCTTCTAACCCCTCACCACCTCTCTCCTTTCTTCTCTGTTTTATCTTAACCTTTATCCTCCTTCTCCTCCTCCTTCCTTAAGAGTGGATTTTCAAAAGTAAAAATGGAACACAGTCAATCATATTTTCTCATATACAGGGAATGTCAATATGTTTTTCTTTCCTCTTCTTTATCTCCTCCTCGTCGTCGTCATCGTCCTCCTCCTCCTCCTCCTCCTCCTCCTCCTCCTCCTCCTCCTCCTCCTCCTCCTCCTCCTCCTCCTCCTCCTCCTCCTCCTCCTCCTCCTCCTCCTCCACTACCACGCCGCGGACACAATTCATGATTCAGTCACCAATATGTCAGATGTCCCTGGTCGCTAACGGAAGCCAATTACCACTGGTACGCGCGCGCGCGCACACACACACACACACACACACACACACACACACACACACACACACACACACACACACACACACACACACACACACACACACACACACACACACACACACACACACACACATATACACACACATAGAAACACACACACACACACACACACACACACACACACACACACACACACACACACACACACACACACACACACACACACTGAAACACACACACATAGAAACACACACACACGCACAGAAACATACATACACAGAAACACACACACATAGAAACACACATACACGCACAGAAACACACACACACCCTCACATACTCACACGTGCACACACACTTACACACAAACACACACACATACACACAAACACACACACACACACACACACACACACACACACACACACACACACACACACACACAGGCCAAATAATCAGTGCAAGTCCAGATCATGAAAAAGCAATCAAAAGAAGAATAAGGATGAGATGGAGTGCTTTAGTAAACAAGGTTGTGTTATTAAAAGTAATCTCCCGCTATCACTAGGGGAACATAAATGATCAATGCATCTTTCCAATGCTATAATATGGATCGAAAATTTGGAGTCTAACAGAAGTACTGGAACGAAAACTTAATAGTGTTTATAAAAGATAATAGAGAATAATACTTGTCTTAACTTGGCGAGATAGGAAGAAAACATCATGGATTAGGGAGCAAACTAAAGTTGAAGACATCTTGGCCATAAAAGAATAAAGACATGCGCGGTACATATTATGCGCCGAACAAATGATAGATGGACAAACAGATTAACAGAATAGCAACCCAGGGATAGTAAGAGAAGGCAGGTCAGACAAAGAACTTAATTTTTTTATATGTGATGCGTAGGACACCAGTTGTGGTGCATATCACGCATGTGTGAGTGTATGTATGTGTATCACACATAACCGTCCCCCCCCCTCCCTTCCCTTGCTCAAGTTGGTGAAAAATCCTTAGCGATCTGAGCGAGATTCGAACCCGCGCTTTGTCATGATAGTAGGCGAGGACGTTAACCACTGACCAACGGGAGTGGGTGTTGTGGAATGGTTGAGTGAAGAAGGTTGGGAGAGGCTTCTTTGTCCTGCACTGAACTTATAAATGCTGCTGATGCTGATGATGATTGGTTATTGTACTCCACACTAGTGCTGCGCAGCAAAAGTCATCGACTCCTGTCGCAGTGGATGGGAGTTGAGGGAGAAAGGAAGGTATTTACCCACGATCCACTGTGGGTGTGGGTGCGGGGGACACTTGAGGATCATGTCACCTCTGGAATTGAAAATGCATTATAAACTTTTTGATTATTTTTTCATTTTCTTAGACGAAGCAGCGAGTGAGCATTTTTGTTCCATCTTCGTTTACCCTTTAGCTCTTTTCTATTATTTATACAAAAATACTAAGGTTCTCGACGGCTGAGGAAAGTGATGGGCGTGGTGGCAGCTTCATCCTGGCCATATGGCAGGACGAAGACCTAAGGTAAATCGGGGATCTGAGAAAATAAGTCTGGTACGGCCGTGATCTACTATTTACTGTTTTGAGGTGTGTGTGTGTGTGTGTGTGTGTGTGTGTGTGTGTGTGTGTGTGTGTGTGTGTGTGTGTGTGTGTGTGTGTGTGTGTGTGTGTGTGTGAAAGAGAGAGAGAAAAAAAAAGAGAAAGAGAGAAAGAGCGAAAAAAATAGCGTGCATGCAGACATAAAGAGTCAGTAACTGATACTTAATGCCGAATTTTCTCTTTTTTTTTTCATGATATACTTTTTCACTTTTCTTCGTTTTCTCTTGTGCTTCTGACTAACTGACAGACTGATTGAATTTCTACCTTCGTATGCATTGCTACTTTCTCTTTACTAATCATCCTCATTTCTACACATCGTCCTTTCCTTCCTTACATTCCCTACCTATATTCTCATTCCATTCCTACACTTTTTTACATCAGTTTTTTTTAGGATGAATAATTTATGACAAGAGGTCCAGGAGTACAATATGAACATTTGACTTATAAATTGAAGTACAGTGTCCATGCAGGCTAGAAGTGCACGAGGCAGGCTGGTCACTCAGTACATTGTGTTTGGTAGTTGACTTGAGCTACGGCCACACACACCACTAGCCTATAATTTTATATATATATATTTCTTTTTAAAGCTGAACGCACTAGACGGACAAATTTATATTATAAGACAATGAAGGTCTGACACATTCTAAAGACCTTACTCTACTTTTCATGTGATTTTTTTTTTATTATATATTTAAATCAAATACATTAATTCATATTTATGTTTTTCCTCGAAGATAATAAGAAGTATTATTTTCTCCATCACTGTAACTATTTTTTTTTCTTTGCGAGAGTAAATATTTCATGATTTTTTTTCTCGCTTTCTTTCTCTCTCTCTTTCCATATATCTTTGTGCTAGTCCTTCTGTCTGCCTGTCAGCTTGTCTACTCGTCTGCCTGTCTATCCACCTGTCTGTCTATCTATCTGCCTATTTGTCTGTCTGTGTCTGTCTCTATGTCCCTGTCTGCCATTGTCTGTCTGTCAAGTTTGTGGAAAAATATGTGTGGCATAAGTGTGGCAGAATGGCAGGGTGTTGACAGAGGTGTGAGGTGATGTGGGAAAAAGGTGTGGCAGGGAGTAGAGATAAAGTGTAGTAGAGGTTAGGGTGGCCGGGGGGGAGGTGGTGGGGGGGTGTTAGGGGGCGGGAGAGTGGTGACAAGAGCTGCACCACAACCTTCTCTCACACTTCATAATTAAACACCAAAGTTTTCTCACCTTTACGTCCGGCACGCGAGGAAGGGGCGTCAGGCGGAAAGACAATAGTAAAAGAAAAAAAAAAAATCAATATACAGAAAGTTTTATAATGTTTTTTTTCCTCTCTCTCTCTCTCTCTCTCTCTCTCTCTCTCTCTCTCTCTCTCTCTCTCTCTCTCTCTCTCTCTCTCTCTCTCTCTCTCTCTCTCTCTCTCTCTCTCTCTCTCTCTCTCTCTCTCTCTCTCTCTCTCTCCCCCCAAAAAAGGTACATGGTGTTCTCTTCAATCCGTTTCCTCTGCCGTTACGTTGCTGAAGAGAGGTATGAGGGGAGAAAGCCTTACTCTGATCTATCCTGTTCTCCTACACGTAGTTTACTAGTAGTAGTATATAGTCAAATAAATACCAACAGGTCCTTTAGTATATACTCTTTTTTGTGTATTCTTATTATGTATTTTGTTCTCTCTCTTTCTCTCTTATCGATAGTGAGTGTCTGATGGTGAGTGTGACGAGTATTTGTTAATTCATCTCCTCTCAGTCTCCCCGTCGAGGTGTCACTCAGAACTTGGCTGGGAGCACGATGGGTGGAGAGTGGGAGTGTAAAAAAAGGTCACAAGTGTTCACGGTGTTACTGTCTGTATGTGTGTGTGTGTGTGTGTGTGTGTGTGTGTGTGTGTGTGTGTGTGTGTGTGTGTGTGTGTGTGTGTGTGTGTGTGTGTGTGTTCACTCGTTGGTTGTTGTGCTACCAAACATGTGTAAAGCG
>JAPQNM010000013.1:25151298-25153798 GCA_029783475.1 Metacarcinus magister | reverse complement strand
TGAAAGCTGATGATGATGGTGATGACTAGGGGGAGGAGGAGGAAGGGGAGGGGGAGGAGGGGGAGGAGGAGGGGGCCTTAATGTGGTGGTGGTGGTGATGGTGGTGATAGCCATTGACTTGGCTTTGGTAGCGATGGTGAAATGTATTGTATGGTGGTGAAAGTTGTACAGCAGCTTTTAATGGAAATACTAAAAAGGCTTATCGGACTAGACACCATAAAAGTTGAATAAGAGGTGGTGGTGGTGGTGGTAGCGGTGGTGGTAGTGGTGGTGGTGGTGTTGGTGTGGTGGTAGTGGTAGTGGTGGTGGTGGTGGTGGTGGTGGTGGTGGTGGTGGTGAAGGATAACATTATAAAAAAAAATGAGACAAATGGAAGGATGATAATTAAAAAAAGAAATTGAAAAAGAAGAAGAAGAAGAAGAAGAAAAAGATGGAGAATAATACTAATAAAAAGAACGACAATAACAAGAACAAGAATAATAACAAGAACAGCCAGAAAAAGAACAAGAAGAAAAGAAAAACGAAAGAAAGAGAAAGAAAGAAAATAACGAGAGCAAGAAAAGAAAAGAAGGAAGCAGGAGGAGGAAATGTGGTAGCAATAATAACAATCAGTAAAAAAAATAATGTAGAGAAAAGAGAAAGAATAATAGGGAGTGAGTGAGTGAGTGTGTGATAACTTATAAGGCAGAACGGAAGAGGAAGGAGAGAGGGAGAGAGAGAAGGAGAGAAAGGATGAAAGCATAACGAGAAGGAGTAGGAGAAGGAAAAATGAGCAGGAGGAGGAGGAGGAGGAGGAGGAGGAGGAGGAGGAGGAGGAGGAGGAGGAGGAGGAGGAGGTTGTATGTATGAATGTAAAGAGGGTCAGCTGAATCAGTGGTTTCTTACAGATATTCACTCGACACTTACAAGCTTCTTCACTCTTCTTTTACTACATACAATTTTAAACATTATTGTCACAGAGTATGACGGATTGTGGCCACCAGTACTTACCTACCTCCTCTTCCTCCTCCTCCTCCTCCTCCTCCTCCTCCTCCTCCTCCCCTCTAAAGCTTGTCGACTCCTCCCCCTGCTTCTCTTCCCGTCCTCTGTCTTACTTACTCTCTTTCTCCCCTCCTTCCATCCGTCTCTCCGCTAACCACCTACGTCCCCCTCCCCACCCCTTCCAGCCGGATATTTGCTCGTAAACCCAGCGTTGAAGGGGAGACTCAACGAATATAAAGTTCTGTAATGTTTACCAAATTACCACCCGCCTCCACCTGCCTCCTAAAAACAGCATGTAAATCAGACGCGCAGGGAAAAAAAAAATTACGTTGACGGAAGGAAGTTGCCTTTTTCCCATGAGGACACACACACATATATATATATACACACACACACACACACACACACACACACACACACACACACACACACACACACACACACACACACACACACACACACACACACTTGGAAATCTTCAAAGGGAACACCGCAGAGACCATTACAATAATATTATTTATCGTCACCAGGAGACGCAGCGGTCGGAACTAACTGACTGATAGTGAGGGAGGAAGGATGAAGAAGTGGAGGAAGGAGTGAAGGGGCAAGAGGAAAAGGAAAAAAGGGAGAAGCGAGAGAGGAAAAGAGAGACAGAGAGGTGAGGACACATGGTGACAGTTTGTTGACAAAAACGTGAATTCTCGCAGCAAGAAACACAGGTGTCATCAGTGTAGTGATTGGCCAATTGACCAAGAATTTAGGGACATTTCGAGCCCCTTGAGTGGGTGTCAGCGGCAAATCACGTGTATTATCACCATCACTATTTCCCTGGGTGTGTGTGTGTGTGTGTGTGTGTGTGTGTGTGTGTGTGTGTGTGTGTGTGTGTGTGTGTGTGTGTGTGTGTGCGTGTAGGTGCGGATGTTATCAGAGGTAGGAGGGGTTGATTAAGGAAGCATCGTGGTTTCATTATGTCCTAATTGGCTCTTCACTAATAGTCAGAGGCGGTTCTTGGATAATCCTTCGCTCGTCTCACAAACACCCTAATTGTCTGCTTCAAGGGAAACAAGCAATCAGGGACGCATTAGGACAACAAAACATAGGCACCTGCCGGGGATTGTGGGGAAGAGGTGTGTGTGTGTGGGGGGGGGGTGGGTGGGGGGTGGAGGGAGTGGGGGCAGGTTGTTCCTCCTCCTCCTCCTCCATCCTCTCCCTACCTGAGGCTTGGCTGAAGGGCAGTAATCATAATCGTCGTTGTTGTTGTTGGTGTTGTTGTTGTCGTTTTTGTCTTGAAGTCGTCATCGTTATCACCATCATTAATGTATGTTGTCATCATCCGTCTCCTTTTAGCTATATGTCATTATTATTACTATTATCATTATTATTATTATTATTATTATCATTATTATTATCATTATTGTTATTATCATTGTTATCATTATCATTATCATGGCTATTATAGAAAGAAAGAGCCAGGGTGAGAAAGAAATGTAATAAAAAAAAACAACATTAATAAGTGAAA
>JAPQNM010000013.1:25131298-25133798 GCA_029783475.1 Metacarcinus magister | reverse complement strand
ATTGATATTTTTTTTATGTGTTTCCTGTCTAGCCGTGTGTTCTCGTTATGCCAGTTGTCAAATAGCATTCCAGTTCTATGCATTGTCTCTTGGCTAAGCACCTACATACTACTGCTTTCGTGCTTACATCGCGAGCACACACACACACACACACACACACACACACACACACACACACACACACACACACACGCACACGCATACACACGCACACACACACACACACACACACACACACACACACACACACACACACAACTGATGCATGGTGATTTAGAGAGTATATGTCCTTGTATTCCTTGTGTGTTTTAAAACGTAGCTAAACAGGATATATTTTCAGGCCATAATATTTTGAACGACAAGAATAAATGCAGTTGTTTTACATTTTAGATTTTTGTTTATGTTATATTATTCCTCTTTACTCTCTTTTTCGATTTGTTTTAGGAGTGTTTCTCTGCATATTTGGGGAAAAGTTGTGTGTGTGTGTGTGTGTGTGTGTGTGTGTGTGTGTGTGTGTGTGTGTGTGTGTGTGTGTGTGTGTGTGTGTGTGTGTGTGTGTGTGTGTGTGTGTATGGGTGTGTGCATGTATGTGTGTTTCTTTCTATTCATCTCTATCTATTTTAGTATTTATCATCATACACTACATACAACGCAATTGTATCCGTTTCATTTGGTTTTCAGAATTTCGTTTTCACAACTTTGTTTTATTTCCCTTCTCACGTGGCTGCCACCTCGCCTTCCCTCCCCGCCCTCCCCTTTGGCGGCGTCTCAGTAGGTGGCTTGGGTCACCTGTCTGGTCCTGGTGGTCGGCTGTGCGGGTCCCTCAGAGCAACGGGGACCTGCTATTCGATTGCATCTTCTTAAGTTTGATAGATTAGGCTCAGAGCGTTTCCAGTGAACTATTGGACCAGTCTTTCAGCCACCGTGCCGGGCTTTGGGGCACCTGCATCTAGTAGGTAGTGTTGGACGTGTTATGAAGGCATGACGTAGTTTAAGGGACAGTTAGAAGTCGAAGCCATAGACACAGGCGGGACGCAGCCTGCACATGGCTCGGGGGGGCTACCTGATACTTTGCAATGTTGATCAGTAAATGAGAGATGAAGCCGCAGAAAATTTTCCCGAGGAACTTTTCACCGTCATCACATAATCCTTGTGCCTCACCCAGACGAGCGGCGGAATCAGGAGTGGCGTCACCACATCCCACTGGCCAGTAGTCTGAAAATTAGAGTGAAGTTCCGAGTCTGCACGGGATGAGTGTTGGTTCTTCGTCCAGCGGTGGCAGGCGGCGAGGCTCGCTGATCCAAACGGGTTGTCATCTAGTTAGACGCCGAGTCCGATGATTTAAGAAGGGGGCGACGGTACCTTGAACGAAGATTCACAGGGAGGGTTTCTGCCTCAGCCAGATCCTTCCTCCTACGCCCCCCTACCCCCCATTTTTTTTTCTCTCTCTCGTCTACCCTCCCTCTTCCTCTTTCTCCCTCCTCATCCTCTCTCCTTCCTTCCCTCCTGCTCCGTCTCAACATTGTCAAGCAGTTGTGAGTCTCGTGCAAGGAAGAGCTGGTGTGGAAGCCTCCTCTCCGTGAGTACCTTTAAAGGGGGTTTGGGGTTCGGGGTTGAGCACGTGACATCATGCGGGGGTTGGGCTGAGGGAGGAAGGTGTGCGGGGAAGTGAGGTTTGAGTAATAGTGAACGTGATTGGTTGATGAAAGGGAATGTTTAGTTGTATAGAAGGTAATAAAATATTTTCTATTACCACTGTTTGGAATGTATATTTTACGATCGTACACCTTTTCGCTCACACTTGTCTTTCTCACACTTGTCTTCCTTATCTGATAACACCAACATTTATTTTTGCATCACCTGTCTCTTTCATATCTAATCTCCGTACACAACATTTTACACCTGCCACTTGCGTGTCGGACCCTGCACCTGTATTTGTAACACGCCTGTTCACAACACACACGTTATGTTACTGCCATACTTCACGTTCCTATTTCATGTCGTATGCTCTTCATTCGCATGTATCCGTAATCTGTCAATCCACGCCAGCCCACTTGTCCATCCCAAACGAGTTTTTCACACGTGTTAATCTTCCGTCTTTCTCTATTTTCACATCTGTCCTCCCTTGAACCCTGTCTGTCTGCTGCACACGACTTTCTCACACTTCTTCATATCCATCACTTGTCACGACGTAAATACATGCTTGCCATCAACTCAAATGGGATTTTCATTGAAGAGGAATAAAGGTTCACACACACACACACACACCACACACACACACACACACACACACAACTACACAACACACACATCAAACACACATCACCACTCTTATTGAACACATTTATCTATTTATTCTCTATCAAACCAATGTTAATTTTACTATCACTGCTGACACTGTGTAGGGGCGAGGGTGTGAGAATTAACCGGGAGCAGTAGGCGGAGAGGGTGCTTGTGGTGGGGATTGGAAGGTGGGGATAGCTAGCGGGGGGGGGGAGGG
>JAPQNM010000013.1:25113798-25126298 GCA_029783475.1 Metacarcinus magister | reverse complement strand
TAGAAGGTGACCAGGAGAAGGTAATGGGATCTGTGTTAGTATAAGGAGTTTATTGACCATTTTGTGTGATAATGTGTAATTCAACAATGGTGTGTGTTGTACTAAGTGTTATGATAATGATAACAAACAATGAATGATAATATCGACAACAATAACAACATTCATGATAGTAATGATAATAGTAATAATAATGATAATAACACTAATAATGATAATAATAATAGTAATAATAATAATAATAATAATAATAATAATAATAATAATAATGATAATAATAATAATAATAATAATAATAATAACAATGATAAAAACAATGATAATGAAAATAATAATGATAATAACAATAACAATGATAATAATAACAATAATGATCATAATATCAATAATATCGATAACAATAATAATAATAATAATAATAATAATAATAATAATAATAATGATAATAATAATAATAATAATAAAAATAATGAAAATACTAATATAATGATAATAATAATAATAATAATAATAATGATCAGTAAATACAATGAAAATAGCAATAACAATATATCAAAATAAAATCCAAGGTCTACACGAGTACCAGACGTATTCATACCACTGCTTTACAAATGTCACGTCACAATGTTGTAAGATGACAAGATAAACTCGTATGTAACACAACGGTCCCCCACTTGTTGCGTGCATTGGTGCCAAGTGGAGTCATGTTTTCTTGTGGTGTTTGCGTGTGATTCTGGGGTGTTGACCCTTGCAACAGGTGGTACTGATAAGAGTTGCATAAAGTACAATAATATTCGTGTTGCTATTTGTTGTCAGGAGTGTGTAGGACTGTTTTCCATCTCTGTATACTTGGTGTGTCTCGCGTAACTCTTATCTTTATGTTTATGTTGAGTAGTTAAATCCGTTGTTATTGTTTCCTAAGTGAAAGGTGAATTTTGTCTGAGGTTATCTTTCTCTTATAAGGACACAGATTAAGGGGTTAGAACTGTATCTCTATAGCATTCAGGATTTTTCTTTTTTTATCAGCATTTGTGATTATTATATTAGCGTGTCAGGCTGCGTTATCTCTCCTGCTGATTAGAGAGATGTCGAGAACCTTAAATTGTCTTTCTCTTTTTAGTGCAAAGGATTCTCAGTTACCATTTTTTTATCACTAACAAAAGCAGTTTTAATTTTGGGCGGTGGGAGACGCGACTGTGAGGTAATAATGAGGGGAGGAGATCAGTGTGAGTTTTCTTAGCAATTTTCTATGTAGTCTGAGGGTCGAAAGAGAAAGAGTAAGTGATTTTGGGAGCTTAGGGACAGAACCTTGCTTGGTGAGGTGTGTTGGGGCGTCTGAGTTAGGTGTTTGGTGTGTGCAATAGGTTAGCAACTATGATTTCTTGTTTTGATAATATGTTGCCTCCTGGAGAATATTAAGGATGGAAACTATGTATTGTAGATAGAAGGAGACAGAGAGAAAAAAAAACCTTGCAAGTGCGATTCAGCTGTGAAATGTGCATGTGTAGGATTGTAACGTGTAGTGTGTTCCCTGCTGGCAACAAAGGGTTTACATGTGTGCATCTACATGTTTCGAGGAGTATAAGTTTTGTGTCTATTTTGAGGTATCTTCTGTCTTTTTTTTATTATTTTTTTTTTTAGTTCATAGATTAGGATTGTTTTTTGTTCTTATGTAGTTCAGTTTTTTTAGGAGGACGTATTGTATCCAGGCGCCACATATCTCTTGATGCAGTGTTAGGTGTGTAGTACAAGGGAGGATCGAGAGGCACGTGATGTTGATCGCTGGAAAAAAAAAAATGTGTGTGTTTGTGTTTGATTGTGCGTTTGTGTTTGTGTTTGTGTTTGTGTTTAAGTGTGTGTATAAGTGTGTGTTTTTTTTTCCTTTATGTGTGTGTGTGTGTGTGTGTGTGTGTGTGTGTGTGTGTGTGTGTGTGTGTGTGTGTGTGTGTGTGTGTGTGTGTGTGTGTGTACGTGTGTGTATGTTTTTTTAATCAATAACTAATATAACAAACTTCGAAAAACTCATCTTTCACTACGCGTTTTCATGATAATAATAATAATAATAATAATAATAATAATAATAATAATAATAATAATAATAATAATAATAATAATAGTGATTTGGACTATAATAAGTATAATACAGATGACACTCTCTCTCTTTCCTCACGCTTCACTCTCACTGATAGGAAACATAGGGAGAGAGAGAGAGAGAGAGAGAGAGAGAGAGAGAGAGAGAGAGAGAGAGAGAGAGAGAGAGAGAGAGAGAGAGAGAGAGAGAGAGAGAGAGAGAGAGAGAGAGAGAAAGAGAGAGTGAAACATATACATCATGGTCGTTATCCATATCCCAGACATACATCAACAAACCCACTCAGAGGGAATAATCATGTTTCCCCCACTTAGCGAGCATTACTTAGCGTAGCTCTCCTCTTGTCACACAGTAAGCCTTGTCGCCCCTGTGTTCCACCACCACCACCACCACCACCACCATCATCATCATCATCATCATCATCATCATCATCATCATCATCATCATCATCATCATCATTGTTATCATCATTGTTCTGCCAGCCACTAAAGTATAGGAGAATAGGGAACGAGAGAGAGAGAGAGAGAGAGAGAGAGAGAGAGAGAGAGAGAGAGAGAGAGAGAGAGAGAGAGAGAGAGAGAGAGAGAGAGAGAGAGAGAGAGAGAGAGAGAGAGAGAGCATATTGTCCCCTTTCTCCCTTCAATCCTTTCCCTTTGCAAGCCCCAACACACCACTGCAGGGAGGGGGAGGAGGAGGGGGAGGAGGAGGAGAGGAGAGGGGGACAGGGAGGGACACATATAACCTAAATCACCCAATATCATCCACTCATCCATCGGAGAGTGTCCGTAGCATCGCCTTCACATCTTAAACACTTACTACTACTACTACTAATAATAATAATACTCCTTCATCTTCTTACATCACTCCCCTTTCTCTTGCTGGCTTTTTTTTTTTCTTCTTCTTCTTCTTTGTCTTTCCGTCCCTCGGTTTATTAACTTCAGTATGATTATTTTTTTTCTTCTCTAATTCAAGATCAAGGTAAAGGTAGTTATACAAGTTAGATTTAATAGAGGAATGCATGTTAGGGAAGAAATAACTGTGAGGAGGAAGAAAGGGAAAGAAAGAGAGAGGAGGAGGAGGAGGAAGAGGAGGTGGTAGTGATGTGGTAGTGGTGGTGGTAGGCAAAATATTATGATTATGATGATGATGATGATGATGATGGTGACGATGATGATGAAATAAAGAAAGAAGGAAAGAGTTAGGGAAAGGGGAAGGGAAGGAAAAAAAAAGAATGAAAGTCCATGTGAAGTAGAAAGAATGACGGAGGAAAAATAGTTTACAAATTCTTTACCTATGAAAAAAGTCGTAGGAAATTAAAGAGAAAATTGGAGTAAAGTAACGGAAAAGAGAGAGAGAGAGAGAGAGAGAGAGAGAGAGAGAGAGAGAGAGAGAGAGAGAGAGAGAGAGAGAGAGAGAGAGAGAGAGAGAGAGAGAGAGAGAGAGAGAGAGAGAGAGAGAGAGAGCATGTTAATGAAGATACACACACACACACACACACACACACACACACACACACACACACACACACACACACACACCCACACACACATCTACAGTAACTCACTCAGAACAGGAACAATAACACCCACCATGCAGTCAGCCCCAACAAAACAATCTCACTCAATTTACTCACTTGCTGGAATTAAAGAAAGAGGAACCGCAAACTACTTACTCTCGCCTAAGCCGTCACTTACTACATCACTAAAAAAAAAAAATTACACAAGAGAAGAAAACCAAGTTGATTTCTTCTTCTGGAGATGTTGTGAAGTCCAGAAACTTCATCCAAGGAGAGGAGAGGAGAGCGAGAGTAAGGCAGGTTCAGGCATCGCTCAATAGATGGCGCTCAGTGTTCCTCTTGCAGCCACAGCTTACCTCAGTCATGGCGCACGGTGGCTGGTGGTGCCTCGCTTGCCAACACCATTGTTTGGGACTACAGCTCGCAGAGTTATGATGTCCTGCGAGTATAGGGAGGAGTAGCGAGTGTAGGAACGTACTGAACACCCTCTGGCGGGACGTGGCGTAGTAGCAGCAGGAGGGAAGAGGTGATGAAGGTGATGAAGGCTAAGAGTTGGATATGAGAGCAACGTGGGCAAGGGAGGAGTGAAGGAAGGCGCTCTGACACCTGACACTTGCAGCTACGCACAGTTCAAGGGATGGGTAGGGTGTTAAAGGTGCAGGTAGGGGGGCTTAGTACACCTTTAGGTATGTTAATTTATAAACATGCCAAGGTGAGGTATGCTGCTAGAATGAATGAATGGCTCTGCATATTAGTTGAGTGAATAATGATGATGATGATGATAATAATAACCCACGTACCTAGAAAATTTGTGGAGAAATATTTGTCATGTTTCTCCTACTCAGTGTCAAGATCGCATGTGTGTGTGTGTGTGTGTGTGTGTGTGTGTGTGTGTGTGTGTGTGTGTGTGTGTGTGTTCCTCACGGTTATGTATGCACAAACAGACTGCTTACGTAACATTTTTCGTGATGGAATTAAAGAGACATTTTTCTTGTCATTGTGGGGTGGTGGGTGTGAAAGTAATGAATGTGTGTGTGTGTGTGTGTGTGTGTGTGTGTGTGTGTGTGTGTGTGTGTGTGTGTGTGTGTGTGTGTGTGTGTGTGTGTGTGTGTGTGTGTGTGTAATCATAGTTATACTCACGCTCTTTTTATACACACACGTCGCACATGCATGAAGATAAAACATTAATGGTTCCTTCTACAACATAAGTACAGCCACGTTGTTATTATTTCTTGATTCCTTGTAATTACATAATTTGGTGTAGTATGTGAAACAGTATAGCGACGTGCTTGTTTATGTTTGTTTTCCTATGTCATTTGAGGTGTTTGAGGTGGTTGTGTTTGCTTGGCTGTCTCTGTGTACTTTAAAAGCGCATTGACAAACACAGGATCGACCCGCAAGACCTTCTATACCTGGTAACAATGCAGGTGTTTGTCCTGAGTGGATTGTTGCGTGACTGATCGTGTGTGTGTGTGTGTGTGTGTGTGTGTGTGTGTGTGTGTGTGTGTGTGTGTGTGTGTGTGTGTGTGTGTGTGTGTGTGTGTGAATTATTGCAGTTTATAGATGTCTATCATATATCCCAGTGTATTGGCGAAGAACAAAGATTGACACACACACACACACACAAACATCCACACACACACACACACACACACACACACACACACACACACACACACACACACACACACACACACACACACACACACACACACACACACACACACACACACACACACTTGCTCACCTGCGTTGCATTATATTGAGTGGCAGGAGGTATGATGTCTAGTACGTGTCAGTGTATTTCTGTTTTAATTTCTTTTTCGTCAACTACATGGGGCGTGTCATGCATCGTATGGTATTGGTGTTTGTATTCCACAGTGTTTATTTGATGATGTATCGATGTTTCAGATTTGATATTAAGTTCATGCATTCATATTCACTTCCTGTTGACTATTTTGTGATTATCATAGATTTTTGTTATAGTTATAAGCGACACACACGCACATGTACACGCACATACACACACACACACACACACACACACACACACACACACACACACACATACACACATACACACACACACACACACACACACACACACACACACACACACACACACACACACACACACACACACACCACAGGTCAATTCCCTGCTTCCCTTTTTTCCTTCTCCCCTTTATTCCCTTCTTCAGTCACACATACAATCATTCACTTTCCCCTCTGTCTCCCTTCTCCCGTCCTCCTCCTCTTTTGGCCTCATACTCTACCTTACACCTTTCCCCTCTACTTCCTTTTAACCTCATCTTCCTTCATCTCCTCATCTTTTCCTGCGTCACATTCTTACATCTGCTTCCCCCACTATTTCTCTTCCCTCACACCAGCCCTCATTCCTCTTCCTCCTTCCCTCCCTCCCTCCCTCCCTCCCTCCCTCCCTCCCTCCCTCCCTCACTCACTTCCACCACGTAATTTGATCAAGTACAGAGGAGTAACTTGTTCATTTAATCACTTTGGGGAATACTGTAAGAAAATATTAAAAGTCGCCGAACTTCTTGTCTTTGTGAAGTGATAAAATTTAGTTTCTTTTTCCCTTTCCTACAAGTGAATAGATGGGAAGCGAGACATAAGAACATAAGAACATGATAAAATAAAGAGGCTGCAAACGTTGACAGTTGACCTACACAAGGCAGCTCCTGTGCACCTAACACTTACCATCTGTTTTCTTCATCCATTGAAATGTCCAACTTTTTCTTAAAAGTATCTACTGTCCTTGCACTTACCACATGCTTGCTGAGCTTGTTCCACTCCTCTACTACCCTATTAGTGAAACAATTTTTACCTATATCTTTCCTGTATCTGAACTTGTCTAGCTTGAAAGCATTTGTTCGAGACACAACTGTACACACAAGAGAGTTTTCAATTTAAATTGGGTGTTTTCCGATTACTGAAGTAGTATTAAAGACAGAAAGAGAGGAAAAGTAAAATACTCAGCTCCAGAACTTCACGTTACAAGTAATAAAGAAAGAATTTAAATAAATGTATGTAGCTTTAAAAGTTTCTAAAGTGAAGAGATTGTACGTGAAAATATTTGCAATGAAGGTACTTACTTATTTATGATAAGGAAGGAAAATACTTGCAAAAAAAGATACTTAATTACTCATGAGGAGGAAGGAAGAGACACGACACAGCTACAGGAATTGGATAGCAAAGTACAAAAATAAATATAATAAAAAAAATTAAAAAAATACACAAACCGAGTCATATTACTACTATAGTGGACACTTAAACACGTCTTGAAATGTGTGTGTGTGTGTGTGTGTGTGTGTGTGTGTGTGTGTGTGTGTGTGTGTGTGTGTGTGTGTGTGTGTGTGTGTGTGTGTGTTATACGTACACTTATTTATTACATTTTTTATTATTATGTCTGTGGTGTGTGTTATATACAGACACTCATTACTATGTGAGATGATGATAATGATAATGATAATAGTAATAAAACCAGTAATGATAGTAATAGTTGTAATAATAATAATGATAATATTAATGATAATGATAATAATGATAATAATAATTATAATAATAATAATATAATAATAATAATAATTGTAATAATAACACGAGTAATAATACTATTAGTAATAGCAATAATAAAAATGATGCCAATAATAATAATAATAGTAATATAAATATTACTATTGTTTTTATTATCATTATTATTAGAATTGTAATTATTATTATTATCAATATTATTATTATTATTATTATTATTATTATTATTATTATTATTATAATTTTTATTATTACTATCATTATTATTATTATTATTATTATTATTATTATTATTATTATTATTAACATTATTTTTTATTATTATTATTATTATTATTACTATTATAATAATTATAATGCCAATAATAATAATAATATTAATAATAATTATTACTATTATTATTATTATAATTAATATTGTTATTATTAGTTCTATTTTCATACATTTTTTCAGCATTGTTATGATGATCATTATAAAATTATATTAATAATGATTATTATAAAGATAACAATAATATTTTTGATTTACTTCTATATACTTTCGGCTGTTTCCCAATAGGATGTGACGTTGATCATTTCTAGTCTCTTTAGGGAACCATCACACACACACACACACACACACACACACACACACACACACACACACACACACACACACACACATACACACACACACACACACACACACACACACACACACACACACACACACACACACACACACACACACACACATACACACACACACACACACACACACACACACACACACACACACACACACACACACACACATACACACACACACACACACACACACACACACACACACACACACACACACACACACACACACACACACACACACACACACACACACACATACACACACACACACACACACACACACACACACACACACACACACACACACACACACACACACACACACACACACACACACACACACACACACACACACACTAAAAACACTATAAATGATTAACGTCACATCCTATTGATAAACAGACGAAGGTATATAGATGTAAATAAAGATTATTAGTGATAGTATTATATTAATCATTATTAATATAGTTTTATTATGATCATAATAATAATGCTGAAAAAATGTATGAAAATAGTAATAATAATTCATTATTAATTATAATAATAATAATAATAATAATAATAATAATAATAAAACTAATTACAATAATAGTACTACTACTACTACTACTACTACTACTACTACCAATACTACTACTATTACTACTACTACTACTACTACTAATAATAATGATAATTACTTTATTATTATTATTATTGCTATTAATACTATTATTGTCATTAATTTCATTATTATTATTATTATTAGTATTAGTAATAATATTATTATAATTCTCAATGTTTGAGCGACAGGAATAATTTTGTTAAAGTGTCATATTACTATTGTATAATGTTGACGAATGAAGGTTGGTTTATGATTACCGGAAGGTTTCTTGCACGGCAGACGATGTCGTGTTCAAATAAGCGATTCATTCAGGGCATCGTGACGCACCTCGAGGCTGTATGTCATATCCCGGAACTGTGACAACTATCTAGCACCTGATCTGTACTCTGGTGCTGAGTGGTGTGGAGTGATGGGATGATGTGTCCGGGTTCTTTCCTGTTACTTTAAGGGGTAACGGTAGTATAGGCGTCAGCGTACGGAAGTAATGAACACAGAGTCTCACCTTCAAGTACCATCGATGACTGGCTAGGCTCATAGTGTAAGTACTCGTGTTTGTGCAAGTTAATGATTTGAGTCTTCAGGTTGGACTGTCTTGCAAATATGATTAATGAACATGGAAAGTGAACAGCAAACTGATACTTTTGGAAACATGAATCTTTGTTGAATCATAGGTCAAATCAGTGATTGTTCTTCTTCGTGCAACTGAATCAAAACCTCTTATCTGCGTAGTGCTAAAGATGGTATGTGACGTGATTCATGGGACTTGAAACTGCTCATTGGATTGTGTATAAAACAGAAAACTCGTGCATCAATCAGGCGGAAGGTTGTTCAGATTAGTAAAGATTGTAGCGTGGAGGCTTTACTGCGATCATAAGGAATACTGACAGTGTATGACAGTGTATGAAGGTCCAAGATGGTGTTTGTGTGTGACGTAACATACTGCACCGTCACACCTGCTGCTGGAGTCCTGTTGTTCCCTTGGTTGGTATTATTCAGACGCAAAACTACAAGGTTACTCTTCCTCTACATAGCACCATTTTATTGCCTGATTTTGCATTGATAGAATTTATAGGCAATATTGGACTTCAGTCACCACCATCACAAAACCACCATCATCACCACTACCACCACCACCACCACCACCACCCCCAACACAACAACAACAACAACAACAACAACAACAACAACAACAACAACAATTACTACTACTACTACTACTACTACTACTACTACTACTACTACTACTACTACTATCCCTCCTGTCCCGCGTTGTGTGGTGAAGATGATGATGAAGAAAAAGAGAGAGAGAGAGAGAGAGAGAGAGAGAGAGAGAGAGAGAGAGAGAGAGAGAGAGAGAGAGAGAGAGAGAGAGAGAGAGAGAGAGAGAGAGAGAGAGAGAGAGAGAGAGAGAGAGAGAGAGAGAGAGAGAGAGAGAGAGAGAGAGAATATATAAAATAATATGAATTTGTTATTTATTTATTTATTTATTTATCTATCCATACACATATTTATTTAACAATTTACTAGTAGGTGGTAGGGAAGCGTTGACTGCCGCACACAAGGGTAGCGGACGGGAGGGGCGGGAGGGCGGGACGCGGGTAGGGGGTGGAGGGCGGGCGGGAGGGCGGGAGGCTGAGTTAAATGCAAGTAATGGAATAGTAAAAGGTTTGGGTGGAAAATGGTGTGGGTGGTGAGGCGGGAGGTGATGGTGGCCGCAGAGAGGTGGGGGGTCCTAAAACTTGGGGGTGGAATGGGAGAGACAGGCATGGGGTGAGGGTGAGGGAGATGTGAGTGGGTGGGAGAGAGGGAGGCAGCGAGTGGGTGGGAGGGAGAGAGGGTAGGAGGCATGAGAGCGGCCGGGGACAACACTAATTGGTGCACCTTATCAGCAGACCATCAGCGGCGTCTTGTGATGTTGGGATCAGGTGATGAAGTATGGCGCTCCCTCCGGATTTATGTATTTTCCTGACGCCACAGTCAAGGGTGAACCAGGACAGCTTGAACACCGGAACAACGGAAACAATGACGGTACTCCTAAGATCGGAACCGTAACGCACACACACACACACACACACACACACACACACACACACACACACACACACACACACACACACACACACACACACACACACACACACACACACACACACACATGCACATACACATACACACACCTCCGTCACCCCAATTTTAGCCTCAGGGTCTCGGAAGCTCCATCTCCTTGGTATGGACAGGTAACGAGTTCTTAAATGACAGGTCGAATGGGTTTTAACTCGTTACGCTATGAGACACTCAGCGAGAGAGAGAGAGAGAGAGAGAGAGAGAGAGAGAGAGAGAGAGAGAGAGAGAGAGAGAGAGAGAGAGAGAGAGAGAGAGAGAGAGAGAGAGAGAGAGAGAGAGATAATATATAGTTTCATATTTCATAAAAAACAAAACATAATAATGCTAGGTGATACGCTAAATCTGTACCCTGACCAGTTCTGTGATTTAATGCACTTTTCTCATTCTTAATTTCACCTTCATTCCTTCCTGCCACCAGTCCATTAATACCTCGATGTGCTTTAAAAGACATATTTTTCCACCACCTCCTACCCGGCTCAGTGGGCGATAACTGTGAAAGCTATGCACACACACACACACACACACACACACACACACACACACACACACACACACACACAGACACAGACACACACACACACACACACACACACACACACACACACAGACACAGACACACACACACACACACACACACACACACACACACACACACACACACACACACACACATATACAAAATAGCAGCGACATGATCTTTCCTAGAACAGACCTTTGCCCTTCCTGTTTTCTGCCAGCCTAAGTGACTTCATAAAGTTGTATTAACAAGGTACAACATTTTATTCGTCAAGCTCAAAGACATAGCTGCATCTTTCTAACCTGGACCGTCGCCTTCCTTTCTTTTGAGTAATCCAACTATACGTGTCCTGCCCCCGCCCTACACTTCTCCTTGGCTCACCTTCCGTCACCCACGCCGCACGTCCTCATAACTCTTGCTTTCGACGGAGAGGGGCGGCGCTTAGCATGCGGGAAGGGCGTGAGGGCAGAAGGGCGGACAGGCAGCCGAGGGAAGGCATGCAGGAGGGCAAGAGACCATCTGCCGGCAACCTTCCCACCTCAAGGGGACGAGACGCCACAACCCGCCAGCCACAGCCTCTCAGCCTTCCACCAAACCCTTCTGTCAGTCTGTCTGTTTGTTGGACTCCTCTGCTTCTGTCTTTGTTTCTTTGTGTCTATTTTTCTGTTTGTTTGCTTTTCCATCTGTTTGTTTGTGTGTCTATGTCTATCAATCTGTCTGTCTATTTGCCTGTCTGTATGTATGTACGTACCTATGTGTCTTTTTTTTAATCTATCTCATCATATTTTCTCTGTATCCCTTTATTCGCCTACACTGTTCCTCCCTCACTGTCACCTCAAACGTCATAGCTTGTATAGTTTCTCCAGCGTCTCGGAATGTTGTATCGCCCGGCACTCAGTGAGCCACGAGGGTTACAACGTCCAGATACTCGATAAAAATGTTGAGTTTTAGGCCGTAGCCGCTGAGGTGAAGGACAGACAAAAAGGCGAGGCTCCTGTTGTCGTAGCAGCTTCCTGACACAGACCGAGCAAGGTGACCACCGCCACCGAAACTCTGTGTAATTTACAACACCCTCACAGACTTCCTGACCGCCTATGTGGGATTACCACCTGTGTATTCAGCGAGACACCTGACGCCCCTGTACGTGGCGGGCGGCAGGGTCGTCTCATTACCGTGCACCGAGGCCATCCCGCCCCCTCAGAAAAGTTCGTCAGGCCGCTCCAGGCCTTCAAGACGGGGTTCAGACCTCGATATCATCAAGCGCACGCCAGAGTAACTCCATAACTCATGAATTGGGACAAAAATCTTCGTCGTTTAGTCGACCCTCGTCCGTGCCAGCCACCGAACCGGAACTAAAGGACGGCGGCGTCTTACCAAACACGCGGCCATGACAGATTTACGCCGCGGCCTCGCTGCTGGCCGGTCCCGCGGTGGCATGTTTACAGCGCAAGATATTCATACATGACTAACCAGT
>JAPQNM010000013.1:25098798-25108798 GCA_029783475.1 Metacarcinus magister | reverse complement strand
CATAAAAACAAGTGAGTTCCTTTTAACATTCATAAATGTATACAAATTCTATAAAATTTGATCGCATTTTCACAAGTCAAAGGTTTAATTCTGCCAAACTTCCCTCATTTCATTTGTCATGTAAGGTTCGGAATTAATTTCGTGGAATAAGAACTTTGCAATACTCTTTGTAAGATGTACATATCATAATTGTACTGCGTAATCTAAGTTAGAAGTTGATAACATTACTTGCTTGAGGAAAAGTAATATATGTAAGTGATTATATTATTTTGAATTATGATTTCAAGAATAATTGTGTCAGTCACTAATTAACTTTGAGATAGCCATCCTGTTAGGTCCAGGGAATTTTTATTGAGCTTATAGTGATGTTAGCAAGGGCCCGATCATCATAGAGAGAGAAAGAGAAAGAGAAAGAGAGAGAGAGAGAGAGAGAGAGAGAGAGAGAGAGAGAGAGAGAGAGAGAGAGAGAGAGAGAGAGAGAGAGAGAGAGAGAGAGAGAGAGAGAGAGAGCAACTAAATAAATATAAAAATAGATACATACATAGAAAACACGAGAACGGAAATGCATTTAGGCAGGTGAAGCTGTACGGGGTCGTATAAAATGACACAGAAAAAGGTGGACGCCAGCCGCGGGCCAGCTGATGTGCTGTGTCGGTGGTACTCGGTTCACAAACTTTTACAGCACAGAATCTCTTTAGATGAGGCCGGGTAGACGAGGCAGGGAATGTGGGAAGGGAAGCAGAGAAAGGATACAGAAAAGAGTGGAGTGGAGTGGAGTGGCGGGGAGTGTGGGAAGCTGAGAAACAGGGAGTGTGGTATAGTGAATGCCAGTCATCCTTCCTTCCCCTCCACTCCCCTGTGGATCGAGTCAGGTCACAGAGCCGCGTCAGGATTTGTGTTGATGTCGGGGGGGGTAAGGGTGGCCAGTCTGGCTAGCGAGCAAGGCGGCGTCAGGGCTACTGTGGGGTGCGGGGCCGCGCGTCGCTGTCGTGCTCTGGAGGCCTGAGAGGCGTCGCTTGGGTGTGCACCAGAATAATACACAGACCGGCAAACATATAGATAACGAGAAGCCACACTCTGACGTTGCTGGACTCAGTAATAAATGCAATAAAACAAATAAGCAAACACTGGAAGGCAGGAACATTATTTTCACAAGAGAATGAGGAAAACACAAATTTATCTTGAAGCATTGAGACAGAAGGAAAGGAAGAAAGACACAAAGAGAGACTACCACGACTCTCAGACATAATTCCGCCATTCAAGGAGGCTGGTGATTCCCAAATGAGGAATGACCACCAAATATTCCTGATAATTGGCCACCATTCCAGCCAGAGGCCATCGTTCCCGGGCTCGGCTGGACACCCCTCCTCCGCGGCCCTGCTTCACCCGCCATTCCCGCCCTCCTTACCCTGGCTCCACGACCCACACTCCCCGGCAGGGCCTTGAGGGTTGGGCTCCTGGTGCGTCCAGAATGGTCATTCACAGTCCATTGGTTCGAGACATCCATGACCGAAGATTCTGCGGCCTGGAAAGACGACTGGAACTGCTCTGGCTATTCCGAATTCCATGTGATTCCCTGCCTCTCCCGGGACCCCGCGAGTTATGATTCAGATGCGTGACGGTGACAAGGGCCGCGGGGCTGTGGGCAGGGCGGCAGGGAGGCGGCTTGGTTAATCGAATACCGAAGGGAAAATGGGGTGATGGGCAGGGAAGGGACGTCTGATGACCGCATGCCACTCTTCAGCCCCAGACGTCGTTCCTGGTTCCTTGATGACCTTGTGAGCTAGGGTGGGTTAGACAGTGAAGAAAACATCGCTGATCGTTACTTCTGCATAATGCAGGGGATTCATGTGTATTGTCGGCAATTTATGCTCTCCCTCTACAACCCCAAAGGTGACCCAGAGTGTCCTAGGCGTCACGGCAGGTGCATGCGGCCACACCAGCCCCCGTGCACGCCGTGTAAATGCCTATCGCCTGAAAACACGCACAGAGCGACCTTTGCGTCTGTTCCGCCAGCTCACACACCAGTAAGCCGCTCCCTGTGCGTCAATGTCGGCCCGGGATGGTGCGTGGGTCAGGGGGCGGCTGCACGCGCGTGTGTCGGGGGCCAAATAGAGTTTTAATATGGGGGAAGAGCTTACCTGGCTGCTGGGAGGAATCTAAATATTGAAGGGCGGGGAGCAAGCGAGGTCCCTCAGCCCCGCCCGCCAGTGCTGGAATACGAAATAAGCCTTGCAGACCTTAAAACACACCCAGCTCAGGCGAACCCAACCTAACGCCACGCCGAGAAATCTTAAATAATGCAAACTGAACCTCATCTGGCCGATATCGTGGTCTGAGACTGTACTTAATGGTGCTGGGAGATCACTAAATTCAGCTCAGAGCATGACCCGCGCGAGACGGGCCACCGCGCATCGCAACACCATCGTTAAAGAGGTGACCGAGACCCTGCCGGGCTTTTATCACCAATATTAAGTCTGTTCTTGAGGTGCTCCTGATGCGGCGGAGTCTTTGTTCTGGGCTCCGGGAAGGGGTGGGATTCTGGGGGTATAGGGCGGTAGTGATACGTGTCTGGAGGTCTAGAAACGAACACGGTTAGATATTTGGAGATACAGGGGGTTGTTATAGGCATCCAAGGGTCAAGAAGTCAGGGATTGTTATATGGAACTCATCCTAATGTGATCCGTTGTTTTTTTTCTGTTTTCTCTCCTTAAGGTTGGGAGGTGTGTGATGTGCTTCGTTGTGTGTGTTGATCTTCTCATGGTAAACAACACGTTCATGAATAAAAAAAAGACGAGGGTTAGATTTTTGTAAGGTAAGGCAAGGCACGGCGAGGCTGGCGTAGCACAAGGCAAGTGATAATCGTGTGTGATCATTACTAAATCATGAATAACTCAACGCGTGTAAAGATGAAGCGCGAATCTCACACTTCATAAACTTCATCATTTACGGAGTAGACTCGAGCTCGTTATAAATACAGCAGGCAGTGAGGAGCCACTCTTGTAGTTATGCGATGGAGTCAACTTGTTAGGATGATGAAGTATTGAAGAAATTGACGTTACGAGGTGAATAAAGTTGACTAGACAATGGCGAGTGATCATTAAGTAATAAATGAAGAAAAAAATGTATAATATATATATAGTATTTTAACAGGATCGTCGAATAATTTCCACATAGTATATTCCTCAAAAAGTAGATGAAGGAATGAGTTAGGATGAAGATAAGGGAGCAAAAAGTAAAGGGAAGAAAATAAAAATAAAAGGGAGAGATGTAAATGAAAAATGGAAAATTCATCAGAAAAGAAGAACAAGAACAAGAACATAAACAAGAAGAAGAAAAAGAAAAAGAAGAAGAAGAAGAAGAAGAAGTAAAAGAAGAAGTGCAAACAGGTAAAGAGGAGTAAATAAATTGTTAGTTTTCCACGGCGGTCGTCTGGGTCAGGATGAAGTAATCCTCCGCCTTCCCTCCTTGCCTCCCGCCGTCCCATGTGACTCCAGCAACACAAGGATACTTTTAAAACATGTTGCTTCCACTAAACAAACAAAATACTGTTCATTGAATACGCAGCCAGATATGTGAAATCAATATATTATTAATGTACAAGTAAATAAGATGCAAACATAAACAACAACATTGGATGACTTTGTGGAAAATTTTGGTCCATCTGAAAAGAATAATAGAAGATATCTTTGAGCCACACGAGACCCTTCCTGTGGGTGGACACCGCTCGCCAAACACTGGAGGTCGGCAGCCCACCGCCAGCCACGCCGATAAACATTTTGAAGCTGAGTCTGAGAGTCTCTTCAGGAGCCTCTCAGGGTCCCTCCCCCCATATGGCAC
The DNA here is from genome assembly GCA_029783475.1 of Metacarcinus magister. NCBI lineage: Eukaryota > Metazoa > Arthropoda > Malacostraca > Decapoda > Cancridae > Metacarcinus > Metacarcinus magister. The sequence goes on along the minus strand of JAPQNM010000013.1, from coordinate 25,104,958 downwards.
GCCTCGAACGGGACTCCTCAATGGTAGACAGCGCCACATCACGTTTATTTTTCGATATTCAACAAGTAAACCTAACTAAAAGTGTGACTATGACTATGATGGATCAAAACTTCCATAAATAATCACCACAATTTATTTTTCACACTGAATCATATTACTGAACGGTTATATATTTTCATGACAAGTTGCAAAGTGACAAATTATGTTTTAGCAATAACTGTACATCACCACCGTCATAATCGTAAATTTGTACGATCTGTAATGAAAGGCAGCATGCAGGCAGACTGCTAACAAGGCAAGCAAAACATCAAAGGCGGGTCGGTGGGCTCGGCACGGGCTGAGGCGCGTGACAAAGATGGTGCAGTGAGAAGCTCGTCGCTATAACCCAATTACGCTGCTCCTCACCTGACGGCCGGCTGGTGCAAGGTGAGCGTCTTGGCTAATTAGTGTCCTGGTAAAGTTTCCTTAAAGACGAACTGTCGAGCTACGTGTGACAGGGTTCCTACCTTACCTGTCCTTTCACCTGTCTTTCTTCCGTCCGCCTCTACCTGTCCTCTGTATATTAGGGTTTGATATTCGTTCACTTCCTTGTGTTTAACGTTGCTCGGTCCGTATCTTCCTTCCTTATCATTTCTTGTTCTCCTCGGCACTTTACTGTCTCCGTCACTCCCTCCTCACCTGGAATGTTGTTGAGTCTTCATGCTCACGTGTCAATTATTCAGGCATCAAAAAGGGGAAGACCCACAGTGACTACCTGCAAGGAGATTGGAGAGCCAGGAACATAATGACGCACGCACACACACACATACACACACACACACACACACACACACACACACACACACACACACTAAACATTTCAATCATCGCAAAAAGTCATTAATATTTTAAAGGTCTAGAAGAAGTCTTAAAAAGGTTGTCTGAGGTAGAGGATAAACCTTTCACTGAACTGACCTAAAGAGAGAGAGAGAGAGAGAGAGAGAGAGAGAGAGAGAGAGAGAGAGAGAGAGAGAGAGAGAGAGAGAGAGAGAGAGAGAGAGAGAGAGAGAGAGAGAGAGAGAGAGAGAGAGAGTATAGTAAAAAAGTTAAAATATTTGTACGTATATGGAAGGATGAACAAAAATATAATTCGTTTATCTCTCGATATCCTCCCCCCACCAACACACACACACACACACACGTACACACACACACACACACACACACACACACACACACACACACACACACACACACACACACACACACACACACACACACAAACATACAAAACGAGGAAGGATAAGAAAATAGATGTGTGTGAGATATTTTTTCCTCTCCGCCTCGGCATTATTCTGAGTCGCTCCTTCGTGGTCACAGGACCGATGTATACTAAAAGGTACGTGACGGACTTGAGAAAACTTTCGAACCGGAAAAAACCTTATTGTATCCTATCAAAAGCCATGGGCGGTGATGTGTTGAAAGGTCGCGGCGAAGCGGGGCACGAGACGCAGGCATTTCCGTGGGAATGGATGGTACCTGTCTGTCAGGAGAGGCCGTACAAGGGAGACGAGAAGGCGAGGAGCTGGTTGTCGAACACCAGCGGAAGGTCACCAACAGCTTGGTAGAAAGGAGGAGAAGCAGAAGTAGAGGCCTTGAGCATGACGGGATGGCGGCACAAGTTTGGAGTGACACAAGGAATGGAAAGGAACGAAGGGAAGGAAGGGAAAGGAAGGAAGGGAAGGAAGGCAAACAGGCAACTATAAAGAGACAAAAAGAAAAATAGGAAAAGGACTGCATTTTGGTAATCGTCTTTGAATTAAACATATACGTAGAAAATGTACTATTAATAGTTTTCTTAAACATCATCCGCTGCTCCCCTCAGTAACTAAAAAGGACGTACAGACTAGCACAGCCCTTCATATAGTGTTGCTACATCAAACATTCGATAGATTTATATATATATATATATATATATATATATATATATATATATATATATATATATATATATATGTAATCACAGACTTGTGCCTCGCAGTACTAGTATGGGACAGTGGAATATTTTTTTCCTTTGAGATATAACATAATACGGACGATCTATCTTTTCGATATTCATTCCATTTGATGTATAATCCATAATAAAGTTGTAAGAGTAGCAGCACATGGCGTGGTGTCATTCGAACACACACAGTGGACTTATGGTGCCGAGGCCGCGGGTCCAAGGGTGAGTTCTGTTCCCATCGATTGACTATGACATAACATATTTGTCTTGCTTAGTGAAATGTGGCTTGTCATCGAGTGGTTTTAAGCAACACTTTCAACTTTGCGTCCCTGCGTCATCAACAGGCTTCATTACACTGTGTGACGCCTGCACTCAACACTGTGAAACTCAATAATTGTACTCTCGTCCATTTTTCCTCTTTCCTTACTCCTGAATCCTTTCAAGAGGGAAGTATTAGGTCACCTCACCCACTGTATTGGCTCTGCTTTGTTCACCCTTTCTGTCTCCTTTATAAAGCGGCACATAGCGACCATTACTCCCATGTTTGTGTTCAGCCTCAGGCCTGTCTTTCTTTACGTAGATGAGAGAAAAGGACGTAAAAACCGTTCTGTACAAACTGAAGCAACGCTTTTGCTTTGATTTTTTTTTTCAAAGGTTTGTTTATTTTCCATTCTATTGTATCTTTTTATAAGCCATTTTGTTTTAACTCCCGTGTATTTTCCAACGAACAAACGCCATGTAAAGGTTCAGATACATCTGCTTGAAAACTGCTTTGTATGTTATGAATCTGGTCACTCATGCTTGAAGTGCTCGTGTCTTTCCTCTGGGCTTAGCGGTAGTTTTGGGTCTTGTCCACAATATGTTAACTCGTAATTATTTATTAGATAATCAGATATTTCTAATAGCTCTACAATTTGTCCTCTATGATTTATTATTATTTTTTTAAGATTGTGTGTGGTTTGGTGAGAAAGAAGTCATGTGGATATTTTTAGGATGTAGTTTGAACTTAATGATAAGCGTAAAGTAAGGTGTGGCAAGGTGTCTGAGAGTGATATTCTTCAGGCATAGTTTTGACTTGACTTGCTTAAAATTTCCTACATAGCTCAATTTCCTGATCAACCAAAAAAACTTCAAACGAGGACAACAAAAAAACAGCTATCACCTCACTATGGCTACTTTGCATCGCCTAGCTGACCTTCAGATGATTTTCAAGAATGCCTATTTACATGAAGGTAGAGGTACTATACATACATAAAGAAGATCCTTATTATGAAACTGGGCCAGCGAGCCACGAGCTACGAACAATGGAAGAATGTTAGTACCTCGGGAGCACAGTCGACGAGGAGGCTGAAGTGAATGCAGAAGTGGCAGCAAGAGTAATGTAAGATAGAAGAGTGGCTCGGGCGCTGAAAGGAATAGTGAATGAGAAAGTGAGGGTCGAGACAGGTATGGAGACTCCGCAGCAATGATTTAGCCTCCACTGTTACTTATGCGAGTGTGGTGAGGGCGTGCAAGGGAGGCTGACGAGTGCTGGGAAGTTTGAACGGCCTTTGTTATGGATGTGAGGCAGGACACCACTCGCCTTGCTTCCTGGTAGTACGACACCAACTCATTGGTGGAGAATCACTTCCTTAGTTTGAATCATCGCGTCACTTCTCACTCCATCCTTCCATCTTAGAATACATACACGAACTTGTCGATTTCATTATGTAACCGAGTACTTAGTTGTGTATATATTTGTATCTCCATATAATTCATTGGTTAGCAGGACAGTATAAATGAGATTCTTAGCAGTGGGATGAATGTGAATAGTAACAGTAGCAATATAAACACTAACACCAACAACAGCATCTATGAAAACAGTAACAATAACAACAGTAGATACAACAATACCAACGATACTGTTACCCTTCATAACTACCTCTCATTATCTGTCAGAACACTTCATTAGCCGCCCGAGGAGACGTTGGGTTTCCTTCCTCACGTCAAATTAATCACACCTCAACAACACACAAATTTGGGGAGTGTGTGTGTGTGTGTGTGTGTGTGTTTTATCTTACCTTAACATCCTTCCACCTGCCGTCACCTCATCCCTTCCACCTGTCCCTCCACTTCCCTCCCACCAACCCACTAACTCATTCACTCACTCACTTCACCTGCCCTCACCTCGCCTCGCCTCTCCCCTCTCCATCTACCCTTCCACCTCACTCACTCACTCACTCACTTCCTCCTTCCACCTCCTCACTCACATCACCTCGCCCGTCCGTCCATCTGCTCTTCTTCCCCTCTCAACCCCTCACTCCCTCCTCTTTCCCTCTCTCCTTACACTCTCTTTATTTCCTGCTTTTATCGATTATATCAGATTTTCACTCTTACGTAGAATTCATCTTTTTTCACCCACTTATCTTATTATGTTCTCTCTTTCCTTCTTCACCCCTTTCTTTTATCTTTTTCTCTCTCTCCCCCCACCACCCCACCACTCCCCTCCTTACCCCCAGCAGGTGCTTCGCCGGGACGAGGGAAATAATAAGCTCCGTTCAACACATCAGAGAACACTTGAACAGGCTTCCATCTCTCTGCTTGTCTCTCCTTTCCTCTTCCTTTCTCCGCGCTTCCCCTTCTACTTCCTGTCTTGTCTCCCTTAAGCTCCTATTCGGTTCGTTTTGTATTTTCATTCTCCTGTTGCTATCACATTTTTTTTTAATTGTGCTTTCTTTCCTTTCTCTCCCTACCTTCCTTTCTCTCCTCCTCCTCCTCCTCCTCCTTCTCTTCCTGTACTTATTTGATTGCTTCCCTCCTTCCTTCCTTCCTTCCTTCCTTCCTTCCTTCCTTCCTTCCTTCCTCCCCTAGTCTTGTTCATTCCTCCGCTTCCTTACATTTATTGACAATTGTTGATTAATTCCAAATTCCAGTTACTTCTGAGAGAGAGAGAGAGAGAGAGAGAGAGAGAGAGAGAGAGAGAGAGAGAGAGAGAGAGAGAGAGAGAGAGAGAGAGAGAGAGAGAGAGAGAGAGAGAGAGAGAGAGAGAGAGAGAGAGAGACTAAGGGGGAGAGGGGAGAGTTTTAAGTAAGCAAACACCTCAGTACCAAATTCCCCTTTAATGAAGAGGAATAAGGATACTAACACCTCGTATGGGACTCAATGCCACTTGGAATTAATCTCTTTATACTTACTCGTACGTGAGGAGGACGGGCAGAGGGGAAAGAGGGGGAAGAGGGGGAAAAGAGGGGAAAGAGCTAAAAAAAAAAAAGACGGGTGTTAATGAGAACTTCGTCATTTAGGGGAAATTAGAATGGAATTAAGTGGGTAAATAAAGAATATCCGGGGAAATTAGGAGTAGGAAAGAGGGGAAAAATTAGTGCATATGGTGTAAATGATGGGGAGAAAAAAATAGTATGGGTAATATAGAGAGGGAAATAATTGTGTTTAAGAATACGAAGATAAAGAAGAAAGAAAAAATATATTTGCAGTAGTATTAATAATAGTAGTAGTAGTAGTAGTAGTAGTAGTAGTAGTAGTAGTAGGAGGAGGAGGAGGAGGAGGAGGAGGAGGAGGAGGAGGAGGAGGAGGAGGAGGAGGAAAATAAGACAGTGAGAGAAATATTAAGGAGATGTGATACTGGAATCGGATTGTCACCCTCCATGCACCTCCTCCTCCCCCAACTGACCCTCAAGAAGCCTGCACCCCCCCCCCTCCACACACACACACCCTGCAGGACCAACACTCGTCTGTGTCAATTATCGGATCAGAAGGCATTACAGAGGCGCCCAGACACTCTGATGCCTGCGTGTGTGTGTGTGTGTGTGTGTGTGTGTGTGTGTGTGTGTGTGTGTGTGTGTGTGTGTGTGTGTGTGTGTGTGTCTCTCTCTCTCTCTCTCTCTCTCTCTCTCTCTCTCTCTCTCTCTCTCTCTCTCTCTCTCTCTCTCTCTCTCTCTCTCTCTCTCTCTCTCTCTCACTCCCTCTCTCGCGGAATATATTTATAAATCTCATTCGAAGACAAAATAATGAAATATAAAGGAAAATAAAATATAACTACACACATAAATATTACTAACAACACGGCAGAGAAAAGAAAAAAAAAACAATATAAAAAAAAGCCCCAACACGTACAATGCAAGTAATCGATCAAGAAAAATTAGAAGAAAAAAATAAAAATAGAAAACCACTAATGAAGTT
>JAPQNM010000013.1:25088798-25091298 GCA_029783475.1 Metacarcinus magister | reverse complement strand
ATATATATATATATATTTTTTTTTTTAATGTTTTAATTTTTTATATTTTCTTCCTCATTTTTCTCCTTATTTTCCTAATCCCTCTTCTCCATTTCCTTCTCTTTCTCATACTCTTTTTTTTCCTTTCCCTCCACCTCCTCCTCCTCCTCCTCCTCTATCTCCTTATTGGCTTAATGTAAATAGTGGTGTGCCTTAAGGGTTAGTATTGGAACCCACACTCTTAATAATAAATGTTTATGATCTGGTTGAGATCTTCTGTCAAAAGTACCAACATTCACTGATGATAGAAAATTAGGTTGTAAAAACACTTTGCCCTGAAGACTATAATAAAAATTCAAGCTGATCTAAACAAACTAATAGATTTGAGTGAGAAATGGCTGATGTTTTTTAACTTAGATAAATTAAAGGTTATGTATATTATTGATTATAATACAAACAAATGCGCGATTAATAGGAAGACCTCAGGTAATCAATCATTAGTAGTAATAAAAGAATGAACGATCAGTGTACAGCGGCAAGTATGAGAAGAAACATGAGGTTAGGCTTCACTTCAAGAAACTTTGTACATAAATCGCCAGACGTAATTGAAAAAGAAAAAAAAAAACTTTAAACAGTATTTGAGGCCAGACATAGAATACCTAGAATATATGGTGGCAGCGGTGGGAGACAGCGAGTGAGGGAAAGGAAAAACAAAGAGCCTAGTACAGTTTAGGTTATCAAAATCTCAAAGGAGAAATAGTATTAAGAAAATAAATAGTTTCACTACATAAACTAACAAAGAGGAAGACTACCTAAGATGGGAAATTTTTGTGAGGTACCTTAGCAGTTTCTAGTGTCTGACTGTAAACGGGAATTTCGAGTCTTCACTCACAAATTCTATCATTGAGTTACCTGCATGTCCTCTCTACTAATATTGGAGGAAAGTAACACACAATCCTTGGACTTAATTAAGGACAGACCACCTGGTATGGACCCTAGTGTCTGTGTGGACTGATTTTTGCAATTCTACTTAATCATATACAAATACCAAAATTTTCCTCATATATCCTTGTTATAGACCAAAAAGTCTCCTGGTATCTGTTTTTCCTATGTAATCCTATGTAATTTTCCTCCTCCTCCACCTCCTACTCTTCTCTCTCCTCTCTTCTTCCTCCCTCTCCTTTAACTCTACCTCCCCTGACTCAGTGCACCGTTCACATTATTCTCTCCGAGCGACTCTCCTCCAAACTTCCGTTCAACTTTTCCCTTCAGTTTCGGTGATGAAGTGAGAGGAGTGGGAAGACCTCGGTGATGGAGGGAAGGGGAGGGGAGGAAGAGGGAGGAGGAGGAGGAGGAGGAGCACGCCGGGGAGACCACCAGAGATTGAGACACATGAGGAGGGGAAGGAGCTGACTGATCTGACCTGACCGACTGACGTAAGAACTAACACAAAAGAAATAGAAAAAAAGACAATGATATGGAAAACAAAAAAAAACCTGTATGAGGAAAAATTAAGAAAACACAAAAGAACTTTCAAAGACAAATGAGTTAACAGATGCGAACCGTTAAGTAGAAACAGCAACAGTAAAAGGAAAAGAAAGAGAGAGAGAGAGAGCGAGAGAGAGAGAGAGAGAGAGAGAGAGAGAGAGAGAGAGAGAGAGAGAGAGAGAGAGAGAGAGAGAGAGAGAGAGAGAGAAAGAGAGAAAGGGAAGAGGGAACATCCACAGCACCTTAGCAAGACATCAGAGGAAACAGGAGGAGGACCAGCTGGGCTTAAAGGGCAGTGCGGTGCTGTCAAGTGGAAGGGAAGCGAAGGGAAGGGCGGGAGGGAAGGAAGGAGTGAAGGAAAGGGATGAGGAGGAGAGGGTCAGGAACGGGTTATCGCCTTGCCTTTCCATCAGCGTTCGCGTCGCCGGCCTCCAATCCAGCGATGGTTGTCTGGAGGGGACTGGCGGAAGAGGAGGAGGAGGAGGAGGAGGAGGAGGAGGAGGAGGAGGAGGAGGAGGAGGAGGATGACGACGAATAGAGGGATAGGTGAACATGGATGAAAGTGGAAGCAAAGATATAGAAGCAAAGGAATATAAATGGATGAGGGAAAGAGAATAGGGAGATGAGAGAGAAGAGGTATATCTTGGAGAGCAGGAAGAGAAGGAAAAAGGAGAAGGAGAAGGAGGAGGAGGAGGAACAGAAGGGTATGAATGGGAAGAAAAATTTGGACAAGAAAAAGAAAGAGCAAGAGGAGTAGGAGGAGGAAGTTGAAGAGGGGGAGGAGAAAGAAGAGGAGGAGGAGGAGGAGGAGGAGGAGGAGGAGGAGGAGGAGGAGGAGGAGGAGGAGGAGGAGGAGGAAAAGGAGATGTCGGGGCGTGGGTAGAGGGAGTAAAAGTGGGGCCGCCCTCTGATCATTCCACTAGCAGAAGGGGCGAGGCAGGGGGGGGCGAGGGGAAGGGGGTTGGTCGGCGCCTTTCGGAACAAATGAAGCGTGTGTAGGCACAGGCGAGGTGTGTGGTTAAGGTTGTCCCCG
>JAPQNM010000013.1:25068798-25086298 GCA_029783475.1 Metacarcinus magister | reverse complement strand
TTCCATAAACTATTTTCTTGTGGCGTGAGTGTTGCCATTGTGGTGAGTTCTGATAAAGAGCACCACCACCACCACCACCACCACCACCACCACCACCACCACCACCACCACCACCACCACCACCACCACCACCACCACCATATACGATAACTTACTATTATTATTATTTGAAACGGATCTGAAGGAAAATGTGAAATAAGGTAATAATATGTGTAATTGTTGTATAATAAAGTCTTGTAACACATAATTGTAGTTGATGTGTGTGCGTGTGCTGCAAAGAGTCAGATCCAAAAGTCCATGAAAACAAACATTGATAAATAAACACGGTGAAATTAAATATATGAGTTTTTTTTTATTTATTTTTTTACCCTTGCAACTGAATTTAAATGTTTACAGTGTGATGACAGCGTTAAGTTATTTCATAAAGTGATGTTTTCAATTATATTTTGTTTGTTTTTATACATGGCTCCGTGATGTACTGTTTTTTTTTATATGTATATATGTAGTATTGTTTTCATGAATTTATTTAATACTATTTTATTTCATGTTTCAGAAAGGGAGAGGAGGACTGACTGCCCTTGCATAACGGTGAGTGTTGAGGGGAAGGAGGGAGGGAAGGAGGAGGGGAGGGAAGGAAGGAAAGAGAGAAAGGGAAAGAGAGAGAGGAAGAGCAAGAGTAGTGGAAAAAATATAAAAATGAAACGACACTGAAGAAGTAAACCGTGGAATTTTTGCCTCCATTAACCAGGAGGGAGAGAAAAAGGTGCCTTTCCTCCCTCAACACGTGAGAGGCCTTGTTCCCCCTCCCTCTCCTCGGGCCCGCCGCCATGTTTGTTCCCGCCCTCAGGCCGACACAGCGGGCGGGGTCAGGTCAACATGGGTCAGAGGCTTGCCGCTTCCAGTTTACATTAATTTACACAAAAATACTCTTGTTCCTCGAATTTACAAGAGAAGGGAAAAGGTAGGATCATATATTTTTATCCCATTTTATTTACTCGTATCTCGTAGGCATAGTTCAAGATGCAGGAAAAAAGGGAATGGGAGGCTATATATTTTTTTTCCCTCACGTGTATTATTTTCCCTCTCAAGGCTGGGTGAAGAAATATGATATCAAATTTGTGTGTTATTCCAGTAAAACATTTATGCAGATCATGTTTGTGTTGCCTTGGGTTAGCCGGTGTATTTTCCACCAAGACGACTGGCTGGTTGTTCCGACCCAAGAGATTTCGGGTGAGCTGTGATTTTTTTTTTCTCCTTTCATAGTTTTAATTTTGAAGCCAAAGTTCTTCTCCTGCTCGCCCTCTAGCTACTGTCTGAGGGGGAAACCTGCTATCATTTCACCTCATCCTTCAACCCCTCACCTCCCACCTACACGCCTTCACCTTAACACCTTCCCCTCGTTTCCTTTCTCTTCGTATGGATGTTGTCATGCATTGCCTATTTGTTGATGTTTAACTATATAAAGAATAATGAGCAATGTAAGGTTATTCACATCTAACAATGAACTTCTTATGATTCAGCCTCCAGAGGACTGCTAAAAATTCATTGATGCAAACTCAGGCCTAGTCATCAGGGGCACGAACCTTGCATTCACTTGTTATGTTGTCCTCAGTGCCGCCCAGTCAGAGACCTTCCTTCCCTAAGCAGGTCGTGGAGGTGGTGTGGCTTCTTTCAGCAAGGCACCAGTGAATTTATCCAAAGAAAATATCATAACTCTGAAGCCTCATGTGTCTCTGAACTCACCAATAGATTTTCTTGCCACGCTTAATAAATCAAGCAGTTTTATGTTCGCCAGATGATGATGGTCAGCTCAATAAGATTCAAAGCGTGTTCATGTGTGCTTGAAGGCTGCATTCTATTTGACTTTATAAACAAACGTATCGCACGAAGCAGATTAATAATGTAGCAAGATTTGTTAGTGCATTGGCGGACACATATATCAATGGTTCCTCGACCTGCCTCTCTCCCTTCCATCCTCCCTCCTCCACTACCCTGTCGACCTAAGCTGCTCAGATGCATAGTTACTGATGCATTGCAGAAGACTAGTGACTCCAGTTCTACCATGCACTGAAACCTAGATAAGAAGAAAAAGGAAGAGGAGGAAGAACAAGGGGAATGAGGATTGAAGGGGAAGTTATGGTGTGGATCAGTTAGTGTTTAGTGTTCGGTGTGTTGATGTGTTTGACGCTGCGATGTGGTGTTTGATTATTATGTTGACCTTCACTTATCTCTGATTCTCACAGCTGATGTGTTAGTCTTCATTAGCATAATAATCTTGATTGTCTTTTACCGTATTGAAAATAAAAGTATGTATTTCAATAACTGGTAATGGTAATGGTAATAATTTGCGTCGCATTTATTTATGTATCTTATTCATGTGATTCACCTTTTCGTATTCATAAAATTATATAGCAGCATTTAGTAGCATCTCTTTTGTACGTATGCATGTACTATACACGTACACCGACTAAGTGACTATAACATCAAAATCAAGTTCAATGGAGACGAAACTGGAGGAACAGGATAAGAACATCGCATTCATCTGTCCAGACTTATAACAGCCTGAAGGGGGTTTAGCCAGGAGTTGCTGCCGCTCGCACCCTGACGCTGCTTCCAATGCTCGCGTGGGGCACCAACATAACGTGTCAGCTCATACTTCTGCCTCGGGAACAGATGTCACACTCAGGCAGCTTCCACACAACACACGACGCGCCGCTCACCCTCACCAAACCTGCCGCTACTGAATACTTCTTACCGCAGCTCAAGAAGGAATCACCCCCACCACAGCCCCATCAAAGCTCCCAGCATGAGCCCATCCCCCCCTACCACCATTTTCAGGCCTCCTACCACTACTACCACAATCCCCAAGATAATCAACTGGCGGTCAGACGCACCAGACCAAGTATGACCTGAGGGTGTTGAACCAGTGTTGCCAGTCGCTAAGGTCACCAGTATAGTCTGATGACGCACTTAGGTCCTCTAATACTAGTTGTTGCAAGCATACAGCCTCGGAGAGCACTCTTTAACTGGCATTAGGTGCAGAATGTGGTGATTGTTGAGGCTTGATGTCTAGGGTTACTGTGGGTGCTAGATCAATGAGGCAAGGAGCAGTGTCTCTTTTTTTAGGGCTAAGTTGGCAGGGCTGGCAGGGGAGGCAGGCCATGGCGCGTCAATATTGTGGTGAACTGCAATAAATGGGAGTGATGGGCTCTTGCCGCGGGGGGAAGGGGAAGCGAGGGGAGAGTGAAGGGGGAATATAGGACAAAAGGGAGAATAAAGAGAGCAACATTAACGAACACAACGTCAACAAATAGTGGAAGCAGTGACAGTGGCAGTGGTAATGGCAGTGGCAGTGGCAGTGGATGAATGGATGGTATGGATGGATGGACGGATGACTGAAATAAAATGAAAAAGAAGTGTGCGTCATCACCTGTCTGAGAGAAGAAATGGAGAAGTAATTGGTTTTGGAGAGAGGATGGAGGAGAGAGGGTGGAGGAATATAGTGATCAAGTGTTTTTTACCATGTGAATGGATATGAGTGGAAATTCAAGGTGGCATCCTTAAAAGTGTGAGAGCAAAACAAGCTTGGTAACCCAGCCCGTCCCATGATATACTGCCAATCCAGCTTGTACCTGAGAGCCTCCAGGGTCGCTGCCTTAACAATGTAGGTGGGGAGAGGTGATCATTCCAAAACGCCAACGCCAAATATGCACATGATAGAGTCTGCCTGCGTGTCTATGTCATATATAATACAAGTTGTTGACAGGCAGTAAAAAGTATCTTGTGAATGTATACTGGTCTCTCTACTTTACGTTTATATGATAAAGCAGATACAAGCAGCGTACCTGATCTGAGCTTCATGTCCTTGCCGTTCACAGACTTTGGCACAAATCATGTGCAGGAAATCGAATGTCTTCTTGAGTCAGAACAGAACGGGTGGCTGTGTTCGTAGCTTAGAAAGGGAGCGATGCAGAAAGACGACAGCCGCTGTTTTCAACCTTCCCGCCAGATGAAGGTGCTGCCCCCTCGGCGGGAGGGAGATTCAGCAACATGGCGGCTTGGGCATGGCGGGGTGGCGCGCCCGAAGGGCACCGGTAAGGACACAACATCTGTTCGTAAAAATGAGGATAGTTATCATACTAGAGCGTGTCGGTGACCACTGAGACAGGTGTTTTGTCCAGCCTGTGAGTGAGTGTAGGGGAGAGCCTGCAGCACCGACCCGCCACGCCCAGGGTAGTCGTAACGATGACTCGTCTGCTCCTCGTCACCTTCAGCAAATTAGAATAGCTCTAACTTGCCTCTTCCCTTAATAATATTTCCCCTCACTCTCACTCTGTCCTGCGGCTTCCTTTGCTGGTCACGCCGGGAGACTCCTCCCCTCCAGAGCCCAGCTGTCTCCGCGTCATGGCGCGGCGCTGCTGTGCCAACCCTTTGTAATACACTGCATTGATTCCTGATATCATACACAGCATCCGAAGCGATCAGTGTTATCATCATCATCATCATCAGCAGCAGCAGTAACAACAACAACAACAACAACAACAACAACAACAACAACAACAACAACAACAGTAGTAATACTGAAATTAATATATATATATATATATATATATATATATATATATATATATATATATATATATGTATGTATATATATATATATATATATATATATATATATATATATATATATATATGTATATATATATATATATATATATATATATATATATATATATATATATATATATTAGGATGAGGAGAAGCAGGAGGAATGCCAATAATGATATATGGATAACTTTCGATAGTGAAAAACGAGTGCCTCATTATTATTATGATAAACTCAAATAATGATCATGTGTGTAAGAAAAAAATTTCGTGCACTAAAAAAAGAAGAAAAATTAATGTGATGTAAAAGTTAATGTGCATATATGTACACAGGATTGAGATTAATGTACAGAAAGTGTCACCGATTATAAAAGAGCAAATTATCATTAACAGTGTGGAGAACATTTTTGTTTCATCAAAATCCCAATCAAAATTCTTTAAGTATGATTTAACGTGTTCATTCGGTGGCAGTTATTATAATTTTTTTTTTATCATAACAATTATTATCATTACCATTATCATTATTATTATTATTATTGTTATTATCATTATTATTATTATTATTATTATTAGTATTATTAGTATCATTATTATTATTATTATCATTATTTATCTTTTTATTATTATAATTTTTATTGTTATTATCATTAATATCATCATTATTGTAATTATCATGATATTTCTGTTGCTGGTGCTGCTCTGCTGCTGTTGAGCTACTACAACACCTACTACTATTTCTATTACTACTACTACTACTACTACTATTACTACTACTACTACTACTACTACTACTACTACTACTACTACTACTACTACTACTACTACTACTACTACTACTACTACTACTACTACTACTACTACTACTACTACTACTACTACTACTACTACTACTACGACTATTATTATTATTAGTGCTACTACTACTACTACTAATAATAATAATGATAATAATAATAATATAATAATAATAATAATAATAATAATAATAATAATAATAATAATGATGAAAAGGATAATAATAATAATAATAATAATAATAATAATAACGATAACAATAATAATACTGTTGCTGTTTCTGCTGCTGCTAGCTGCTTCTGCTATAACTGCTGCCACCACCATCTATGTATACGAGCGTTCATCATTGCAGCAAAGTACTGGCTACCATGTATAATGCATATCATAATATAAGTGACCTTCAGTGTGGTAACAGATTAGCTGCACATCATTACGGGCGAATGTAAAACAATTAATAATGTAAACAGCTGTCGTCACGCCATGAGGGTTGCATGGCACTGCTGGGCGGGGATGGGCGGGGAGGGGCGGGGTGGGGCGTGGCGTCCATCCTTAGGGCAACACACCACCCTCTAGGAGCCTCGGGCGGGGCCTCAACACCCTCACACACTTCCTTAAACGTTGTGTTACTCGGTGGTGTTGAAATACATCTACTCGTCCCCCTGTACATTCTTAGGGTTCTCCTTCCTACCGTTGATGCTGCCTTGGTCCATAGCAGTGTACAGGTAATATTTATACATGATTTATGATACTCTGCTGTCACTCTCAGGTTACAGTTTATAACAACATAATTTTTTTTTTTTCCAGACTGGCGTTCGTTCAGTAAAAATATATATTCATAAACAAATAAAATATGATTAATTTCCTGCATATGAAACGCATCAAACACCCAACACGTTATTCACACAATTAGATGATATGGAAAGATAAGATGAGGATCATTGTGGCTCCTGATGAAGTGATGTTAGGATGTATTTCTGTCTCTTATTCATCATTGGTCTTGATCGAGCTCTGCGTCTTATCCACTTTCTTTTTTTATTCTTTTTTTTTATTTATACAGTGTTACATAATCTATAATATTAAAGGAATGCATTTTACATGTTAAAGGTGTTTTGTAAATAGAACCTATCTTAAAACCTAACCAACCGCCCGCCACTCCCCCCAAAAAATTCCATAGTTTAAATTATTTCTCTACGTCCTTTGACAACAACCTTTCGGAACAGACTCAGTCATCAGGTAGTTAGTGCACAGACGATAGGGAGTTTTAAAAGAAGACTAAACGGCTTTATGGATGGGGATGAGAGGTGGATGTAGGTAATAAGGGAGTATTGAAGTAACAGGAACTACCACGTGTAGGCGCCCGGGCCTTTTGTAGCTTCCTTATATTCTTATGTTCTTATGTTGTAACCAAAGCCTCCAGCAAGAATTTCAAAACCACCATAAAAGTACTACCTAACGTCTACTTCTTGGTTCTTCTATTACTATTCTATCATTACCTGTGGGTGTTTCAACTTCCCAATGAATAATACAGTACATTGTATTTTTCAATTAATGAGGAAACGACCACTGAATATTAACCATCTCCTTTAATTCACACTTTTAGCGATGCACCGTTGCCTTTGTCAATACCCAAACATAGATAACAACAATAGCTTATCATCTCATCATGCATTTTCGTTGTTATCGTCATCATCACAATCATCATCATCATCAGTATTATTAACATCCGGCTATATTCAAGGTCCCTATCAGGCATAGTTTACACAATACAACAACCCTCGTCGCCGCCTTACATCTACACTGTCTCGTCCTTTGCAGTCACGTGTAAGCTCCTTCCTTCATCCTTTATTTATTGATCTCATCGAGGCAGCATTGTGGCATCTGCAATATAGCCAGAAAACCTCCTTGTGTGCAGGCCTCGTAGATGGTCAGTCCCAAGCGTCTAAACACTGCAATGTAACCAAACATTCACCCAGTCTTCTGCAGCAGAGAGCCAGAGAGGAGGACAGGAGGAAGAGCACGCAATAACCACGATAACCAGGGTTTCTGAGCCATTAAGCGCTGCGTGGTGGTGTGGTTGCGGGTCGAGGGGGAATTTGTCACGGAGAGGGGAGCTGAGGGGACATGGTTAGCGGAGGTGCCCGTGGCCACTCACTCGCTCAGGATACAAACTACAGCTCCTATCATCGTCTCTTTTCCACCCACTTCTCCTGCAATGGAATGAAGCAGACTTACACACAGGAAATGGCGTAGTTTTAGCTCAGAGAAGGAGGAAGAGAAGAAATGAGGCGATTGTGGATGTGAGGCTGAGGTCGGGTTATGTTTACAGTGAGAGAGGAAGGAAGGAGAGGACAGGGAATAAGGGGAAAAGGGGATAAAGGGAGGGAAGAGGGTGGATTGGTGGGGCGGGGGGTCTGATGGCTTGGCAATTGGGGCTTATCTGTTATTGTGGCGGCGGAGAAACGGACGGCCAAGTATTTATATGATTTGGGGAGAAACGAGGAGCAATGTGCGTTAATAATTGTATCACCACCAAGAAAGACCCTTCACCGCCCCGCTTGTTATGGTTGTTGTTGTTGTTATTGTTGTTGTTGTTATTATTGTTGTTGTTATTTTCATTATTATTATTATTATTATTATTATTATTATTATTATTATTATTATTATTATTATTATTATTATTATTATTGCTATTATTATTATTATTATTATTTCTACTATTATTGTTATTATCATCATTATCATTTATCTTTCATCCTCTGCGTCTCTCTATCTGTGTGTTCTATTTATCTGCGTGTCTATTGGTTTGTCTGTCTGTTTCTCCTTCTGTCTGCTTGTTTTCTATCTCTATATGTCTGCCTGTTTGTCATCACCATCATCATCATCATCATTATCATCATCATCAACGGCTATCTTGCAACTTCTGTCTCTATCTGTTTGTCTATATTTTTTTTCTGTATGTTCGTCCAACCATTTTGTTTGTTTGTCTGTCTGTCTGCCTATCCATCTGTTTGTCTGTAAGTGTATCTCTCTCTCTCTCTCTCTCTCTCTCTCTCTCTCTCTCTCTCTCTCTCTCTCTCTCTCTCTCTCTCTCTCTCTCTCTCTCTCTCTCTCTCTCTCTCTCTCAAACACACACACACACACACACACACACACACACACACACACACACACACACACACACACACACACACACACACACACACACACACACACACACACACACACACACACACACACACATACCTCCTAATGCAGACAGATATACATAATTTACAGTAAGATTATCTCCTCCTACGTGCTGAGTAGCCTGCACCTGCTCACCCACACACCTGGAGCGCGTTGTGTCTGTATGTGCTTCATTACCTGCCCGGGGCCACACTATCACACACAGGCAGGGGCGGGAAGGGGGAAAGGGAGGGAAGAAGGAGGGGAGGTAGGGAGGTAGGGAGGCAAAGCACGTGGGGAGAAGGAGAACCGAGAAATCGAGGAGAGATGTTAAGAGAGTCGGAGGCAGATCACGTAAGAAGGGAAGGAGGGAGAGGAAGGCAGAACAGGTGGGGAGGGATAGAGACGGCACGTGGAGGCAAGGCGGGATGATGATGGAGGAGGGAAGGATAGAGGCAGGCAGGGCACGTAAGTAAGGAATGAGGTAGAGGGAGGTATAACATATGTGTGGAGGGAAAGAGAATATTGGGAAGGAGTGAGGCAGGTCAGAGGAGGTGATGGCGAGAGAGGGAGGCAGGTGGGTTTAGTCAACACTACAGAAGGGTGAGGAGTGGCGCGGCGAGGCAAGGCGTGGGGCTGGCGTGGGGCTGGCGTGGCTCGGAAGGGTGCCAGGTGATGTTAGCTAGCCGACTTGTCAGATGTGTCAGTCGGGAGTGTCGGAATGTTCCCCCTCCTCTCCACCTCTCCTCCCTTACCTTACCTTCCTTGATGTCTCCCTCCTCCTCATTGTTCTCTCCCTCTTTAATGTTGATAAGCTTTGTTCTTTTTTTCCCTTCGGTTCTCATGTATTTCTTAACAGAAACCCTCGTTATGAGCCTACAAGCCTTTTGTGATTTATTTATTTTACCCATACACTCCTGCCTCGCCTCCCTCCCTCCCTCCATTCATCTTCCTCCACCGTTTCCTCCGTCTGTTCCTGCCCCTGGGATGGAGGAGGGCCAGGTAAGGGTGGAGGAAGGTAGGTCTGTCACGCTCTTGGCCAGGTTCAAGAACTTACCTGCCAAAGAGCTCTCATTGGCTACTTACTGATTGGTTTAACTTCACCTGCGTGCGTTCTTCCTCCTCTTCCTCACCCATCACTTTACCTCTACTCACGGCCTCCTTCCCTTACATTACCTCTTCCTATCAACTTACTCGTCCGGTTCAGCTCATCACCACCTCCCTGCACCCACTTACAACGTCCTTCCTCCTGTTTGGTTTAAAATGATTGATAAAACACAGTCTGCTGCGTCTTGTTTTATATAATTTTGGTCAAGAAAGGACGTGGTATTGATAGAAATACTGACCTATGATCTTAGCCACACTAACGCCACCGCCACCGCCACACCCCACACAGCCACACCACAAAGTTTTATAATCGTAGTTATTTATACCACCGTATGTCAGTACTTCCACTAGCCACACTACCACACAACCACATCCTCACCCCTCTCCCCCCCACGGAGTCACATCATCACCCTGCTACATCCTCCTCGCCACAAAACCACGCAAGTCGCATGTAATGTCTCTTTGAAGCTAAATTATGTGTTGCAATTTATGTTCGTTGTTCTTTTTCTTTTTTTGTATGAATAAATATATTTGGACATTTTTCACCTAAATTCTCGCCGCATTTTCTCACCGCAAGATGTGCTCACTCACTCATTCACTCACTCACTCACTCACTCACTCACTCACTCACTCACTCACTCACTCACTCACTCACTCACTCACTCACTCACTCACTCACTCACTCACTCACTCACTCATTAAACCACATCTACTTTCATATTCTTGTTTCATTGACATCAATCTTGTGATATATTTTTCTCGTTTCTATAAATCAATGTTCATGTCTCCCTTGTATTCTTTTTTTTCTAATTATCCCATCTATGTCTGTTTCTCCTTCTGTACATTACTTCCTCTTGCACTGCTTGATATATGTAAGTAATTCTGCCTTCCACAGTTTTCACGTAGTCACCACATCTGCTTCTCTTATGTTCTTTAATATCTATGGACCTCGTTTTCTTCAGACACATTGAGGCGCGTTCCAAGAGACAAAAAACAGATGAACAGACAGACTGACATATCTGTGTGTGTGTCTGTGTGTGTGTGTGTGTGTGTGTGTGTGTGTGTGTGTGTGTGTGTGTGTGTGTAATGCAGCCACCGGAGAGTGAGTGTGGCCGAGTCAGAGGTGGTGCCGTGTGGTGGCTGGCTGGTCACTGAAGGCAGTGTTATGTTGTACCTTGTCTTGCTCTTAGCTGTAGACGTGCTTTGAACTCTGCTTCTTAGTATGCCTTGTGTAGGTCAACCGGCCTCTTGCAGCCTCCTTATGTTCTTATTTTCTTATGTCTGGTTTGGTGCTAATACTGTTTGTGAAGTTTAATTGCTGGCTGGAGATACGAGTTAAATTGTGAGTTATTTCCGGAGATGTTGTAGAAGGTAAACATGAAATATAGTCTTATCGTCATATCGTCTTTCCTGGTGATCATCAGCCTTAACCTTAAACATTTTCTCTCATTCTTTTGTTCACTCTTTACCCCAAAAAACGTAATTTTGTTTTATATATAATTTTCTATTAACATTTCCTTCGTTTTCCCCCACAAACAATTTCCCTTCATCACTTATTTCCCTCTTTCCCTTCTTTACTGTATATAACCTCTCCTACCCACATGACAGCTCCACTTCTCTTCTGTCCCCTCTTACTCCACTCCTGCTTCCTCCTTTCCCCTCGACCTTGCCCCAGTCCACCCGTTCCTTCCCCTCGCTCCTCGCCGGCTCACGTGAGGGGAACATCAATGAATATTAGAACAAAGAGTCAGTATTTTCGGTCTTTGTGGACAGTTGTGAGGAGCAGCGTGTTGAGAGGACTAAGCGAGCGTGATTGCCAAGGTGAGATGTGCACGGATTTTCCACCTGTAATGATGAGTTGCAAGGTTTATGTGCGTTACTTATCACGAGAAACAGATGTGTGTGTGCGTGTGTGAAACATAATGTGTGTATTACAGGTCAAGTATACACGGTCACACGGGGGGGCTTAAGTAATCACCGTCACGTACATATACAGGTTGCATGTCATTTGGTACTCAAGCGTTTGGTACTCAAGTTATTTCGGCACCAAGTCAATCCGGCACCAAACCATTTGGTCCTCAGTACTTTTCGGCACCTGTTAATTTGATATTTAAATCTTTTCATTACTAAGACATTTCATCCCCAACCACTAAAGTCAATCTATCAAGAGTTTCTGAAACCATGACACGTCCATTGACTTTCCATACACACACACACACACACACACACACACACACACACACACACACACACACACACACACACACACACACACACACACACACACACACACACACACTAGTTCTCAGTATACGTAGTTACAGGTGATAAAAGTGTGTGTAGAATGTAGTGTTAAAACTGTGTAATTCAGAGCCAAGCGACACACACCACACACACCACACACACACACCACACACACACACACACACACTAGTTCTCAGTATACGTAGTTACAGGTGATAAAAGTGTGTGTAGAATGTAGTGTTAAAACTGTGTAATTCAGAGCCAAGCGACACACACACACACACACACACACACACACACACACACACACACACACACACACACACACACACACACACACACACACACACACACACACACACACACACACACAAAGGTGAGGAAAACACAAGCCTTGTTGAGACACATGACGTCGTCTGTGCGAAATAAAACACACATTTGAGGAAGGTAACACGTGGGACAAGGTGTACATGAGTGGAAATACACACACGAGTCATACGCACACACCCTTCCGTGCACATGTTCTTTGGCTCTGGAATGCCAACCCTCCACCTGTAAATAATGTGTAGCCACGTGTCTCATGGTTCTCGTGCACGCTTGTACCTACACCACACACACGCGAACTGGTCTGCACACACACACACACACACACACACACACACACACACACACACACACACACACACACACACACACACACACACACACACACACACACATATTTCTTGTATAACTTGCCGTATTCATGATAATTTTGTGACGTAGTACAACCAATGCAGATGATGATGTTAATAATGATGATGATGATTATTATTATGATGTTGATAATGATAATGACAATAATAATAATACTGATAGTAATATTAATGATAATGATAATAATGATAATGATAATTGTAATGACAGCAATAATAGTAATAATAATAATAACCATGATTAAATTAAGTAAATAGACATGCTGGGTGACCATGACCCTAAAAAACACTCACCCAGCATACCCAAACTGCTCGCTTTAGTTTGGGTAGTTGCTGCAAAACACATTACCTTGTTGTCGGAAGACAATCTGAGCCATCGAGTGAAGGATACTCCCTGATGAGTCTTGTATCTCAGATTTTGTCTTGTTGCTGGAATAAGAGATGCGAAGTAGAGTAGCTTGTTTAGGACCTTCTCCTCCCCCTCTAAGAGGGGAGGGGAGGGGAGGGGAGGGGAGGGGAGGGAAGGGAAGTATTTGGCATCGAGAAACAATTACCCTGAACTGAGTGATTGAGGAGGAGGAGAAGGAGAGGGAGGGAGAGAGAGATAGAGAGAGAGAGAGGTGGGGAACAGGTACACTCCTACTCCAAGCTTTGTGTAATTGGACAATATACCTTATTGAATAAGGTATATTGTCCAATCATTACATTGCATCAACATTCCGTGAGAGGCTACCACGCCTCCACTGCTTCAGGTTGGAGTTAAGATTGATGCGCTTTGAAAAGACCAGAATTACAGGGTGGAGTTAACTCAGCTGATGAATACCCCACAGTATTTACGACATCATTACTTTGATCACCTCGGTTTAACAGGTTGGGCTATTCTGTATATTGAAAAACAATGAGTTTTAAGAAGCAACACAGAGACCAACAGGGAGACCAAGATTCTGTACAAAGTGTGACTAACAAAACAGTCACCAAGAAGCGTCCTGCACAAGATACACAATTCATATCGTCAATTTAAAAACAAAGATATTCCGCTGACGACATGATGAGTTTCGTTGGCCAAGAAACAACTTTAGCGGAGGTTAAAAAGCTTGTGACAGCGCCTCAAAGTGCGAGAAAGAGGCAAGCATCACCCACGTCGGTGAGTGACAACGAGTGGCAAGGAACAGTTAGCAAGAGGGCAAGGCAAGGTGACTGCTGCATCGAAAACGAGGAATCAGCGGCAGTCAAAAGGGCAAGGCAAGATGACTGCTGCATCGTAAACGAGGAATCAGCAGCAGTTAAGAGGGCAAGGCAAGGTGACTGCTGCATCGAAGACGAGGAATCAGCAGCAGTTAAGAGGGCAAGGCAAGGTGATTACAGCTTTGAAAGCGAGGAATCAGCGGCAGTTAAGAGGGCAAGGCAAGGTGATTACAGCTTTGAAAGCGAGGAATCAGCGGCCTGGAGTAGGTTTGGTCCTACGCAGAAGAAAACAATCTTCCAGGTAAAGAACATTGCAAAGGCCTGCTGGTTATGGTTCAAAGTTGAAGGTTCATCAGGGACCGTCACCAAGAAGGGAAAGAGTCATTCTGTGATGGAGGCTAAAAAGGATAAGATCCGGCGTGAGCTGAAGGAGTTAGGCGTGCGTATCCTGGAGAAGGAGGAGGTGGAGGCCATGACGAGGTGTGAGTGTGAGTTTCTAGGTGCAGGCACGCAGGGTTCCTGCACCAGGACTGTGGATCCTCGCACACACCAACAAGTGGTTATTAAAAACTGTAAAGATAAATTCAAGGATTTAGTCATCGAGGCCAATCTGCACCAGTTACAGATGTCTGGTGTGCAGCGTCTCATGGGAGTGTGCGTCGACAATTGTCAATTAGTCACTTATTTTGCCGGAAACACCGCCGCTCACTACTTCAGCAAGGACGTGCCCTTGCTTGACGCCGCCACCGTATTCCTGCAGATCGCAGCGACACTGCACCACATTATAAGAAGAGGCTTCACCCACAACGACTTGAAGTACGACAACGTGTGTGTATATGAAGGTCGTAACGGTATTGTCGCCACCATAATTGATCTAAGCCTCACGAAGCCTATAGGCAGTGGGAGTGTGTATTCCGTTACCTTTAATACCAACCGTTGGCCGTGGATTGCGCCCGAGCTTCTAACACACACGCACCCAAGCAGTGAGTGGAGTGACGTGTACTCGTTGGCGTTCATGATGCATGGTCTGCTGAGCATGAGGAGAGGCTGTGTGAGCCAGCACGTGGATGCTGGTCTCACGCGGTGGATAAATGCAGCACTGCAGCACCACCCATCTCACCGCCCTACCCTCATGTCGTTGGTGGTGGTGTTGCAGGGAGTTATTGAGGCTGCAAGGAAGCAGTACAGAAGGTGGTAACCAGTGTTGAGTAAACTAACAAACAGACAACACCAGGTGCGGCACACTTGGTGTAATTGTAATTGTAATTAATTACCGTATATCTCGGTGGTTAAGGTGACACTTGAAGCATCAATAACCTTACACAAAACCAAGTATAGTCCTGGAGACCTGATGCAAAAATAGTTGTTTTAAAACTGGTGTCACTTTTTTGTTCGTTATCTTTCATTTGTTGTGTAAACTAACCATGTATCATTTATCTTATATTCTGACAATTAAGTAAACAGACATGCTGGGTGACCATGAAACTAAAATCCACTGACCCAGCATACCCAAACTGTTCGCTTCAGTTTGGGTAGTTGCTGCAAAACACATTGCCTTATCGTCGGAAGACAATCTGAGCCATCGAGTGAAGGATACTCCCTGATGAGTCTTGTACCTCAGATTTTGTCTTGTTGCTGGAATAGGAGATGCGAAGTCGAGTAGCTTGTTAAGGACCTTCTCATCCCCTTCTAAGAGAGCTCTTTTCAGTTCTGCCACAGACAGATCTTGGGCACATAGCTTGGCAAACACATATCATGTGTTTAAAGCTGAATGCCTACACAGCATATTTGTGCAAACAAATGTGAATGAATGGTGGGTCACAAAACCATGTGCACGGTCCAATCTCATCAGATGGTGAAAGTAGTCTGCCAAAGTCGGGTTAACTGGCAGCAGCAGCTTGGTGTAGTCTCCTTTTCCATCGGGAAAAAGATCTGGAAATGCCTTGCTGAAGTAACCTGTTGTGAAATCAGAAATTGACCGTTGGTCTCTAGTAGGCCATTCAACATTTGCTTGTTGGTTTTTTGTCTGAAGAGCAGCCCTGAGCAAATTCAATAGATTTTCTTGTGGTATAGGCAAGTCAACCGTAGATGATGGTTCCCTGGCCGACTGTTCGTTTACAGCAGAAGCTTCCTCTTGTGGTATGTTGTGTGCAGAAGAGTCAATTTGGGGGACGGATTGTACAATTGCATCCTCTGGGTACATTGATGAGTCCTGTGTGGATATCTGAATGTGCCGATAATCTTCGTTGTTTTCCTTGAGAAATTGGAGCGAAGCAATCAATTTGTCTCTTCTCACCAAGAAAGATCTATCTGTGATAGTGTAGTTGGGGCATTTTAGCACAATTACTGGCAACTCCTGGTGTATGCGGGGCAATACATGAACAAAGTCGGAGATGTCCTGTTGGAAGCTGATGGTGTGACCTCTTGACGCATGCGACCTAAAAATCTTGTATATGACGATGATGGGGCAAAACAGTGATATCGCTGATTTTTCAACCGGTGTGAGGTAGAAAGAGGAGGTAAAAAGGGAGGTAGGAGGTAGAAAGGGAGGTAGGAGGTAGAAAGGGAGGTAGGAGGTAGAAAGGGAGGTAGGAGGTAGAAAGGGAGGTAGGAGGTAGAAAAGGTGGTAGAAGGTAGAAAGGGAGGTAGGAGGTAGGAGGTAGAAAGGGAGGCAGGAGGTAGGAGGTAGAAAGGGAGGTAGGAGATAGGAGGTAGAAAGAGAGGTAGGAGGTAGAGAGGGAGGTAGGAGGTAGGTAAGAGGTAGAAAGGGAGGTAGGGAGGTAGGTCACGGTGTCTCCTGTGCCAGGTAAGTATGAATATGTGCGCCAAGTATTAAGCGAGAACAGGTTTTTTACAAATAACTTTAAAATTTATATAATAAAAAATATGTTTTTAATATATAATAACTATCTAAGGGTTGATGCCTACGACCCCTAAAAGTTTCATTCCGATCCCTCCAGTGGTCTAGGAGGAGGTAGAAGACGGACGGACGGACAGACAGACTGACACACACATATATATACAGACACACAGACAAATTTTGGATGGGGTCGTTTCGTAACTTCCAAACCGGTCGCTTCGCTCGCAGCTTGAAATAATAATGATAATAGTAATAATAATAATGAAAATAGTATAAGCATATATGAACCATTATGTATTTTCTACCCAGGCAATGGAGGGAAGGAGGGAGGTTGAGTATGCTAGAACATATGAAGTAAGTGGAGGATGATGAGGAGGAGAGGAGGAAAGGGAGGGGCAAGATGGCTGTTGGAAGGAGGAGGAGGAGGAGGAGGAGGAGGAGGAGGAGGAGAAGGAAGGTAGTAAAGTGTGTTGTGTCGACTAAAAAATCCAATTAGACGTTGATCATATATTAATCATCTCCCCGCCAGTGAAGAAGCTAATGAGGAGCGGTCAGGAGGAGAGTGCAGGGCCGGCGGCGGAGTGGAGTGGAGTGGAGCGGAGAGGGAGGGAGTGTGTCTTCTTGATGGGGCGGGGCAGGGGTGGGGTCGGGGCAGGGGCGGGGGCGGGGCAGGGGCGGGGGTACAGATCATCAGTAAGTTTTATCCGAAGAAATTTGAGCATTCCGTGCACTGCCTTACCGATTCGTCATTGGTCACGTGATTGTACTGGTGGTGGTGGTGGTGGTGGTGATGGTGGTAGTGGTGGTGGTAGTGGTGGTGGTGGTAGTGGTGGTGGTGGTG
>JAPQNM010000013.1:25058798-25066298 GCA_029783475.1 Metacarcinus magister | reverse complement strand
GAGCTTCACACTGCTTTGCACGTGGCGCGCGCGCACACACACACACACACACACACACACACACACACACACACACACACACACACACACACACACACACACACACACACACACACACACACACACACACATATGGTAACTCAATGGATAACGTCCTGGCTAGTTGTTGTTGTTGTTGTTGTTATCATTATCATCATCACTATTGACATTATGATTATTATCACAATTATTTTCTATCGTTGTATACATCAAGGTCATGACATCAATACCTCTGACAGGAAACACTTAGAGGAGCCTCAAACATTATCAGATCAAAGACTTTAATGCGAGTCAGCGGGCGTGTTCGCTAAATTACCGAAAAGTGGGTGAGACATTTACTGACAGAATATAAAACACAGCATGAAAACTGATAGTCTTTAATTCCAGAGCACAGTATGCAGGTAATTGCAGGTGTTATTTTGTAATTGTCCTCAAGCCATTATTACAGGGTTTTCCATCATAGCGAATAAGTATAATTATCTTGTTCATTTCCTTGGGCGTTGTCAGACTCATAACAAAGTCCAACATAGCAGTTCGCGCCTTGCAGTGACGGCCGCGCTGCCAACACCACCACCAACGAGGCTGCAACACCTCACAAACCCTCGACTTTAGAAATAAAAGCAAAATATTCTTAATTGTATTCTTTCCTGTCTTTGAAATAATGTTAGAGGAATACTTTGTGACGCTGAGGTAATTAAGCAAAAAAAAGTATAATATTTAATTAATTTTCTGTATATATTTAGAGTTTCCATCGTTCTAAAATTCCGTGATTCTAATACAGTACATAACGTCTGCCTTGACGTGTGTGTGTGTGTGTGTGTGTGTGTGTGTGTGTGTGTGTGTGTGTGTGTGTGTGTGTGTGTGTGTGTGTGTGTGATGACGAGAACCTGAGACTAACAATGTACTCAGTAGGAACACGTGCTTCAAACTCATCAATATTCCTATTCAGTCTTAAGTCAACATCGTGGTATTAATGTTTGAAAAGTTTAATGTGACGCTGATATTGAGTGAACTATTCCGTATGCAAGATAGTAAAGATTATGGTCTGGAATTTCCTCCTACGTGCCTGGCTGACCTGTGCCGCTGCGTGACGGTCCTGGAGGCTCTGGAAGGAGGGGGATGAAGGCACCTCTAGGAATCTCAACCTGGAGTGACGGATTTACCCTAGAGATAGTTTAATTTTCTGACGCTGGAAGGAATACACAGATTGTTTGTGTCTTGACGCGCCCATTGACTAGCCACGTATAATATTGTAGTCAACCGTATGTATTGAACTTCAGCTGAATGATGGAGTCCTCTGCTGTCGCTTTGCACTAAGACATTCCTTTTTATTGTTATGTGTTTTCCATTTCCATATCCATTCCAGTTTGTCTCTCAGGGTGAATAGATATTGTAATTTGATACTTAAACTTCTTAAAACCAGGTTACCTCAGTTCTTTTTCTTTTTTCTTTTTACTTCAATTATTTTCATGTGTGAGATGTTTTTAGCAAAATATAAAGCTGAGGCTAATGTTATGTTCATCGAATACACACTTGGTATTAATTATTGTATGATATAAGAGGCAACTATAACTTTATTTCCTATACTATCCACCTTACTAGTGCGAGAGTCAACCAGTGTCTTCAATCTGTCATCCTTTTCAATGGTAAATTCATGAGGATTCTCCCTATTTTCTGTTATTCTGTCTTCCAGTGACTTTAATTTTTCTAAGATGAGAATCGAGACACTTCTTTAACAAAACTGTCTTTTCTTTTTGGAGTTCATTCACTACATACATTTTTTTTTAGGTAGGAATGATTAAGCATTTATCTTTTGTTATATGTTTTTGCTTTATTACTTTTTTCTACCATCTCACCAATATTCTGTACATGCAAAAAAAAAAAAAAAAAAAAAAAAAAGATAAGTCATGAGTTCCACAGTTGACCACAGTAGAGTGCAAAGGAATGTTGACGTTGGTTTACTCCCGCATTAGGAAGGTAATAGGTATGAGTAGCCAGTTAGGAGCAGCAGACCAGCCACCGTGGGACGGGAAGGCATGCAATTAGCAAGTTCATTAGAGCAGCGGCCATGGCAATACCGGCAGGAGGCGGTGAGTGATGTGGTATTGATGCAGGAGTCAAGCTGGAGGGAGTAAATAAAAGGAAAAGAGTCGTTGAGGTGAAGTCTTTTCTTTAGGTTTATTCTTCATATATTTGCAGCGTAAGCCATGAACATAGACGCGATCGAAACCCGTGAACAAAGAGGAGTAAAAAAAAAAGTTAAGATGATTCAGAACCGAAGAACTTATGGAACCTATAACTGCCAGGAAGAGAGAGAAAAAAAAGAATGAAAGTGAGAGAAAATCTATTGCTAAGTAGAGACATTTATGTGACGTTTAACAGGAAAGAACAATTATATGGAATGTTAAGACTGATTCACAATGGATAAATTATGTCTTAGAAGCTCACAAGGTTTTTGCTTCTTATTCATAGCCAGGTGTAAGAACATTCAGTAGATTAGTGTTCTGTAGTCTTTGTAGAAGCGAGAAAATAGTAGATTAGAATTCGTGCTAAAAGAGTCATCCGTCATGTAGTACTAATTGAAAAAAAAATGTAGTCTTCAGAATTAATATAGTTTTTTATAATATAGTTTGATAAGACAACTAGAGGCCTGAGAAGAGTTACTATTAGTTTTTTTTGTGTGTATGTACAGTACGATGTTGGTATAGAGAAAACAATAGAAGTACAGTATTTAAAAGCTTTGAAAACATGCAGAATGTTTTCGTGACCACAAAAAACTTTAGATACAAATTTACTTTTGATATGAAAATAAAAGTTCACTAAAAATCAATGGTCCGGTAGAGTTTTATGAATCTGTTTTGATGTTTGCTCAATTTTTCTCTCTATTTTTCTCCCTTAAATAAAATAAAAAAGAAGGTACACACACACACACACACACACACACACACACACACACACACACACACACACACACACACACACACACACACACACACACACATGCGTTATATAGATTATGTAAACGCTGCAGAATTCACGTGTTTCAGCTTGGGAAGATCATTATTTACAAAAGATTCACATGATACATGATACGACGAGACAGAAAGAGAGCGAGAGAGAAAAAACAAAATAGTGAGAGAGAGAGAGAGAGAGAGAGAGAGAGAGAGAGAGAGAGAGAGAGAGAGAGAGAGAGAGAGAGAGAGAGAGAGAGAGAGAGAGAGAGAGAGAGAGGGAGAGAGAGAGAGAGAGAGAGAGAAAGAGAGAGAGAGAGAGAGAGAGAGAGAGAGAGAGAGTACTGTAGTTTTCCGTTTCATAAAGATAATAAAACAGACAGTAACATCAACAGGTGAGTCTGTATATGTGGCGCACACCTGTGAGTTTCAAGGTGTGTGTGTGTGTGTGTGTGTGTGTGTGTGTGTGTGTGTGTGTGTGTGTGTGTGTGTGTGTGTGTGTGTGTGTGTCTGTGTGTGGGGGGGGGGCGTCATTACAGCACCAAACAAGGCTGGATATAAAGTCTTGGTTGGCTAGAAGGGCAGCACAGATCCAGTGAAGGTAGTAGAACATAAAAAAAGACATATAAGTGACTGTCAGGAATGTTCATTATGTTATCTTATGTTATGTTTATTATGTTTTCTGAACCTCGCTATACACAAATGACATGCCTGGTTCTGTTTGTGTGATTCTAAATTGTCTTGACTATTTAACCATCCTGTTGTGAGTTAAAGGCAAGTATTCGTTCTTTGATATCTCGGTATTGGTAATAATAGTATCAGCATATATAATAACAGCAGTATTAGTAGAAATAGTAGTAGTAGTGGTGGTGGTGGTGGTGGTGGTGGTGGTGGTGATGGTGGTGGTGGTGGTGATGTACGGGAAAAAAAAAGCAAATTGGGTTTGAAACTGCATCAAGAACCGAACAATACTGCAATGCAATGATGCGTCTAACACAGGAGGGAGGAATAACTAATGAGTCCGAAGCAAAAGACTGTGTGGGAGGGAAGTGAAGAGGCATCAAAGAAGGAATCGACCTCGTAAACCACACGCTGAGGAGAAACAAAGGTTAGAACACCGTGCACCTCATCCTCAACAACATGCACGGACTGTGTACTTACATTCACCTGTGTTACGTACCGCTCATCGCACTCAGGTGGAGGCGGGGTCTTAACTGGCTGTCTATCCCTTTAGGTGGCCGGGTACCCCTTGTCTGTGTAGCGTGTTTTGGGGGGGTAAGGGGGACGGGTGGCCCTTGGCGTGGCGGGCAGAGATACTTTCCTGTTTGTGCGTGTAAACAGCCGTATCACCAGCTACCTAGTTTGCCTCTGCTTGAAGCGTTGTTTTTGTTATGTCTCTTGATCTGTCACAAATTAGAAAGCAGCTTCCATTTTTACAGTGTTATCGTGCCTTCATTTCGTTTTTATTGACGCAAGTATTTACTTTTTATTTTCGTATGTGTGTGTATTTGTGAAATATTCAAGGTTTTTATAGTTTATTCTTTTCATTCTTACAGTTTGAATTGGAAATGATGATGCGTTATGAAGATGATTTGTAAATTGGCGCACGAGAACACTTGAGCGGCGCGTGAGGGGCATGAAGGGGTGAGGAGGCAGGCGCCGCTCCCTGCCGTGCCGCTGCGGGGAGGAAACACGACAAGGTAGGCGGGGATGAGATCGGGTCACGGATCACAATGTTGCCACCTGATTAGCAATGTTCAATCCGTGGCTTGTACCTGGCCCAGGGAGTTGAGACAGGTAGCAGCCAGCCAGCCCTGGGGGGCGGTGGTTTCCGACTCCCACGAACGTTCCCGACCAAGACACATGTAAAACTGATCCTTTCTGGTATTGAAAAGCCTGTAATTTTTCCTGTGGCCGCCAGATAAAATAATACAGTGGTCGTATGTTGTCCACCTTGGGAATAGACGGGCGTGCCGGCCAGGCCGATAGAAGGGACTGCTACCCTTTCTGCACACGGAATTATTAACTGCTGCTGCACCTTCATTAGCAGGCGACCCAAGGCCAGTTCAGGTTCAAATTGATTGCACTCACTGTTGCAAATGTGTTTATATATATATGTATATATATATATATATATATATATATAGATATATATATATATATACATATATATATATATATATATATATATATATATATATATATATACATATATATATATATATATATATATATATATATATATATATACATATATATATATATATATATATATATATATATATATATATATACATATATATATATATATATATATATATATATATACTATATATATATATATATATATATATATATATATATACATATATATATATATATATATATATATATATATATATAATGAAAATGCTTGACAGTTAAGTCAATTTATTAAACATTTAAAAAGAAATATCACAATAAAATAAACAGTTAACAAAAATAATAAAGAGCAGCAAGATATATTTGATACATAAACACGATTATGTAGACCTACTGGTTAATCACTAATGAATTGATACAATTAATTCACAGTGTACGATGGTCACACCAAACTTTGACCTGGACTGGTCATATATGCTGTCAATCCTCCACTAAATCTGCAGCCAACACTCGGAGTATCATCCTGGCACCACACCCGCACAGAGCAAGGCCGAAGGAGTGTCGTGATGCATCTGTTGTGAAGGCGCAGCGTGTCCAGGCCGATATACACATAGATATACACATGTATTGAAAATACTCGTAGCTTATAGAGGCTGTCACCACCGAACACGTTGTTGTCCACAATCACACTGTTGAAAGTGGTGCTATTTTTCCCCACAATGAGTAACAAGACCCGGTAAGAATGGCAAGCTTTAGGACATCCTTGAGTCTCTTAACTCAGGTATTGCAGCCCATCGCGTTGCAACAAGAAAAAGGTCACGTTAAGTTGACATCTAGCAGGCAACACTGAATTCCTACTTCCTAATGGGAAAATCCACTGACTAATTATCACTGACAGAACTCAAATAAGTCATTAGTATCCAGAGTAACAGAACGTAGTGAGGTTGTCCCTGGCGAGGAAAATATGCATAGATGCCGCTGAGGAATAAAAAGAATCCAAAGAATATTCTGAAAAATATAAAAAAAATCCAGTCACACATCCAGGCCCAGAAGCAGTGTTACTCCGCTGCCTCGTTGTCGCAGCCTGGCGTCCACCTCAACCTAATTAGCGGGAATCGATCGTAAAAAATTACAGATCCATTATTTTTTTAACATTTTTTTTTCTGACCTGGAGGGAACCCTAAGGGACGGTGATGGCGGCAGGGAATTTATTGATGGAGATGGAATGGCTCATCAGTACTGAGTGAGGCGAACATACTGGTGATGGTGATTGATTTACTGTGTTGTTTGTATTGATGGTAGTGGTGGTGGTGGTGGTGGTGGTGGTGGTGGTGGTAGTGGTATTGACTGTTGCGTAGCGATGTCAGTGCAGAGTAATCAACAGCTGCAGTATTAGAGGGAGCACGGAAAGGGTGACTGTAGGGAGGGGTGAGAGAGACTGAACTGCTTTTTGTTTTATTAAGGACCACACAAAGTTTTTATGAGAATCGTGAACATTGATAAGTTAGTTTTTAACAAGGTAACAATAGTGATAACTAGTGCTGATATCATGCAACTGCTACTACTGCTGATACTACTAATGATGCTGCTTCTACTTCTACTATTTCTATTGTTAGCACTACTAGTATTTCTACAAACAAAATGTATTTTTACTACTACTACTACTACTACTACTACTACTAATAATAATAATAATAATAATAATAATAATAATAATAATAATAATAATAATAATAATAATAATAATAACAATAATAATAATAATAATACAACTGTGATATCACTGAAGAAGACAAGATAATGTCTGCAATATCATACCAACTTGAATAAATCACAGATATTATATTTTTTTTCAAAAATTAAAACTGAAGACAAGGGAAAGATGAAAATTCAGACATTTTATAGCAACACTTGATTTTGTAAGTTTTTCTTCTGGTATAATGTTGGAGTGTCCATCCATTGACACGAGGGAAAAGTAGAGTGTGTCATGAGTATAGCATCAGATAAGGTTGTGAGTCTAGGGGTTGATAGGTGTTGATGAGTAATAAAAAGATAACAAGTGATAAGCCTTATTACTCCTGCGGGACGCCACTTGTTGAAAGATTGAAGAGGGTGAAAAAAAGGAGTGAATGTGTGCGTAGAATGGAGGGGAAAATACCTACACAGTTGTCACGGTAACAATGAAAATAAAAATGAAGATAATTATTGTCTTGCTCTGTAATGAGTTATTTCCGCAGACAATTAGTAAATATTTAGCCTGACGAAAAAAATAATCTGTCTTATGTCTTGTGAACCTCATCAGAGTGATCAAAGTCATTATTGAAAGCAGTATTAAAAAGAACAGGAAGGGAAAGCTGTAATAGTAGTA
>JAPQNM010000013.1:25048798-25053798 GCA_029783475.1 Metacarcinus magister | reverse complement strand
TTCGTCCTTTGACAGCGGTGGTTCGTTCCTTACATTACTCCCATCAAACATAAAAAGGAAATACAATCTATAATAATCTAGATGATGTAAAATTATCGTTACATGTGGCAGTGAACCTTCCCACGGTTTTTTTTCCGTTTTTTTTGTTTGTTTCACCTTGCCCTCACGAGCCACACCCTGGAGGACACAACCCATTCACCTCACGTGTACAGAGCATCCCCCGAGACAGTGTTGCGTCCCGAGCATGCAAGGGACGGGGAGGCAGAGGAAAGGAAGAGGCCAGACCAGCCGCACCGGTAGCACCTTCCCTCCCGAACGCAGCCCAGTGTCTTGAGCACCATGATACATAAACCCAGCCAGGCCACCCTCACCACGGGGCTCAGCGGGACGCCATGTCATCAGATTGCTTTCGCTGCTGATTATATTTCCTGTAAACTTGGTGCAGCGTAATATAATAATAATTAATACAATGCAGTTTTAGGTACTCTGATTGTGTTTATATAGTAGTTGTATGATGCAGTCCAAGAATATGAGGTATTAAGAATAGGTATACGCTTAACACAAAACCAGTACACGAGAGAGAGAGAGAGAGAGAGAGAGAGAGAGAGAGAGAGAGAGAGAGAGAGAGAGAGAGAGAGAGAGAGAGAGAGAGAGAGAGAGAGAGAGAGAGAGGCAGACATACAGACAGACAGAGAGACAGAGAAAGGCGAGACAGACAAACAACTTCTTAGAGCGTTTAGCAGCTTCATTTAGCCACAGTATCATGGAAAGGGTATAGGGTACAAAGAACTACTGACAGGAAGGTCACTTTCATCACTGGCGTACATACATACATGCATTAGTTAGGCTGCGATGCTCTCAAAAGACCTTAACGTGAGTAATCTGCAACATCACTTTCCTGAGACGAGACTACATGTATACTAGTTACGAAAAGAGGTGACTGCATTCAACACTAACATCAGAACTTGTCATTGATTCATTCTTGCTGTTACTAGTGGATCTGTATTATGATCCAGAACACATAAAAGTTGTTGATCCACATTGCCACATCAAGGTTAAAATGTTACCTCGCCACCTCACGCAACGGCAAATAGCATCAAGATCAAGATCATATCCCACCGCGTTGATGTTATCGAAGTTAGGACATAAACATGGCATCTGTAGGCAGTATTAGAGGGCATAGGGAGCCACGTGAAAGCCTTGCCAGCGAGTTGTCTTGCCTCCGTGTATTGACTGTGTAAGTTTCCAAGAAAACTGTGCACCACTAATTACAAGTTTATGTTGATGGAACTCTGGCCGCCCTTGGGTAAGTTTAAATGGCAAGTAAGTGTTTTGTATATTAAGGCCAGCTGTTTTTTTTCTGTTTTTTTTCTGAACAGTAGTAGTAGTAACAGTAGTAATAGTCATAGTAGTAATAGTAATAGTGTGCAAGATGAAATAGTTCAAATCAAGGAAAGTTTCTGATAATTGAAACCTAAAATTCAAGTATCAAATTGGTCACTTTCACGACAAGTATACATTATGAGTTCAGTAATGAAGCCTAAATGAGTTGTAGAATACACACTCTAACCTAACCTTCCTGCTTTCCATCCTCTCTATCGCAGTTCGTAAGGTCACCTAGT
Source organism: Metacarcinus magister (assembly GCA_029783475.1). Taxonomy (NCBI): domain Eukaryota; kingdom Metazoa; phylum Arthropoda; class Malacostraca; order Decapoda; family Cancridae; genus Metacarcinus; species Metacarcinus magister. The sequence goes on along the minus strand of JAPQNM010000013.1, from coordinate 25,052,176 downwards.
CCGCGAAAGGTTTAGATATTTCGTGAAATGACTGCTTCTCTTTAACATTTCATGAAATTATAGAAAAAATACTTTGCCAGACATTTACCACAACGAGAACACAGTCTTCACCAGTTCACATCCGTTCACGCCAATAACTATGATAACAAAAACATTAATGGAACAAGAGTACAGCTATTACACACCATAACCAGCTCTAATATCCTTTATATGCAATAACTATTTCATATTTTACTAGCTTGCACGAGATGACGGGTTGTTTGAGCAATTCTTTTTTTATAAAACTCTGCGGCCAACAATAATTTTGTGAATTGCGTAAGAAAATGAATTCGTCAAAAGTTTTTTCCAGATTTTAAAACAAAACAAATTTGTTCCTCCTATTTTTCATGTAACTGCTAAAAAAAAATGATTATTTATACGACACTTAATACATTGTTGAATCAGGCTTCAAAGTGTTCGAACAAAAATGTGAGTGAAGCAGCTAATTCTTCCTGCCTCAGTGTGTGGCCAGAGGTGGGAGGCAGAGCAGCGGTCACGTCCAGCACACTGTATGGCGCCTTCTGCTGGTAGGAAACCCACAATATACCTTTTATTTTATGTGATTTACATGAACTTATTCAAGGTGGAGTGAAGGAGAAGCTGTGACTGTCTTAATACTCATCAGTGGGTGGTGTTCCTCAGTCTTCTCGGTCCTGACTAGCCCTGAACCCTCAAACATTTTTCCCCCTCGCCTCTTCACTAATCACTGCTCTTCCCAGCCACTGTTCTCTCTTTATTACAGCGTTAATTACCAGTTTTAATGAATTGCACATTCTCCCCTACACTTACTGGCGTCACTCTCTCTACTTTGCCTCATCGACACTGGTGGAATTATATTTATTTAACAAGTGTTTCTTAGTCGTACCACAGTCCTTAGTGGGTAGCTTCTGCTCCTTCCCTCAAGGCTTCATTCCACTACGTCTCCATCCTTTACCTGCATAGTATCCTCCTCATTACCTTGAGCTACTTGCCCACCCTTCACCTTCACCTCCACCTCCTCTCCTTGAGTGCATCATGAGTCATCCAGTAATTACTAACTCGAGACCGGGTTGGCGGCGTCTGGCATCCATCCCTGCTTAAGTTACCTCCTCCAAGTGGACTTACATACTTACATTTGTCTTTACCGTCATGATCTTCGTGTATGTTAAGTCTCACATCACCCACGTACGTTTAGCTACACGCCTCCGAGGATGCGTTTGGTTTACCCCCACAAAGCATAACACAACATGTCAACAGAACTTAGAGGAGTAAGTATAGATAATTGCCTGTTGGATGATATAGAGTCCCTGACAACACTGAGGTGAAGTGGTGAGCTGCAATGATGTTTTCTGTCATGGTAACACATCACTTGCTAACTAGAACCCTGCATTAAAATATTAAGCGGATATCCACGTAATTGGCTATTTGAGACCCTCCTTATACAGCAATCGTCCGTGCACACACAGACACACACTAGCGCGCGCACACACACACACACACACACACAAACACACACACGCACACGCACACACGCACACGCACACACGCACACACATGATTGTAAGTATACTCTTTACTAATAACGAGGGTGATTTATCGAGTGATGGCAGCTGGTATTATTTATAAATACAACTTTTACGTCAATAAACATCAGTGAGACAACCCTCGTGGCTGTTATTAGTGTTATACTATACAAACAAACACAGTATAGTAGTTCATAGTTTTACTCAAAGAACATGGATTCAGTTTGGTCTGTAATGTTAGTAATAAAATGTTAATACCGTGTAATTAAAATGGCTATGATTTACAAGAGGAAAAATCGGTACAAACACATGATTAATTACACTAATTTCATGAAGTGGGGAGCAGGTGTGGCCCGTTAGTGGTTGGGGAGGGGGTGGGTGAGGAGGGTGGCGTGGCGGAGCAGCTGAGTGTTTTGTAGTGATGTATGTGCTTATTTAGGTAAGCACCTGAACTGAATTTATACTTACATATTTAGATGTTCGTTAAAAACACATCATTCATTACATACAGGTGCTATATACAACAACTTGTACAGACGATATTTTCAGATTTATAGTTTAGCAAAATGAGTCGAAATATTAAATTGGAAGATATACACATTTATGAACTGATAAGACTTGAAGCTTAGTTAATATTCATGTGATGTATAGCTTCTTTTTTTTCTTCGCGTTCCAAGTATTTGATAGATAGAAGCGTTAGTGATGAGTTAGTGATGAACAGAAAGACTACCACGACAGGGAGAGTGTTGGTGTGGTGACCTTAATCAGTGGTTTCAACTTTTTTTTCTGTGGTCACTTGATCAAAATATGAAAATACCACTCTCTATGGGCCACATCTAATTGTAACCTTTTATATATCATTTTTTTTTTTACTACTTCTAATAATAGTAATGCCAAGGAGCTACACAAAGACAAGAATTGAACACTCAAGTCAACACTGGGGGATGGTTCCTTTATATTGGTATGCAACATCTAGTCAAATTCAAACTCTTAATAATCGTATTGTTTCATGGACTCCTAGAAATGACTCCACAGGTAGGGAACACAAGTCCTAGGAGTAAGAATTCAATACTCCCTCCACGGCAAGCATTTTCCAGCCTGCCTAGTGCTTAACGTCACCCTCGTGTTACCACTTATTCACCCTCAGCTTATATAATGATGTAGCCTATGTTATGACGCACGCACGCACACACACACACGCACACACGATGTAATGTGTGCCATGTTATCAAGTCCACAAGTAAATATTTCCTGTGTCATCAAAAACCTTCTGAACACTGACGTAGATGGTGACGTTCGTAAACTTGACGACATATTTCCTGTTAAGTTATTGGTGATGCTGATGAGGAAAAGAAAAACCTTGAGTATTTTTATATCCTACAAAGTGAAAGGCAACGAGCTGCTGCCACTACACACTCGATGCAAAGCTACACTTAATGTTTATCAGTATTAATAGAAAAATAATTGGTCTGAATAGAAAGAGCAGCAGTAATGAATCAGCTGAACACGGAAGGACGATATAAAGCCGAGAAGGAAGGCAATGAAGTTTAAAACCATGACATTAGGACCACTTTTTATTAAGGCTGTAACGATTGGAGGTTACATAGAGAAGAGAAGTTTTGAGGTAAGACTAGAGTGTTTGTGAGATGCCTTAAGATCAATGGTTCAGGTGCTTTATATTCCCCTGAGGCAGATACTGTAACGAAGGGTAAACTAGTGCTGCAGAATAAGTATCCATGTTAGTTTGTGTGTATGCCTGTGATGAGTATTTGTATATGAGGTAGTTTTTTTGCATTGCTGACTGTAATATCCATAAATGACGTGTTGCATTTTTTCG
>JAPQNM010000013.1:25028798-25038798 GCA_029783475.1 Metacarcinus magister | reverse complement strand
AATAATTAATAGCATTATCATTATTAATATTATTATAATTATTATTATTATTATAATAATAATTAATAGCATTATCATTATTAATATTATTATAATTTTTGTTAATATCAGTTTCATTATATTATAGAAAATCATTTTGCATACCATACAATTATAACTCATATGATATGTTTATTTATATAAATCTTTATATATTTCCACCAGCCAGTATAATTTAATATTAAGATTAATTTTCTTTGCCTGAAAAGCTTTGCTTTATATAGGCTAGCTTTAGTATATTTTATATATTTAGGTTTATAAACTCAAATGTAAAAATAACTTGGTTGTGAATAAATGTTTCAAATGTTTCAAATGTTCCATCACTGCTGCTTCCCCCAGCACCAGTGATCACCCATCACAACCAGCCAACACATCACTCTTGCTTCCCCCAGCACCAGTGATCACCCATCACAACCAGACTCCACATCACTGCTGCTTCCCCCAGCACCAGTGATCACCCATCACAACCAGACTCCACATCACTGCTGCTTCCCCCAGCATCAGTGATCACCCATCACAACCAGCCAACACATCACTGCTTCTTCCCCCAGCACCAGTGATCACCCATCACAACCAGACTCCACATCACTGCTTCTTCCCCCAGCATCAGTGATGTAAGATAAGTGTTGGTGCTATTTATTATATATGTACCAATTAATTAATTAGTACTTTATCTCTATTGGTCTTATATCAGATGAAAGAATTAAAAAATCAAAGTGTGTGTGTGTGTGTGTGCGTGTGTGTGTGTGTGCGTGTGCGTGTGCGTGTGCGTGTGCGTGTGTGAGGTGAAGGGATGAAATTTAACTTTTTGTTTCAATATATAATGTATTTTACCTAAAACATTTTTATTTATTTATATATCTATCACTGAGTTAATGGTTGTGATCCTTTGCGGGTAGTGAACCTTTCTCAGCTTTAGGAACTTGAATGGCACCTGTTAGTCGCTTTTCTTTATGCTTTAAGATGGTCGATAACTTGTATCAGTTTATATAACTTTTTTTTTATATACTTAAATTGACTTTTTCGGATTCTTGGGACGATGACTTCAAGCTAAATTATCTGGACACACTTCCCCTCCGTGTGAAAATCTAAATATTTTCCTTAGAAACTCCCTTGAAATTGTTTTTTAGTTACTGTTCCTCATGGGTGTTAGGTTCAATGTGGAATAATGAGTAAACTGGGAAATACATTAATGAGGGGAAATAAGAGGGAGAACTATGATTATTAAGATGAATAAGTCTCAAGTTTTGTCCTTTAAGTAGCTTTATTGAATAGTAATGTACGTTGTGAAAATAGTTAGTATACGTAGTCAAAATTGTTGGCTGACGAGCTACTGATGGTGGTGGTGGAAGTTCATTTCACTGATTCACTAATTATCATCACTGGTTATATCCTGGGAGGGAAGTGTCTGTCCTGAAATACAGGCTTAGACAGTTGACTCACTCACCTCACACCGTGCACCAGCGTGAATCATATAGCACTTGTGTAACATTATACCTGCGAGAGAGAGAGAGAGAGAGAGAGAGAGAGAGAGAGAGAGAGAGAGAGAGAGAGAGAGAGAGAGAGAGAGAGAGAGAGAGAGAGAGAGAGAGAGAGAGAGAGAGAGAGAGAGAGACACACACACACACATATATATATATATATATATATATATATATATATATATATATATATATATATACATTATTGGAGGTAAATAGTGCATCTCAGACTTTACAGTGATTTGAGCAGACATTGCTGTCAAACAAGTTGATGTTTCTTACAGCCGCATTTCCCACTCTTTCAGACTGGTTCTGTTGCGTCGTCACACCTGATAAGGTTGAGGATGTGTTCAGGAGTGTTGGGTATCAAGTTTGAGATCGGTGGTGTTACACAATAGTTAATGTGATCTGCTTCCCATTGGTTTCTTTTGAGTCTAAGGCAGACGGCTCATCACTCATGGCACTGCGCCTTCGGGTGTCTTGTAGTTGTGTCCTGCAGACGTTCCTCTCAGATGTTTCAGTTCCTGTTGGGAGAAAACAGCTATAAAGTCCTATCATACACTCTTGATATGCTTGAGGACTGTGATATTTGCCTTAAAGTTGGTTAGCAAACTGGTCCTGTGACACAACAACACCATTGCTTTGCCAACTCAGCGAGCTGCACCAACTGAATCACTAACACTCGGTCGGTGGACTGTCAGGATTTCAAAAACGAATATGTGGATGCAAGAGCGACCGTATATTTGTTAATTGTTTTGTGAATGAATAAGAAATGGAATATCATATGTTAAATGATATGACAACCATAAGCTCAAAACTACAAGGTCGAAGTTCTAGAAAACAAGACGGTTCCAACTCATGTCTTTAAGGAACATACAACTTCGCGTTTTAATATCGTCTCGACACATTAGAAACACTCATAATTAGTCATCTCATTATCAGTCCAACTGAAACTATCAAATAGAATTTCTGCACAGAGCCACTGTTCTAAATCCAGAAGGTTTTTCATTATAAGCGGAAAATACACGTTTGATCTCTCGGAAAGAGAACGTAGCAGTGTGATGTGTGGCTGGCTGAGGCACCAACTTGCTTTGATTATATTCGTGTTCAGTGGTGGTGGTGGTGTGGTGGTGGTGGTGGTGGTGGTGGTGGTGGTGGTGGTTAAGGGGAGGATCACTGCAATATCGACGAGTTTCGTGAATCTGATGAGGATTTTCGTTAAATTCACAAAAAATGTAAATTTCTTAAATACGTGAAATGTTATGTGCAGTTGAAGATGATGAGAGTCGGTGTTGAAATAAGAGTAAATATACATTTCAATGTATTTTCGGTAACTAGTGAAGTGTGTGAATGGTAGTGTAGTTTGGACTATGCTGCGAGAACGTCACCTCAAGGTCGTGACCTCACAGACAAGCCAAGGTGATCACCGAGGTAGTAACGAGGCTGTTAATTCTGAAGTCGCAACCAGTTATGACAACAAAATGCATAATATAAGGATTACATTAATGGCTGCCCCATTAGTTTCTGCCTCGCTAAAGCTCGTCCATTTAATAAAATATAAGTGATTAATGCTAACGTCAAAATTGCCCTCTTAACGAAAGCTGGTTCCTGTTGAGATATACAGAGTACTCTCGATGCCACAGTTCACCAAAGTATAATTACTAGTTTATATACGAAAACAAACTGGTGTGGAGCAGAGCATCAAGTGTGTATCGCCTCCCCACACTCTGCTTCAGGCGTGAGTACCATTTGATGTGTGTTACTTACTATCTTGACTTATTAAAATGGTGAGATTTTGTTGTGCAGAAACAAAAACCAATTGATAAACATAATATGTAGCTGAACAGTAATTAAGGTGCGTTAACTTATATTCATAGAGGATATTCAAAATATATCGCAAATATTACGCATTGCCAAAACCACTACTATCATTACCACCACCACCAACAACAACCATTATTACCTCCATTAATAGTATCACCATTACCCATTACCTCTCCTTCCTCCACCAGCACTATCATCACCATCTTGTTGTCATCCTCTTCTAACTCCTCCCCCAAGGACCACGCTGTTTCATTTCGGGTTCGTGGATACACAAGGGCAAGGCGACCATGACGAACTGCTGTACCTTCCTGCAGGTAAGTAACGGCCACACCTAGTGCTCTCCTTCCTGTACGTGTTTCTTACTCATAACACGAATGAAAAATGTTTGAAATATAATATCAAAAGATTATTAATGTTAGTAATTGTTTTTTATAGAATTGCTATGCCTTCACATTTTGATAGTATGAGCAGCCAGTGGCGATGGTTTCATGATATATATTTAATAGAATTACAGGATTTTTGTCTTTGCTAAATATAATGATCCAGATAGACATAGACTGAAATTAAGTAAAAACGGAGTGTACTAGAGTCACCAATGTTCTTATGTATTTGTTAGCTCATGTAAAAAGACAATGAGACATATATAAAAACCCAAGAGTAACAATAACCAATATAAATCATGAGATGTAAGCGACTCCGTTTGGCAAAATATATTTAGCAAAGTATGGAACGTATTTTCAAGTATTAGAGATCCTGAAGACGCAGTAAGACATTAATTTTAGTCACCCCTTCAAGCCCATCAAACCACTACCTTGATTACATGTATATACCACTTTATATAATGACCTACCATACTGAGTTCGTAGTGACCACCAGTACTCTCCCTTTACCTTGGCGCTCCTCTCCCACTATATACGTTTCTGGTACGTAATCACACACCGCTCACCACTCTCAGCTTCCTCCCTAACGCCGTGCACCGCCATGTCACCCAGCGGTCTTAGTAACACTTCTCTATGCCACCTTCACCAATGACAAGGCATCCACTCCCCTGTCACGCTTCCCTGTCACCCTTCCCCTGTCTCACTCCCCTGCGTCATGTCTTAAGCTTGAAACTATGCAGAGACAGACAGACAGAGACATTGGACGGTAAATTCATAGCTGTAAAAGGCCAGAGACGATGGTACTTTTGTAGGGGAAGAAGAGGTATGCTGGCACATTTGAAGGGGAAAGGGGAGCCTAGAGGGGGTCTAAAGGGGAGCCTAGAGGGGAGCCTAAAGGGACCAATCATGGGAAGAAGGGGAGCAAATAGGAAAGGTGGTTAACAAGGGGGGAAGGGTTAAAAGGAGGAGGAGGAGGAGGAGGAGGAGGGTGACGACGAAGATGATGATATTACATTGGAGGAAGCGGAGGATGGGAGTGGCACTGTGAAAGCGATGGGAAGGGGACGTCTTGGCACTACCGAGCGGCACTTTGTCTCCGTCGGGTAGGCACTCTGTCTCCCCACCCCCTCCCCCCTCCCTGCGTCGCGACAGTTATTGCCGAAGTCTCATTACACGGCCAAACAGCCGCCTAATTGGACCTGAGGAAATACGAGTGTTGATGTCGCCTCGTCACCGCCTGCCTCACCCTTAGCCCCGCCCCGCCCCGCCCCGCCCCGCCCAACCCTAGCCCAGCCCAGCCTCAGACCCGCCAGGTAGTACTTACATGCACCGCCCTAACATTTTTTAATTAGTTTTACTTCATGTGGATGAATGTGCCAGTGAGGGAGGGTCAGGGAGGGTGGGTGGCAGTAAGGAGTAGTAATACTGGACGGCCAGGATGAGGGGTGGGGAGGGAGAGAGAGCGAGGGGAGGAGAGAGAGAGCGAGAGAAAAAAAATAAATAGAAGGGTGAAAAAGAGAAAAAAAAAGAAAAGAAAGCAACACGACCACCAGCAAAAATATGAAACTTGAAACCTTTAAAACAAAAAGGGAAAAAATCGTACATTACGTATTGACTCAGTTGTGGAGGAGGAGGAAGAAGAGGGAGAGGAAGAGAAAGACTCAGTTGCAGAGGAGGTAGAGGAGAAGGAGAGGGGGTGGGAGGAGGAGGAGGAGGAGGGAGCTTCTTGATGGATAGAGAGGAGGGGGCGGGGGATGTGCTGTAAGACCTTCAGTGTTGGTGTCGATGTGTGAGGCGTCAACATCAAGAAATCAAGTGACGTCTTAGGAGTAAACTATTTGTCACACATCCTTCATTTGATCTAATCCTTTGACTCTAACTAACTGCTCTTTCCCTCCCCATACTTTGTCTTATCATCATTTCTCTGCTATACCGTCTACCTTATAGATTAACATATCGCCGTATGTATGACCTCTGATGTCTGACGCTTACTCTTTTTGCATTAACTAACTAACTAACTACCATATGCCTTTTCTAGGTCCATAAGGGCTGTATATAGTTTTTCATCCTTCCTTCACCTACCCTCTCCTCTACCTTTATTTTAATTGCAAATATCTTGTCCACACAGCCTTTTCCCTTCTCGCTAACCTTACCTTCAGTTACTTTCATCAGTTGCTCCGTCAGGACTCTCGCGCACACTATTCCTGGCACACTACGCCAATTTATCCCTCTATAACTATTACACTCGTCTCATCTGCGTTTAACTTTATGCAGGGGTATAATATTTTACTTCTTCCATTCATCTGGTACTTCTCTCTGTCTCCATTCCACCACTATTTCTCCTCCATATTTTAACTTCTTTGCAGTTATTCAATTTATACCTGCAGCTTTGCCACACTTAAGTTTGTATATTGCTTTCTTTACTTCATTTCTATAAATTTCTTTCTGCACACACACACACACACACACACACACACACACACACACACACACACACACACACACACACACACACACAGACACAGACACAGACACACAGACACAGACAGACACAGACACAGACACAGACACACACACACAGACACACACACAGACACACACACACACACACAGACACACACACACACACACAGACACACACACACACACACACACACACACACACACACACACACACACACACACACACACACACACACACACACACACGTGCTTCCATACTCATGCTCGACACTATTGCTTCCATCACTGTCGTCTCATTCATTAAATGTTCAAAGTGACTCCTCCATATGTCTTCCACCTTCTCTTACCACTTATATAAACTCCATTTTCTCTCTTAATTCTCACATTGACACCCCCTACTCCTCCTCCTCTCTTAACTTCCTTCTAAAACAAATTCCTATTTTCGTTGGAGGTCTTGCTCGGATTTATACCAAACGCTTCATCTCCTTTCCTTTTAACCTTCTTATTTCAAGACTTATACTCAGTTCTCCTTATCACTTTTTATTTTCTCTGCCACATTTTCTGATATGTTTTCCTCTTCCCTTATATGTGAATGAAAATCATGTTTATTTTGTTAGAAATTTTATTTATTATTATCTAATCTGTGTCTGAAAGTGTTAATTGGGTATTTTGCTTGAAATAGGATATTACTTTAGCTAATTTCAGTCTCAAAGTGCTAGTTTAGTCTTTTTGAGTGTCGTGTAATAGTTTGTGAATAGTGGAGTGTGTGTAAGTGTAGGAAATAAGAGTGTGCCGTCGGCCGTCTCCCGCTACGCCAAGCCGGGAAGATATTGACCGGCTCTTAGTATTGAATCTCTCCAAAAAAGGTAGGTTTTAAATTAATTTTATTTTCTTCTCTTAATAATGTTGTTGTAGACCTTTACCGAACAATGGTGAATTCTTAAGCAGGGCAAAGTTTTAAATATATTAAGTAAAGTTCCATAGACTCGATTAATAAAGCTTTCCAGTTGTCGTTCATGTCACCAAAAAATATTTAAGTCGAAAATTTTCGTAGACTTTTTACTCAAAAATGCTGAATTCTGAGGAACGGCGAAGCTACGGGCAACTCTCTTCTTAAACTTAACTTATATACTGTGTTTTATAGGGATTCAGATATTTCAGGGGATACTAAAGGTTTTTCATTTTTTTTAGCCGTTTATTTTTTTTCTACTTCCCTTTTTTTTGTAGTTACATAATTTTCATAAATAGTTTTTTTTTTATTAATTTCAATTCATTCAACATTTTGCAGGGAAGGCCTCTTTTTCATAAGCAAATTCTTTTGGAGAGTACTATCGGCCGGTAGATTTCATCTAAGACAGCTCTTTGGATCAGCAGACGTAATTTTTGCCGCATCCGTCAGATTCATCAGCATGGAAGGCTACCGGGGTAGACTAGTGGGATCCGTCTGGGATGACATCAGTCTGAAAAATGCAAAAAAGCTGTGTAAGCTGACGAGTTTATAGAAAAGGAAAGCAGTGGGATTTTTACGGGCATTGAAAAAAATATGTTAGCAAGTTAGGTCAGCTCACAATTGAATAATCTGGGATTAGAATCCAGGGTCGGGTGGAGAAAAAATGGGTTCGTCTTAACGCTGTAACCCCTGCTCACCTAACGAGCAGTAAACTAAAGTTGAATCCTGGCTCAAGGCAGCTTCTTGGCGAGACGAGTAGCGCTCCCATTAACCCCACCAGAACTATATGGTGTATATAAATAGCTACATAGTCAGGCAAATTTGTATAAAAAAAAAATTTGCATATATAATTATTTAATAAAACTTTTGCCACAATCAGTCCGTCCCTTTCAACTAACTACCATATTACATTAAAATTTATCCTAATAACCTATTTTTCCGTCAACTACCCCGATATGCCACCAAAAGTTATTGCTTCACGTCACAGCTAACAATTTACTCATGCCGGCGGTTCCTCTAAGCTTCAGCAGTCTAGCTTTTGGAAATTCAGTCCCTCTAAATCAATTCATTAACCGTTCCTATATATTTCCAAAGCTCCCATAATCTTCGTAATTAATGTTTAACGTTACCCTACTCCATCAATTAATTCAACTTCTAATAAAATTGAAGTCACAAGGATAAGAAGATAATCCCTTACTCCCCTATTTGAATTAAACCTCAAAGTTATTAACATGATTAATTCATATCTACGGGGTTGCCTTGCTTTCTTTCTAATTAACCTGCTTTCTATTGAATGGAATAGTCTCCTCAGCTGATCCTCCTCTGAAATTGTTTGACTCCAGGAATCTGTAACTATTAGAAATATTTGGGAAACAACTTAACGGTTCTCAATTAACCAACAGATTTTACCCATCTCACTTCCCCCAACTAATTACTATTATTACTACTTAAACCTAGTATTTAAGCTAACCTTAACCTACTTAACTACTACACTATAGTCTCCATTTGTACTTGTAAGCAGATCCATACCAAGGCGCTGGTGTAAGAGCGTCAAGTCAGAGTGCTAATGTTAAGGGGTATCATTTAGGGTGTCAGATTCAAAGGGTAAAGTGAGTGTGTTGTCATTGGAGTTATCTGAGGGCCTTACGTTTTTACTTTGCTTTGCTTGCTGTGACAGGACGCGTAGGAGTAACTGGTTGAGGGAGACAAGGATTTAAATGAAGTTAGGTTACGTTCCCATACTTCTCATGAATTACTAATACTCAATATAGAGTTTTATTTCATTCCTGTGAGAGCAAGAGAAGTATATTAATTTTTTAACAACTTTTTTTTATTTATTGCATTCCTATGAGAGTAAGACACACTTTCCTTTCTTTACCAGTCTGAATCTCTCTACTTCCACTAACATCTAACTGCCATCACTTCATTCAACACCCACGTGCCCACCTACCTACCGTGCACTCACCTTATTCATACCTGCCGCCTCCTACCTGTACGTAATCACACCATTCACACGTACTTAATCCCGTTCCTTCAACGACAACAACAACAACACGTTCCACACCTGAAATATCAAAGAACTCATTACTAAAAACATATATATTTTGTCCTCGCGTCTTGCTTTTACGTTTCATGTGATAGTAATGTTAGTTTTCCTTGCACATCTATACTCTTATATGAAATTAACTTTTGTCTCACCCACAAGAATGAACACATGTTTCGCCTTCATCAGACCCACCCACCCACCCACCTCTCACCTGATTCACCAAGCAAGTCTTGTCTACACGAGCCAAATGTTCAATCTCTTTCCTTTATCAAGAGAGCAATAATTAAACCCATTCCTCCCACTCAATGGCCCATTTCCGAAGGCCTCACACACACACACACACACACACACACACACACACACACAGCTGTTTTGCACACTTTTCCCACCAACTCCTTCGTGGAAAACATCACAACACACACATTTTCCACGAACAATGAAGCCGACCCAAGCAACCAAACACTGCCACGAACCGAAACAGCACCATGACCCTCCCCAGCTGGCGGCCACATTAACCAGCGGCCGTAAACCATCACAACACGGCAGAGATGTCACGCAGCCGAAACAGTAGCGGCGCCGAGCTCTCCAGGCGGTCGCTGCTGCCATTATCCCCGCCACCCCCGAGACATTTGTAAATGACACTTGTAATTACCCACATTAACTACAGAGTGTGTGTGTGTATGTCAAGAATAAGTACAAGAGAATCATTATATAATCACGTTAAGCAAGTGACGAAGGAGAACGATGGCGAGAGAAAAGGGGTAAAGGGAAAGGGGAAGGGGGTAAGAGGGTTAAGGGGGGCGGGGTCGTGTTTGGT
>JAPQNM010000013.1:24998798-25018798 GCA_029783475.1 Metacarcinus magister | reverse complement strand
CCTTGCAGCTGCCTCAGTGCCAGAGTGAACTATGGCTACTGGCACCCTGGGTAGAAAGAGTGCCGGGATGGTGCCAGATCCTCCATGGGCGCCAGGGCGACACGACACCCCGCTGGGAGCCACATGGGGTAAATTAGTGAGTCATTAGTCGTAGTCACTGACAAGAAGAGACGACCCTCCTCTCCTTCCCTTCTCCTCTTCTCTCCTTACCCTCCTTTACCGCCGCCCTAACATCACCCGCACTTCCTCTTCAACGCAGTCGTTTTGCTCAAGCCTTTCCTCCTCCTCCTCCTCCTCCTCCTCCTCCTCCTCCTCCTCCTCCTCCTCCTCTTCTTCCTCCTCCTTCTTCAGCCAGACCGTCGTCCTGGTTCCCTTGTCTAACACCAACAAAACGGAAAAAATAAATCCCAGCTGTGAACGTGTCTCCTCACTTTCAGCCCCGACCACGTGCCTCACCGTGATACACTCATGAATCACGTGCACCTGTCGCTTACCTTATGATTACCTAATAACACAAATCCCTCGGAAGAAATAACGTGCGATTATTCACACATGCACACACACAAACATATTGATGATGATGTTGATGGTGGTAATGGTGGTGGTGGTATTGATGGTGATGGTGTTGTTGTTGGCCGTGGTGGAATCAGCAGCAGTGGCCCAGGTCGGGGTGTCATAACTCACAACAGAAGTGGAATGTTGAAACCACATTTGCATTCTTCGGCCCATTACTTAGGGCTCCGAGTTGAGGGTCACCGGAAGCTCTCCATATCCTACACGTCAGCAGTCCCCTAGACACTACCCAGCTCCGCCCCGCCCCGTCCTGCCCCGTCCCTCTTCGCCCCGACACACACACACACACACACACATTCTATTTATGCAAGTGTCCAAATCTGACGCGCTAAATGTTGAGGAAGGGAAGTAAAAATTGCAGGTTATTGCCAGATTTACCTCATTCTTCCGTCTTCTTAACCTTCACATCCTCACTTATGTAGAATTGGCTAAATGAGTCTCTGCAGATGTTCTAAGTTACACGTTTAGTAACCAACCACGTACTAGACGATGAAGAAAAGACTCGGGTAACAAAACACTTCAGAGTCTTTCCTCAAACTCCATCTTAGACTCGCGGAGTGACAAGCAATGTACCACAAAGCCGCTGCCATAAGAGTACGCGATGCACGTCTGCCTGTTGATATCCGTAAGTAAGGACGTATTCCATTGGTTGTCTTGATTCAGATTTTATACACTCCCTCGCCTCGCCTCGCCTCGCCTCGCCTCAACCACTCTACCCTACGAGCCTACCTTCACTTGCTACACTTTCACACTTGAACTTGTCTGCCACTCACACGCACACAGACACATACACACACACATACACACATACTCACTCACACGGCCTCTGCGCTTCCCATACATTCCTGTTCACCTCCTTCCCCCCACCCCCCTTCCCAGGATAGCAGGATGGGAATGGTTCAGGTCGTCACGTCTGATTGAGTTACAAACGCCGAGCCGCCGCCATCTTGTGTCTGGCAGAGGCGCTGGGCAGGAACACCCACCCCCGACCTACTCCTTTTTTTATAGTACTCCTACGATTCTCTGCCATCAGATTAGGATTTTTTGTTTTTTTCTTTCTTAATATTTTTTCCAAGACTACACTTCTTTCCCTTCCCTTGTTCGGTGGGGGTGAAGGAAGCCACATCAGGCCTCGGTACTAGCTGCTCCACCGTCCCGTAACGAACCTCCGGCAAAGTCACATGAGGTTGAGATTTGCCGCGTAGGTTCACGTCTATGTCTACAGTCTACAGTTTGATACACGCCGCTGTAACCACAATCTACTCTCCCTGAAACCCTGAAAATCTTGAAAACCCTTATGACGTCACCTCTTATGGCTGCTCTGTTAAATGGTTGCCAGTTCGCCACATCCAGGGCCTGATGGATTGCGGCGGCCTGATGTTCTATCCGAGCCTCTCATGAATATTAATGAGATATATGATAGCGGTATGGTCCTTTTAGCGCATTAAGCAGACCTAAGTGGTGCCAAGTGATGCCCAGCTACTGGCATGGAACTGACGGCTCAGGGCATTCCTTCCCCACCAACGCTTCCTCAACCTTCGCAGTCTAGAAAGGTTAATTCAAAAAAATGATTTACCCCCAAACTGTACTCCACTCCCCTGATAGACGGTGGACGGAATCCTCACGGGCTGCCTGATGATATATTACTTCACAACCCAAGGAAATGTTTTTAGCTTTCGTATTTTAACATAACATCGAGCGTCTTGTGATGTACCGCCCCTAGTGTACTTGCCTTACTAGACCTAACATGACCCTGAACACACCATCTATTCTAGTAAAACCCACCACTGCCTCCCAACAAAAAATTAATTAAACTCACCACACCCCACAGCTCACCGAACAACCTTTTCCCTTCTGAGGCCCACCCACACCTCCCTGTTCACCTGGCGTGGGTAGGTAGGACAGATGGACGGCCTATTCTACCTGCCTACTATCCACATTTATATGGAATGTTGTTTGTAACTTGATTTGGAGTCTTCATTTATAATAATTAATCTGGTGGAAAGTTTCATTGTTTACCGAAAGAAAAATTTTATCCATTTTGTAAGACCTTGCGTTGAAGGTTATGGTGCAGTTTTTTATCTAGTGATTCATATTGTATCGCCTTCTTCTACGGGTGTTATAAGTATCCTGTCTGGGTGTATATACTAACTATAATTAATATACTGTCAACGTGGGAGCAACTAACATTAATCCTACGAGTGTTTACCCCGGAAAAAAACTACACTAAATAAAGAATATATTTGTAAGTTTCGTGTGTTACTAATCCCTACAATTATGGTGCCACTAAGAAAATAATAGTTCATGTGTGTGTGTGTCGAGTTGAAGAGAGCGAGCATGAAATGATTAGTTTCTTCACCATTAGTGTCGTGTAGCCTCCTAACAGGTGTGTGTGTAAGGTTGGCAGCTGCATAACCCACCTTGACTCCCTTGGCGCTGTCACACACCATAATGAAGTGATCTGCTTAGTAAAACATAAGTCAGGTTCTGTGTTTGCTTGAAATAAAAGACGAAGACGAACTTAGATACGACGTCTTGCGCATCATGGAAAATTACTCCCCACCAGTAGCAAGCAACTCCGCCACAACGTCATCACACTCATTTACTTACTCAATTCACGCTAACTGAGGCTGAAAAATAGTTGCCATCTATATAACTTTTTTCCTCCCGGTGGTTTCCTCCTACTTCATATACATATCTAATTATTTTATACAATATCCTTTTGAAAATATTCCCCTTTCGTACAGACTCTATCTCTCTATCTCTCTATCTCTCTCTCTCTCTCTCTCTCTCTCTCTCTCTCTCTCTCTCTCTCTCTCTCTCTCTCTCTCTCTCTCTCTCCTCTCTCTCTCTCTCTCTCTCTCTCTCTCTCCTCCTTTCCTCCAGTTGGGTGCCTCGTCTCGTTCATCTTCATTTCGGCGACCAGCGGCACTCAGCCCTCCTGATGTCGAGGAGTATTTACATGTGAAGGAAAGAGGGAGGGAGGGAGGGAGGGAGGGAAGGAGGCAGGGAGGGAGGGAGGGAAGGGAAAGAGGGAAGGAGGTAGGCAGGGAAAGATGGGAAAAAGAAGGGATGAAAGAAGTAGTGAAGGACAAGGACGAAGAAGATGAGAGCAAAGGAGAATAAAGAGAGAAAGAAATGAAGGAAGGAAGGAAGGTGTAACTAGAAAATGGATTGTGGGATATGGGAAGATATGTTAAATGAAAGAAAGGAGAGAAACTTATTGAAGGAGGGAAGAGAGAGAGAGAGAGAGAGAGAGAGAGAGAGAGAGAGAGAGAGAGAGAGAGAGAGAGAGAGAGAGAGAGAGAGAGAGAGAGAGAGAGAGAGAGAGAGAATGAGAATGAGAGAGATGTATGAGGTGGGCGGATGAGATGCTACCCATCCCGCCCACTCCGCTTGTCGCCGTCCGCCCACCTGGAAACGACAAGACGCGCACTCCACCCACTCCCACTAGTGCTTCATCCACTCCTCCCACCCTGGCCATGACACCGGCGCCATCACCCTGCCATCACCCCCACTGAGAGAGAGAGAGAGAGAGAGAGAGAGAGAGAGAGAGAGAGAGAGAGAGAGAGAGAGAGAGAGAGAGAGAGAGAGAGAGAGAGGATGGGACGTCTCCGTGGTAACTGATCGTTGACGCCCTAAACAAAAGACGGTGGTGATGTGTTTGTGACTATAACATATAAAACAAAGGAGTGCTGCTGCTGCTGCTGCTGCTGCTGCTGCTGCTGCTGCTGCTGCTGCTGCTGCTGCTGCTGCTGCTTCAATCCCACTACAACATATCTTAAAATTTATCATAGTTACCTAAACACCATTACAGTTTGCCTAAAGATTAATCGACACTTACTTTCTGGTTGGCTTGTAACTTTTATTCCCTTTGTCTGTTTCTCCGTATCCTGACATCGTGGTTGTGTGCCGTGGGTCTCCGGTGTTGTGGTGCGAGACTCACTCCTGCTGCAGTAGTGTCTGGTGGTGGTGGTGGTGGTGGTGGTGGTGGGTATTGGCATGCATCTGAGAAGAAGAAAACGCTGATATAATAAAAGATTGTAACAAGACTAACAGCAGCTAAATAACTAAAGATGTACAATAGTAATCGATTGTTCTACTACTACTGCTACAACAACAGATACAACTACTACTTTTACAACTACAACTATTAGAATTACTACTTCTATCATCAATATTACTACTACATCTAATACTACAACTACAACTATAACTATTACTACAACTACTATTACTACTACTACTACTTATACAACTACTATTACTTCTCCTGCTTTTTCTTTTATACATAAACCTTTAGTTCTGCAGGTGAGAGTGGTAGTCATGACAACCAGCGGCATGGAAACAATGAAGTAATGGAAAGGCAATGAGGTGAAATCAGAGGAAAGATGAGGTGAACGTAGAGGGGAAAAAGGGGAAAGAGGGAAGAGAAGCACGTGGATCTAGGAATGGTTCAGGGAGGAGGAAAAGGTTCATGAAATCCCTCTTTATGATTATGAGGAATCTTGAAAAAAACAGATGAAAATTGTCTTGATAATTGGAGAATATAAGGAGGAAGGGAGATAAGGAAAGGGAAGTGAAATAGAAGGAAAGAGAGAGGAGGAAAGAGGAAGGGAGGGTGTAAAGGAGGAAAAGGAAGGAGGAGGGGCGGAGGAAGGGAAACACAACAACACAAGGAGCCGCTGAGGTGAGAAACGGAGAGGGGAAATTACCTTTGACGCCTGAGTGCAGTCAAGCAGAGGGGACGGAGGAAGAGGAAGAAGAGGAGGAGGAGAAGAGAGAAAGAGAAAGAGAGAAAAAGAGAAAGAGAAAGAGAAAAAAAAGATAAGAGAAAGAGAAAAAAAAGATGAAGAAGAATGAAAGGATTGGAGGAATAATAGGGACAAAGAACAATAGATTGCTTACAATGTGAGAAGAAAAAAACATAACTATTAAGAATAATAATCTTACAATGTGTACATGTGTAAATTAATGATATAAATAACTATAATAATAATAATGACAATGAAAGTAATGAATAAGAATAAAATTGTTTTTGTTGTTGTTACCATTATCATAGTTGTTTGTTAATGTTGCCACAGAAGGCGGTGAACATGAAGACTGTTCCAACACCTGCCTCAGCCTCCTACCTGCCCTGCCCTGCCCTGCCCTGCCCTGCCCTGCCCTGCTGTACACTTTAACCACTATTAATACAAGTACATAACACCCTCACACTATGGATCAGGAACAACGTCCTATTCAAACCACACAACCACCCTGTGACGGGGCAACACACACCACCGAGGAACTGTGGCGTTCAGGATCCATTTTCTTCCTTCAACCTTCGTTCCCACCAAGACAATGATCCACAGAGTAATAATAATCACAGACTAATACGGGAAGCACTACAGATAAATGATGAATAATTATTGAGCTAAATGCTGTAGATCTCGCGTAGAAAATATTCATTGCAAGACGAAAGAGAAGCATTATTGGAGTGTTCGGAGTAAAGATTATTGACCTAACTCAAGAGTCACTACCACCAAAGGTGCTGTGGTGATGCACACAGCCGAGGTTTTCTAAACGAAGAGTCACCAGAGAAAATTGCACAAAAATCAATGATGCCGCCTTCGTAAATTTCCCAGAAAGATCTAAAGCAAATAATTGACTGTGTTAGTGTCTTTTGTGTCCCATGGCAAGGAAACCGTCAAGGCTCAGGACTGTTACGAACATTCACAAAGAGGAGAGATAATAAGAATGTGCCTTAAAAATGTTTCTAACTGATGCACTAGCTTTATAACTGGCCTATAGGATTAATCAGTGCAAGTTCAAAACGTGGAAAATAGTAAGAGACGAATGTTCAAATTAACTGTATATGTCACAAATAAAAATAAGGTGAATGCCCTACGTTTCAAGAGACTTATCTGCCATGACTGAGACAAACACAAAGTTACATTATAAATACGAAGAACTACAGTTAGATTACATAAGATTATATTGTTGACTCCTATGTTAGATTATTTCTTTACTCACGAATCTGAAAAAATCGTAAAAAAACGTAGACAATCAGAGTATCTTATCTTATCTATGATCGATAATTACATACAATTACATAAAAAATCATACCACAGTTAGGTGGAATGTCCTTAATCTATAGTAAAAAATAAAACAGAGAAGCTTAGTAAAAAAAAACTGCAGTGAATCATTCAACAGAGAGGCAGACAGACAGACACAAAAATAACCCATCATGTCCGAAGGCAAAGCTGTGTGAGGATGAAAACTTGCGAGGCGCGTTGGGGCGTTGGTGGCCTGGGTGGCGAGGCGAGGCGAGGTGAGGCGAGGCCCTGCAGCCCAGTAATCAGGAAATACAACCCTTGGGAACACACTCATTAATGCCTTCCCACCACCTCCTTCCCCCTCCCCCTAGAGAGTCTTGCCTCCCCATTTTCTCAATATTCAGAAGGGGAGAAAAAAAAAAAATTCTAAGGCCAAATAAAAAAAATGTGGACGAGAAAGATGACAAGAATAAAAAAAATAAATAAAAAAAAAGAGGAAAAATTACTCATCTATACGCGATGGATGTGAAAGAAAAAAAAATAGTAAGTGTTGGGAGACTAAACGTAATCCAATGAGAATCGGGTGTAATATAATTAATTAACAACCTGTATTCCGTGGTAAGTAAGTCATGAAGGATGAATAATGAAGAGTGATGAGCTGGCAAACACGAGGGTGGAACTTGTTGTGGTGGAAAAGGACGAGGAGGAGGAGGAAGAAGAGGAGGAAGAGGAGGAGGAAGAAGAGGAGGAGGAAGAAGAGGAGGAGGAAGAGGAGGAAATTAAGGAGAATTCGCAGATAAACAGAGAATAGCAGATTTTCCCTTCCATATCACCAAAAAGGAGAGGGAAAAAGAGGAGGAGGAGAAGGAGAAGGAGAGGAGAAAAGGGACATAAGGCAGGGAGAGAGAGTAAGGAGAGGAGCAGGGGAGAGAGAGAGAGGGGACTGAAGGAAGCAGGGCGTGACACAGTGTTAGTTATGACTGGAGACTATGAAAACCTGTCAAGGGGTGAATTGTGGAGTAAGTTGGTGGCCATGTGAGGGAATGATGAACGAGTCTCCCCCTTCTCCCTCTTCCCTTTACTCCCCCCCCTCCTCCTCCTCCTCCTTTCTCCTTTCTCCTCTCCCTTCTCTTCCTGCCTCCACCTCCCTCTCTGCTTTCTGTTCTCCCATCCGAACATTCATTTCTCCTTCTCCTTCTCCTCCTCCTCCTCCTATTCTTCCTCTCCCACGTTGATGTCTGTCTGTTTGTATGTTTCTCATTCTCTCTCTCTCTCTCTCTCTCTCTCTCTCTCTCTCTCTCTCTCTCTCTCTCTCTCTCTCTCTCTCTCTCTCTCTCTCTCTCTCTCTCTCTCTCTCTCTCTCAACAAACCCTCATTTCTGTCTTCTTTCCTTCCTTCCTACCGCAGTGTCTCCTCTTCCTCCTCCTCCTCTTCCTCCTCCTCCTCCTCCTCCTCCCAAACATACCGTCTTTCTTTTCTCTTTAAAATAGATTCTTACTCCCTCCGTCCCTCCAGCGTTGTCCTTCTTCAAACCCTGACAACCTCTCCCTTCCATCCTCCCTTCTCCCTTCCACCCTCCCTTCTTTCTCCTGCCCTTCCACCCTCCCTTCTTTCGCCTTCCCTTCCTTCCTTTCTTTCCTCCTTTTCCCCATTTCCTCCTTCCTTACACACCTCTTTTTTATCGCTTTCACTCATTTTCATGTAGTAGATACGTATGTTACCGAAGGAAAGTTTTTTTTGAGAGGACACGTAATAAGTTTTATATTACGTTCGTTAAGTAAAGCCTTTTGGTAATATTTACTCGTTGTTATGTTACCTCCAGACCTTTAAGTAATGTTTTCTAAGTCCAGTAACTCATCGTGTGAAGGGAAATGAGGAGTAAGAGTTATACATAATTAAACCCGACACCTAAAACACAACGAGGTGGAGAGGAACAGAGGGTCAGGTGTTTATTTACCTCCGAAGACTAAGATGGGAGATCATTTCTATAATAAAAAAAATAATAAAAATATAATTATAACTGGTTGATTAATGAATGTGTGAAACAGGATATTGCGATACTTAACTCAAGGTCTTCATGACGTGAATGTATACAAGGATATCATGCAACAATTTGGGGGTTAGGGAAGGAGGGGAAGGAGAACCAGAACAGAGAGGAGATAATGATGATAGTAGCAATAGTGATGATAGTAATGATAATGATAATAATAATAATGATAATAATAATAATAATAATAATAATGATGAAAATAATAATAACAATAATAATGATCGCAATAATAATGATGATGAGGATGAGGAGGAAGAAGAAGAGAAGATGGTAGAATATGAGAAGCAAAGAAAAGAAAACTAAAAAAACGAAAGAAAAAAGAAGAAAAACTACGAGGATACTAAAAAGATGATGGATACGAAAGAGAAGCGGAAGAAGAAAAAAAATAAGGAGAAGAAAAACAGAAGAAAATAGATCATGGAGGAGGATGAAAAGGAAAATGAAAGGGAGGAGGAGGAGGAAAGAATAGGAGGAAGAGGAGGAAGAAGAAGAAGAAGCGAACGAGATGATAATTATAATAAAAAAAAATAGCAGCTCAGTAAAGGTGGTTTCTGGCAGGAAGCGAAAAAGACAAGTAGAAGAAAGAAAAGGACAATAGCAACAAAAAACAACAATAACAACAACAACAACAACAACAACAACAACAACAGCTTAAATTCCCTATAGTTGACAAGGGAAGAAATGAACGTCTTTTTCGACATGAACTCTTGACTGTCATCATTATCTTTTTCCTTCTCCAGCGCCTCTATATTTTGGCCACCACTTCCTCTTCCTCTCGTCTCATGTCTAACTCTCCTTTGCTGGCTGTGGGAAGGTGTCAGTCAGGTGTTATGTACCCTGGAGTGGAGGGTAGGAGGAGGAGGAGGAGGAGGAGGAGGAGGAGGAGGAGGAGGAGGAGGAGGAGAGGAGGAGGGAGAGGAGGAGGAGAGGAGGAGGAGGAGGAGGAGGAGGAGGGAAGATTTGTAAGGGCGAGGAGGAGGAAGAGGAATAAGAGGAGATGTATGGTGGAGGAGGATTGGGAGGTGTGGGGATTGAGGAAGAATAGTTGTAGAGGAGGAGGAGGAGGAGGAGGAAGTTATGGAGGTAAAGTTTTATAGGTAAGTATAAGGTAGAGTTGTGAAGGTGAAGAGGGAGCAAGTTTAAAGTGAGAGAGAGAGAGAGAGAGAGAGAGAGAGAGAGAGAGAGAGAGAGAGAGAGAGAGAGAGAGAGAGAGAGAGAGAGAGAGAGAGAGAGAGAGAGAGAGAGAAAAAGAAAAAAAAACTAGGTGAGATGGGAGTAGGTAGCTTGATTATGGGGACAGAAGGAATAGTTTAGAGGTGAGAGGAGTAACAGCATGAGGATGTAAAAGTTTTGAAGGATGCACTGAGGGGAGGGAGAGAGGGGAGGGAGGTGTGAGTGGATTAAGGTAAAGGGAGAATAACTATCTACTCACACTCGTTATACACACACACTACTGAGGATAGACGTCACAAGAGGAAGCCGTAACACTGATCCCCAAAGACACTTAATGATCATAGGTTATCATCATTATCATTATTATCATTACTTTCATCATCACCATGCATTTTTTTTATCTATTCTACCATACACGGATCTTGTACACATTAATCACTATTGCCAACTCAAAATGCCTTTCTCACAGGAGCTAAATTATGTCACTTCTGCAGGTGAGAAAATAGTTAGATAGCACGGAAAATTTTGATCATGAAATGTTGCGTGGCATTTTTGAAGAGTTACTGTGGTGTGTTAGGGGGGGAGGGGAGTAGGTGAGAGGATGATGGTGGTGGTGGTGGTGGTGGTGGTGGTGGTGGTGGTGAGTGAGTGAGCGAGTGTGGATTAAGGTGTGTTTAGTAGGAGGGAGAGGGAAGCAAAATATGAGCCAAGAGAATGTAGCAAATAAGTGGTGAGAAGGTTTAGTATATGGTGGAGGCATGTGTGGGAGGAGGAGGAGGCGTGAACTCTAGGCGTTTCCAAATTAATTTAACCTTTTCGAGACAAAATTCATCGATAAATTAAGTATAATCAGCAAAATTGACCACGTGTACATTTTTCTTCCCTCCATTTTTATGTTATTATTTCATTCTCTCTTTTTCTGACTTTTTTCTCTCCCTCTCTTACTCTGTTTTCATCCTGCTCCTACAAATTCTGTCTTTTCCTTCTCCTCCATTCTCCTGTTCTCCCATCATCCTCCTATCTTCTCTGCACCCATCATTTTAACTTTCTTCCTCCCCCTCCGTTTTCTTTCCGTCTTAAGCTTCTTTCTTTGCTCAGTACGGAACTTTTCCTCCTCCTCCTCCTCCTCCTCCTCCTCCTCCTCCTCCTCCTCCTCCTCCTCCTCCTCCTCCTCCTCCCTGCTGCTCACGCTTTGGACGATGCCTAAGTAGTAACACCGCGCCCTGGGACCTCTTGAGTGGCTGGGAAGGAAGGTGGAGAGGTACTGAAGAAGGTACTGAAGAGGAAGGAAAAGAACACACAAGCGTCCACTAGTTTATACCCTTCTCCTCCACCCCTCCTCCTCCTCCTCCTCCTCCTCCTCCTCCTCCTCCTCCTCCTCCTCTCTACTCCTTCTACTCCTCCTCTTGCTCCTTTGTCTCGATTATTCACTTTCTGTTCGCTCTTCACATTCTGTTCGCACTTCCTCTTCCTCCTCCTCCTCCTCCTCCTCCTCCTCCTCCTCCTCCTCCTCCTCCTCCGTCTCGGTTCTCAGGTCTTCACGCCCCTTCTCCCTCCTTCACACCCCATCACTTACGCCCTCTATGGTTCTTTGTCCCTTCTCTTCCTTTTCCTCCTCCTCTTCCTCCACCTCCACCTCTCAGTACCATTCCTTACCCATTGTGTGTTGTGTTCTTTTACACTGTTTGTCACGTGTGTCTAACCAATTATTATTCACGTTTGTAGTGTTAGGCCGTTTCTGCCACTAACATTTTTTTCATCCTCCTCCTCCTCCTCCTCCTCCTCCTCCTCCTTCTTCTTCTCCTCCTCCTCCTCCTCCTCCTCCTCCTCCTCGTCTTCCTGCTCTTTTTTTTTACCTATTAATATTCCCCACCACTGCCGTCTTCTCTCTCCGCCTCTCTTCCGTCTCTTCTTTCTCCTGACTTCACATTCTCTTGGCCGCGGTCTCTTGCCGTGCCACCTCCTCCTCTTCTTCCTCCACCTCCTCTTCCTCCTTTTCCTCCTCCTCCTCCTCCTTCCTACCTCACCCCTGCCCTCACTACCCTCAGTCCTTCCTTCCCCTCGCTACTTCCAGCTTTATTTGTCCTCCAGTGTTTAATTACGACCATACTTACGGTGACAACGGCAGAGGTGAGAGGTGAGAGGACCCTCCTGACGATGCCCTTCGCTCGTGCTGTCCCGGCCATTCTCCAGCACCAGCACGACTTCTCCATTAGGATGTGGAGACGGACGTTGGATCAAGGACTCTGCGGACGGAAAGGCGAGGGTGAGGAGGGCCAAGCAAGACGAGGAAGGCAAGTTAAGTTAAGTCAAGCTAAGGGGACAAACAGCTGAAAGGACACAAGATAACAATAGTCCACGAACACGAGACTCCCTTTCCTTAAACAAAATTATAAGAAAATAAATTAAGATAGAAAATAAAAACATTTACTCTACACTGTGTATTCAATTGTTCCATGATACCTTATAGATGTCAGATTAGCTTCATATTCTCAGCTCATTGAATAGTATCTACTATTATTACACGTCATTTGAATAAGTCTTAACAAACAACTCAATGAAACCTATTAATTAAGCCAGTGATTGACTTTTTTTTTTCCTGGATAACCTAAGAGGCTCCCGGTGTCTCCAGATTTCCTCACTTCCACGACAAAAACAGGTGAAGGTGATGATGCTTCTCGTACGTAACCATTTATAGAGTAGTTGTTTATGTAACTTCCTTATAAAACTGTGGTTAGTAAGGAGACTTTTTACGAGGGGTGACGTTGGTATTTTGCTTATTAAAGATTAAATATTTACCCGTGAAAATTATAACGCTACGTGCAGTTTGAAAATATATATTAAAAAAAAAAATTAAATGCAACCACAACAAGGAAAAATAAAAAGTTAGTGACGCTACTGAAACTAAAAATGAAGAAACAAATCAGTATCACCAGAAAGAAAAATCAGGGTCTGTGTGTGTGTCTGTCTGTCTGCCTTGTAAGTTGTATAAACACAAAGGAAATAATCCACAGCACCTTAAAAGTGTTATTCTGCTAATACCAATTTTCTGCATTTGCCTCCACTTTGCACTTACCACAAAGACAAAATCGTGGCATCTGGCAACCCTCTGCACACCGCTCCAGGGTTGAGGAAGACGCCAATTGAGACATTACCAATAGAAAACAATAATGATCATTTGCACATCGGAACAACCACCCCCATCAGCTCACACCTCATTCACCTTCACCAAATTATTCCACACACTTACACAAGCTAAACACCATAATAGTTGTAAGCACCGGGAACAAACACGTCTCTCAACACCTCTTTTCCCCACCAATCCAAGTGCGTTCAGCAGCACAGCGACCTACACTTCCAGGTTATGTTTGGTTATGCAGTCCAACGAGCCAATAGCAGGTCCATCCGCCCCCGTGACGATGCGCCCCAAGTCCATTCGCCCCATAAGTTGGGGCACATCTACTCGTGGGGAATTTGATGCGCCCCAATGCGCCCCACAACCAAGTCGTTGCGCCCCAACTCTCATACAAATACTATATGGTATAGGTTAGGTTAGGTTAGTAGATTCGCCCTACCACCTGGGGCGAATGGACTTGGGGCGCATCGTCACTGGGGCGGATGGACTGTAAACCAACGAGCCACACCGACGCAGGCTGCTACTCATTAACACTTATGGAAGGATGAGGTTGTTTAGATTGATACTGTGACCTTGAGAACTAAAATAAGGCGAGGAAACTATATAATTAAGCTGGAGTATAGAAACTTAGCATGGAATAAACGGTAGAGAAGTGTGGAACCTACGTCGTGTGATGTGTTATTTACTACAGAAAATGAGGCTAAGTGGTAATAATATACGACTTACCCCCCTCTCCCCACACACACACATATATACACACGTACACATAACCACACACATGAGAGCCTCACTACCAACACAAGTAAAACGAAAGATACAGTAAAGAGAAGAAAAAAAACTTACACAGCAGATAGACGTGGAGGTGCGTGGCGCTGAGTGGGAAAGGCGGGTGGTCACTGGCGGCAGAAACTCTCCTTGGGAATCGACTTGTCTGTTCGAAGCACATACACGAGGCACTTATACACTCGACACGTTTCGCTCGTTCAGACACTTGAATCGCAAACCAACTCCCGAACCACATTAATCTAAAAACAACTGGTAATTGGATAGTTAAGTCATGTTAAACCCTGAAATATATTTTTTGTATTTGAAAAGTTGCTGTATAGTAATTTTACTCTCTCACTCCCCATGCAATATTCACCTATAGTTTTACATAATTATAACTTATCATTAATGTAGATTCTAAAGTGCGCGCGAAAAGGACAATGAAAGGGTTGTGACGGTACAGAGAAGGAACTACTATTGTATTTAAGTTTATAATAATCATCATCCCATTTAGAAGAACAAAGTATGAATGCCTGTGTAGCATATAATGAATAAAATACTTAAATATAAGGTAATAATTCCACATGAGAACCAAGTGCCTGGCTGGTGTAATGTGATGGTTGTGGTGAGCTGCTCAATATCACAGCTTCCTTTAGTTAAGTCCTTTTGAAAGACTAATTAATCTCTTTTTGCGTGCTTATACTTCTGCTCCTCAACATTAGTACAAAACACTGGTTATATGCGAACTTAGTCATTACAAAACCACTACACACCACGTCACCACCTCAAGGGGTCATCTAACAAGTAGTGAACTATCCACTGCTCTTAGATCTTATATTTATAACGTTACAGACAGTCTACGATCACGCGCATCACGCCTCTTTTTTTTCTCTCATTTTTAAGGAGTTTATATATATAGGTTAAAGCATATTGATATAAGAAAAAATCTAATCAGCCCCAGAACCATCAAAAGAATAAATAAATAAATACATATATAAATCGACCGGAAGCCAGTCCATTATTTCCGAGGCTGAGTGTCGAACTTTTCTCACATAGACCAAGAAGAAGGAAACAGACCACAAATTTGAGAGCCCAGATGACGGGACACGCCACGGAACAATAGGAAAAGGGGGAGAAAAATGTGAAACGCGAGGTTAGAAAAGTTCCCAGACTCCATCGCTCCCACCACAACACCACACCTCCCCCCCCCCTATTACCACCGGTATTCGCAGAGCCAACCAACCAACCAACCAACCTTCAGAGCACCACCAGAAGCACCTTGCCACCACCACCATGACTCACTCAAGACAACACCAACACCAACACCAACAGCTACACTACACTACACCGCCTCACGATCACACTTTCAAACTCACCACGCTTGAAATCATAGAAAAAAATAATGATCTCTGAGATTCTCCAATTTCTTTTCCAGTCTGTCCATTCCCTTTCTATACTGTCTCGTTCTACTCTCTCCCATTCGCTTTACAGTCACCGTCCCCTTCTCCTCCTCCTCCTCCTCCTCCTCCTCCTCTTCCTCCTCCTCCTCCTCCCCACCACCTCAGTGCCACGCCAGGCATCATTACCAGTGCCAGACACACACACTCCTATTGTCTCCCCTCAGTGCCAAATGTGGTGGAAACGCGGAGGGGAGAGGCACGGGGTGGGGAAGAGCAGTTGTATGTGTGTGTGTGTGTGTGTGTGTGTGTGTGTGTGTGTGTGTGTGTGTGTGTGTGTGTGTGTGTGTGTGTGTGTGTGTGTGTGTGTGTCAGAGGGAGACGTTTCGCCACATTACAAACAAACAAACAGACTTCCTCACCCCGAATATGTATGAGGCAGGACATTTGGATCTGCATGCCTTCCCTCTTCCCCCCTTCCCCCCCATCTCCCCCATCACCCACCCTCATCACCTCCCCCACATTATGCTCTAAACACCTTACCTTATCTTACCTTACTTACCTAACTCCTTTCATTCCCACAACTTTTCTTTTACCTCTCTCTCTCTCTCTCTCTCTCTCTCTCTCTCTCTCTCTCTCTCTCTCTCTCTCTCTCTCTCTCTCTCTCTCTCTCTCTCTCTCTCTCTCTCTCTCTTCTTTTCTTTTCTTATCACTAGCTACCAATTCATTTCCTTCTTTATTTTACTCTTCTTTTTATTTATTTTCCTCACTTTCGTCCATTACGTTGAGGAAAACTACATCATATACCACCATTGCAATCACCACCACCACCACCAACATCACCACCACAACAACACCACCACCACCACCACCACCACAACAACCAGCATCACTACCTCACTTACATAATCAACACCATCAGCTATCTCTCTCCCTCTTTCTCTTTCTCTCTCTCTCTCTCTCTCTCTCTTGCTTTTTTTTCTTTCTCTCTTTCTCTCTTCATCTTGCCTGCCATTAGTTTGACGACTATTTTTTTTACATGTTTATCTATTTATATATATATCCAAGTGTTTTACCTCAGCAAGAAGCGAGCCAACACGTGTCAGTAATCTTAGGGGTGTGTTGGGGGGGGGAGGGAGGAGGGGGTAGGGGGAGGACACTACACCACCACCACCACCACCACCACCGCTGCCAGTCTGTCCCACATTGAGTCAGAAGTAAATAACGATCGCTAGCCAATTAAGAACACGTTAAATTAAAACAAAAAAGTCAGTGCTGTTTGTGACTCCCATCTTCTTCGCGTCTCCACCTTCACCTCCGTTACAATTTGGGTGTTTTTGAGGGGGGCATCAGGGGGGTAGGGGTGGGCGTGGAGGGGCGTTAGGTGGGGTGAAAAGGTGCCTGCCTGTGATCACTGGGGCGAGAGGTGCTGGGAGACACTGTGAACTACTCCATCACGCCCCGCCACAGTGCTTCCTAACAGTGCCTCTCTCAGTGCCTGCCCTCAATGCCACCCGGAGAGCAGGTGCCAAAAGATGTGGTGACCAGGTGTGGGGCGTGTGGAGTGTGGCGTGGGCATGGCGCTACACGTTTTTAATGGTGTTGGTGGTGATGTTAGGGTGAGGAATGGCCCGTAGAGATGGGGTAGAAGCCGCCTGATGGTAATGAGGCGGTGGGAGATGAGAAAGAGGTGCAGGGATGCTGGGTGAGACGTGTGAGTGTGTGTGTGAAAGAGAGAGAGAGAGAGAGAGAGAGAGAGAGAGAGAGAGAGAGAGAGAGAGAGAGAGAGAGAGAGAGAGAGAGAGAGAGAGAGAGAGAGAGAGAGAGATGTGATAACCATGAGGAGAGGAGAAAGGAGGAAGAGGATACGAATGGCACTGAGCCTGACACAGAGGACAAAGGAACCCTGGAGTGCCAGCGGGGTTCCATCAGCTGCACCCTGACACCTGCCACCATCCCTTCACCCCCTCACACCCTCACACCCTCACACCCAACTCCCTTTCTAACCCCACCACCACCACCACCACCACCACCACCACCACCACCACCACCACTACCAACAACCCAGATTACTAGTCACCCAGGCATCCTTCAAGCCTTCTCATCCCTTACGTTCACAGCAGCACACTACCCTATCCTATCCTATCCTATCCTCATCCTCACCTTATATATCACTATTCATTCCTTCAGATCCCACCTCTATTTACTAACTCAACTACCATCACCTCTACCAGCCCTTCCTTATCACCTTCCTTCCCTTCCCCCCTTACATATCCCTGCCCTTCACTGCCCCTCCTTATCACCCTTTATGCCACTCCTCTATCAGCCCCTTTACACATCCCGCTTCCTACAACACTGTCTTCCCGCCACACAGACAGAAATTATGAGAAAATTGTTTGTTGCTTCTCGTCTCTTACTCATGATTTCAAGTGTGAGAAAGAGCGAATCTATTTTGCAACTGTAAGTAGAAAAATAAAAATATTGACTTTATCTCGCTCTAGGTTGAAGAAAGAGAGAGAGAGAGAGAGAGAGAGAGAGAGAGAGAGAGAGAGAGAGGAGAGAGAGAGAGAGAGAGAGAGGAGAGAGAGAGGAGAGAGAGAGGAGAGAGAGAGAGAGAGGAGAGAGAGACGAGAGAGAGAGAGAGAGAGAGAGAGAGAGAGAGAGAGAGAGACGTTGAGGGAGTAATAAAGGACTCAAGATACGACATAATGGAGGGTGGACAAGACGGAGAGGAGAGGAGGAGGAGGAGGAGGAGGAGGAGGAGGAGGAGGAGGAGGAGGAGGAGGAGGAGGAGGAGGCGAGTGCAAATGGTAGACTAGAACGCTGAAGAGAGAGCGATGGAAGAGAAGGGTGAGCCGGCCGAGGGTGGGTGGGTGGGTTGGTGGGTGGGTTGAGGCAGGGTGGGTGGGGTCGAGGCAGGGTAGGCAAGGTAGGCAGGGTAGGCAAGGTAGGCAGGGTGGTAGTGGAGGGCTACAGCATATCGCAGTCGGCTGGAGGAAGCCATATCGAGGCGGTCGGCAGTGTTTGAGGCGACACGAAGGGAGAGGGAGTAGGGGATCAGGTTGCTCCCCTACCCCCCCCCCTCTCCCTCCATCCATCCATCTCTCCCTCCCACCATCCCTCCATCCGTCCCTCCATCCATCCATCCCTCCATCCATCCATCCACTGGTCTCTCTCTCTCTCTCTCTCTCTCTCTCTCTCTCTCTCTCTCTCTCTCTCTCTCTCTCTCTCTCTCTCTCTCTCTCTCTCTCTCTCTCTCTCTCTCTCTCTCTCTCTCTCCTCCCCCACGCCCTCCTCTGACTAAAGAGCTCAAATGATTTAGATCGAAGAAGCTGAGAGGTGTGGAAGTGTGTGTCTCTGTGAGGGGCATTGGGGGGGGGGGGAGAGTGATTACGTCATGGTGGTGGTGATGGTGGTGGTGGAAGTGGGTGGGGGTGGAAGTGCCTGGGTAGTTTTGGCGGTAGATGGTGGGTGTTGTGGTGGGGGTGGCAGTAATTGTTGTTGTGATGGTGATGCTGATGGTAATGAAGGTAATCAATCAATGTGTTGTGTGTTAGTTATAAAGTGGTTGTTGAGGGGGCGGGAGGGAGGAGGGAGTGGTGATGGTGATGATGGTGGTGGTGGTGGTGGTGGGAACAGGGTGTCAAGTATCACAGCAGGGTAGCTATTGATCAAGAACCACAGCAGCAGCAGCAGTAGCAGGAGTAGAGGCAGCAGGAGTAGCAGTAGTAGTGGAGCGCCCCAAGGGGAGGGTCACACAGACACATCCTACCCAGGGGAACACCACACTCCGTCACTATACATTTTCTTCCTCTTTTTATTAGGATTTACTGTTTCGGACTTTGCACGGATCTGTGGCTGGTGTGTGTGTGTGTGTGTGTGTGTGTGTGTGTGTGTGTGTGTGTGTGTGTGTGTGTGTGTGTGTGTGTGTGTGTGTGTGTGTGTGACAGCATCTAGTTCTGAGCCTATCTTAATTTCCTCTAAGCTCAATGTCTCATTCAGGCTTGGTCGCGTGCCACCCGGGAAGGATGAGCGGGCGGAGAGGAGTGGTGATGGAGGGGGAAGGAAAAGTCGATTCAGCTCGTCATCAACTTTCAGAATTATTCCTTTTTCTTCCTCCATGATCAAAACTCACCTGTTCCCTGGCGTCCCTAAGAGAGAGATGCACGAAGGCTTCCCAGGATAGTCTCCACAAGACCAGCACCACAAACTTCCCTTCCTTGTCGCCTGAGAAACAAATAATTTTCTCCTTTACTTCACAAAATTACATTCCTTTACTCCTGACCCATAATACCTGAATCTTCAAAGGTTCCTTCTATTTGATCACATAATTCACTATAGCACTGGCAGCCACTTCACCACCAAATCCCTTTGAGCAAGGCATATACCGCCACCACCACCACCATCACCACCACCACTTCACCCATAATCTGCGTCCCAGGAGGCAACCCAAGAATTACCTCCAGCATTACAGCTATGAGGCCTGAGAACACTTAAGCTGTTTAGGATCAGGTGGAAGTGAAAAGTTCACCAATTACATCGAGTACCACAGCACCAGGAGGGAAGGGGAGGCGAGGGAGGCGGTGGTGCTAGGATAGATGGGAGGCGGAAAGGGAGGAAAGTAGACGAAATGTCGATCGAGACTGCCAAGAAGCATTTAGGATTTGTAGAGTGGAGGAGGAAAAGAGAGCAAGATGACTGGTAAGAAAGACATAAAGAAGAGGAAAGACAACATATGAGGCGAAGAGGAAAGACTCCAAATAGGATGCGAGCTTTCAGAGAATAACTACCTTTCGAGGCTTTCCTGATCAACAAGGTGAAGAAGATATCTCGTTGAGGACTTAGCAGCGGCGAGGCTCCTTAGCGAG
>JAPQNM010000013.1:24983798-24986298 GCA_029783475.1 Metacarcinus magister | reverse complement strand
ACAGTAAAGAAAAGTATTTGTATATTGATTCAAATTTTAATATTTCCAGTGAAGAAATAATTCCAGCCACAGGTTATAGTTTCCCTAAGAATGAAATACATCTGAAACTTTCTTCTGTGCTGCTGTTACCTTGTTTAGGAAGGATGGCCACGTGCTAACACAGATGGATGCACACTATGTTAAGTGAGGGTAACACAAGGTGAAATAAATACTACTCCAAGCATCTGTAGTGAGGCTGTGCCGTGTCTTGTACAGCATTCCACAAACTTTTCAGACTTTCAGAGATATCTCGTCTATATGCGATTTCCTGTTCAAGTTTTCATCAATGCGAACCTCAAGGAATTTTGTAATAATAACTTGATTTAATGTTTTTCCTTCTAACTGCAGAGGAGACAGATCATTTTTCATGGATCTGTTCTGAAAACTAGAAATAATAAGTTTTATTTTATTAGATTTTATCCACTGATGAACTAATTCCAATTCTGTATTTACGATTAAGTGAAATGAGTTGATGGGTGTGTGTGTGTGTGTGTGTGTGTGTGTGTGTGTGTGTGTGTGTGTGTGTGTGTGTGTGCGTGTGCGTGTGCGTGTGTGTGTGTGTGTGTGTGTGTAGCATATAATCAAGGAATTGAATAGAGAAGGAGAAGCAGGCGTAGGAAAAAAATAGATGAATGAAGAAAGAAAAAGAAGGAATAAAGGATGGAGGAGAAGGATGAGGAGGATGAAATATATTAATTGGATTGATGGATGAAGGTCTTGTATAGTGGATGGGATGGGATGGGGTGAGGAAGGTAGCGGATAAACGGACGAACGGACGGACGCGGATGAACGGATGGACGGACGGGTAGCAAGAAAAAGGAGGGAAGGTGGAGAGTAAAGCAAACGAAGGTGAGGATGGTGAGGGGAGGTGAAAAAAAAAGATGAGGCGGCAGGACGATGCAAAGGGAAGGAGTAGAAAGTGGAGGGCAGGTATTGGTAAAAATAATGGATAAAAATGACGATAAAGATGGAGAGGTGTAAGGGAAGTGAGGAGGAAGAGGAGGAGGAGGAGGAGGAGGAGGAGGAGGAGGAGGAGGAGGAGGAGGAGGAGGAGGAGGAGGAGGAGGAGGAGGAGGAGGAGGAGGAGGAGGAGGAAACAGGAGGAAGGCGCTGATGGGGTGTTTACTAAGAGTTTCTCCGGGGAATACTGTCCTCATTACGATCAGAGGGAGGAGGAGGAAGAGGAGGAGGAGGAGGAGAAGGAGGAGGAGGAGGAGAAGGAGGAGGAGGAGGAGGAGGAGGAGGAGGAGGAGGAGGAGGAGGAGGAGGAGGAAGAGAAGGAGGAGGAGGAGGAGGAGGAGGAGGAGGAGGAGGAGGAGGAGGAGGAGGAGGAGGAATGGTGCTTCTACATTTTTTTTCGTATGTCTGTTTTTTTATCTTTTTTTTTAGCACTTTCTTATTATCCGTCAAGTGCTGATTTTTAACGGCAAAAAACATATAACGATAATTAGAATACTCTCTCTCTCTCTCTCTCTCTCTCTCTCTCTCTCTCTCTCTCTCTCTCTCTCTCTCTCTCTCTCTCTCTCTCTCTCTCTCTCTCTCTCTCTCATTAGGCCGGATTTGTAACTTATCTTTCTGCAATTTCTTTGCTTTCTCCTCGACAGATTCTTTTTTTCCTCCTCTCCTGACTTTCCTCCTCATTATCTCACTCCCTGTCCTCCATCTCTCATTCTTCCTACGTATAATCCACTTGGTCCACTGTACTCTGCTCTTTTTTTCTCATAACTTCTTTACTTCACACTACATCATGATTTAATTTCGTATTATTTGAAAAAAGAAAATCGTAATTTATCCGGTAATTTCGGTGAGTGAATCTGTATCGATAAATTAGTTGTAAAAGAGAAAGGCACACTGTAGGTCTTAAAGAGTATTAGATTCCCTTCGTCCCCACCACAATGACTGCCGGCGGAGGGTCGAGACGTGACTCCTGCGATTAAATCCTATAAGGCGAAAAGTTGGCGATGGATGACCTTAATATTGGCTGAAGATCTGAGGAGGCGCAGAATGGCGGCATCAGCGACCTCCAGCGCGAAGCCGTGAGTCGCCTAAAGCAGCCTTCGGGCGGAGAGTCACAAGGAGGAAAATGTCAGGATTACTGGGAGTGGCTTTTGTGGCATTCTTAATCGGTCTTGGATATTAAACCGAGCCTGTTGCACGGGGACGCGGAAGGGAGGACCTGGCGGGGGCACGATAATTCAACCTAACCAAGGACCTTTTTATTATTTCCATCCATGTTTTTCCTCTCCCAGTCAGCGTCCGTCACCTGGGTTTCTCCACCTCTCGTCAGCGTAGCGACTAAGAGAACCTCATGCTCCACTTCAGTCCTTCTAGACGATCTCCACAGCAACGAACGAGATGAACAGATTATTAAGGTGAGCATCCAGACATTTCAATTCCTCAGGAAGTGTGTCGTTAGAACAGCCTTCCCCACAACCTCTGCTTGGTACCCAATGATCTCTAG
>JAPQNM010000013.1:24973798-24978798 GCA_029783475.1 Metacarcinus magister | reverse complement strand
AGGGAAGAAGGGAAGGTGGAAGGATGGGAAGACGGAGCGCATGAAGAGGAAAGATGGAGGGAGAGAAGAGGGCGAAGAAACATTAGTTGAAAAGGAATATTGTTGTGTTTCCATGACTAATTGAGGGTAATGAAGGGCATGGAAGAATGAGGTTTTGAGGGAGTGTGAGTGGAAGGTGAAAGGAGGGCGAGCAGGGTGGGTGGGTGGGTGGGTGGGTGGGTGTGTGGGTGGGGGGAGAGGGCCATGGAAGGGAGAGTATTACCAATTTACTCAACATGTTATGGAAAGACATTTAATGAACCGCATAATGAAGGCGTGATTTTATAACTCTTTCCCGCAATGTCAATATGAAAGAACACGTTTGATGCAATAATTACACATACCATAACCATAACAACGGTTTCATGATAACAAAAAAAATAATGTCTAAAATGATGATGATAATGATGATAACAATAGCTTATAATGATAATAGGTAATAATGACAATAATAAACCGATGAAACACAAGCACAAAGACAACAACACAGAAAAATTGCAGTAAGAATGAACCCAAAACATTAAGTAAGAATAAAATTTTTCTTAAATGTCAATTGATTTGTAAGAGCTCTACCCTCCCCCTTCCCTCCACCCCCGATCCCTATCTACTCACCTTTCAACCATTCTCTCTTCTACATCTACCTTCCCTTCTTTCCCACCTTCCCTTTCCCTCCTACCGTTCCCATTTCTTCCTTTCCCTCCTCGTCACCTCCACCTTTCCCCCTCCATTCCCCTCCCCAACCCACAAGTTCATACCTCTCACTGATCTCTGTGTTCTCAAGGCCTGACTCCCTCGGCCTACCTTCACCTTCCCATCACCTAAGTAACACTGCCAGAGGAGTAGAAAGTACTTTAAGTAGCTACAAACACTTACACTGAACATTCATAAGTATTGTGTATCTGTCTGTTCTTATGTCTAGTCTCTCTCATTCTCTCATTCTCTCTCTCTCTCTCTCTCTCTCTCTCTCTCTCTCTCTCTCTCTCTCTCTCTCTCTCTCTCTCTCTCTCTCTCTCTCTCTCTCTCTCTCTCTCTCTCTCCAAACACAACAGCTTCATGTAGGTAGGCACGAACTAAGAGAAAATAGGAATGGCAATAATTCACCTGCAGCCTGCAATCTCGGGGTAATTAAGGCATTGGGTTCCTGGCCTGGGAAAGGTGGGTAGGGGAGCGTGTGGGGGTAAGAGAGGCAGGGAGGGACTGGAGGAGGGGAGGTACTGGTGGAGGAAGGGAGGAAGGGAGGAGGGGATGGAGGATGGGGGAGGTGAAGGGAAGTGTTGACAGTTGCAAAGTTGCACATGGGTCTCCAAAAGGTGTGTTTACAGGTGATGGACGGGCCTGCTTGGTGGGTCTTGCGGGGTTGCCAACTGACAGCTCGTGAACACTACCTCAAAACTGTCTCGAATTTGTTATAATAGCACGTCATTCCAACGCGTAAAAGCTAGTTCGAGTTTCATTATGGGTGGGAGTGCAGGGCGGGGGAGACAGGCAGTGCTGGGGTGTTTAGGGAGAGGAGTTCGAGACGAGGAATGACACCGCTTCGAAACGCTCATTTATGGTCTTGGTGCGGGAGTCAAAACACAGGTCGGCACGTTTCGTGGTTAACTACCAACTACTTAAAACTGCTTCTACGGCTTCTAATTAAGACGTGCGCCTCCTCTACGTCACGCCGAGACCTGAGTGTTGCAACAGCTTCCTGAATTCACTCGCTAAACACGCACAATCTGGGTCAGTCAGTCTCGGCGCCTCGTCAGTCATGAACGGAGGCTCAGAGCAGCACTGATAAAGGCTTTTTATAGTAATTACTTTTCGTGTGTAGTTTCTTTCTTTTCCACTGCCTCTCTACGCACCTAATGCACACACAGGGATTTCTTGCTTCACCACCTGATTCTAAGTTGCTAGTTCCAATCTTCTTCCACTATCCTACTCCCTCCTTCCTTCCTTCCTTTCCTCCTCAAGTTACTCTGAACCTCCAGTGGATGGTATTTACAAAGCCGCACCTCTGTCCTGTCCTCCAGCCTAAACATGCAGCACTGTGGAGGGGGGGGAGGGAGGGGGTGGAGTAGTCTATGTTCTGAAAGTTGATGTGCCTCGATGATGTCTCGTAACCGGAAACTATAACATCATCCTTGTATGGATTTGTAATTTCATCGAGGGGATGAAAAAAAAAGGTGAGAGAAATTATATAAAAAAAACTCAACAGATCGAAAGTAATAAACTGATGTTAACGCTGTCTGTTCTTTTATAACTGTCTAAGATAAGTTGTAAATAACACGATTCACTACCAGATAAATACAATGGGTGATATAAGGAGACCATTATTTTTTTTATCAGCAAATATATTAAACCTTAGCATTGACATTCCTCGTGTTTCATGGTGTGTGTGTGTGTGTGTCGAGCCTCGTGTAAGGTAATTTGGTAAGTTGGTATGTTGAAACTCAGTCAGGCAGGAACGGAACATTAACCAAGGCATGACCTACAGAGGCACGCCGCGTATATATACAAGGAAAACTGAATGTTCTGATTACTGCCTCAGCTGCGTGAATTACAAAGACAGTTGCTCTTTGAATCAACTCAATTATTAACTTCACTTCTTGGTTATAAAAAAGATCTCTATAAATCTGTCTATTAATCTATATCTATTTATCTATCTATCAATCTATTAATCTATATATCTATCTCTCTTTCCGCTTTACTTAGTTGTAACATAAAGGAAATAAGAATTGCTCGTGCTGTCCTGTCTCCATATCTATCTTCATCAAATTCAACTTTCAAGGTGTGCATACAAGTAATTCCTAATGAATGTAATGATTCTAAAGACTAAAACAGGAACAAATTGCAACCACACACACACACACACACACACACACACACACACACACACACACACACACACACACACACACACACACACACACACACACACACACACACACACACACACACACAAGGAGGTATAGGGATGGGGCCAGCAATGATCAACGCCGCAGGTAAACCAAACAGACAGGTAAGGCAGACCAGTAATTTTATACCGGCGGCGTTGTTTTACCTTGCCTCCTCGTGGTCACCTCTGCCAGGTATAAGATGAGTCGCCCCTCCCACCACCTCATAAACACCCGCGACACCACGGCGGCTACAGTTCCGAAATGGGCGAGGAATGTGCATCGGGGCCTCCTATTGTGTTTTCGAGAGGTGGTGGGCGGGCGAGGACAGTGATATGTGTGGCGGGTATTGTGGGGTGCGGGGTGGCCACTGTCCCGGGCCGCCAGCGTGTGCCCCGGGAGGGTGAAGGTGGGTGGGGTACAGGGGAGGGATACAGGTGGACGTGGTAAGGTGGGTGGGTGAGCCTGTGAATGTTGGAGAACTGAAGTGAAGTGAAGATGTGTGGGAATGTTTTCTAGGTAATGACAAGAGAGACAGAGAGAGAGAGAGAGAGAGAAGAGAGAAAAAAATATTCGTTCATAAAGTTACTATCTCTACTTTGAAGGTTCAGGTAGACAGGACAAGTAAGTGAGGGCACCTGTGGGGTGGTGGTCACAGCAGGTGTCTTGAAACCTTGTCGTTTACACCTGGCTATACTTTATTGGCTGCTCCTGTTCTCTCTTCCTCTCCCTCCTTATTCACACTTCTTTAAGGTTTCATATCTTTTTATTATTATTATCGTATTTACTGCTTATTTTCGCTTTCAATAGATGTACTTCATACGTTGTCTTCCATTCCCCTTTATTTTCCCCTCCTTCCACATCCAGCTCACGTGCGCCACTGTACAGGTAACATCCCTCCTTCCCGCCAGACCACCTGTACTCTCTGCCCCTGTCCGTTGTCACACTCCCCGTTTCTTTTTAATTTAGTGTCCCCTTCCACCCTTTACCACCGTTGCATTACCCTCACCCTCTTATGTTACTTATCACTATTTCTCTCTCTTTCTCATTCTCTCTCAGTCTCCTCCTCCTCCTCCTCCTCCTCCTTCCTCAGGGTTCTCTTCCTTACCCACACTCACAATGCCCCCAGACGCCCATGACCACAAGTATCCAGCCAACAGCAGCATGTAATTTTAATGGCCCTTGCTGTCTCCTGCCTGGACAGCCACCACCACCCCCACCACCCCGTCAACAGCACTGGTTGATTCTACAAGCTCAGTCCACGTGCTGTTTGTGCTCCTGTCCTGCTAACATCATGCTTTGTTTATGTAGTCTAGACTTTTGAATCCTAATAATGTTTCTTGACACTACGAGCCACTGTGAGGGGTAATGGCATTATTATTATAGCTATAGGCTCGCTAGGCACTGGCAGTATGGTTTTTTTTTACTCTATAATATGTACAGCACTACACACACACCCACACAGACACAGACACAGACACAGACACACAGACACAGACACAGACACAGACACACAGACACAGACACACACACACACACACACACACACACACACACCACACGACACAGACACACACACACACACACACACATCCCGTCTCACCACTGGGGTCAGGGGCGCGTGACCCCCACGCCCTCACCCCAAACACCCTGGAGTAGTGAGCTTTGCGCCTGTTTACAGCAGTTACGTTCGCTAATTGCCCTTAATTGCCATCCTCTGGGGGTGATTATGCCAAAATGCTTCTTTGTTAATACCTGCTGTCTGTCACCCCCTCCCTCCCCTCCCCTACCCTCGCCCTACCTGCCTTCCCCCCACCCCGTCGCTTTCTCTATACCCTTACTCTGTACCGGCTGGTTT
Source organism: Metacarcinus magister (assembly GCA_029783475.1). NCBI lineage: Eukaryota > Metazoa > Arthropoda > Malacostraca > Decapoda > Cancridae > Metacarcinus > Metacarcinus magister. Next base: position 24,974,022 of record JAPQNM010000013.1, on the reverse strand, counting down.
GATTTTCAACTTTACCTTCCTAGTTTATTTTTATTCCTATTCCCAAACCTTTCAGTTCCCTTATGGTGTGAATATTGACTATTTTTTACTATTCCTTGTGTACACCTATCTTATACTGTGTATGTAGGTATGCATTGTGTGTGTAAATTAGTGTCAGAATATACGTGCATCCTATGTAATTATGTATGCATATATGTATGTATGCACGTGTTCACTTTCAAGGA
>JAPQNM010000013.1:24963798-24971298 GCA_029783475.1 Metacarcinus magister | reverse complement strand
GCCACCGTTTAGTCCACGACCTTTGACCTTTCTGACCAACCTCTGAAGGGCTAGATGACTTCTTGGTGTGAGGGTTTAGGGAGGTGAGTGGAGAGAGCAGGAAAGGAAGCAAGGGTGTGGGTGAGGGTGGGTGAGGGTGGATAGAGAGGCAGGAATGTGGGTGAGGGTGGGTAGAGAGGCAGGGGTGTGGGTGAGGGTGGATAGAGAGGCAGGAGTGTGGAGGATAGAACTTTAGTTGGATAAGAAGGTCAAGAGTTGCTACCAAAGATTGCTCTGTAGGATAACACGAAGGATGTGAAGGAAAGTGAATGGATAAAAAATGTTAAGAAAAACGTTGCAGGTAGTATGAAAGTGATTGGGTGGTTAGGATAATTTTTTGTTGATAGTTAGGACACCTGTCTGACCACCTGGTTCTTAATGACCTCCCCTAAGGACCCCGTCTCTTCCTTTCTTCCTGCCAGGTGCAAAATATTAATTCACAGGAAGTACGTAAATGATAACAAATAGGATTTTTCCATCAAATGTTATCTTTAATGGGTTTTAATTATATATACAGTGTTTATGGCAATTATTGAGACATTTAAAGGATTCTTATTACATTCCTTAGTTTTAGGAGCCATATACTGAACTCTGGTCCAAGTTCCAAGGGTAAACTCATGTCTTTATATACATATAGTTTTTGGATGCCGCGTTATTCTTAGCAGTGTTACATAATGCACGTCATGGATACAGGCTTTTTGTATTACTCAGTTATATGCGAAAATGATAAGCTGTTGACATATTATTTGCTTCATCTTCCCTTCCCTCATTCTGAATACATTAATGCAAATTAATATTATAACCTCACAGCGATACATTTAAAAAAAAACTTCGTCTAATGTCACTTTCCTCCCTGGAACATTCAATAATTGAGTAAACCCTTTTGACAATGTAACAAGTGAGAATGAGTTTCCTTCATCCATCTGAGGTTTGGCAGTGTTCTGTTTCACTCTGGATATTATACTTCACGATGTAATTGACAAACTTTGAGTCCTGAACGGAGACCCTGAGTAAGGAAGGAAGGAAGGAAGGTCACGCCCTCGCTCCAACCTAACTGCAGGAGTGACTGTGGTGGCGACACACTCCACCGACCTTCCTGCCTTTTCAGGTTACTCTTGGTGTTGGCTCATCCTGGGGGAGTGTGGGACCCGGGAACCCTGCAGTACTTCCGGCCCATTGGAGGAGTGGGAGGGGGAGGGGGGGGAGGGGGGGAGGGGTTGCTCACATGCCAATAACATTTAACTGCCAAGACTGTTAGTGATGTAGGGCGGCGGCAACCTCGTTAGGCCGTGCGGCGCATGACGCTGACGAACGACCCGTCACATGATCCTCGTAGTGACTGTAGCTAACGACCTCTCAATGTGTGTGTGTGTGTGTGTGTGTGTGTGTGTGTGTGTGTGTGTGTGTGTGTGTGTGTGTGTGTGTCCCGTCCCGTAGGATCACCACCACCTGCATCATGGGTGAGACCACTACCAAAATAATTACTACTTCACATTTTGTTTCTTTCCTACTACTACTACTACTACTACTACTACTACTACTACTACTACTACTACTATTACTACTACTACTACTACTACTACTATTAATGCACCTATAACAACTATTTTGGCAAGGTACTGCACCATCATCATCAGTAAGGTCGAGATATATAAAGATTAAAGAAAATACAAACATGTGTTGAGTGACCAAGCTACTCCAAGCTACTCCACACTACTCCACGTCATGCCACGCCACACCCGCTTTCCCAGGGTGTGTCGGGTGGGTCTCCGCGCTGCACAAACCCTCGTGTATCGCGCCCGTGACCTGTGGTGATCCCCAGCGAGTAAGGATGAAGGGAAATGATCTACTGGTGACCCGAAAAAGAGGGGAGAGAAGGAAAGGAAAAATGAGGAAGTAAGGATCACGGAAAATTTGCTACAGATGATAGAGTAAGCGGATGGGAGACTGGTGAAGGAAGGAAGGAAGGAAGGAAGGAAGGAAGGAAGGAGGAGGGAAGGAAACAGGGAGAAGGGAAGGAAAGAAGAAGAGGAAGACAAGGAGAGATAGAATGCGAGGAACAAAGGACGTGAAGAAGGTAAAGGTGAAAATTATTAACTTTATAAAATGGTAATTAAAAAAAAATAATCAGTGCTCGGTAACATGAAAAGGAAAGTTAAATAAAAAAAAATTCCTTGACAAAATAAAACACACGTGATACTAACAATAAACTTTCCAAAAATCATGAAGGACTATATATATAAAAAAAAAACTTTCTCCATTATCATTATTATTATTATTATTATTATTATGAAGAAAAAAAAATAGTCCAGCCTCTAACCTTACTTTCCATCAATATAGAGTACTTCTCCATTAAGGAAATCCTTCTACCTTCACTTCCTCCATCCTTCCCTCCTTCACTTACTCCTACACACTAGCAGCTTCATCTCCGCTGCTTTCATCTATCCTTCCCGAACATATTAATTCCTCCATTTGCTCCAATCTATCCCTTCCTTAGTATCACATCCCTTTTTACTCTTCACATGTTCTCACCCTCTACCACACCTCACCCCTTCCCTGCCGCCTTCCCTTGCCCCTCGAGGCCCTAGGAAGCGGCGCGCATGTCGGGACGAGTGAACGCGGAAGGAAGCTCATTTGGAGAGGAGGAAAAAAAAAGTATATATATAAAACCTGCTGACCAACCCTCGTCTTGTCCCCGCTCTGGCCTAAGTAAATTATAAGATCTTCCGGCTATTTTCAAAGAGTCTAAAGGAGGCGGATGGTAGAATGAAGAGGAAGAGAAGGAGAAAGAGGACGGCGATGAAGATTAGAAGGAGGAGGAAGAGGAAGAGGACGATGGCGTGAAGGAAGTGAAGGAGGAAAAGATGATGATGGAGGAGGAAGAGGAGGAAGGAAGACGAAAGACGACAACAAGGATAAAAATGAAGTAAAAAAAAAAGACAAATGAAGACAACGAAATGCATGAAGGAAGCGAATGACGAAAAGGAGGAAGAAAATGATGAGGATAAGATTATGATAAAGAGGGAGACGAAGGGGAAAACAAAACATGGAAAAGGAAGAGGAAGAGGAAGAGGAAGAGATGGAAATGAATAATAAAATAAACGAATAGTGAAACAAGACTCGAGATAGGTGAAAAAATAAAAAAAATAAAAAGATAAGGAGGTGGAGGGGAGACGGCAGGAAGAAGAAATAAGTGGGAAAATTGACTGATCAATAAGGACAGAATGAAAGGCGATGAGGTGAGGTGAGGTGAGGTGAGGTGAGGTGAGGTGAGATGAGGTGAGGTGAGGTGGTTGAGGCAGGAAGGGGAGAGTGTGTGATGCAAGAGGACGATAAATAAGTGGAAACATATACCGCTGAGCAAGTTTATGTGGAGTAAGAACGAAGATGGACGAGAGAAGAAAAGAGGAGAAGGAGCCAAGCTTGAAACTAAACAAGAAGATAAGGATGAAGAGAAAATAATAGGAAAGAAAAGAAGGAATATAAGAAGAAAATTGTTAGGAAAGAACCAAGGCAGAAGGAATCAGAGGAAGGGAGAGAGGGAGGAAGGGAGGGAGGGAGGGATGAAGGGAGGGAGGAAGGGAGAGTGGAAGGGGGGAAAGACTGAATGGAGAGCATACCTAAGTTCCCTCATCATCATCTTATCAGTTTCTTAAAAGGAATAAATGGTAGAAATAATGCCCGTCTTACTTAACTTTCATGGCTCTTAAACAAGGCAAAATTGCGGGGCGGCGATGCAGAGGCGCCGCCGGAGCTGAAGACGCAGTGTAGCTGATCCTCCATGTAAATTTAGCTTTAAAGAGCAAATAATCTGGTTGGAAAAGTATTAGAGGCGCCTCATTCCCCGTCTTTCTCCTTCTCTTTTCCTCACACACTCTTTACTCCGTTTATTTTTCCTCCACCTGCTCTTCCTCTTTCTTCAATTCGTTTCTCTTGTCCTCCTCCATTTCTCTTTTTATTTTGGGCACATTACCTCAGGATGGAGAATGGCAAAGTGTATCCTTTACGTGTCCTTCAAGTGTTACATGAAGGATACAACAGGTAATCTGCCCTCCCTCCTGCCCTCCTTCACCCCCTCCTGTGATCTTTGCATTTAGACTTTGATTATATATACGTAGATTCAGATTAATTGGATCAAAAGAAGTGTTTAGGTCATTGCCTTTTATAATCCCATGTGTTCTCTGTCTATCTATCTGCCTGTCTATCTGTCCTTGGTAGTCTCTTTATGGCTGTCTGTCTGTGTTTTGTGCATCTGTGGTTGGCTGTATCCTTAGCCGTGTCTGTGTCTCTAGTCAGTTGTCGATCTGTCTGTCTGTCTCTCTTTTCCTTTCCCTGATCACGTATCTTGCCTCTTCACGTTGTCCTCAGTATTTTTCAATTTAAGGAGCTTCCGTGTTTTCATCCACTTGCTTCCACACTCCCTAATGCTTTCCTTGCTCCACTTCTCTTCCCTTCCCTTCCCTTCTCTCCCTCCGTTCGTTTGCGCTCTATTCCCTCTTGACTTTCTTCCTTTTCAGAACCTTTTGGAGCATTTTCCGAAGTTTTCAATAGTCTTCTAAACTCTTCAATGCTTGTCTTCCCTCTTTCTTAGTCAATAATCTTATAAGTCTCTTCCTGTTCATAGCCGTTTTCTGTCTGTCTGTCTGTTTGCCACACTCACACTAACCTCAAGCGTATATGCATGTGTGGTTGACCTAGAAACTGTGTATAAGCGTTTAAAAGACCTCTGAGTCGCCATTAACTTCCATTATGAATAGGTTACACTGCGTTCACTGTCATGGCCATACGATGAAACTGACGACCTTAGTGAGGAAGACTGTTCTTAGCTTGTGTTTATTGTTTTAACCACTAACTTCATTAAACGGGAAAGAAGAAAAGAAAAGAAAAAACTGTTGGTCGATACGGAAACTCGCTCATTCCTCCAGTTCATCTAACAACTCTGGTTTGAAATTTAGGTGTTGAGTTACACAGCTTTCTGGAGTGTGCAATAACGGGACAGCAACGTATTCTGACACTCTAGGTAAAGGCTAATAATTCCTGTTTCATTCAACCGCCATGTAACTTTTGCAAACCACGACCAGTCAGTCAGTCAGTCAATCAGTCAGTCGCAAATGCTTCAGTCCTTTCCATCAAATTTAATCTTTTCTTTATAAACTAACATTGAAATACGCAAGGTTCCGCTGCCACTACTACTACTACTACTATACTCGTGCTCTGTATACTAACAGGACACTGGCGCCACCCGACCCACCTACTCCTACCCCCAATTAGTCTCTGAGCACGCCGGTGTTTTACCCGACACATACAATCCGTTTTGTGATATGAAGCCGCCGAATGAAATCTGTGCATCGTCCGCTGTGGAGCTTTTCGATACTGTAGTGATTTTTTGTTTGTATGTGTATTTGTATATTTGTGTGTGTGTGTGTGTGTGTGTGTGTGTGTGTGTGTGTGTGTGTGTGTGTGTGTGTGTGTGTGTGTGTGTGTGTGTGTGTGTGTGTTATTCAGTGCTATCCACACATATTGCACGTTAAGATATATAGCCACAGTATAGGTTTAGTATTTAACATGTATTAGGTTACAGTTGCTGTGAATATTAGCCAAAGCACTGCGTTCAGCACCTGTGCGGAAGTCCTGCTCTTAAGGGGAATATAACACGTTCTTGGCAATAATTTCGTGTTTCCCTCATAATATCATCTCGGGTTTTATCTATAACCTGTTTATATCATCGTATTCAGGAGACTTTTCCTTACAGTGTGAAATGGTTGGTTTCATTATTATAGATTCAGTTAGTGCTGCAAATGTACAATGTGGCATAAACATTCCGGTGCTATTCTTTCCCTTACTCTCGTTATGGTTTATATTTATGGTTTTACCGAATTTTGTCAAAATATTCTAATTTCTATAATCACTGCTGAGTACAACGACAACCATAATGGCGTATCTAGTATAAGAGGTGAACTTAGACAAATAACTTAAATAAACATATAACACCAAGGCATGTGTGAGTGACAGTCTTACTTCTAGCGAGTGAGCGAGCGAGTGAGTGAGTTGGTGGGAATAAAGTATAAGCGTCAGAACAAGAGAAGGAATCAGCCAATCAGGAGGCGTGACAAACGCTGCCAAGCCACCAGATGAAAACACTTGTTCGAACATACTATAGTTTACGGTAACACGAAAAACAAATATCAAGAAGCATCTTTGACTTTCCCATTGCACCGTGCAGGCCATGATGCTGCTCACCCACATGCAGGTCAAGTGGTAGGAACACTTGTCCTGCTAGTCTTGACACTTTACTTAGGGTGTTGCCGCGGGGATACATACGTCTGTCAAACTAAGCTGCCTATCTGCCCGCCACCACCCACTGTTTTGGACTCATTCCAGCTGACAACACCCACCCTTTGTTACCTTAGACAGTTGGTGAAGAGTGCTGCTCCATTGACAATGTCTCAGCTCCCAGGTAGAAGTAATCCCGCTGCCAACACAACCCCGCCAGCGTGGTGAGGCGGATCACACACACACACACACACACACACACTCGCACAGTATTGGAACACAGTGAGCGATACATTGATGAATGACAACTAAACTCAATTGTAGTACTGTACTCGTTTTCTCATTAAAACGTTAAAAGTCAATTAGTAAAATTATATAATTGAAAAAAATTAATTATCTAAGGAAGATTATGATAAAAGTTCTGGTATTTAAAAGACTTTTCTGATCAACTATAAATGCTCTTCGCTGTGTTGCCATTGATGTATTAATATATCTATTTCGAGCACGAGGCATCACACTTACAAGTACACCAACACTATACCGTTGATAAGTATGTATAGTTACACCAACACAGGGGCATGAATGGCCCTACCCACCTACCAGTGCCAGGCCAAGGCGCCGCGTGCTGCACCACCTCCACAAGGACTCCAGGCTGGCTCCCTTGTCCCTGTGAATCCTCTAATGATAAATAATTCACATCCTCAACACTAAAGGAAGACCACCTGAGTAACATTCGCGTTATGTATGTAATTGGAAATGAATGACAAACAGCTTTCTTCAAAAAGAGTATATTTTCATACAATACAGACATGACCAGAACATAATTGTTATTTACATCAGAATAACCAAATAAATACACGTAACTATCAATTAATATTATCCAGAGCTATTCTCACGGTCTGTACCACCGACGTGCCCCGACCGAGAACACCCGAGGTCTGCATCTAGGTTGCCGTGCAGTAATTTGAGGCCGAATAAGTAGGCAAAATGGAGGCAGCTCTACTGTGTGAAGAGCTTTACTGACACTGACTGATTCCAAATATCGATAGCCAATGTAGGATTTCGTAAACGATAATATTTTAGCTGCGACAATTTATTTTAGTATTTTTATTTTTATTTATTTTTTTCCTGGTGGTGAGTGAGACCGAGGTGCCCCTGCCCGGCCGGCCCTCGCTGGGCGTGACGGAG
>JAPQNM010000013.1:24948798-24951298 GCA_029783475.1 Metacarcinus magister | reverse complement strand
AATAACACATACACACACACACATATATATATAGACACACACACACACACACACATGCATACACACACGTATACACACAACTTACCTTCTCATTTTGGTACGCAGTGACGGCTAGGAACTCGGTCTCCTTAAACACATAGGTTCTGAAGGTGGAGTAGGGTAGCTTGAGGATGTCGTTGGCTCTCACCAGGTGGAAGCGTGGCTGGTACTTGTGCATGGAGTTGAGGATCGTCTGTGGAGGAAAAAAGAGAAAAAATGAGTTAAGTAAGTAAATGTGAGGCAGATAAGTGTGAAAAAAAGAAAGAAGAGTGAGGTAAGTGTGAGGCAGATTTTATGAAGACAAGAAAGAACGTGACACTGTTTAAAGTTCATGTTCCAGTAATTATAAAACGATACATAATATCTTAATAACTAAATGATGGACAACACAAATATATATAGAGAGAGCGAAAGTGTGAGTATGTGTGAGAGATAATTAAAAGATAAAATACCTTTACAATTACTATGATGACAGGAATGAGTGACGGTGGAATAGAGAATGCCAGAAGAATAAAGTGATAACGTGCCACTCAGTGAATGCTGCGGGAAATGATATCAGTAAGACGCGAACGAGGCAGTCATTATTACACACGCCAATGAAAGGGTCGCAACATGAACACCGCCTGATTGTAGTACGACTCACGGGAGCGTTAGAGACAGAAAGAAAAGAAGCGAGAGAAAAAAAGAACATAACTACTGTGAGAGAGAAAGAAAGAGAGAGAGAAAAAAAAATAGAGAGAAAGAGAGATAAGGTTGTGGTTGGCGTCAAGGAGGGAGGCGAGGGTAAGGCACATAGGAAGGACCACCCGGACCTTTAAATCGAGGACCACCAAGGCCACCAAAACCCCAACGAGACGCCTCAAGACCACTTCAGACCATGTTAAGACCGTCACCACGAGACACTCTGCGTCACGGAAGGCCACCCCCAGACTAAAGAAAGTGCCAATACTACCACCACTAACTCTAACTCTCTCTCTCTCTCTCTCTCTCTCTCTCTCTCTCTCTCTCTCTCTCTCTCTCTCTCTCTCTCTCTCTCTCTCTCTCTCTCTCTCTCTCTCTCTTTACACTCCAGCGCTAAAGACGTGTCAAGTCCAGGAAGAGAGAAACATGACAAAGTAGAGACACACGCCATTTATCTTACAAATTAGAGAGAGAGAGAGAAAGCCAAACCTTATAAGCCTGCATGAACTGCCTTGTCAAACACCCGAGGCAAAGGCGACAGGCAGGCAGGCAGGCAGGCAGACACGCAAGACCACACGCTGACTGCTCCGGTTATAGCTATACTATGCTCTCTTATTATTATATTTTTGTATATTTTTTTTTGTATTATTTTCTACACTATGACTTTGTTGGGTGAAGGAAGGTGAAGCAAAAGAAAGACCTTGACACGAGGAAAATATTTAAACTTCTGTCCTGTGTGTGTGTTCCAAATATGGCTTGGGATAAAAATAACGAGGGACTGAGGAGGAGGAGGAGAAAGAAAAACATGACGAAGAAGAAAGAAAGAAAGAAAGAAAGAAAAAGAAGAAAGAAAGAAAGACGGAATTAAGAACGAAACTGGAGGAGATAAAGCACAGCAAAAATAGAGTAACAAACGGAGAGAAGAGAAGCAAAAGAGAGATAAGATCGAGGTGAGAGTAAAAGGAGGAGAGGAAGGAATGAAAAGAAAGTTAAGAAGAATAAGGATAAGAAGGAGGCTGGGGCAGGGCGGGGGTGGGGGGGGGTGGGGTAGCAGCGGTTGGCACTTGGCACTGATGGGTTTCAATAGGCACCCAGCTACTGTTGACGGCCCATCCCTGTGGTCTGCAGTGCCTCCCTCACACTGTCCTTCTTCCTTATAGTTATTCCCCTCACTTCCATTGCAGTTGACATCTCTTTCCCTGCAACTCTCTCTCTCTCTCTCTCTCTCTCTCTCTCTCTCTCTCTCTCTCTCTCTCTCTCTCTCTCTCTCTCTCTCTCTCTCTCTCTCTCTCTCTCTCTCTCTCTATGATTATCTCTTTTTAATTTTAGTTCAGTTTTTCTTGATTTCATGTAGTTTTCCTTTTATTTTTATTTTTTTGGGAAGTGTGTGTGTGTGTGTGTGTGTGTGTGTGTGTGTGTGTGTGTGTGTGTGTGTGTGTGCGTTTATAATCGTGCATGGCCGTTTATCTGTGTGTCTGTCATCTTTTATTGGTACACTTATCACCGCGTTGCTATTTGTTATCGCCGTTATCATCTCTCTCTCTCTCTCTCTCTCTCTCTCTCTCTCTCTCTCTCTCTCTCTCTCTCTCTCTCTCCTCTCTCTCTCTCTCTCTCTCTGTGTCGGTTTCTCACAAGTGGATTCTAAATTTACAGCCTCATATGCATCCATTCTTATCTCTCTCTCTCTCTCTCTCTCTCTCTCTCTCTCTCTCTCTCTCTCTCTCTCTCTCTCTCTCTCTCTCTCTCTCTCTCTCTCTCTCTCTCTTCGTATGTTTGCTCT
>JAPQNM010000013.1:24929013-24948698 GCA_029783475.1 Metacarcinus magister | reverse complement strand
GGTACAGCAGGCCAGGACAAGGACACACGAATAGACACAAACGATCTCCTGAACTCCTGCTAAGGGTTATAGCTATAATATTGATCTATATTATTATTATATCTTTTGGTAGTTATTTTGTTTTGTGAGGTCATTATGTACTAAACTATGACTTTGTTGGGTTTGTGAAGGAAGAAAGGTGTGTGAGGAGTTGTGTGAGGAAGTGATGGTAATGAAGCAAAAAAAAGAAACAAAAAAAAAATCCAAACAAAAAAAAAGAAGAAAAGAAAAAAAAGAAAGAACTTACCTCTCTCACCCATTGTTTTACTTTGTGAACTAACCCCGACGGAGGAAAATATTTATGAACGTATTTTCTGTCTGTTCCTGTGTGTGTGGTCCAAATATGGCTTGGCTTGAGGACATTAATTAATATATAAAATAAACGAGGGACTGAAGAGGAGGAGGGGCAGGTGAGAGAAAAAAAAGATAGAAAGAGAAAGAAAGATAAAAAAAAAAAAAAAAAAAAAAAGAAAAAAAGAAAGAAAAAAAAAAAGGAGGAAAAAAAAAAAAGGGAAGCGGAAAAAAAAATAGAGGAGGAAAAAAAAGAAGAAAGAAGAAAGAAAGAAGAAAAGGAAGAGAAGAAAAGGAAAGAAAAAAAGAAAGAAAGATAATAGATAGAGAGGAAAAAAGAGAAGAAGAAGAAAAAGAAAAAGAAAGAAAGAAAGAAAAGAAAGAAAAAGAAAGAAAGGAAAAAAGAATAAAGAAAAAAAGAAGCAAAAGAAAAGAAAGAAGGGAGAATGAAAAAAAGAAAATGTAAGGAAGAAAAGAAAGAAAAGAAGGGAAAAAAAAAAAGGAAAAGAAAAGAAGAAAGGGAAACAAGAAAAAGAAAGAAAGAAAAGAGAGAAGGAAGGGAAAAGAAAAAGAAAAAAAAGAAAGAAAGAAAAAAAAAGAAGAAGAGAAAAAGAAAGAAAGAAAGAAAAAAAAAAAAGGAAAGGGGAAAAAAAACAAGAAGGAAAGAAAGAAAGAAAAGAAGGAGGAGAAAAAGAAAAAGGAAAAGAAGGAAAGAAAGAAAGAGGAAAGAAAGAAGAAAGAAAGAAAAAAAGAAGAAAGAGAAAGGAAGAAAGAAAGAAAAAGAAAGAAAGAAAAAAAGAAAAAAAAGGAAAGAAAAGAAAGAAAAAAGAGGAAAAGAAAAGAGAAAAAAAAAGGAAAAGAGAAAAGAAAGAAAAAAAGAAAAGGAAAAGAAAAAAAAAAAAAAAAAAAGGAAAAAAAAAAAAAAAAAAAGGAAGAAAGGAAAAGGAAAAAAAGGGAAGAAAGAAAAGGAAAAAAAAAGAAGAAAGAAAGAAAAAGAAATGGGAAATAAAGAAAGAAAAGAAGAAAGAAAGAAAAAAGAAAAAAGAAGAAAAAAAAAAAAAGAAAAATAAAAGAAAAATAAAAGAAAAAAAAAAAGAAAGGAAGAAAAGAGAAAGAAAGAAAGAAAAGAAGGGAAAAGAAAGAAAGAAAAGAAAAACGAGAAAGGAGAAAGAAAGAAAAAAAAAAAGAAAGAAAGAAGGGAGAGAAAAGGGAAAGAAAAGAAAAGAAAGAAAGGAGAGAAAGAAAAGAAAAAAAGAGAAAGAGAGAAAAAAAGAAAGAAAAGAAAAAAGGAAGAAAAGGAAAGAAAGAGAAAAAGAAAAAAAGAAAAGAAAAGAAAAAAAAAAAAAAGAAGAAAGAAAAAAGAAAGGAAAAGAAAGAAAATGAGAAGAAAGAAAGAAAGGAAAGAGAAAAAGAAAAAAGAGAAAAGGGGAAAGAGAAGAAGAAAAGAAAGAAAGAGAAAAAAAAAAAAAAGAAAAGAAAGAAGAGAAGAGAAAGAAAAAAGGGAAAAGAAAAAAGAAAGAAAAAGAAAGAAGAGAAAGGAAAAAGAAAAAGAAGAAGAAAGGGAAAGAAAAGAAGAGGAAAAGAAAGAAGGAAAGAAAAAAGAAGGAAGAAAAAGAAAGAAAAAGGAAAGAAAAGAAAAGAAAAGAAGAAAGAAAAGAAAGAAAAGAGAAAGGAAAGAAAGAGAGAAAGAAAGAAGAAAGAAAAAGGAAAGAGAAAGAGAAAGAAGAAGAAAGAAAGAAAAAAAAAAAGAAAAAAGAAAGGGGAAAGGGAAAAGAGAAAAAAAGAACAAGAAAGAAAGAAAAAAAAAGGAAAAGAAAGGAAAAAAGGAGGGAAAGAAAAAGAAAAAAGAAGAAAAAGAAAGAAAAAAAGAAAAAAGGAAAAAAAGAAGGGAGGAAAAGAAAAGAAAAAAGAGAAAAAAAAGAGAAAGAAAGAAGAAGAAATAAGGAAAGGAAGAAGAAAGAGAGAAAAAGAAAAGAAAGAAAGAAAGAAAAAAGGAAGAGAAAGAAAGAAAAGAAAAAAGAAAAAAAAGAAAGAAAAAAGAGGAAAAAAAAGAAAAAAAGAAAGGAAAAGAAAGAAGATAAGAAAGAAAGGAAAAAGAAAAAGGGGAAGAAAGAAAAGAAGAAAGAAAGAAAAAAAAGAAGGAAGGAAAGGAAGAAAGAAGAGGAAAAGAGAAGAGAAAGGAAAGAAAAGAAAAAAAGAAAGAAAAAAAGAAGAGAAAAAAAAAAAAAAAGAAAAAAAAGGAAAGGAAAAAGAAAAGAAAGAGAAAAGAAGAAGAAGAAGAAAAAAGAAAGAAAAAAAATAAAAGAAAAAAAGAGAAAAAAAAAAGAAAGAAAAAAGGAAGAAGAGAAAAAGAAGATAGAAAGAGGAAAAGAAGAAGGGAAGGAAAAAAAGAAGGAAAGAAAAGGAAAAAAAGGAAAAGGAAAGAAAGAAAGAAAGAAAGAAAGGAAAGAGAAAAGAAAAGAAAGAAAAAGAAAAGAAAATAAGAGAAAGAAGAAAAAGGGAAAAAAGAAGAAGAAAGAAAGAAAGAAAAAAAAAAGGAAAAGAAAAAAAGAAAAAAAAAAAAAAGAAGGGAAAAAAAAAAAAAGAGAAAAGAGAGGGAGAAAAAAAAGAAAAGAAAAAAAAAAAAGGAAAAGAAAAAGAAAGGAGAAGAAGAAAGAGAAAAAAAGAAGAAGAAAAAAGAAAACAGAAAGAAAGGAAAGAGAAAAGAAGAAAAGAGGAAGAGGAAAAAGAAGGAAAGAAAGAAAAAAAAAAGAAAAAAAGAAGAAGAAGAAAGAAAAGAGGAAAAAAAAAGAAGAATAGGAAAAGAAAAAAGAAAGGAAAGAGAAGAGAAGAAGAAGAAGAAAGAAAGAAAGAAAGAAAAGAAGGGAAAGAAAAAAGGAAAGAAGAAAGAAAGAAGGAAGAAGAAAAAGAAAAGAAAAAAAAACAAAAAAGAAAAAAGAAGAAAGAAAGAAAAAAAGGGTGGAGAAAAGAAGGAAAGAAAGAAAAGAAAAGGAGAAAGAAAGAAAAAAAAGAAAGAAAAAGAAGTGAAAGAAGAAGAAGGAGGAATAAGAAAAAAAGAAAGAAGAAAGAAAAAAAAGAAAAAAAAGAAAAAAAAAAAGAAAGGAGAGAAAAGAAGAAAGAAAAAAGAAGAGAGAAAGAAAGAAAGGAAAAAAAAGAAAAAGAAAAAGAAAGGAAAGAAAAAAGAAAAGGAAAAAGAAAAGAAGGAAAGAAAGAAAGAAAGAAAGAAAAGAAAGAGAAGGAAAGAAAGAAGAAAAAGAAAGGAAGGAAAGAAAAAGAAGGGAAAAAAAAGAAAAAGGGAAAAAGAAAAAGAAAAAGAAGAAAAGAGAAGAAAAGAAAGAAAAAAAAAAAAAAAAAGAGATAAAACAAAAAACAAAAAGAAAAGAAAGAAGAAAAAAGAAAAAAAGAAAAAAAAAAAAGGAAAAGGAAAAGAAAGAGAGAAGAAAAAAAAAAAGAAAGAGAAGAAAGAAAAAGAAGGAAAAAGAAAAGAAAAAAGGAGAAAAAAAAAGGAAAGAAAAAAGAAAGAAAGAAAAAGAAAAAAAAGAAAAAAAGAGAAAGAAAGAAAAAGAAAAAAAAGAGGAAAGAGAAAAGAAAGGAAGAAAGAAAAAGAAAAGAAAGAAAGGAAAGAAAAGAGAAAAGGAAGAAAAAAGAAAAGAAGAAGAAAGAAAGGAAAAGGGGAAGAAAAGAAAAGAGGAAGAAAAAGGAAAGAAGAAAGGAAAGAAAGAAGAAGAAAGAGAAAGAAAGAAAGGAAAGAAAAAAAGAAGGGGAAAGAAAGAAGAGGGGAGAAGAAAGGAAAAAAAGAAGGAAAAAGAAAGGAGAAAAGGAAGAAAAAGAAAAGAAGGGGGAAAGAAGGGAGAGAAAAGAAAAAAAAAAAAAAAGAAGAAAGAAAGAAAGAAAAGAAAAGAAAAGAAAAGAAAGAAAAAAATAGAAAAAGAAGAGAAAAAGAAAAGAAAGAAAAGAAAGAAGAAAGAAAAAAAAGAAAAAGAAAGGATAAGAAAGAAAAGAAAAAGGAAAGAAAAAAAGAAAGAAAGAAAAGAAAAAAGAAAGAAAAAAGAAAAAGAAGAAAGAAAAAGAAGAAGAAAGAGAGAAAGAAAGGAAAAAGAAAAGAAGGAAAAGAAAAAAGGAAAGAGAAGAGAAAGAAAAGAAGAAGATGGAAGAAAAGAAAAGAAAAAAAGAAAAAAAGAAAGGAAAAAAGAGAAAGAGAAAAAGAAAGAAGAAAAAGAAAGAAAGGAAGAAAAAAAGAAAAAAAAGGAAGAAAGGAAAGAAGAAAGAAAAAAGAGAAAGAAAGAAAGAAAGAAAGGAAGAAAGAAAGAAAGAAAAAGGAAAAGAAAGGAAGAAAAAGAAAACAAAGAAAAAAAGAAAATAAAAAAAAGAAAGGAAAAGAAAAGGGAAAGAAAGGAAAGAAAGAAGGAGAGGATTAATAAGAGAGAAAAGTGGAGGGAGAGGGAGCGGAGGTGGGGAGATTAAAAGTTAAAGAAGAAAGAGAATAGAAGTAGTAGGTAAGTAAGTTAAGTAAAAGTAGTAAGAAAGGGAGAGGAAGGGAGAGAATGAGAAAGGGGAATAGAGAAAAAGAGAAAAAGAAGGATGAAAGAGGGGGAGGAGAAGTGAAAGAGAATAGGAGAGAAGAGAGAAGAAGAGTAGAGAAGGAGAAAGAAAGACAGAATGAGAAGATCGAGTTTGGAAGAGGAGAGAGAAGTAAGTTGAGAGTAAAATAAGTATAGGTAAAATGTGAGTTAAAAAGTAGTAAAATCGGGAGAGTTAATAAAAATGAGAGTAAAAAAAAAGGACTGGAGAGGAAGAGAAGGATATCTAACTAAATGAAAAAATATAAATGATATACAATGAAAAAAAGAAAGTTTTAAAAGAATGCGAATAGAAAGAAAAATAAGGAATAAGAAGGAGGCGGAAGAAGGAGGCTGGGGCATGGGCGGGGGTTTGGGCTGGGAGGGCGGTGGGTGGGTGTCGGTTTAGCAGCCGTAGCAGGGGTTGTTTTGGGGTCGGGGGGGGCTGAGAAGGTGGGCGCGCGGTCGGGTGTCGGCATGGTGGGGGGGGGGAGGTTCGTGCGAGGGCGGGTGGGGTTAGTTTGGGGTGCGGTGTTTCTGCGGCGCGGGTTTTTTTTAGCGAGCTCAGCGGTTGGCACTTGGCACTGATGGGTTTCAATAGGCACCCAGCTACTGTTGACGGCCCATCCCTGTGGTCTGCAGTGCCTCCCTCACACTGTCCTTCTTCCTTATAGTTATTCCCCCTCACTTCCATTGCAGTTGACATCTCTTTCCCTGCAACTCTCTCTCTCTCTCTCTCTCTCTCTCTCTCTCTCTCTCTCTCTCTCTCTCTCTCCTCTCTCTCTCTCTCTCTCTCTCTCTCTCTCTCTCTCTCTCTATGATATTCTTGTCCATGATTATCTCTTTTTAATTTTAGTTCAGTTTTTCTTGATTTCATGTAGTTTTCCTTTATTTTTTGTTTTGTTGTGATGTGTGTGTGTGTGTGTGTGTGTGTGTGTGTGTGTGTGTGTGTGTGTGTGTGTGCGTGCGTTTATAATCGTGCATGGCCGTTTATCTGTGTGTCTGTCATCTTTTATTGGTACACTTATCACCGCGTTGCTATTTGTTATCGCCGTTATCATCTCTCTCTCTCTCTCTCTCTCTCTCTCTCTCTCTCTCTCTCTCTCTCTCTCTCTCTCTCTCTCTCTCTCTCTCTCTCTCTCTCTGTCGGTTCTCACAAGTGGATTCTAAATTTACAGCCTCATATGCATCCATTCTTATCTCTCTCTCTCTCTCTCTCTCTCTCTCTCTCTCTCTCTCTCTCTCTCTCTCTCTCTCTCTCTCTCTCTCTCTCTCTCTCTCTCTCTCTCTTCGTATGTTTGCTCTCATTTTCCAACGAAGAGAGAGAGAGAGAGAGAGAGAGATGGAGAAGAGAGAGCGGGGACGAGAGGAGAGAGAGAGAGAGAAGAGGAGAGAGGAGAGAGAGAGACAGAGAGAGAGAGAGAGAGAGAGAGAGAGTTTAGTATGACAATGGCCACTAGTTACTCTACACCCTCCTGGCACCATTCCCTTTCGGCTTCTCCTTTTGATCTTGTGTCCTGAGCGTTGGTTAGTTAATCGACAAAGCTATTTCTGTGCCTTTATTCATCTCTCTCTCTCTCTCTCTCTCTCTCTCTCTCTCTCTCTCTCTCTCTCTCTCTCTCTCTCTCTCTCTCTCTATCTCTCTCTCTCTCTTTCATTTTTAAACCCTTATTTCGTATGTTAAGTTCTTTCCTTGTTTTACTATTTATTATTATATGGTTGAATTCTTTGATAAATGTTAGTCTATTATTATTATTATTATTATTATTATTATTGTTATTGCTGTTGTATTTTCCCGTCCAGTACCTGTAATCCCTCCCGCCCACTTCACGCCCTCACCGCCCCCTTCCCCCGCATCGTCACGCCCTGGACAATACACAGCTTAGCGCCTTTGATGCTGTAATTGACTCTAATCGTTCCTCATTATCGATGCAGGTAAGTGCCTCGCCTCGCCTCGCCTCGGCTATATTTTTCATTTTATTTTCCAGTGCAGGAAATATATTGTGCTGTTAATACTATAATTTGGTGTAATTCTTTGGTGTGTTTGGCTAATGTGTAAATATTTTTAAGTACACCTCTTATTAACGTATTACCTGTGTGTGTTTATTCATTAAGAGAGTGTGAGGAAACTTGACTTAGCACACGGTGTTTTATATTTTTATTTATTTTTTTATTATTTTGATCTATTACAGTATTCGAAGGAAGTTAATGATTTTATAAGTACAATACTAACTTCAAATACTATTATTATTACTACTACTACTACTGATTATAATGATAGTAAAAATAATAATAATAATAACAATACTATTCTCTCTCTCTCTCTCTCTCTCTCTCTCTCTCTCTCTCTCTCTCTCTCTCTCTCTCTCTCTCTCTCTCTCTCTCTCTCTCTCTCTCTCACTCTTTCCACTTCACCATGCATGTTTTCCTCCCACGTTTCTTTGCATCGCCCTCCTTCCTTCTCCTTGCCCTCTCATTCCAGTGCATTGAGCTGCTTCATCGTCTCTTTCTCGTATTCTCTTCTTTACACTTTTTTTCCATCATTTCCACACATTCCACCTACTAAGGCGAAAACATATGACAAACAGCAGGCGATTCTGTCATCACACGCCTTGCCTTTCTAGTCATGCACAGAAAGAAAGTGAGAGAGAGAGAGAGAGAGAGAGAGAGAGAGAGAGAGAGAGAGAGAGAGAGAGAGAGAGAGAGAGAGAGAGAGAGAGAGAGAGAGAGAGAGAGAGAGAGAGAGAGAGAATATATACTCTTGGCTAGCTATTCTCCTCCACATATTTTTTACGAACCCAAAGGACACACTACACAAATACGACGAAAAATTACCCAGTGAAAAGAAATACATAAAAAAAGAGGAAGACGCGGCGGAGGGACGGAGGGAGGGAGGGAGGGAGGGAGGGAGGGAGGGATGGAGGGATGAGTGGAGGGAGGGATGGATGGAGGGGTGGAGGGAATAAGAAGGCAATCCACGGAGCCCTAATGATGACGTGCACCCACAGCGGCGCCTCAGACAATAGGAAGGAAATTTTGGTGTTACGCGACTTGACTTGAACCGAGGAAGGAAGGAGGGAAGGAGGGAAGGAAGGAGGGAAGGAGAGAAGGGAAGGAGGGAAGGAGGGAAGGAGGGAGGGAAGGAGGAAGAAAGAATGAATACTGTTGCTCAAATGTGTACTTCAATATGGAATGAAATGTTAAAGAAAGGGAATTAATGTGTGTGTGTGTGTGTGTGTGTGTGTGTGTGTGTGTGTGTGTTATCTCTCTCTCTCTCTCTCTCTCTCTCTCTCTCTCTCTCTCTCTCTCTCTCTCTCTCTCTCTCTCTCTCTCTCTCTCTCTCTCTCTCTCTCTCTCTCTCTCTCTCTCTCTCCCTCTCTCTCTCTCTCTCTCAGAAGTTTTCCTAAAAGCTGGGACATTTAGGGTTAGGATATATATATTCTTCAGCACAGAGGGAGGGAGGGAGACCAGACCAGACCAGACCAGACACACACACAGACACACAGACACACAGACAGACAGACACACACACACACAGAACTCTCAAAGCATTCCCTCCCTTCTGAACATCTCAACAAAATCCGATCGGAGCGCAACGTGTTTACATATTGAACGCCGTTAATCCCCGAGGCTGAAGATCACACGGCGGGGATGCCAAAGCCGGGGAAATGCTGCTGCTTCTTCCCTTTCCGGAAAAGAGAGAGAGAAAGAGATAAAAAGAGAGAGAGAGAGAGAGAGAGTGAGAGAGAGAGAAGAGAGAGAAAGAGAGAGAGAGAGAGAGAAAAAAAAAAGAAAGAAAGAGACGAAAGACCTACCATCATCCCAGCCACATAGACGAAGCGCATATTCCTGTAGCTTTGGGAGGAGGAGGAGGAGGAGGAGGAGGAGGAGGAGGAGGAGGAGGAGGAGGAGGAGGAGGAGGAGGAGGAGGAGGAGGAGGAGGAGGAGGAATTAGAAGGAAAAGGAGATGATGATGATGATGATGATAAGAAGGAAAGAAAAGAGTATTTAAAAGATAAGCAAAGGAGGAAGAAAATTAAATAAAAGACTAAGAAAGAAACCGACAAAATATAGTGTTTGTGAAGAACTGAACAAGAAGAAAATACGAGGAGGAAGACGAGGAAGAGGAAGAGGAGGAGGTGGAAGAGGAGGAGGAGGAAGAAAAAGACCAATATGAGCAATAACATGAGCAAGAAGAGGAAGAGGAAGAAGACCTAAAGCAGGGACAACAGCAATCTCTCTCTCTCTCTCTCTCTCTCTCTCTCTCCTCCTCTCTCTCTCTCTCTCTCTCTCCTCTCTCTCTCTCTCTCTCTCCTCTCTCTCTCTCTCTCTCTCTCTCTCTCTCTCTCCTGGATATCATGTTAGAAGTAAAGGTTCTTCGGGAGGGAAGATCTTCAAAGGTTCGATCTCCAAAGAGGATTTTGATTTCCATATGGATGTAGCAGACATGAAAGACCTGCTTCCAACCCCACTCCAATCCACCCTCCCACTCGGCCCTCTCACCACCACCACCACCACTACCAGTACACGCCCCTGCCCCCTCCACCTGTATAAGCCTGCACACACCTACCTCATCACCATCAGCATCTCCTCATCTCGCTATCATCATATTCAACTATATACCTTCATCTTCTTCATCCAGTTTGATTGTGTTCCCTATCTTGCCTTGCCTTGCTCTCCTCCTCCTCCTCCTCCTCCTCCTCCTCCTCCTCCTCCTCCTCCTCTCCTCCTCCTCCTCCTCCTCCTCTTCTTCTTCTTCCTGTCCTTTCCGCCTCCAGTAAGTCATCATTCACCCAAAATTTTCATTTCCTAATACCTTCTCAGGCAAAATAACGTCTTCTATATCAACTTTCCTTTCCCTTCGATTGATTAATTTCTCTTTTCTTCTTCCCTCTTTCTTATTCAATTTCTTCTTTTACTTATTTATTTTTCTCTCTTTCTGTTTCTCTTTATTCAATCTGTTCAATCTCTCTGCTTCTTTCTTTTTTCGTATTATTCTTTAGCGTCTGTATGTCTTCCTTTTTTTCTTTGTTATGTCCTCTTTTTCCCCCTCTTTCTCTCCCTCTCCAGGCTTTTCTTTCTCCCCTCGTTGGCCGTCAATCAGAACGACACCCCAGCGGCGTCTCTGTGTACACGCAGACACTTATTACATTTAAAAGTGTAACTAATTCATGTTCCGCTAAAAACCACGAGAGTCTGATATAATTTGCAATATAATGACAATAATACCAGCAGGGAAGGCATGTGACGCACGCAAGGCTCTGGCACCAAAGAGTGGGTGGGAAAGAGGCGGAACAGAGCAGCTAATCTTTGACGGAACAGATTGCAATTCCGTCCAGAATGAGGAGGGGAAGACGGAGAGGGACACTAAGGGAGGGGAGTGAGGGTGACAGGGCCGTAAAGCGTTAAGATAATGACAGACGGAGGCAGCAGTAAGGTAGGGTGTGTGCCGCCGCTAACCCTCCAAGACTCCTTCCGCCCCCCATCGTGGCCTCCTGGAAGGCTGATGAGCAACGCCCTTTTCTCATTTTCTTTGGACTCGCTTCTGGGGTAGATCCTCAAGATACCACCACCACCACTACCACTATTACTACGACAACTACCACCACTACAACTACTACTTGTGTAAAGACCATCCACCTCTCCCTCTTCCTCCCTGTTACAGAGCGTGGCATCCCGTCCTGTCAGATAAGCTTGGTTTATGGCCCTTATTGCGCCCTAACGTAAGGTCAAACCTCCCCAGTCATCAGACGCAGGAGGCTTACGGCCGGGAGTCTCGCGGTATCTGTGATTCTAGTGTTTGATAGAAGAAAATGAACTGGGATGGACGTCCCTTTCCCTTCTTCCCTCCCTCCCTCTGGTCCGACTGGAGGGAGGAGACCGAGTGAGTGGGAGGGAAGGAGGAAGGGAGATGGTGCCGTCTGGGCTCGGAAGAAAGGACTGAGTTTGTATCTATCTCCCTCGACCTCCATGATGCTGTGCCGTTTGCGTGATTGCCGACGTTCCTTGGTTGGCCTTAACGTCCTTTTATCCGACTCGTCTTTGAGCGGTAGGTTACGTTGTGTCATTGATCCTTCGTTTGTCATTACCCTGAGTCTGGAAGGATGCTGTTGTACTTTGTCTACTACTTGTGTGTGTTGACTGTCCCTCGTAGCCATGGCCGCGGGTCCCTCCACCAGCACCGTGCCTCCACCTCGTCTTGAGTAGATGCAGGCCATGCCAGCATCGATGCATAAGGAACAAGACAGCTGGACAGTCGCGATGGGCCAACAACTGGATTTGCTGTGTTTCAAGATGGCGAACTCACGCAAATATCGGCGCCTATATTCCTTAGAGTCAGTTAACTCTGCTTTCGCTTCGCTCTTGAATGTTTCGCTCATCTGTCATTCTTATCCTTTGCCTTGACTTCCAGGCCGTGTGCACAGACAAACAAAACCAGTTCATTTAGCATTATCTTACCGTCCATCTTCCCCTCCCCTTTCCTGACCAAGAAGGACGGGGGGGGAGGGAGGTGAGATGTGGGTATAACCAACACAATGAACAGATGAACCGCGCGTTGATGATAAATGAGGAAAAGTTTAAATTAATTTCTTTTTCATCGTCTAATTATAATTTTCTATTAGAATTACATTATTCATTACAATTCATATTTCAATAATTGATATTTCTTTATGAAACAAGCTATAACAAAACAAAAGTTATACGAGCTTTGTGATTGAGTGAAATACGTGTTACGCCTACAAAGTGTCACCTGTGAGTCAACCCAGGTGGGCGGCGGCGTCACCTCACCCGCCGCCGCCGCTAACAGCTGGACGCGGCCACCACGCTTATCAGCAGCGACGGTGGCGTGTGGAGAGGAGGCTGAGGGGGAGGGAGTGACTGACAAGGGTCACGAGTAAACAAGGTCGTTAGTGGTTGTCCCTTGGCTCTCAACCCATCCGCGGAGATACAGGCAACTTCCGCCCACCTGCCGCTACCTGAAGGCGAGCGAGGCATCTCCTGGCGGGGAGTGCTGACACATGCTTAATGATCTATGGGGGGGCGGGATGGGGGGCCGCGGGGTTAATGGTGATACTTGAGTCAACACTTTCGTGAATAACGACACCCATTCCCCATCGCGCCGCTATGTACAGCAGTAATAAAGGCGACCCAAAAACACTCACTCCAGATAAACAGACAGACACACACACATGAGGTTGAAGGCTATGAAAATATTTACTGATGGCAGTGATAGCGGGGAGCGGTATAGCGACACCCCTCCCCCAGGCCCGCCCCCAACACCCGTCCCCCAGGCCCGCCCCCAACACCCGCACCATCACTCGCACACCCTCGCCCTCCGTACTCACCCGTCTCCCTTATCTCTCTTATCTCTTCCCAAACGACCACCAATCGACTGTGGATTGAGCTAATGACCTCAGATAAGGGGGAGCGGATGAGTTAGGGGCGGCTACAGGGCGGCTACTGCAGTTCGTCAGCCAGAGTCCTGCGGCGCCTTTTTGCAGCTCTGAGTTATGGCTGCTCTAATTTGGCGGACAGTTTACTCCTAGCCTCTTCTCCCTCTGCTTGATACCCTTGAGAGACGTTGCAATGGCAGGTTTTCAGGTGTGAATAGCCAGGAAATTAACGAGAATATAGTAGTCATCACACTGGTGGGTGATAACAGATAACAGGTAATGGCGGGCAGCACGACACACCGGGAGTGAGGGATAAGGACCAGTAATTACTTGGATAAACCTGCCGATAAGGACTTGGTTTCCGGTATCACCTTCCGCAGAGACAGGAAGGAACTCACCTCACCGCCCGCTGCTATGGGTGGACTACAGCATCGCACTAACTAAGGTCTCAGTAGATCCTCAAAGCGAATTGTAATAACTCCATCTCCTTATATTTAATTTTCCTGCTCCCTTTTCTTCTATTAAACTTATGATACCAGAAGTGCATAAAGATTTCAAGCGTGTATATATATTTAATGCGTTGACAAGTAAATATATGGATGTGTAGATATATATATTACACCGCGCCAAAAAATTACCATGATGCTATTATTTACAAAGAATTATTACTTGTGATGATATGTGGCCAACAAGGATGTTATAGTTTGAAGACGTGCGAGGAGCAGGTGGTGGGTCAGGCAGCAGGTGAGGAAAGCAGGTGGTTCACAGGCGACCACCATCATCAGCAGGTGGCGTGAGGCGATATAGGGTAATTAGGACACGTTAATTAGGACAGATCACCGTACTGCTGTTCCTGGTGGCGCCAGTCCTATAGTGTGGCGGTAATATGCTAATAAACAGGTGATAAACAGGTGGCGACGCTCCTCACCTCACGCACAGTGGAGGAAGGATGAGGAGTAGTAAAGCAAGCTGCGATTCAGTTAAGTGGAAATTCTAGGAGACTTCACACTAGTAATTTTTGATATCATTACCATCTTCCTCTCCTACAAAACAAGTTACATTTATACGTCTTGTCACTATCATTACCTCGTCACCCTCTTCTGGTTCTCCTGGCAATCTCGCCTCGTCTACTCCTGTCCCTCGCCTCCCACCCCACAACACCCACCCACCACACTCCAACACACAGCTGGGACGCGGCGAGAATTGCTCAGTTGATTGCTGGAGAGTAAACGTAACCCGATCAGGCGCCCCCGGGACACATCAAACCCAGGCAGCCACCTAGGGGGCCGCCCGCACCCACATCCACTCCTGCACACACACACACACACACACACACACACACACAGTGACTCAGGAGGATGTAATAGATGTACACAAGACATTTTCCTGACAGACACGAGCGTGAATGAGTCTTTCCTCCCTTGGGTCCAATGCCCGACGCCCTTCAGAGCCTCACCGACTTCTTGATACTGAACCCTTTTTCTTCCTCACCGTCACACATTAACAAATCTTAGTGAGGTTAAAGATCCCATCCAACTCACCCCCATCCACTACCGCCACCCAGCATTACACACACTCCCCTCATTCCCCTTGCCTCCTCCTCGCCTCACCACCGCGCATCCTCTCGCTGCTATTCCCCCTCGTTTAAATAACTCAAACGCTTAATCCCCTCAAAGCCCCTCCCTCCCTCCCTCCCTCCCTCCCTCCCTCCCTCCCTCCTAACTTAAACTCGTGTCTTTGTGGCAGACCAAAATTCCCAGCCTCGAGGTGGAGTTGATAGGGCGCAAAAAAAGAATTATAAAAAAAACTGAATGAGAGTAAAGGATGAAGAGAGGGGAGAGAAAGGATGATATGCGAGGCTTAGTAAGAGTAGGGATGACAGGGTGAGGGGAGGAGGTGGAGAGAGAGAGGGGCAGTAGGACAGGTAACTTGGAGTGACAGAGGTGTGAGATGAGGAGGCTGGAGGCTGAAGGGGAGGGAGGGACAGGCAAGGGAAGCAGAAAAAAGGGGAAAGTCAGGTAAGGGGAAGTGCCAGGGGAAGGGGGGGGGGAGGGAAGGGAGGAGTCATATGATCTCTTGAATGACCCTTCACCTCTCTGGTCAACACAAGGGGCCATCAGCGGTAGCCTCTAGGCGTCCTTCACTTGACCTCTCTCTCTCTCTCTCTCTCTCTCTCTCTCTCTCTCTCTCTCTCTCTCTCTCTCTCTCTCTCTCTCTTTTGACTATCTTTATCATCATCAAACACTGAGTTAAACGCTCTTTAAATCTTCTCTCCCCTCATATTTTTTTTTCCTTGTTACTTTTTTTTTCCAGCACCTTTAGAAGCAAAGGAGAAAAGGGAGACAAATTTCACTTTCCCATCCTGACTTTTCCCCTCTTTCTGCCGCCGCCCGTTTGTGTTTTTTTTTTTCCACCTAGACTTTCTTTCTCGCGTCGTATTTTCCCTCTCCCCTCCGAGGCAAGTTCTTCCTCCCCCCTGACATGTCGAGTTCAGTTCCAGGCAATTGATTCAACACTATTGTCTCTCTCTCTCTCTCTCTCTCTCTCTCTCTCTCTCTCTCTCTCTCTCTCTCTCTCTCTCTCTCTCTCTCTCTCTCTCTCTCTCTCTCTCTTTCATTCTTTTCTCCCTCTCTCTACGCCGGAAGTGGGGAGTAATGGAGACAATTTGACAGTCATTATTCTGGCCGAAAATCAGCGATCCTCCGACCAATATTTCATCCAGCGGCAAATTAAATTATGACGTGTGCATTTTACGAACTGAAGAGGAGGAGAACGACGAGAGAGAGAGAGAGAGAGAGAGAGAGAGAGAGAGAGAGAGAGAGAGAGAGAGAGAGAGAGAGAGAGAGAGAGAGAGAGAGAGAGAGAGTGTATGAGTTCTTGCAAGGGCGTGATCACATTTAATACGGAAAGTAAAGGAGAAATGGATATGAAGAAGAAGCGTGAAGTGAATGAGTGTATGTATGTATAAATAATGCAGATAATCAATATAAAACGAGGCTCTGAATTGAATAGAAGGAATCGCTCGAGGGTTTTATTGAGTGTGTGAATGAAGTGAAGAGAAGAGAGAGAGAATAAAAAGAAAAAAGAGAAAGAAAGAGAGGAAAGAAATCGAATATAGGCTACACTGTTAACCAAAGAACTGCAAGGTTGTATAAGGCATTCCCATGAAAATATAAATAACATAATAAAGAGAGAGAAAAAAAAGAAAGAAAGGGATAACCAAAAAGTAAAGTAAATTAATGAGAAAGACGATTTAATAGCCACGAAACTGGAAAAAAAAAACCTATAAAATCACTATTATTAATCATGAAAAAAACTGAAACTCACCATGAAAAAAAAGGAAAAATAAAAAAAAAAACAGTGAACCATGCAATGAATTTCAAGACTTAAAAAAAATAACGGCAAGATAAAAAAAAAAACATATATAAAACTTAGAGTGAGTAAGGCAGAGGAATCAGGAGGAGTCTGGTCTCGTGTGATCAGAAGGTAGAGTTTATTGCGGCGTCCTCGCGTGATGGTTGGGGGGGGGGAAGGGGGGGGGGAAGGGAAGGGAAGGAAAGGAAGGAGGGAAGGAAGGAGGGAGGGAGGGAAGAAGGGGATGAGGGAGTGAGAATTACTAATAATTGATTGAAATTGACTGAGTGGTGGAGTTTCTGAGGCGAGTGACGCGTCGTGAGGATGTTGCACACACACACACACACACACACACACACACACACACACACACACACACACACACACACACACACACACACACACAAACTGGAAACAATGTATACAATAAAAAGTTACGTCTGTCTTCCAATTCATGTCTCTGTCTGTCTGTCTGCCTGCCTGCCTGCCTGTCTGTCTGTCTGTCTGTCTGTCTGTCTGTCTGTCTGGCTCTCTTCTCTCTCTCTCTCTCTCTCTCTCTCTCTCTCTCTCTCTCTCTCTCTCTCTCTCTCTCTCTCTCTCTCTCTCTCTCTCTCTCTCTCTCTCATTTTTTCTCTCTCTCGGGCAATTACTCCACCACTGATGAAATTTCGAAGAGGGATGAACGTTGCGAAGAAGAGTCTCAGGAACACTGCCACGTCAGGTAATGAATTCCAATATCAACTAATGTATAATTATGAACCTAGGCGAGAGAGGGTTTGGAAGCAGAGCCGCGAACCATGCACCAGCGAGTCTTGCGAACCCAATAATTTGAAAGAGTGAAGAAAATGCAATCAATCAATCAATCGTCATGGCAGGCAGAAAGTTAGGTAGCATAACATTTTTAAATCATTTCCTGTTGCCATTTGTAATCGTACGAGGTTTTTTTTATCTCTCTCTCCATATGATTAGGCTAAAACTATGTACTTTTTTTTGGTATCCCTTATCCATTTGATCTATTTAAATACCTTTTCTATCTATCTATGTATCTATCCACTTATCAATCTATCTATGTATATGTATACTTCGCTGTATGTCCGTGCATCCCAACTGTCTCTTATCCATCTTAACCATCAAATTACCTCTCTATCTTCAGGTCTATCTATCTATGTATGTGTCTACCTCGCTATGTGTCTATGTATTTATTCCCTTTCTACCCCCTCACACCGCCCCTTCATCCTGTAAGTGAATCAGCAGCGGCCAGGCGAGGCAACTATCACTGCTCGGTAAGGAAATGAAAACTAATTTGGCAGAAAGAACAGGGCGCCGCTGCGTATATGAGGGAGGGAGGATGAGGAGGCAGAAAGAAAGGAGAAGGAGAGGGAGGAAGGGAGGGAGAGAGAGAAAGGAGAGGGATGGTCTATTTTTTTCTCTTATTCTCTTTCATGTTGAGTATTAAAGAAACCAATAAAAGGAAAGACAAGCATATGTGATGATTTTTCGAAATAGAAGGAAAATGAAAGAGGAAAGGAGAAGAGAGGGAAGAGATGAAGAAAGAGAGAAAAGGGAAGAGTAGAAATGATAAACGAAGAGGAGGAGAGGTTATAACTAAAAAAATATTACATAGCGAATGAAATACAAAGCAACACAAATGAAAGACTTAAGAAGCTGAAATGGGGGAAAAAAAAGTGATAAACAAGTGAATAACGGATGCGCATTGACGGTAATGAAGGTTATAAAAGAAAGAAAAAATAATAATGCTTGCAAGTAACATTCAACTCTCTCTCTGTCTCTCTCTGTCTCTCTCTCTCTCTCTCTCTCTCTCTCTCTCTCTCTCTCTCTCTCTCTCTCTCTCTCTCTCTCTCTCTCTCTCTCTCTCTCTCTCCTCCCTTCGTCAGTGATCATAATAATTCTCTACAACACCGAGGGAATAAAAAAAAAGAATATTTCCCTGAATAGGCAAGAATACACAGCTGTTAGGGACAAAACGAATTATTTTCTCGGTCATTTGGTAGCGTTTAGTGCTGTGAAGGGAGAGGGGGAGAGAGGGAGATGAGGGGAGAGGGGAAGAGGCAGAGCGAGAGAACGAGGGAGCAGCGACAGAGCTAAGGAGGGGAAATGAGGGTGGGTGAGAGGGGAATGAGGCGGGAGAGGGGAAGGGGAGGGGAAGGAAGGAAGGAAGGAAGGAATGTGACACGAGGAAAGGAATGAAAGACAGTCAATGATGAAAGATGACTTTTGTGTAAGTACGTCTTCACACACACACACATATACACGCACACGCACACAGACACAGAGACACACGCACACAGAGACACACACACACACACACACACACACACACACACACACACACACACACACATCACTAGTAGCACCAATTTGAGCGTGTCTCGTGTGCCTCTCCGTGATCGATGGCGCCGTCTTTATAGCTTCCCAAACACCTCCTAACATTTAAACGCACATAAAAACCCAATAAAAAGCCGTCGCACGCGAACAAACGTCTCATACTTCTTAAATAAAATGTTTGATAGCTTGATGAACGTTCACGAACACACTGACTCACTGACTTACTCACTCACTGACTCACTGACTCACTGACCTGCAGGAAAAACTCAACGCCGTTTACCCAAGACTTGCTCCTCCGTCACGAACGTTCACTACGCCACGGAAAGTCACGAAAGTTTGCTTCCTCCTCACTCTACTACCTCCGCTACCTGACAGTTGGTCATTCAAAGGGCGACTCACATAGTAATTCAACACGGAAATAGAATCTTTTCCACTCAAGGTGACTTTTTGCTTGGTAAATAGTAGTCAAAGAGCGGCATTGCAGACCCGACCCACCACCACCACCACCACTTCTCCTTCCCCCTCAGCACCCACCTCCTTCACTACTCAGGAATTCCACCTCTTTGCTCAACGCCTCCCGCCGCCGCCGCCGCCGCCGTCTCCTTCCGCCTCCTGCTGCCGCGCACGAAAGTTCACAGGTGCCTCGTTAACCACCACAAACTCCTCATAAACATTCATGTAAACATCTCACCAGCTCACTAAGGAAGCGCCTATTCGATGCCCGTCATTCTCTTTCTTTGTCAATACACACACACACACATACACACACACACACACACACACACACAAACACACACACCACCACCACCACCACTAACACTATTTTTTTTCGTAGGAGAGGAGGAGGAGGAGGAGAAGGAGGAAATACATGAATGGGGGGTGAAGGGAAGGGGGTCGGAACTAAGGAGTATATCGGAGTAGAGATTGTGAGGGATGGAAGGGGGGAAGGGAAGAGAGAGAGAGAGAGAGAGAGAGAGAGAGAGAGAGAGAGAGAGAGGAGAGAGAGAGGAGAGAGAGAGAGAGAGAGAGAGAGAGAGAGAGAGAGAGAGAGAGAGAGAGAGAGAGAGAGAGAGAGAGAGAGAGAGAGAGAGAGAGAGAGAGAGAGAGAGAGAAGGGGAGTTTGGTCAGTAAAAGACCAAACAAGAGTAGAAATGATTGCACAACCTTTTCACATCGCTAATGCCTTTCCAGGTGTTTTATAGAGATGGCGCACCTGTCCCTGTGGCCATTGACGGGGGGGGCGGTGGGTCAGGGGAGAGAGGGAAGGGAGGGAGGGAAGGGAGGGGGGAAAAGGTGGAGGCGTGCAGGGAAAAATCTGCCGCCAGTGAGATTACTAACAACAGAGTAGTAAAACGATCCATAAAAATTCACTTTATCTTCTTTGCTGCGTTGGTGACAGCACACGACCAACCCGCACACCCGATTCCTCCATTATTTTCATTTTCTACCGATGATGGTTTTAGTGCAGCCTTCTCTGGGGGTGAGGGGAGGTGAGTGTCGAGGGGAGGAGGAGGAGGAGGAGGAGGAGGAGGAGGAGGAGGAGGAGGAGGAAAGACACGAGTTGGAAGGATGTATAGTGGTGGGTGAGAGAGGTTATGTGACCCTAGTATAGCCGTAGCTCAGGGTAGCTTGGCTTGGCTTGGCTTAGTTTAGTTTGGTTTGGTTCGGGACAATTGGTACCAGACAGATTATCACTGAGATG
>JAPQNM010000013.1:24886513-24921513 GCA_029783475.1 Metacarcinus magister | reverse complement strand
GAGGATGGGGCGAGGCAAGTTAAAAATGAATGAAAAACGTGTATAATGATGGCCATGACGGGCTGGCCGTGATGGAAGAGGTATGTGCGGCAGTCACTCCTGGGCCCGGGCAGCAGCCAGGCACTCACGAACATTCTCACGCTTGATCCTGCTGTGCGCCGCGTCCATCCCAGTCAGCAGCAGCAGCAGCAGCAGCAGCAGTATCCAGGCAGGCAGCCTCGGGAGCTGTGGCCTGCTCGTGCCTCATAAGGAGAGCGGAGAGCCTCACTGCCTACAATGATTTTATTACAACACGAAATAAAATGCCTTACAGACATGGCTCATCCCGCGCGGTGGGAGGCAGACAGGTGTGTGTGGTTTATGCTTCACGTATCAGACGATGTTCTGTACTCAAGTATAAGACGAACACACGTCCACCAGGTGTCCCCGCCGCTGCTATGGTGAGACAGAATTTCAGGTCGAGCTCGCCAGCCAGCCGCTGCAGTCACGAGCTGTATGAAATAATGATCTTCAAAAGGCGCGTTTGTGTTGCCAGTGAGGTGTTTGCTCTCACCAGGTGGGCTCCGCCTCGCCTGGCCCGCAGGGGGAGCGCCGCTCAGGTAAAAATGGCAAGGTAAATGTGAGCAGCACCTGCAATCACAAAGAATACGGCCCAGCACAAACGCAATCGTGATATTAAACTCGACGAGGAGGAACCAAGGTGGCTGGGAGGAATCGACGGAAGAAGGGAAATTGTGAGTGGAGCTTGGAGATGCTTAGAAAACGTGGGAGATGCTGGGGAGGTGAAGGAGGTACTGAAGGAGGCTGAGGAATGTGGGAGATTACAGTAGACTGGGTGAGACTGGATCATGCTAAAAATATGGAAAATATCGACACATGAAGAAAATTGGCAAGTAGAAGCAGGCCATCGCTCAGAGATGCTGATGGAATAAAGAAATATACCTTGAGAGTAGCTGGAAGGTAGTAAGCGAGACTAGGAAATTATGGCTCTAGAATAAACAGTAAAAAAACAAAAGTACGAGAGATTATAATATTCTGGTTTATTGTGAGATCTGCTGGAAGGCGTTCAAGGAGGTGAGAGTAAGGTGATGAGAAGTAAATGAAGGCTGATTTGATTTTACATTGATTTGAGTCTTGTGGAAGATCAAAGATGGTCTGTCTGATGATTACTATAAGGGATTGGATTGCAACATAAGTTAATAATAGGCAACACAGATTACCTGGACTTGCTGGGGAAAGAGAGAAAGAGATAAAGAGAGAGAGAAAAAAATAGAAGGTAGATGTGGAGGAAAGATACTCATGAAAAATGTTCAAAGTGACCGGGAACAAATTATAAGAATGAGAGAGAGAGAGAGAGAGAGAGAGAGAGAGAGAGAGAGAGAGAGAGAGAGAGAGAGAGAGAGAGAGAGAGAGAGAGAGAGAGAGAGAGAGAGAGAGAGAGAGAGAGAGAGAGAGAGAGAGAGAGAGAGACAGCAAGAAACATTAACAGAGGAACTTGAATACAGATAATGTTTAGAACCAAGGAGGACGGATGAGTGTTGGGAGGGAGAGCTGCAAGACGGTGAGAGAGAGGGAGGAGGAGGAGGAGGAGGAGGAGGAGGAGGAGGAGGAGGAGGAGGAGGAGGAGGAGGAGGAGGAGGGGAGGAGGAGGAGGAGGAGGAGGAGGAGGGGAGGAGGAGAGGAGGAGGAGGAGGAGGAGGAGGACGACTGACCCTTCTTCTCTTCTACTGAGATATACCATTCAAATCGTGTAGTGTGTGGCTCCCCGACAATGGTAAGAAATTCCATTAGCCTTCTCCATGAGGTAGTCTCCGATCGACATCTCCCAATTAACGCATGCCTCTGAGGTCTCCAATTAAAATATTCCATTGAGATCTTGCCTTGAAGAGCAAACTCATGCTTGTCCTCTTCGGTCATAATGAAGAAATGAATATGAGAGGATCGTCCCCATCTGCCAGGGTCACATTGCTCCCAGGAGACTCATCATTCCCCTCCAACATCAAGTTCTTATCCGGGTCACATCCATCCCTTGGTTCGAGGTCACAACATACTCTGTGACCCGCACTCTCCTTATAGTGAGCCACATCATCACAGTGACTATGTTCTGCGGGTGATGCAGTCTTTTCACATCCCTTCAGTACGTAGGTTCAGGTCACACCAGCCCCGTGACCTAATGCACTGGGCCACGCCGCGCCTCCGGTTGTGAGCGGCGTGGACGAGCTGTGATAAGGAAGAGGGGCTGTGGTTTGCAGTGATGGGGCGTGATGCACTGCGGCGTCCGGTGATAAGCGGTGATAACAGTGATCTCAGTGATATAGAAAGTGGCCAACATGGACCTTTGCCACGGAAAGAAAAGAGTAAAATAACACAGGAAAAGAGGTGAAAGCAGATGTGATACAGATGAATGATTTGATATTGTTAAGAAGAAAAGGTACGGAAGAAAATATTAGTAATCTGACGAAAATGGAGACAGAAGGCAACACAAATACAACACACACACACACACACACACACACACACACACACACACACACACACACACACACACACACACACGAATAAGTACATTTTTGTCTGCAATAAATACACAATTGTTTTTACTCATACACTATGGCCTGAAACTTCTTAAAATAGAAAACAAGCTACGCTGAATTACGCGTGAAGATTAAACAAAAATACAAATATTACCTGAAAACCGCAGTGATGACTACAAAGGAAGGCTAAAGACGGCAGCGCGGTACAGCGGCGCAGCGGTGACTCCCATCAAGTTGCCGCAACAAAGTTTAAAAAGAAATCCGTGTCTTTATAGCGTCTGTAAACACGGCGAACACTGACAAACGGCTCTTCGGCGGCCCCGGCAGTGTGTTGACAGCCGCTTAGCACTGCCAAGCCCCGCGCCGCCCTCCCGCGGACACATGAATCTACCTAATTGGACTGTTCCCTACAATTCGCCTTCATACGTTGTGGAAAAATTATTTACATGTGTCTATTACGAGTAAATATATTGGCTTTGTTGTATATAATATCAGTGTCACATTATTTACTACAAACTGCACGAGGCTGCTGCTTCCTGCCTCTTGCCAAGCCCAAGGGGAGGGAGGGTGTGGGGGGGTGAGGGAGCGTGGCTCGTGGGTGCTGCGACGACTTGGGTTCAAATTGTACACTTATGTAACATATTGTTTAATAATTCAAACAATGTGTTTTCTTACACGTGCTTTACACGTATATGTGCAACTTCCTTTGTTCGTTTGTGTTGTGTTGCGTGTCTGCCTGTGAGTGTGTCTGGTGCAGCCGTGGAGCCCCTCCCCTCCCCATCCATCACCACCACCAGTACTACTCGCGTGGGAGAGAAATCAAAAGTAATACCTTCTCGATTCGTCGAAATATTCAAATATCGTGTTAGTCGCCCCGGGACGCGGCGCCGTGATGAAGGGAGTCGAACTGGGGCTCCGAGACACGACACGAAGCACATAAACCCTTCCATTTACCGTCCGGCCCTGGGTAATCTCGGAACCCTTGGGGTCAGGATCGCATAGTTATTGGCAAGAAAAACAAACATGCATGGCTGAAACCTATAATCGCCCACCACTACCACCATCACCACCACAACCGCCATCATCGCCAGCATCACGCGATCCTTCTCTCTCCCTCCCTCTCCCTCCCATCCCAGGCATCTCAGCGGCGCCTCTGCCGTGCCCGCCGGAGAGGGGGGGAGAGGAGTGAGGGAGGCGGCTCAGTACTCCACTCGTCGACGAATTCGGATTTATGCGACCAAATACACGTAGAGCGAGGCGTCCTGGGAGCCTCACCGCCCTGGGGGACGCCCTCCACGCCGCGCCGCCCCGCTGGTGAAGGCAATACATTATTTCGTCCTGGATACTACCGGATACATATTATTCTTTGTCATGTGTCTGGTGCTTCAAGCCAACCCCAATCCAACACACACACATACACACACACACACACACACACACACACACACACACACACACACACACACACACACACACAGGAGGGGTGGAGGAGACCTTGATCAGTCCATTAAACACGCCGTGGTGCCTCCGTTTGTCCTACACGAGTCTTCGCTTATCAACACTCCCTTCATCCCTACCTCCTGCTCCTCTGTTCTTCCCTCCCCCCCCCAACCTGCCTCACATGTCCGCCCCGCCCCGCTATGCCCCTACCCTCTTCCCCACCCTCTGCATATCAATCTCCATCCTCCATCCCCTTAGTAAGAGCTGATGGAAGTCTTACATATTTACACTATTACCCTGAAAGACCCCAACGTTGATGGTATGGAGGAGACTGATACTAAGGATGAAAAATAAAATGTGCTGATAACAGTGATGGTGATGATGATGATGATGATGATGATGATGATAATAATAATAATGATAGCAACACCGCATTCATTACCTAACACTGCGTTCAAAGTTATAATAAACATTCATCATACACCACCATCACCACCTCATCAACATCACCACTACATCAACACCAACATCATCCCTTCCCTAAACCTCTCATCTTAGCCTCTATTTCCCTCCCTAGCCACGTACGAACAGTCAGTCCTTCTTATGTGGTCCTGAACCCAGTACGCATCGCTCACTCTAACCTTCCCTTACGACACACCACGCTACCTACACCTGGTGACCTACACTGCTGGTAGGGTATCGCGGAGCTGCAATTAGTCTGGGAGAGCAGGCTGGCTGGCAGGTGTGGCTATGGATGACAGGCGGATAAAAATAAATGTATATGCAGCTGGCAGGTTTGTGTTCAGTGTGGCTGGTTGTTATGGAAATGGTTGGGGAGTGTGGATACAATAGGCTGGTGAAAATATTATTATAATTGTGAATCTGGTTAGCTGACAGGTACACACACGTGGGTGAGGCGAGGCTAAGGGGAATGAGGAGGGGATGGGATGAGGAGGAGGAGGAGGAGGATGCGAGATTAGCTGCCGTGCTAACAAAGTATCTATACAAAATGTGTATGTGAGGGAAATACGGCCAGGGAGAGAGAGATAGAGGGAGGGAAGGAGGGTAGGAGATACGGATACAGAGACAGAGGAAAATATAGATAAAGATGGATAAAGGATGGTGTGTACGTGGCTATACCAGGTGGTGAATAGTGTGGCGAGGTGTGGATACCTGGAAGCTACTTGCATTATTGATGAGTAGAAAAAAAACAAGCAATCTGAATTGGTGCACAGTGCAGGTGTGTGTGTGTGTGTGTGTGTGTGTGTGTGTGTGTGTGTGTGTGTGTGTGTGTGTGTGTGTGTGTGTGTGTGTGTGTGTGTGTGTGGTGACGACTGACTCCCTGCACACCATCACCACTACCTGCACCACCATCACCACTACCTGCACCACCATCACCACTACCTGCACCACCATCACCACTACCTGCACCACCATCACCACCACCACCACCACCACCATACTCAAGGTCGTCTGAGGCAACCAGGCGACCTTGTTATGTTAATGTGAAAAGGTGCAAAGCCACGACCATCCTCACCACCATCACCACAATATGTAACACCAACGCAAAAACCAGTATACCGCCATTACCACCATCACAATCATTACACACACACACACACACACACACACACACACACACACACACAGACACACATACCATAATATAACCACTACCCTCGTTTTTACTTGTGTCCATCATATACAGGAATTTCCTGCAATAGTTATCGTTTGAACAGAGAAAATATTTTAATACTGAACACAAAATATCAAAAAGCTATTTATTCTTCACCATTACCAATATAATTTCCAAATGCTACACTTCTACAACGCGGTCATCACTTTCATCACCATCGTCACCACCACAGCAACACCACCACAAGCAGCTTCACGCCTAACCTAACCTAACCTCACTAACCAACTAACTAATTATATATGTGCTACTTTCATTAATAAGATACCCAGTGATAATATTGTGATAAGCTAAAGAAAACATGCAAGACGAATGCGGTTAATGAGGAAAGGAATCAAAGAGTTAAAAAAAAGAAAGGTGAAAAAAAGAAGATGGAAGACACAGAGTACGTGACCAAGAAGAAGAAGAAGAAGAAAAAGAAGAAGAAGAAGAAGAAGAAGAAGAAGAAGAAGAAGAAGAAGAAGAAAAAAAAAAAGAGATGGATAAGAAAATTTTTAGGACCAGACTCGTGATACACATAAATATTCTAAATTAAAGAGGAAAAAAAAAGTAAGGATAGAAAAATAGCAGCAAAATAGATGTACAAGAACTGTAAGAGAGATGAAAATTATAAAAACAAGAAGAATAAGCAAACGAAGAAAGAAAGAAAGAAAGAAAGAAAGAAAGAACGAATGAACGCAAGAAAGAAAAAGGTGAAAAAATAATAAACAAAAGAACATCAAGGGTGAAAGACACGAACAAAGAAGAAGAAGAAGAAGAAGAAGAAGAAGAAGAAGAAGAAGAAGAAGAAGAAGAAGAAGAAGAAGAAGAAGAAGAAGAAGAAGAAGAAGAAGAAGAAGCAGCAGCAGCAGCAGAAGCAGAAGAGGAGAAGCAGGAGGCAGAGAGCAGACGCGACGGGGCAAGAAGGGCAGCAGCAGCAGCAGCAGCAGCAGCAGCAGCAGCAGCAGCAGCAGCAGGGGCGAGCGTGGGCCGGGACAGACGGGCTCATGAGCTAACAAGGCGAGGCTCAATTTTCGTGGGCTGTCATCACTCCCCGCCCACTCCAGCCCACGCCATAATCATACCCATCAGCGGCATGCAACCCACCCAGCCGCCACCACCACCACCACCACCACCACCACCACCATCTCTGAGACACTCTGTAGGGGACGTGCTCGCAGTTTCTTCATCCACTCATCCACCGCATCCACCGCATCCACTACCTCACCTGTATACGTGCTTCACCTGCCTCGCCACCCCCCCCCCGCCCCACACACACACAGGTGACACCCTACACATGCAAGTCTAATTACACCACCTCCACAGCCTATGTATGTATGTACACCACCTGTACACAACACACACGCACACACACACACACACACACACACACACACACACACACACACACACACACACACACATACAGTCTTCCTTGAGTGTCTCTTTTTTTACTCCCAAGTGTAATCATCCTATTAACCGACCAACCCCTGACCCACTCCCCCCCCCCGCCTTTCCCCTACACCGCCCACCCCACCCCAACGACCCACCTCACTCCGTTGCTGCAGCCCACCACCAAGAAACTGTATGGCATCCCTCTAATCACCAATCGGCCAGTGCTCGCTGCTCGCTTAGGTCTCAGTGCACCAGCGAGGATGAAACAAAATTTTTGACTGAGTATGAATAAGCAGAATAAGGAGGTCATGTTGAGATTAATATTTGTTGGTGGTATTGGTATTGGTTGTGGTTGTGGTGGATGAATCAGTGCGTGGATGATGATGGAATGGTGGGTGAGTTTACGGGACACGGTGGTAGGTGTGTGAATGTAGAGGAGGTGATAGGATGCTGCGTCATTGTGTAGGAAGGTGGTGAGTGTGTGTGTGTGTGTGTGTGTGTGTGTGTGTGTGTGTGTGTGTGTGTGTGTGTGTGTGTGTGTGTGTGTGTGTGTGTGTGTGTGTGTGTGTGTGGATGATTGCATGGAGGTGGGTGAGTGTGTGAGATAAGAGACGATGGATGAACGTGTGGGAGATATGAGCATGGAAGTGGATGCAAGAGTGAGTGGGAGACCTCTTAATAAAGATGTGTGTATGTGTGTGTGTGTGTGTGTGTGTGTGTGTGTGTGTGTGTGTGTGTGTGTGTGTGTGTGTGTATGGGAGATGTCAGCATGAAGGTGTGTGGGAAATAGCCAACAGTGGATCAGTGTGAGCTTCTGCTGACATCCACTGATTGGCTTCCTTCACCCCGCGGCTCACTCACTCAGTCAATCCCTTGCAACAGCCTAACGCCACCACCTCACCCCTGCCGCCGTCCCTTAGGCGTGCCGTCTACAACACCACACAAGTTCCTCATCCTCCAGCGGTCGTACATTTGGTCTTTAAGAAAAAAAATATAACACAACTCATTCTAGCTTCAAAGTAATCACCAGGAACCTTCTCTGCACTTGATTACCTCTATAAGGTTCCTCCATAGCTCACCACAAATGCCCGGTTCTCTATTACACCTTTCTCTTCACCACTCTAGCTGGCTTCCCCTCCGCCCTCCGCCTCCACTCCATCACCTGCCTGCTGCTCTCACTCCACAGCGACGCCACAATATTCTGCAGCTTTTCAGCCTCACACCACATGGCACATTCATTGAAAATCTGCAAAAAGTATCTATCCCAGACGGTGCATGGGTCAGCGGGTCGTCTTAGTGCCGACGTGACAACTTTGAGCATGACGTCAGGGATACATTGCACCCGCCATCAAGCAGAGACGCAATGCCCCCATAGCGACGGGTGACTGTCTGTCTGTCTGCAGCCGGAGGTGTTGTCGACCAATGGCGTCCTCGGTTACCATGACAACGACCCCATGAAGCTCCTTCAGTCAGGGAGTCACCGTGGAGCGGAAAGGGCGCCTGAGATGGCTGCAACATGAACGTTTCTTTGGGGATGATGAAACGTTATTGTCTGGACGTTTACCTGACGGCCTCCAAGGGAACGTTAGCGTGATGGAGCGGTATTAGGTGAGCTGGCCGGATGGTTCTCCTCTGAGATGACGAAACGTTTGAAGGGACGTTAACATGAATATATGTTACCGGATAAAGGAATCTTATGGATATTATCCCCCTCAAGTCGCTCCCTGACGTGACACAACGTTTGACGCGGACGTAAACACGGGGATTTGACGGAGAAAACTTGTGTTATTTCGCCCGGAGGATGACTCTTCGCAGCTCTGTAGCGCCAGGTGATCAAAATATTTAGAGGGAGAATAATGTTTGCAGGAGCACGCCGCAAAAATACGAGGCGTGAAATTACCGCATGCCGCGTGTGTGATCTGCTCGGCCAGGCAACAACCCGCAGCTCGGTATTGGCGGCGGGGGCCAGACGCGGCCTTTGAGGGGCCACCCGCCCGTTATTAATCACCACGTGGAGAAGCGACGCCGAAATATGGCAGAATATTATGAGGATATCTAATTAATTTTGCCCATCAAAGCATCGAAGGGCGTGGCGGGAAGTAATTCGTTTTGATGTATTTCATCGCCTTTTAAAATCGTTGGCTGTGTAGCGTATGAGCGGCGAGTCAGCAAGAGTCTCAAGGGACCTCCGCCAGGGCACCTTGTGACGTGAACCCAAACAGTTATTGGTGCAGGATGTTCGCAGGTGTGAATTTACACTTGTCGTACATTAGTCGCATCAACCTTTCTCCTCAACTCCATCAAGGTAATATGAAGTGAAGTGACAAAAATTTCACCGTCATCAATATCAAGGTATCAATTCTGTCTGTGAACAATTGTTCATCTAAACTTTAGATAGAATTTCCTGAAAGGGGTGGAAGCTCCCCCTCTCCCTTCACTCAGCCCTGCACACCGCCACCCTACATCATAAAGCTGCCGTTCAGGAAGTCTGTCTTCAAGGTGTAGTAAAGATTTGCACGCCAAAAGGAATGCAAGTGGAAAAAAGACCGGATCAATACCAACCCTGAACTCGTCCTTCGAGAGATTAAAGATAAAATTTTGTAAAGAAACGAAGTTAAGAAAAAAAAGAAGTTGCGAGGTGGCTGCTACAAATTTAGATATCATATATATATATATATATATATATATATATATATATATATATATATATATATATATATATATATATATATATATACTATTTGTTTCACCATTTCATATTTTACATTTCTTCAGATAGATATGATAATAATCTTGACATCACGATCCTTAATTAAGGCGCTTCTTTTAGAAGAAACTAACTATCTGTTTCTTTAATTATAATTTAAGTGTCAAGACTTTACTATCATTCTCCCTCAGTTTACGAAAAATTTTCTTCACAAAACATCATTAATCTAGGCTCGCATTTAACTTCTCTATACTAGTGGAACCAAATCAGTGTCCGTGTTCATGGTGACTCGCCCCACGCCAAGGCCTTGCTGCATGCCTGGAAATGCATTTTTTAAAATAATTTTACAATATATATATTTCCTTAAAAATGGTTCATCAAGCATGGTGTCACCAGGTGTTGTTAGCATTGCGAAGTTTCATCAAGTCTGCCCGGCCAGCACACGGCCAGCAGGACGCGGCTGGATAATGCCAGAGGCCGACTCGCGGCTCTAAGGGTCCCGACGCGCCGCCACCACCACCACCACCACCTCCTCGCAGTCTTTCTTATGGCTGCCCCAGGAGTCCGCGGCGCCTCGGTATGTGGTGCCATCTAGCGGCGCGTGGTGAAGCCAGCCGCCCGCTCCTCCATACCCTCCCACACCCGCCGTCCTCCCTCACCCTCACCGCCTCTTCCCGCACCCTCACCCCTCCCGCACCTCAACCCTGCCCTTCTGCGTCTCTGCCGGGCTGGGAGGGCCGGTCGGTTTTTAGGCGTTTGTAGGAGGGCTATGGCGTACAGGGAGGGGTAGGGGTGCGGGGCGGCCCCTACTGGACACCATCACTCACGCCCCTCGCCCCCCGCAGGCCAGGATTGATTTTTGTGGAATTTAGGTTTTTTCCTCCCTGCCTCCCATCCTCCCTCTCGCCCTTCCTCCCTCTCTCAATCGCAGTTCCTCCCATCGGGCCCTTGAGAGGGAGAGACTGACAGCACGAAACGAAAAACAACGTCCGTTGTTGTGTCTATACATATATATATATATATATATATATATATATATATATATATATATATATATATATATAGATAGATAGATAGATAGATAGATAGATAGATAGAAACATATATATATATATATATATATATATATATATATATATATACATATATATATATATATATATATATATATATATATATATATATATATGTTTATCTATATATATATATATATATATATATATATATATATATATATATATATATATACACACACACACACACACACACACACAGTCTACATATTTAATCATTCATTTGTACACGTCATGAGACTGACGTGCACATCTCTACATAACATCACTCATGACATTACTTAAAAACCAGAGTTCACAGTCATGGCCACGCCGCCCCTGGGAAACAGGAGTGGGCAACGCAGCAGCCTTGAGAGTAAACCTGCATGTGCCCTCCGTGGTACTGAAGGACAAGGTCTACACTGAGGCCTTCACAGCGGGCGTCACGAACCTACCAGAGGAGTCAGTGAGTTTAACAGGAAAAACAGGGTTCTCAGACGAGCAATTAACTGCCTACCAGCCTACCCTTGCCCCCTTCCAGCCTGCCTGTCTGCCTCACTCACATTATGTCACAGACTCATCCTGACGCCAAGACGCCGTCAGAGAGACTCTCCTGCTGAGTACTGACACAGTGACGCTGCAAGAAACTTCACAAGGACCCTTTTCCATTTTCTTTAATAATTATATACCATGGATAAATTTCAGTCACCTTGTTGAAAAGCCGATATAATTAAGTGTTTTTTTCTACACACACACACACACACACACACACACACACACACACACACACACACACACACACACACACACACACACACACACACACACACACACACACACACTGCAGGTCACGGCCTATGCTATGTAGAATACTTGAACATCTATTCTTTTTCATGCACCTCCTCTTTTACCTTCCTTCCTTCCCTCCCTCCCTCCCTCCTTGCCTCCCCACCGCCAAAATAAGAATACTTTTCAATACATGCACACAAACAATCATGAAGACTTTAGAACCAACACTCACTCACTCACCCTGACTCAACCTTCCTCACTAACGAGTCATTTTCACTTTTTTCACCTCTCACTTTTCCCACCCGACATCAGTACAACCTTTCTCCTCTACCCCAACCAACACCCGTTCCAACATTCACCCCTAGCAACCACAACCACAACCCCACCACCGCTTAGCCAGCCAGTCTCCGCTTCACCCCGTCAAGTGGAAGCATGTATGTACTTCCATCATCCCTTCTCCACTACCACCTCCACCTCATCCACTCCCCTCCTACGGTATATACCTGGTGACATCTTCCCTCCCTCCCTCCCCGTGCTCCATCCTGACCTTAGGTATGCGGGCTCCCGGATTACGATGCTGAGGCGGTGTGGGGTCACCTGCCTTTATGCAAATTAGCAACATGACATCGGGCGCTTCTATTTTCCCTTCAGGTGAGCAGAGCCACCTTGCCCCTCATCCAGTAATAGCCAGCGACTTACGACTGTTAACATGAGTCTAAGGTACGAGCGAGGCATTGTGTTGCTACTGAGATGAGAGTTGTGTGGTGGGAAGGGAAGGGGGATGATGTATGTGTGTGTGTGTGTGTGTGTGTGTGTGTCTGTTGGAGTCTTGGGTTGAGGTGACGTGGTAAGGGGTGGAAGTGTGGAGTGAGGCTGAGGAGATGAGGGTGGGCTGGGCTAAGTTGTGGGTGACATGTGGGTAAGGTGTGGGTGGATGGGTGGATTCGAGGATCTAAGTGGAGTAATAGCGTACTAAAGAGGAGAAACAGGAATTGGTAAGGAGGTTTAGATTAAAAAGACGATGTAAAGATAAAAAAATATATATATAAAAAGACAGTAAAGAATAATTTAGTTCAAACTGATTTAGAATTTGTAGAAATATTACCCCAATGAAAAAAAAACATATATACATATCTTTTCCTTATACAGATTTTTCGATAATTCCCTGGTGACAAATACCAACAATACGATAATGAAAAAAAGACAAAAGAGAATGAAGGTGATAATGATAGTGACGACACGAGGAATGACTACGGTGGTGATAGTGCAAGAAGATGGTGATGATGATGAGGGTGATAATGACAGGTAACTCACGCTCGCCAGGGAACACCAAACACCATCACACCAGTACTCACCTGTGGAGGAAAAAATAAATAACATTAGACATAAATATACAGAAATATACATAAGAAACTTTATAAATAGTACTATAACTACACTTATTATTATTATCATTATTATTAATATTATTATTACTACTACTACTACTACTACTGAGGAGACTCACATAACCATCAGGAAACAACAACACCCCATAAAGCTGTTGACAAGGACAAGGTACACACACACACACACACACACACACGCACACACACACACACACACACACACACACACACACACACACACACACACACACACACACACATATATATAAAAAAAGAGAGAGAGAGAGAGAGAGAGAGAGAGAGAGAGAGAGAGAGAGAGAGAGAGAGAGAGAGAGAGAGAGAGAGAGAGAGAGAGAGAGAGAGAGAGAGAGAGAGATACCCCCAATAATATTAATAAAAAAACCTGACTTCGTTCTCTGTCTGGCGGCGGCATACTCGGAGGAGGAGGAGGAGGAGGAGGAGGAGGAGGAGGAGGGAGGAGGAGGAGGAGGAGGAAGAGCAGGAATGTATAACTTGTGAACATTTTACATTTTTCACGCGCTTTCCAGAACAGTTTATTTATTTGTTGAGAAATAATAAAAGTAACACTCTTCTTTTATTTTTTTTGATTTCCTTTTATGTGTATTTGTTGTTGTTGTTGTTGTTGTTGTTGTTGTTGTTGTTGTTGTTGTTGTTGTTGTTGTTGTAATGGCGGTGGTGACTTTTTTTTTGTGTGTGTGTTGTGTTTCTTGATGTTTTGTTTTGTTTCTTATTTGTCTGTTTGTTTGTTTGTTTGTTTCTTTGCTTTGTTTTGTTTTGTTTCTTTGTTTGCTTTTGCTATGAGTAAACAGGCTCTTTTGAGATATTATATTCTCTTTCTCTCTCTCTCTCTCTCTCTCTCTCTCTCTCTCTCTCTCTCTCTCTCTCTCTCTCTCTCTCTCTCTCTCTCTCTCTCTCTCTCTCTCTCTCTCTCTCTCTCTCTCTCTGTCTCTGTCTCTCTCACACCATCCCCACCTACACACACACACACACACACCCCAAACACACACGCATACACACTACAATAACGCCTTTCCTACAACTTCCACACACACACACACACACACACACACACACACACACACACACACACACACACACACACACACACACACACCTTTTTTAGTCTTCCCCAACCCTTCCTTCCTTCCTTTCCCCCACCACCTACGTAATCCCTCTCCCCCCCACCACCCCCCACCCAATCCCTCTCCCCCACCTCCCCCAGGCCTGCCAATCTCGCCAACTAATTTCATAAAGTGCCCGCTGTATCGCGGTGGCTCGATTAAATAGCGCCACGTATTACGCAATTACATTTATCTTGCGAATCTCCACCCAATTACATTACGGCTGTGGCGTGGTTTGTGGTTGACGCGAGAGGGGGTTTACCTTTAATTAACCTGATACTTTTATTGTTACCTGCACCTACCTCACCCCACCTTTACACCACCTTCCTTCCTCTCTCTCTCTGTCTGTCCGTCTGTCTCCCCTCTTTCCCCTCTCTCCTGTCTCCCTTCCTTTCCATTCTGTTCTCATACCTATCTTATTCTATTCTATTTCTTCCCTCATTTTTGTCCTTGTCCCCAGTGTGTGTGTCTCTCTCTCTCTCTCTCTCTCTCTCTCTCTCTCTCTCTCTCTCTCTCTCTCTCTCTCTCTCTCTCTCTCTCTCTCTCTCTCTCTCTCTCTCTCTCTCTAAATACCTACCTACCTGGCCTGCTGCTGCTGCTGTTGCTTCTATCTATCCTATGATTCAGCTTTAAATGAATGACAAAGGAGTATAATAGGAATTTTTGTGGTAAAAGTTGGATGATGATGCAAATGATAATGAGAATATTGGTGGTGGTGGTGGTGGTGGTGGTGGTGGTGGTGGTGGTGGTGGTGGTGGTGGTGGTGGTGATGGTGATGGTGGTGGTGGTGGTGGTGGTGGTGGTGTGGTGGTGGTGGTGGTGGTGGTGGTGGTGGTGATGGTGGTGGTGGTGGTGGTGGTGGTGGTGATGGTGGTGG
Organism: Metacarcinus magister; assembly: GCA_029783475.1. Taxonomy (NCBI): domain Eukaryota; kingdom Metazoa; phylum Arthropoda; class Malacostraca; order Decapoda; family Cancridae; genus Metacarcinus; species Metacarcinus magister. The sequence goes on along the minus strand of JAPQNM010000013.1, from coordinate 24,906,517 downwards.
TGGTGGTAGTGGTTATGTTCTGTATTGGCCTCAAGGTGTGGTGTATACTATTTTTGGTCTCTTGTGGGAAGCACCCGATCCACATACACACATACACACACACACACACACACACACACACACACACACACACACACACACACACACACACACACACACACACACACACACACACACACACACACACAGTAATAATAATAATAATAATAGCAATAATAATAATAAGAATAATAATAATAATAATAAAAATAATATTAATACTTTTACGAACAAATTAAACTATACAATAATTAAATTACGCAAAGACAACTTACAAAATATTTCAAGCGGTGTATAGAATTCTCTCTCTCCCTCCCTACTACCACCTCCTCCTCCTCTCCTCTCCTCCTCCTCCTCCTCCTCCTCCTCCTCCTCCCTTGGTTAATTACGCATCTCACGCAAATGAAGGAAAAATGGGAGGATAAATATTAAGAAGACGAGCGATGGAGGACTTAGAATGTAAAGGAATTAATGTTGGAAAAGAGAGAGAGAGAGAGAGAGAGAGAGAGAGAGAGAGAGAGAGAGAGAGAGAGAGAGAGAGAGAGAGAGAGAGAGAGAGAGAGAGAGAGAGAGAGAGAGAGAGAGAGAGAGAGAGAGAGAGAGAGAGAGAGAGAGAGAGAGTAGAGAGAGAGATGGAATGAAAGGAATGGTGAGAACATTATCCCGTGGAATGTTATGTGCCATGTTGGGAAGAGGAAGAGGAGGAGGAGGATACTGTAAGAAGAAGAGGAGGAGGAGGAGGAGGAGGAGGAGGAGGAGGAGGAGGAGGAGGAGGAGGAGGAGGAGGAGGAGGAGGAGGAGGAGGAGGAGGAGGGGAAAAGTGAAGGGGGAAGTGGATGTTGTGGTTTCTGGGAGAGGAGGAAGAGGACAGAAGAGAGAACTACTGAAGGGGTGAAGGGAGAGGGGAATAATTGAAGAAGAAGGAGGAGGAGGAGGAGGAGGAGGAGGAGGAGGAGGAGGAGGAGGAGGCTGGGGAAGGAGGAGGAGGAGGAGGAGGAGGAGGCTGGGGAAGGAGAAAGGGGAGGAGGAGGAGCAGGCTGAGGAAGGAGGGGGAGGAGGAGGAAGCTGGGGAAAGGGAGGAAAAGGCTGGGGAAGGGGAGGAGGAGGCTGGGGAAGGGGAGGAGGAAGCTGGGGAAGGGTCGTGGAGATCTCAAGAGGATGCGGGGAGGACTGTGAGGACCTGAACAGTGAGCAAGGGAAAGGACGTGACCTGACTACCTAACCTGCTCAGAACAAACACACTCCTCCTTCCTCCTCCTCCTCCTCCTCCTCCTCCTCCTCCTCCTCCTCCTCCTCCTCCTCCTCCTCCTCCTCCTCCTCCTCCTCCTCAGCCTTTCACCCTCTTCCTTCTTCTCTCTTCTATACTTTATTCCCTATCCTTGTGTGTTCCTTTTACTAATCCTTGTCTTTTTACCATCTCTCTCTCTCTCTCTCTCTCTCTCTCTCTCTCTCTCTCTCTCTCTCTCTCTCTCTCTCTCTCTCTCTCTCTCTCTCTCTCTCTCTCTCTCTCTCTCTCTCTCTCTCTCTCTCTCTCTCTCTCTCATCCATCTCCCCCATAGCTACGCCCCAACAAGGGTCTTATAAATCTCATCCGTCTCTTTTGCCAAGTTTGAGAAATGGTCGTCCGTAGCTCATTTAGCCTCCCATGTCAAAACACAGGGGCGGCGTGCCTCTGATGGGCTCTCCTGATGGGCTGGGGAGGATCTCATGGCCGGGTATGATGGGGTACTCGCATGGGCGCAAATGTGATGGATGGCGGTGGGTATGTGTCGGTTTATGTATACGTGTGTGTATGGGTGTGTGGTGTGTGGTGTGTGTCGGGGTTGGGTTAGGTTGAGTAGTGGGGTTTGGGTGAGGTTGATGGGTGACTCCGATAGATACGTTACAGAGGAAAGGTGTAGTTGAGGGTGGGTGGGGTTATCAGATGCCTGTATCTGATGGGTAACTTAGATAAACAAGAAGGTCTGATGGGCAAGCAGACTAACATACACCCACATTGACGCTATTAATTATTTTTCAGTGTTCCTTTTATACCCAGACAAGACCATCACCATCACCATCACCACTCACTTCCATACACATACACCTCTACCATTCTTTCCTTCCAACCACCATCACCACCATCACCACCACCATCTAAGCACAGGTCGGCAAACATCTCGGAACAGGCAGCGATAAAAATACATAGGAGGAGGTGATAAGGTGAGAGTGAGTGATTAGCAAGGCAGGTGTTCATCGTGTAGCCAGTAAAGCAGAGTCAGCCCAACACCCGGCTGGGAAATGGATGGGTGGGTGCAGTGAGCTGATCAAGGAAGGCCGCGCAGGCTACATATCAGCGTCGCCAGGTGTTTGTGGCGAGAGAAATAAAAAATAAAATAAAATAAAATAAAATAAATAAAAAATATAAATTGTAGAGAGTAAATTATAGGTATACGTATACATATACACACACACACACATACACACATACACACACACACACACACACACACACATACACACACACAAACACACACAAAGCACTTTAGTTATACGGTATTAAGAACGATATAAAAACGAAAGAAAAATATATATCAATTTTATCATTGCAAATTTGAGTAAAATACATGTGCATATTTGTTTGAATTATACGATATCAAGATTAAATTAGACGTTTAGGTCGTTTTGGTCCAAACACACACACACACACACACACACACACACACACACACACACACACACACACACACACACACACACACACACACACACACACACACACACACACACACACACAGTTCCTTCAAATCAAGGTTTCATTTTCATTTTCCTCTCCCAGTCAATCTTCAATAGACCGAGGCAATGACCAACACACACGACCCACCACCACCACCACCACCACCACCACTGGGAGGGGTGTGTAGGGGTGTAGAGGGGAAGACCAGCCTGAAGGAGGGGTGGAGGGGAGGGTGGGGTGTTGTGTGGGGGTGACGTCATCCAATCCTACTCGTATAGTGCCTTTTCCTTCAGTGTGACGGTGACGCTACAGTCCTGAGCCACCCACTGTGACGCCCCTCCTTCCTCTCCCTCTCCCTCTCTCTCTCTCTCTCTCTCTCTCTCTCTCTCTCTCTCTCTCTCTCTCTCTCTCTCTCTCTCTCTCTCTCTCATGCATTCAATGAAGAGGCTGCTGGTGCTGGTGCTGGTGGTGAAGGGTGATAAATTAGTGAGAGAAAATTAGAGCTCTCTCACTCAATGCACGCAAACACTGATAATGGAGTCTGATTAACACCAAATAAATTCTTTTAAAGCACATTCACCAACACTTAGCTAGAAGCCTCGCCTATTCAGGTGGTCGCGTGGTGGTGGTGGTGGTGGTGGTGGTGGTGGTGGTGGTGGCGCCAAGAGCAGACACGTTCATTATATATCATTTATTAATTTTTTTTTCTTCTTCCTCATGATATCAGGTAATAATCTATCTATTCAGTACTAATATTTGAGAAAGAAAAAATATGTATATGCGTAAATGAATGAAGGTTAGGTGGTTGGTTGAGTGTGAGAGAGAGAGAGAGAGAGAGAGAGAGAGAGAGAGAGAGAGAGAGAGAGAGAGAGAGAGAGAGAGAGAGAGAGAGAGAGAGAGAGAGAGAGAGAGAGAGAGAGAGAGAGAGAGTGAGAGAGAGAGAGAGAGAGAGAGAGAGAGAGAGAGAGAAAGAATAGAATGTATATATAAGACTATGTATGTGTATGCATGTAATTTCATACCTCTACATTCTATCTAACCCTTTACATGACATAGTTTACCGTTACACACACACACACACACACACAACACACACACACACACACACACACCGTCAACAACACTCGTACGTGCAGGAACACAATTAATAGTCGTGTTTCTCCTCTATCAAAACACGTGGAAATACAAACAAATAACTAACAATAATAATCAACAATAATAATAAATAACAACAATAATAATAACAATAATAACAAAAATATAATTAACCCATAGCCGACTATAACCTAAATAACTTAGATCCTGGGTTCTGATGAGAGAAGCTGGAGGCGGGTGATGGGTGTGGGTGTGGGGGAAGTGTCAAGGGTGGGTGTGGGTGTGGGGCTGGGTGAGGGGTCAAGGGTGTGGGCGGGGTGGGCGGGAGAGCAAGAGACACACTTACTAAGAGGGGCGTCTCATTGCTTATTCAGTAGGCGGTGAAAAACTCTTGCTGACAAGTCGAACCGGGGGATCAGGGAGCTGTGGGCGGCGAGGCGTGTGCAAGTGTGGGCGTGGGCGTGGGATGTGAGCGTATGGGAGTGAGGATGTAAAGGAAGGGCGTGGGGATGAGAGATCAAGGGGAAGTGTGTGTTTTTAGAGAGAGAGAGAGAGAGAGAGAGAGAGAGAGAGAGAGAGAGAGAGAGAGAGAGAGAGAGAGAGAGAGAGAGAGAGAGAGAGAGAGAGAGAGAGAGAGAGAGAGAGAGAGAGAGAGAGAGAGAGAGAGAGAGAGAGAGAGAGAGAGAGAGACGATACTCTCATCCTCATCTCGACTCGCCAGTATTATGCTATGGAAACGACTCCCCCCCCCCTCCTCCTCCCCTCAACCCCCTTTTCCCTCAGTGCCTCACCCATACGAAGAGGAGGGAGAGGGGAGAGAGGGAGGGGAAAGGGGATTATGCAAATGAAGCAGCAGATAGTTAATGCTCAATATATCGGCCACGGATCCTCTTTTGAGCACCCTACACTAAATCGGATGTCGGTATCGATCGGTGTCTGTAAAAATATCGTCGGGATAACATATGTACAGTACACAACCCACAACTTAACGAGACCTGGAAATAGTGATGCGGAGGGAGATACAGTTTGTCGGGGGAGAATCGGAGTATAGTCAGTCAGTCTAGTCTAGTCTATAGTTGGCTGTGCAGTGCTGGGAAAGACAGTCAGACAGTCAGTAGTGAGTGTTGTGTGTGTGTGTGTGTGTGTTGTGTGTGTGTGTGTGTGTGTGTGGTGTGTGTGTGTGTGTGTGTGTGGAGGGGGGTGGAGGGAAGAGGAGAGGCTAGCTAGGTCCATGACAGGTTTGAGTGTGGAGCAAATTAGATCATGATAAAAATGGTTGAGGCAGGAGAAAAAAAATGTGTATTGGAGTATTATCCTATCCCACTAACCATCACATTACTGTACTGGAAATGAGATGGGGTGGTAATACAGCGTGGTGGTGTTGGTGTTGGGTGTTGTCCAGGAAATTATAGTGAGTGGAAGTTTGTGGTGTTAGGGATAGAAGACTAGTGAGTGAATGAATGCCACGTCCCAGGCAGCGAAGGGCGTGGTGGGGACGTGGCTCTGTGTTGTTATCTTCTCACAGACACGACCCTGTTCGACTCCCACGGATTGTGTCTGATATTTCCAAACTTTGAAAGGAAAATCTTAACTATAAATGATCAACGGTGTAATTCAAAGCCTATAACGTGGCAAGAAAACTTTACTAACCAATTCACTTGAAGAGGAAGAAGGAGTAAGTTTTTGTTATGTAACCAAAATTTTACAGTTGAAATTGCAGAAGTCTTGAAACTGGAGGCAAGAACTGTATGTATGATAAGGAATGTGAAGATAAAAATGTATCATCAAAGATATTAAGAGGGGAGTCATCCATGGGTGGAGTGACCGATGGATGTGCTTCAGCCTGGATGGTGATGGATGATAGGGTATGGACTATAGGGGTGGTGAAGCTGGTGGCTAGCTGACCTACAACTCCTGAACCTTGCCCTCTACACATTTTGCTGGCGCTGCTAATGTAACTCAAGCGAACCTCATGAAATTCTGATTGTGATTGTTGATTGCATGTTTGGGTTCGAGCATAATCGCTTTGTACGTGTTCTCAGTTTCATGGCAAATTGTAACTTTACTACGGAAAAAATGTTAAGCGATCTTTTACGATAAGTTGATTCTTTTCCTAAGTGTTTTTCATTGTTCCTTTCTTCCTGTATTGGCCGCCACCTGCTGCTGACTCTCGCCTAATCGTGAACATTACCGAATTTCTCTTTTCCTGGTTTGGTATCTACCGTTTTCTAACATGATCAGTGAGTGGTGTGTATTTGGTGCATTTGTTCGTCTGCTGCACAAGACTTGCCCTTCATACACCGCGCACCCGTTCCCAACTTTTCCTTTTATATCTCATTAAGAATTTGTGTTTTCTCAAAGCTTCCTCCCGTCTGTGTCAGGCACCACGGACTCAACTGAACAGACTGCTTCGGTTATGTTTTTTTGAATATTGAAACTGTGGCTAATTGTACCTGAACTAGTGTATTAGGTAACATATGGTGACCTTTTGATGTTTTGAAAGTTGGCAAAATATGGTGTGAAATCGTAATGATAATAACAATATAATGATGATAGTAATAATAATAATAATAATAATAATAATAATAATAATAATAAAAATAGCAACGACTACAACAATTGCAAATCCACAAAAGAAATAACAAGAATATGTCATTAAAAAAAAATAATAAGAATGACGTAACCCACAGGTGTATAAAGTGCAGGAAATCGTTAATAAATACACAAATTTAAAAAAATGAAGGAAAAAAAACCACAAAAAACAAAACAGCAAGGGAATGAGTTTAACGATACTCTTCTAAACAACAACCACCACCACCACCACCACCACCACCACCACCATACCCAAACAAAGCCTTATAACACGATAAAAAACAACAACAACAACAACAACAACAACAAAAATCAACACGAGAAGAAAATCAATGAAAGAAAAAGAAGACGAGAAAAAAAAAGTCAAAAAAACCTCACAACTCGCTTTTTTCTCTCTTTTTTCTTCACAAAACTACGATGAATAAGCTGTGAAACCCAACAAGGTTCAAGGCTTCAGGGACTTAGCTAAGGAAGGTTCATGAGGGCACAGAGTTCTCAGTCACTACAAGGCAATAATAAGTAGCAGGAGGGAGGTATTAAAGTGACATCTAAGTAATATAAAGTAAAAAGTAGATAGAGAGAGTAGAACAGGGTGGCGTACACGTATGAGTCTGTAGTGTCTGTCTTTCTTTCTGTCTGTCTGTCTGTCTGTCTAGGCCTCAGATATCTAAGTTTCCACATATCGTTAGTAGGAAATTTCATGCTAATTATACATAACCTTGATAATTACTCACGTTTATTTCAGTCTCCCTTTGTTTTAATGATGCCTTGCCTTACTTTTCCTTGTTTTTGCGGGCTGTCATGATTTTTACGTGTTAAATTCTCTCTCTCTCTCTCTCTCTCTCTCTCTCTCTCTCTCTCTCTCTCTCTCTCTCTCTCTCTCTCTCTCTCTCTCTCTCTCTCTCTCTCTCTCTCTCTCTCTCTCTCTCTCTGTTTGCATTGTTTCTTCACCCTTGATGCGGATTCTTCTGTTCATTTCACATCTAATTATTCTCTACAATTTTTTTTTCTTACATCGAAGCTCCTCCCTCTCCCTCCCTCCCTCCCTCACTTCCTTTCTTTCTATTCCTGTCCTTTCCTTCCTCTATCTAATTATCCTTTGCACCCTCCTCCCTCCTTTTCACCCTCCCTCCTTCTCCCCCTATACTCCTTCCTATCTATCTATCTATCTATCTATCCATCTCCTTTTCCATCTCAGTGTCTATCATTTCCTAAGCCAGTCTATCATTCTCTCTCTAACCCATCTTTTTTTTTCTTTATTTCTTTTACATCTCTCCCTCCCTTAGTCTATCATTTCCTTCTTCCATCAGTCAGTCTATCCTTTCATCCATCCCTCCTCCTCCTCCTCCTCCTCCTCCTCCTACAGTCCATGCGTCTATTCCTCCCATCCCTCCATCCCTCCCCCCCCCTACCAACAGCAGGGTCGGGGCGTAAGCGAAGCAGCTAATGAATAATGCAACCACAGATTTGTTGGTTTAAATGAAGCGACTCCATTTGCCGGGGTGGCTGTACGCCCTCCCCGTGTATGGCTCTAACGAAGCTCCCCGCCGGGCTGGGGTGGGGAGGGCACGGGAGGCAGGGAGGGAAGACGAGACGGGAAGAGCAGGGAACTGAAGGGAAAGGAAGGAAGAGAGGGAGGGACCTAGAGTGCAGTGAGGGGAGAAAGCGAAGTAAAGGGGAAGTGAAGAATAGTATGAAGGGAAGTGAAGGGAAGGTTAGGATGGTATGAGGGAAGTAATGCATGAAGGAGTGCAAGATAAAGGGGATGAAAGGAAGGGAGGAGAAGACAGATGGGATGATAGGTATAAGGACATGATGGAAAAAAGGGAATAGAAAGTAAAAAAATAAATAAATAAATAAAAGATAAAAAAAATAGGAAGGAAGGAAGGAAGGAAGAAAGCAAGAAAGAAAGGAAGGAAGGAAGGAAGGAAGGAAGAATGGCAGAGACCACACAAGGCAGAGAACGATTGGCTATGCTGGTCTCGCTCCCACGCTGGACAAGAGGTGATTAAATTCTATGTATTTCGTTTCTTATTTCCAGTGTGCAATAATTACTCTGCAGCGAGCAACCACGATGATGTAGTTGTACTATGAGGTATTGAGAGAGAGAGAGAGAGAGAGAGAGAGAGAGAGAGAGAGAGAGAGAGAGAGAGAGAGAGAGAGAGGAGAGAGGAGAGAGAGGAGAGAGAGAGAGAGAGAGAGAGAGAGAGAGAGAGAGATAATAATAATAATAACAAAAACAATATCAATAAAAGTAATAGTAATAAAACTAAGAAGAAGAAGAAGAAGAAGAGGACGCAGGAAGGGAGGGAAGGTTAGATAAATACAAGGAGAAAGCAAGGAAGCTAGAGAGAGAGACAGGGAGACAGGTAGACAGCGAGGGAGGGAGGGACACCTGACAAGTAGTAGATGTAAACAAGACATTATCACCTCCTATTTATATCATTCAAGGTATTTTTTTTACTCTCTCCAACTCCCTGATTAACTTCCATAAGAACGACAAACATCTCACTTATAGAAGCATGCGAGAAGGAACCAAACTATATAATAATGTAATTCCAACACAGTTATACAAGGTGATGAAAAATGTATAATCTAACAGAATATTGAACAGAGCGTGAGGAGACAAAGGAATGAGAATTAGATAGAGAGAAAAAAAATAATAATGGGAAGAGAATAAAGGGAGAATGAGCCATCTCTTCCCCCTTCGTTCTAATCCATCGTGAGCAGCCGCACCTCCCCATTTTCTCCCCTGCCTCGCCGTTTGAGGGGTCACGATTTAAAATTCAAATGGGGGATTGTGAAGGGCGCCAACAGTCTTGATAATATAGTTTAATTGACCAAGTGTCTCACCAGCCTGCCTCCTCCCCCCTCTCCCCTCCACCATTACGCTGTCAGGGAGGAACTGGTGGTGGTGGTGATGATGATAGTGGTGGTGATGGTGGTGATGGTGGATGACTCAACTTTCAACTATCGCATGCCACAGTAGTTTTCCCTTTTGTGTTACTAGTTTTGTAAGTCATCAGAACTTCACAACACACAACGATTGGTCCTCAAAAACCCTTCTGTTTGTGTACCGAACGTAACACTAGCGTAACACCAGCACATTCTATCCCTCCCTCCCTCCCTTCCTTCCCTTCTATATTCCTCCCTACACACCAGCGACCCTACCATTCCCAGCACCCTTCTTCCCTTCCTCCCCTTCCTTCCTTCCTTCCTCTTCCCCTCCACACACACACACACATACATACACACACACACACAGCACCCAGACGCCACAATCTTGCCTTCCTTCGCCACAAATCATTCAGTTCGTCAACCAATAATCAATTGTGCCAACGAGGCTTCGCTCCCTCATCCCCGTCTTCCATTGCAGTCCCCGTCACTCATTATCAGCGATGCGCCACCTACCCACTCCCACTGTATTTGTGTCCCTACAGCTGTATTACGGGTATCTATCCATCCATCTATTTATCTGTCTGTATATCTATCTTCATCTATTTCACTTTTTGTCAGTTTTTTTCAGTTTATTTGTCTTATGTTTTATTTTACACTTCTTGTTTAACTTGTCGATCTATTTCTGGCTGAAATTCCTATAAGTATCTATATCGCCCTTTTTTTCCAGTGAATGGGCGACTCTCTCTCTCTCTCTCTCTCTCTCTCTCTCTCTCTCTCTCTCTCTCTCTCTCTCTCTCTCTCTCTCTCTCTCTCTCTCTCTCTCTCTCTCTCTTCCTTCCTCCCATCAAAGTCTATGCAACTCCATGAACACATTATTTATGCTTCCCTCCGCAGCAGGCCAAGCAAGCGCCGCCCCGCCAGCCACCTGACGCTTCCACACTGTGACCAAACCACCTCAAGGTCCCGCCGCCTTAGCCTCACCGACTTGTCAACTCGGACTTGGACGGAAGGAAATGCACGTCGCTCATCACAATTCTCTTCATCTCATTCTTAGATAAGGCAACGTTTAAAGAGATAGAACTATAATATAATAAGTGATAACAATTTGATAGATACAACAGATGTTACACACGTCCTACAGGTTAATTGTTTTGCTTGTACAGGTAATAATTGAACCGTCAATGATATAATGAATGAACTTACTTACCTTGAGTGTGCTCGATGCCTTATTAAATGCGTGCTATCAGAGTGAATTAGGATTTGCAGATTAAACAGTTTTTTTTTCTTTCCCGAACGTTTTTTACATCAAGTTATGATGGATGTTAATGAACTGACTGTCCAGAGAGAACATTTCCTGCAACATAACTTTCACGGGAGTGCAACGCAGTTTTTCCTTCCGCTCCTGATAACGTCCCCCACTACAGCTCCCCATTACGTTAGCATCACCTCACAAAGTTTCTCTGCACGCCACGCCCTCCCTCCACGAAGCCTTCTCAACAAATCCACTACAAACTTTAAGAAGAAAAACACCGTCATTCCCCCAGCGTGAGTTCCTCCTTGTGGGCGGCGTCACCTTCTTGCGGAAACTTTCTCAACATTTCCGAGATTTTCCGCCTCAGACTACCAGGGAACCGCTCCTCGAGTCTCGGCCAGAATTTTTACCTCCTCCAACATTTTCCTTCCACTTCTTGTTTGAGTTTCTGGTTCGTCTCTCTATCGACACATCTTGACCGCCCCGGCCACCGCCAGCTAATGCACCGGAAATGCTGATCTGTCCAACTGAGTGACCACCAATGCCGCCGCCCGACCACTCATTTTAATATTGTATGATATAACTCTTCCCCCCCATCCTACTCTTCCTTCCCCACTCCCCGTTCCCTCCCTCCCCCTCGTTCTCCTCTCCTCTCAGCCGGCGGCGTCCGGCGATAGTGTTACCTTAGCCTTTGTTTAATGAGAGGTGTTCAAAGGGCGCCGCCGTTGGTCCCCTTTCCATCCACGAAACCTCAGTAGCGCTAGAGACCATGCGGGCCTGTAGACCGGCGTTCCACAAGGCTTCCTGCGTCCACCGCCGTTTCCCGGCTCTCAAGTCCTGAGCCGTAGCTGTCCATTGGCTTGGCCACCTCTTCTGTAGTTGGCAACCCAAGGGAGTGAGACTGCTGCACCTCGCGCGTGGGAGTGAGTGACTTACAAACGCGGAAACCTGAGTGGTAATTAGTTTTGTAGGTTATAAAAGATGCAGCCGTCCTAGCGGCGACGTGACGAAGCCAGGTCGAGAAAGATCGAAGGCAGCATGGCAGCAGGGTGGTGACGTGCTGCCCAAGTGTAAACAATATCAGGTTTGGAGTACACAAGTCTTCTGTGTGTCGGGAGTCCCTCGGTGTAAGCACATACTTGAGTCACTACCACAACTACCAGCGGCTCATCCTTGAACACAGAACACGGTGCTGAGCCACGGCAGAGGAGCGCACGCGTGTTGCTGTGAATAATATTGCATCACACCAGGTGAGGCCAAGTAGACAGACGCCTTCCTATACTTCCTATACAATGACTCGTCAGGTCACGTGAATCACCATGACCACGTTCAATAAACAAACCACATCAACACGGACACGTGGCGTTACATCTGTAAAGGTGTCGAATCAAAGTGTGTGTGTGTGTGTGTGTGTGTGTGTGTGTGTGTGTGTGTGTGTGTGTGTGTGTGTGTGTTATATGCACACACACACACACACACACACACACACACACACACACACACACACACACACACACACCATGTCCTACGTGCAAGAGAAGGACATAGTCTGCAGCAGCAGCAGCTTGGGGGTGACGCCAAGGGTTGGCACAAGAGCTGAGGGGTGACGGCGGGCACCGGATCTCCTGATCGATACCTGTGGCGTGTCCCCTTCAGCGTCGCGACTCTTGTGGAGGTGCGGCTCCTCACAGCTCTGAGCCACGCCACCTCTCTATCCCACACCAAATCCCATTCCGCCTATCCAGCAACACCCACCTTATCTAGGCCGCCCACACCACATGACACACTCCATCCCATCCCACTCCTTAACACACACCACACTTCCTCACTGCAGAACCACGGCACAGCGCGTCAAGGAATCACAGTCAACACATTATGCCCCTCCTCTCATCACTCATCACTCACCACTCACACCACATTACGTCACCACACTCCTCACTATAACCTCACTTAACCAAGCTTTTATCCACTCCTAAAAACCCTCATAAGACACACACACACACACACACACACACACACACACACACACACACACACACACACACACACACACTCCCATCCTCCCTAAAAATCCTTTCCTCCCCGTACCACAAACCTCCTCTCCCACATTACTTGCCTCACCTCCACTACATCCCCTTTTCTCCCACACTACCTTCTTCTCCCACCCTGCCAGCCTCCTCCCCCTTGAACTGCACCATCACAGACTTAGCCTGTGAGCACCTTGGAGCAACGCACACACCCGGATGTTTTCATAGACTAATTTCATTATATTTAGCCGAGCTTGTAACCTGAGCAGCGGGCCACCATTTCTCGAGCTGTCCTCCACACATCTAAATAATAAAAGGAGAAAACCTCTCCACCGCCCAGAACAATCAGCAAATATGAACTTGGCTGGCGGCAGTGACCCACGGCGACCCATCCCTCCTTCCTCCTCCCCGACCCCCTCTACTTCACCACGCTGCTGAGACGCGCCCGACCCTCCGCCACACGCCGCCCAGACCCCGCAACACGCCCACGAACAAGCATGAAATATAAGACACTGTTCCATTACTTCCAAATCTCGGCATGACGCCCACTCTAGCGGCGCCCACACCCAGCCCGCCCATCACTCCTTCAGGCCCGGCCAGCACGAGGCGCTCCGTTGAGGCTGCCAGACCTGTTTGAAGGCCTCGAGCTGGTGTTGGGAGAAGTAACAGAAAAGTGACAAAAATGGTGAGTGTTAAGAGCAGTGGTGCATGCTGTCTGTCTGTGGTAAGGCGAGGGGGGGGGGGCAGGCAGGGCGGCTTTCTTTCATCATCGCATCCTTCCACATCATTCTAACACAATTATTAATCAAGATAATTAGTATGAAATGAAATCAATGCAATACATGACCGCAAGGAGTTCGCACTTGTAAGAATAATGACGTTTTCGCCTCACGTGACTATTACTACCATTACTACTTCCGCGGATAGTTCATAGTTACCTAGGATCAAACTCTGCTGTGTACAAGACCTCCGCCGCTGATCACGTAACTCCCCCCCAACAACAACCCGGAACACATAGCACGACACAGAAAGAATGCAATGAAAAGGAGAGACAGAGAAAGAGAAAGAAAGAGAAAGAGAGAGAGAGAGAGAGAGAGAGAGAGAGAGAGAGAGAGAGAGAGAGAGAGAGAGAGAGAGAGAGAGAGAGAGAGAGAGAGAAGAAAAAAAGTCTTTACAACTACTTCCAAAAGGGTTGTCCAGGATGATAAGGCAATGGAAGAGTGACCCTTAGCGGTGCCCTTGAAACTGATGCCCTTAGGATACACAGTATGCAGGCAGGAGTCCTACCGAGGGCCCAGCACACTCCACCCTGAAGGCTAAGAACTGGGTGTTTCTACCTACGTCAACTTAGCCACTGAGAGCGTCGCCTGATTTAGGAGTGTTGTGTGCTAAGGTCTTAATTTTTTTCCTCTACCTTGTTGAGGGCTCGAGAGGAGAAAGGGAGGGAAGGAGGGGGGATGGGAAGGAGGGAGAGGAGAGTAGGAAGGGAGAGGAGGGTAGGAGGGTAGAGGAGGGTCCACGGGAAGGGATGAGCTGAGGTGAATGGAAGATGTTGGAGGATGTTAGCCGAGGTTCGCCTTTGCCTTACTGAACGTCTTCCTGTTGTTGTGGTTCGGTGGACAGATAATATTAGTCACGTACATCGCGGTCCCAACACACCCAGCAGACCGGCGTTGGTAACCACATAACCAAGAATACTGTACACACTGCAGACTCACAACTCACCAAGACTCACGCCAAACACACCCACTACCATGCAGGATGAACCCATTCCCTCCCATCCTCCCAGTAGCTTCCTTTCCTCGTTCCTTCCTTGCCTCTATCTATCCTACCGTCGTCCCGCTCCTACCCTCTCCCCACCCATTCACCCTTCCTCCCTCCCTTCCTGCCTCCTCGTCAGTGTAACACAATCCATGGCCGGGCCGGCAGATTAGCCCGGCCCGTGGCCACTACAGACACACAAGTGGACGCGGCGGTTTTCAAGGTTGACGTAATACTTATGTCAACACAGGTAATGGGTGGTGGGCAAACACACCGGCTACTGGAGGGCCGGCTGAGGGGCGCCCACGTTGGGAGGGGGGGGGAGGGTATGGTGTGGGTGGCTGGCTGGCTGGCGGAGAGAGAAAGAGAAAGAGAAAGAGAGAGAGAGGGAGAGAGAGAGAGAGAGAGAGAGAGAGAGAGAGAGAGAGAGAGAGAGAGAGAGAGAGAGAGAGAGAGAGAGAGAGAGAGAGAGAGAGAGAGAGAGAGAGAGAGAGAGAGAGAGAGAGAGAGAGACTCGTTTCTTACCGTAGATTTAGCAATTCCCAAACTAACCCAGTAAAATAGCAGAAATAAACTGAACTATGTATGATTTCTATTACATTTTCAGCATTCTCCATCTCTTTTCCAGTCTCTTCATCATCATCATCATCATCATCATAATCATTATTATTATTATTACCGTCATCACCACCTCCTCTTCTCTTCCAACTGCCTCCACGCCATCAGCACCACTTTTGGCCTCCTCCTCCTCCTCCTCCTCCTCCTCCTCCTACCCCATCTCGGTGGTGTCTCATGGCCGCTGAATGTAGTGGTGGTGGTGGTGGTGGTGGTGGTGGTGGTGAAGCGGGACACAGCCCTGAACCAGCCTTATTTATCTTCGGTTTTAACTTCGCAAACATGCCGACCCGACGATTAGGGTAACGCCGAGGGTAATCTGATCGGCTGGCAGATGTCCCGGGGTCGACGCCTCTTAATGTGACCGGCGGGCGGCGGCTGGCGGGCTGTTTTGACCGAAAATAATTACATTGGTCTGAAGGCTCATGACGTCATCCTGAGTCCCCTTCCTCTCTCCCCGTGGCCAAGGTATACGCTGGGCCAAGGACTCCTCTTCTTCCTCCTCCTCCTCCTCCCCCGCCAAGGTAGGTACAGTACATACGCCGCAGAGGTTCGTGGTTCTGGTGCGTTTCAAGCCAATAACATTAGACGAAGTTACGGCCTTGCCACGCCGGGGAGTCGAGACCTCTGCCCGCTGAGCACTGAGTTATGCCGAGACCTTCAACGCGACTGTGATCTTGTCCTCCTGGTGCTTGCTTGGCTTGTTGGTTGAGACAGAGACACACACACACACACACACACACACACACACACACACACACACACACACACACACACACATGGACATAAACACACATGCACATACATACACACTGGTCTCTTTTTATAGCTGTTCTTATCTCTGTAATTGTTCTTCTTAATGTCATCGTTCCTTCCTTCACTCCACTAGTTATGTTCTCGCGCTGTCTTGGCCTCAATATAACACGTCCTCGATAAAGAAATAGTAATAATAATAACAATAATAAATGAAATCAAGTATAATAATAATAATAATAATAATAATAATAATAATAATAATAATAAAATGTTTCCTGAGTCAAACAGAGAGCAGAGGTTGTGTGATTTTTCATAAAATTTCACATAGAATAGAAATTGGCTTATTTCCATACATTTCCATACACACACACACACACACACACACACACACACACACACACACACACACACACACACACACACACACACACACACACACACACATAGTACTCAAATTTCTGTCACCCTCGCTTCCTTCATTACCCTATTTTTCTTATCTTTTTTACCTTCACGATCCTCCTTTCTAACCATAACACTTACTACGATACGACTGACGCGATTAAGTCTGACTGATAGAATAGGAGACGCAGAGTGAAGGGATGAAGTGAGTCAGTCTTGGCGGAGTGAATGGATGCATGAGAAAGGATGAGGAGGATGAGGAGGAGGAAGGGGGTAAGGAAGAGGAGGATGAGATAACGAATATGAGTAAGAGGATAAGAAGAGATGGAGAGATGGAGACTTGCAAAGCGTGACCATGATAAGGAGTGAAAAGTTTTATGCAACGTGACTTAACTAGACCGAGTGAGTGAGTGAGTGAGTGAGTGAGTGAGTGAGTGAGTGAGTCAGTCAGAGAATGAGCAATGATAGTATGAGTCAGTAGATAAATGGGTGGGTAGAGCAGAAGGTCGATGAATCAATGAAAGAATGAAAGAATAAGTGAATAAGCAAAAAAAAACCATGTTAAGATAGAAGAATAAGTGAAAAAAAAGGAGTGATATCAATACAAATATAAATTAAGAGACAATTCTATGAACCACTAAGCAAAAGTTAGCAAACCAGCAAATAATGAAAAACAAGTCGAGACACAACACCACCATCACCACCACCACCAACAACACCACCACCAACACCACCACGAAGCCAACAGTGGATGAAACCATAACATATCCTGCCTCTTCCACCTTTCCTTAGCCCAGGCAGAAAGAAGGATCGGATGGGAAGAAGAAATAAGGCTCCAGGCACCCACTCACCCATCCATCCATCCATTCATCCTTCCTTCTTTCTTTGTTCCCCATCATCACTTCCATCTTCCACTCTCCACTTTTCTTCTCAACTTCATATATCTTTCCATCCCTCCTCGTCACACTCTCTTGCACCTCTTCATCTATTTCCCTCCTCCTCCTCCTCCTCCTCCTCTTCTTCACCTGCATCCCGTCTCCGCCCTTCCAACGGCACCTGATCAGCACCTAGGGCCATGTAGAGGTAATCATCACACTAGCAGATCAATCCTTCCAAGAGTGGACGCAGGAACCACACCATCACACAACTGATAAGATCATCACTTCCTCCTTCCACCCAATTTCTACCTCCCCTTCTTCCTCCGTAGTGTACCTCCCCTACTCCTCCTCCTCCTCCTCCTCCCCTTCCTTTCCCTAGCTCTGCCATTCGTACTTCCTCCTCTCTCTCTCTCTCTCTCTCTCTCTCTCTCTCTCTCTCTCTCTCTCTCTCTCTCTCTCTCTCTCTCTCTCTCTCTCTCTCTCTCTCTCTCTCTCTCCTACATAACTTTATAATTAATGATAAAAAGAACTGCTGACGTATATAAAAATTCCCGCGTTAAGTATTGAAAACAAGACAGTACAGGACAAAAATATAATTCTGTAAATAAATAAAGAGAATCGTGGAATTAAAAAATGAGAGAGAGAGAGAGAGAGAGAGAGAGAGAGAGAGAGAGAGAGAGAGAGAGAGAGAGAGAGAGAGAGAGAGAGAGAGAGAGAGAGAGAGAGAGAGAGAGAGAGAGAGAGAGAGAGAGAGAGAGAGAGAGAGAGAGAGAGCAGGATATGAGGTAGGACTAACACACACACACACACACACACACAAACACACACAAACACACACAGGAAACTAAAAGGTGACATGGAAGGGAACAGACAGAGGGATAGATAGGCAGACAGACGGATAGACAGAGACAAAGAGCCACAGGACGGACATGGCGAGAGAGAGCGAGAGAAAAAAAAAAAAAAAAAAGAGAGAGAGAGAGAGAGAGATAGAACCCCAACGCCTAGGTCTGTTCACGCCGCGGTCCTGTCGATCTCCACCTGCGATAAGACCAGACTCCTCCAGGTAGCAGGTGCGAACAATAACAGTACTGCCCACCTGTCAGTCTCCCTGGAAACCCATAGCCTGCACCTTCCACGGATGGATTCCAGACCACCTCCCTCCCTCCCTCCCTCCCTCACTCCTTCCTTCCCTCAGCCATCTCCTCCGTCTGTGTGTTATGAGTGTGGATGCAAGATGTTGGTATGGGTGTATTAAGGTGGGTGAAAGGGTGTGGGTGTGTTTGTGGGGGTTGCTGGTTGAGTTTAGTGGTGTGTGGATGTGTGTATGGGGTATGGATGAGAGCTTGTGGGTGAGTGGGTAGGGTTAGGGTGGTTAATGTACTGTTTGTTATGTATGGGTGTGATGCAAGACAAACAATAAAAAAAAGAGTAATGTTTCAAAATATTTTCATTTGATTGTCTTTATATATTTTTCTATTGTTTTTTTTATGTATTTATCTATTTACTTTATTTATTTACTTTACTTTTTTTTTTAACGAGTGGAATCTTACGGTTCATTCCTGAGTGTTTACGAAAAATACCACGAATTCTTTACCTTTACCTCCTCATTTATCCTTCCACGATCACCTGCTCCTCCTCCTCCTCCTCCTCCTCCTCCTCCTCCTCCTCCTGCTCCAGCCTTTTCTTCCTTTTTCTTTTTTACTCTCCCTCCTACTTTTCTCCTACTCCTCTTCCATCCTCTTCTTCCTTCTCTCTATCCTTACAAAAATAGTCATCAACTTGGTATCATTAATAAACCTAATTACTGTAGATAGATAATTACTAAACCTAACCTAACCTAACTAAAACGAGATGATATAATTTAAACTTTTACAAAATCTTCCCATTAGTTAAGGTTTGAGTGGATGCAGCAGCGTAAGTCACCTGTCACTTCCACCCACACCTTGCTGCTCCTCCTCTCTGGCACCACATGTACAGCCGCTTATCCACGTATACAAGTAACACTAACACGATGCAATGATGTATAGATTAGGAATGTTTTGATAAAGGAAGGATTAACTTGGACTCAAAATTTACATTCTCTGATTAAGTTTGTTTATGTATTGTTGTAGTGGTTGGTGGGTTAAATTATCTATCTGTTTATTTATTTATTGATCTATCTATTTATTTTTTTTATAATTGAGTACTGTTAATGCAAAGAGGTGGAATATATATAAAATAGATAGATACTTTCACTCTTTTGCATCTCAGTTGAAATGATTTAGTTCTGGGTATAGCATTTCTTTTTTTTATTATATAGGATTAATCTACTTTTTCTTTCTTTCTCATAGCATAATTTTCAGCATAATTCACTCACACACATCTGATAATATACAAATGAGACGTAAACCTGACTAACCTATCTAGTCTTGGTGTTTTATTAATACTTTTTGCTGTATGTGTGTGTGTGTGTGTGTGTGTGTGTGTGTGTGTGTGTGTGTGTGTGTGTGTGTGTGTGTGTGTGTGTGTGTGTGTGTGTGTGTGTGTGTTACAGTGGGTAGACTTCTATCCGTCTCCCTCTCCCTCTCCCTCTCCCTTTCCCTCTTCCTGTCTCTCTCCCTGCCCCTCTCCCTCTCCCTCTTCCTCTCTCCCTGCCTCTCCGCCCCTCAATGAAAGAAAGTAAGTAAGTAAGTATGTAAGACTATTTCTCGTGCCCCCGCCGCTGGGTCGGTTTGAACTAAAGGCACGCTGAAGGGTCCTCGTTCCTTTAGATAAATATGTCCATCCTCCCATGTTCTTTTCTTGCCAAATACTTGCAGGGTCCTCCGTGTCCTGTGTCCAAATACTCCTCAATACTTCTCCATTACTGAAGCTGCTCCCTCAAATATCACTCCACCCGTTCCTCGCAACGCAAATACTCGCCAAGAGACAGGATGCGATTTTATTTTTCCCCTTGCATGTTCGAGCGCACAGAGGGAGGCGTGTGTGTGTGTGGGG